>BSBN01000726.1:9320000-10520000 GCA_027924645.1 Cunninghamia lanceolata | reverse complement strand
AACCCATGAGCACGTTTCTATCCCTTCTGTTGTGAAGGAGAGTGTTGAGGTCGAGACACTTCAGTCTATTAGTGCCTTGACCCAGAGCATCATATAGCATGCTAGTCCTGCAGCACATTGTGGGCAAGGGGAGAGTTCGAGTAGGTTTCCACCCCATACTTGTCGGGTTTGCGAGTCAGCATGTGGTTATGACCCCACGGATAGTTGTGATGCAGGTGTGCAGGCTACATCTGCAGCTGAGCAAATGGTGATGATAGATGCCCTCCTGAGTGAGACTTTCAGCGTTGATACTCAGATAAATCTTAGCAAGTTAATTGAATTTAATTTATTAAATTTCATTTTTGAAATGCAAGATTAACTAATTTAGTTTGCTGATTTTAATGAAATTTCAGGGTCATAGCGTTGATGCAGTTTTTAATGGTACTCCACCTACATATTACACTACATCATCTACTGTCGGGGTATGTAACTAGCAAACAATTATAAATATTACATGTGAATAGCATCGTTATATGAATGGTATTCTAATATTTGATTTTGGATGTTGAATAGGTTAATATTGGAGATTTCACGGCAACACTTGCTAGTGGTGGTGGACTTCAAAGCTTCATGGAGGTAATAAAATAAATAGTTTAATGAATGAATTGTACTTACTAGATTTTTTATTTTATATTCATATCGTTGGTTACATTTCTTGCACGTCTTTCAAAATCAAAGCATTACTATACATTGCATAACTAATAACTAGATGTTGATAGATGACAAAATTTCAATTACAATATAGTTATTTGAAAAAATGCCTCAAAGAAATGTGGTCTCATGGAATGTCATGACAAGTAGATGCATAGACAAGGACATCACCATGAGACCACATTTCTTTGAGGCATCTTTTCAAATGGCTTACTGTCTTGTCTATGCTACCACATTTTACATACATGTCTACCAAAGCTTGTTGATCCACTCCACACTATTCTTCGACAAATTCTCTCTAATAAACTCATCCAATTACCACCAATTAGACCCCAGGACATGACACCAGAGAGGGGTATGAGCCTATGACATCTTATATAGCATATGATTGACTCCAACATCATCTAGGTCCCTCCTTTGTTGACTCTAAAATTCCTCATGATGGTAATATCTTCACCATTTATCATAGCCTATACCAACTAGTTGTTACCTTAAGACACTTCTCCTTAGATTATTTTTTGTCAACCCCTTCTGGTTCACCTCAACCTCATACCAATTCCCTCTTTCACCTTTACCTATCTTATGCCTCTAAATGCATTACTGCCACAACCCCACAACCTCTTTCTATTACTTCACCTACTCCACTAGTTATGCCCCTATCTTCCCCACCATATATCTACCTATTACTACTTCACCTTCCTCATTGACTTCTATCTCCCCTCTAACACCCCTCCAAGATAAAGTAAAAGAAAAAGTGTAGGACCTTTCCCCATCCACTTCTAATAGTAGACCTAAGAAACTTCCCCAACACTACACCCAACCTACTAACCAACACATATCTACCCTACTATTTCCAAATATACCCCTACCAAATGTCCCAGACCTAGTTTTCTTCCAACCCACCCCCTGACAAACCTCAAGACAAAGAAAATGATAAGAAATTTTTAAAATAAGGTTTTTCTTCTCCTATCTAGTATCTTTCCTCCCTCATATTATCCCACAAACTCTTGATATTCCTTCTTCCCGTAAACCCATAAACTTACCTAATGTCTATGTGATTTCTAGTTTAGGCATTGTCCTGTAAACCCACAAACTCTATCGTAGGCATTGTCCTACCTCCATGACTACCAAACAAACAAAAATTTGAGCACAACCCTACCCCACCCTACCACCAACCTAAACCCAAACTAACACCTTCACTCCCTCTCTGACTTCTTAAACCTAAAAGTTGATGGTACTATGGTCCCTCCTTTGTTGACCCTTATACCACACAATAGTCATGAATCTTCGTCTAATTTGTATATATGCATGTGACTTGTGTGCTTTATTGTGTGTACTTCCATGTTTAGGTGAACGTGTGTTTATGTTAGGAGCCATGACTTGCATCACTATTATAGTTTTCGTAATTGAATAATGTTATTTTATTTTCAGATGATGCAAGCTATGGAGACACCTCTCGATGTTCATAGGGCAATGGAGCATGGTGTGTCCTCTGCGATTCATAGCTCCATGTCATTGACGAGGGTATGAGGTAGATTAGTAAATTTCAATTTACATTCATTGTTATAGTTGTTTATTTTTGAAAAATCAAATGATTATTGATTTGAAGTTTAATTTATATCTGGATGGTTTCTATAGGACATGACATCACCACAGCCTAATCGTGCTACTAAGGCAAATGAGGAGACAAATTATATGGTAGCGGTAAGTGATTATTTTGTTAAATGTTTCATTTTTTATAACATGTAATTTCTATATATTAATGTCTATACTTTTTTTTGTAACAGCTACAGATCCACGTAGAACTAAATAGGAGGAGCAGCCCTCAAGTTCATAGTAGACCACCCTCATACGCGTCTCCATCCCCTAGAAGATCAAATACTGTATGTGATCTATTCTCTTCACCAGACAGAGGGGAATGAATTATTATTGTGTTCCTTTGTTGTATGCCTATATGGTATTTGTGGACATATATTTTGTATTGCATATAGTTGACATGGTATGCCTATATGGCATTCTTGTAAGCCTATATGGCTATTTTGTACATATGTTATACTTATATCGATAGATATTGATGTATACCTATATGGATATTTGGTTAATACAAATCATTTTTGTTGATCATTATGTAATATGGATAGGTGCAGTTGACATTGTATGTTGTTGTATGGTATTATTTTTGTGTGTGTGTGTTCAAATGCATATTTGAATTGTTATTTTATGTATGTTTGGATACTTGTGTTATACTAAGGTTAAGATTCTTGTAGTATGGGATGCATATAATTCTACCTTGGGCATGTGTTCTTAGTAAGACATATATCCTCACCCGAAGAGAGCTATCATAATATGGGATGTGATTAGCAATTCATGTGGATTTGGATATGATCTTGGATGTATAGTTCTAAGTCAAACTTGTAGGATTAAAATGACTTGTGGTTACTATCAATGGTCATATTTGGCTTGATCATGTACTTATATTTATTTGTGTATTAGATGCTAGAAAGGATGTGTTGATGTTAGTTGAGAAATCTATTTCCATGCATTTGAGATGTTTTGGATCCATGATTTTATGTGTATACTTATGTGTTAACAAGGAAATGAATTAAATAAAATAATCACCATTCTACCACACTTTTGAATTATGGATGGTGCTTGATCACCTTGATTTATGGATGGCCCGGAGGAAAGGGAGATCCTCACGATATCAGGTTCAACCCCTTCCTCAATCAGCACCAAGACCATAGGATCTTAGAGGATTCATTTGTAGAGTTGAGCTTGGATTTATTCAAATATTTTTCATGATGTACATTGTAGTATGGCCACTTGTATTTATGGTGGGTGGTTCATGGCTTATTGCATTCATTATCATTGATGATCTAGTTTTAGTATTTGACCCCTTATATATCTTGGCTATGTAATGATGTTATCTTCAAGCCTAATAACACAGTGACCTAAAGGTGGAAGAAGATGAGGGTTGAACATGGATATGACAACATTAAGATGATATTAAGGTTTAAGAGAGTAGCCTAACAAAGGTCTATTTCAAGCCTAATAGGGGTCTAAGATTGCAGTGATGGAACAATGCATTGAAGGACTAAAACAAACCCTATAGAGATAGTACTAGAGAACAAAGTCAAGTTGAACCAAGATAAAAGAAAAAGTAGTTCATATATGACTGTGTTGACTACTAGAACAAGTATGTTAATAGCCATAAGATGCATGTTGACATGTGAAGACTATAACAGTTATAGCAAAGGCAATGTCTGAGGATATCGCTGGTACAATGTAGCTCAGACTGTTTCGGCATGTTTTGGTGTGAAACAGGACCATGTCTAGCCTAAACATACCCATCCCAATGTGTTGGAATAGTCAGTTTGGCCGCATCAGGAGCAGGACGAAAGTTACACCCCTTTGCAACTTTACACTACCTCCTTCTAACGATTTTTGGGGTAGCAGAAAACTTTTCACCACGAGCAAATGACTTAGAGATATAAAAAACTGAGAGAGGTTATTGTAGAGGGACCCTACATGAGCAAGTTGCCTCAAATGGAATGTCTCTAAGTGACATAGTTTTTGAGTAACAACTCGTCAAAGATTGCTTCCTTTTTGCACTTTGGACTCTTCAGGGATATCGCCAGTACAATGTAGCTCAGACTGTTTCGGCATATTTGGGTATGAAATAGGACCATTCCTAGCCTAAACATACCCATCCAGACACGTTGGAAAAATTAGTTTGGCCGCATCAAGAGCAAGACAAAAGTTACACCCCTTTGCAACTTTACACTACCTCCTTCTGATGATTTTTGGGGTAGCAGAAAAACTTTCACCACAGGCAAACGAATCAGAGATATAAAAAACTGAGAGAGGTTATTGTAGAGGGACCCTATGTGATCTTGTAACCTCAAATGGAATGTCTCTAAGTCACACAGTTTCCAAGTAATAGCTCGTCAAAGATTGCTGCCTTTTTGCACTTTGGACTCTTCAGGGATATCGCCAGTACAATGTAGCTCAGACTATTTCGGCATGTTTGGGTGCGAAACAAGACCATGCCTAGTCTAAACGTACCCATCCGGATGTGTTGGAACTATTGGTTTGGCCACATCAGGAGCAAGAGGAAAGTTACACCCCTTTGCAACTTTACACTACCTCCTTCTGATGATTTTTGGGGCAGCAAAAAACCTTTCACCATGGGCAAATGGCGTAGAGATATAAAAAATTGAGAGAGGTTATTATAGAGGGACCCTACATGATCTTGTAGCCTTAGAGGGAATGTCTCTAAGTGACACAGTTTCTGAGTAACAGCTCATCAAAAATTGCTACTTTTTGCACTTTGGACTCTTTAGGGATATCGCTGGTACAATGTAGCTCAGACTATTTCGGCATGTTTGGGTGTGAAACATGACCATGCCTAGCCTAAATGTACCCATCCAGATGTGTTGGAACTGTCGGTTTGGCTGCATCAGGTGCAGGACGAAAGTTACACCCCTTTGCAACTTTACACTACCTTCTTCTGATAATTTTTGGGGCAGAAGAAAACCTTTCACCACAACAAATGGCTCAGAGATATTAAAAAATGAGAGAGGTTATTGTAGAGGGACCCTACATGAACCTATAGGCTCAAATGGAATGTCATTAAGTGACACAGTTTCGAGTAATAGCTTGTCAAAGATTGCTGCCTTTTGCACTTTGGACTCTTCAGGGATATCGCTGGTACAATGTAGCTCAGACTGTTTCAGCATATTTGGGTACGAAACAAGACCATGCCTAGCCTAAACGTACCCATCCAAACATGTTAGAACTATCTGTTTGGCTGCACGAGGAGCAAGACGAAAGTTACACCCCTTTGCAACTTTACACTGCCTCCTAACGATTTTTGGGGCCATAGAAAACCTTTCACCACGGGCAAATGGCTTAGAGATATAAAAAATTGAGAGAGGTTATTGTAGAGGGACCCTTACATGATCGTGTTACCTTAGACAAAATATTTCTAAGTGACACGGTTTCTGAGTAACAACTCGTCGAAGATCGTTGCCTTTTTGCACTTTGGACTCTTCGGGGATATCGTCGGTACAATGTAGCTCGGACTATTTCGGCGTGTTTGGGTGCAAAACAGGACCATGCCTAGCCTAAACATTCCCATCTGGATGTGTCGGAACTGTCAGTTTGGTCACATCAGGAGCAGGACACCAAAAATGCAAAAGTTGCTTTATGCAACTTGACAACATTGACACTTTTTTGCAACAAGACTTGAAGACTCAAACTGACTCAAAAACATATGTAATTGTCTTAGAAGACCTTATTACATACAATTGACTCAATCAAAATTAAATTTCACTGTAATATTGTGATTGCACCTCACGCTGTGGCTGTAGACTATAGTTCTTTGCAAAGTCGACGACTGAAACAATGCTACCAACTGGAAATGTGTCCTTGCATAACTTGAATTGCAATTCCAACCATCGAGCTCTATGGGCATGTCTTGCATACTCATACACTATACTATCATGAAATATAGCCATAAACCGATACACTGGAATCTTTTCAATAACCAATTCACACCTCTTTGCTTCATTACCATCTTTTGTATTATATGCCACTATTTTATACTTGTCGAACTCTACTATTTCGTTTCCAACAGCATGTGTTCTTTCCATATGTTCACATATTGGCATAAGTTGCAAGCCACCGCAATGCTGAAATGTGCCATCCAAGCATAATTTCCTGTTGAATATTTGACCTTCCTCTCTATCACATAAAATTCTTGATATGAAGTCTCTTGAAGATGTTGGTGGGGCACGTATGCCACATTCCTACAAAACATTGTTAGTATGCAAATCTAAACATATAGACTGATAAACATCAAAATGGTTAGAAAATTCAATATGTAATCTACAACAACAAGTAGTGCGTGTGTGATTTATCTTGACATAGAAAGGTTTTAGCATTTCAAAATATCTTTGACAAATTTTAATTTGAGGATACATCTTTAGAAATTTGCCAAAAAACTGTGTTTGAGTCATATCCAAAAAATGCTTTGGATGTGGCTCACGGTTTCAACTACCGATTCTCCTTCTTACCACATCCCTTTGATTCGAAGATACACTTGTGTAATTCTTCCAAAAGTCTTCAATTAGTGATCTCAATGCTTCAACAATTGGTTTTTCTTTTTGTGGTAGTCTCCCCAAGAACGCCCATAATTCATTGACATTGGTGTCCTCAATTCTTTGGCACCTTCCAACGGCTCTTGATAATTTTTTCCTATTAATTCTCAATGCTTGACTCGTCTTTCTAATGAGACGAGCTTTCTTCATTTGACTACTTACTATAGTCGATGTAATCACACGCCGTGTTGCATTACTATCTTTTGGTCGTGATGTGTTACCCACACTGTCATATGCACTCATAAGATTCTTGACAATAGATTTTTCACTTAAAGCCCCTGATGTTCTCAACCCAAGAATCTTCATGATGGACCTATACTTTATACTTCGCATCATTTCAATGAATAGTTGACATCTTGCAGTCTCATTTAACTTTTCAAAGAACAATCTCCAAATCTTATGAGCATATCTTCTACAAGTGCATTTTGGAATCTTACCTTCCATTGGCTGCAAAATATTCTCATGAATATCAATCAAATACTTTGGCTTTCTATGCAAAATTCTAGGTGGTGTTAAGATACGTAAATTCATCTCAACATTAGGAATTTCATCAATATTTAAATGAGATGGGCTAGATGGCATACCTTCGATCGAAGATGGAATAGATGACATACCTCAAGGTTGAGGTGGGAACAATGGCATAACTCCTTCATCACATGTGAGTGATGATGTACTCTCAACTTGAGATGCGGTAGATGGTATCCCTACATGTTGACTTGCAGTAGACGACGTGTCTCCAACGACGGTATTCAAATCTCTCATAGCACGAAGTTTTTGCATTCGTTCTCTTTGTGCCACCAATACCATATCTCTTTGTGATGGTTGCAGTTCCTCTTCAATTGGCATGTCTTCATTTATCTTGTCCAATTTCCTCTTCTCACGAAGTTCCCTCATAGCCGCTGCTTTCTTTACATTCTTAGCTTCTATCTCTTCCTGTGTTGGTTTAATTCTTGATCGTTTCCTCAGCATGATAGAGAATTTGTCTATTGCATGATAAAGAGACCAATATTAGTTCCTAAGAAATGAGTCCATACAAATAACTAAAATATATGTCATTCAACCCTTCATAGTAAATGTACATACAATCATCATGTAGAAGAGTAAATGTCACTCAACCAAAATAGGTACAAAGTATTATTGCAGCCATACAAAACATTATTGCACAATGTTATTGCAGCCATACAAAGCATTATGGTACAAAGCATTATTGCAGCCATACAAAGCATTACGGTACAAAGTTTACTTCAGTCCTATGAGGATAAGGTCAAAGAAGAGTCACCTATTTAGGCTACAAGTGAAGAGTACATGGGACTTCATGTTGACTACTTGTTGATAACCATCTAGTCATGAGGACAAGATAAGACACCAAATTTGTGAAGTTGCCAATGGCAACAAATTTACCACCTAGCTATCCTTAACTAATCCATGATTGCAAATGGATGTATTTTGGCTTCTATTGACTAAATGTGACTTATTTATGATGAATGTAATGCTCGAAATTGTTCCTTGATCGTCTAAGAATTTGGAAACAAGTGGACGTTAGCTTGGAAACATGAAAATTTGGAGACATACTGGTGCAGGCGCACCAAGTTCATTTGTACAAATTTGATCAAACAAGGTCTTTGATAGGTTGGTTTAGGGTATTTTTTAGTATTGTGGGTATTTTTGAGCCTTTGTAGAGGGAGATTGCTTGATAGGAAAGCTTATGAAATTTGAAGAAACTATTGGTATGAGCCCATTGTTGTGAAATATTCCTCCTTTGGATTGAGTTGAACCCTACCTCTACCACCTTTGAAATATGTCCTAGCCCAAGATATGTGCATACAAATCATCATGTCATGTGCATACTTGTATGATCTTGGCATCTATTCATTTGTATTTTAACTTGTTAATATGATAAGATAATAGTGGGATTGTATATTTATATGTTGTAAGGATTTATTCTTGTATAGTTTGACATCACGGTATGTTAAGGTCTATTTATTACGCATAATTATTAAAGAGCCCAAGTGTAGAAAATATACATGGCATCATGTGAGATTGTAGGCTACTTTCTTGATTGTGATTGTGTCTATTTTAATTAATTTTGACCTTTGAGATATATTTTATTATGCATACCATGAACTAATTTAAAAAATAGTCTATTATATAAACACAAGATATGTATACATAGTCTTTTATAAACATGTATGATAAAGCATGATAAAGTAATTCAAATAGAATTAAGGAAAATGTAAAGAACATGCATGTAAAGACTTGACATACCTAAAAAATGGAGATTCGAATGGAGAGAGTACCCAATTATGTAGTTTTTTTTCTTCTTGCATCAAACTCCTCAACAATTTGAGTTTTTCACCACTTGCTTCCTTTTCAATGTTAAATTGAATAACACTCAAATATAATTAGTAAAAACAATACTATTAACCAATCTATAATGTTAAATTCCTAAAATTCAATCACAATTAACATTGCAACACTACAAAAATTTAAACTTGAATAGATATATATCAAATTTGATGCGAAAACTATGTTATTTCCTCCTTCTCAAGTTGGCAAAGCAAAAAAGGTGGTTGAAAGATCATGCAAAGGTGGTAGAATGTGCAAAATGTGCATGTGAACTTCCCAATAGCATGAAAACACTTTTTTTTGTCGAAACACATGCATAAATAGCATGAAAATAGAGCATGTGGGCCTGGATCACAGGGGTCCAAGCCTTTTTACCGTTTCTATAGCAAGACAAAATGCGAGCGCATTATAATGCGCTCGCATTTTGTCCTGCTATAGATTGATCCATAAATATTTGCGCCTATCTCACCTTTGATAGCACCTTTGCAATATCTCACCTCTAGTTCCATTAGCTCATGTTTTGTCTCTCACCTCTCTATATCTCACTTATCTCTCCCCCTCACCTCTCTACCTCTCCCCTCTCTATGTCTCTCAGTCACTCCTTGTCTACCTCTCCATCCATCCTTAGCCATCTAGGTCTCACTTAACCCTAAACCCTAAAGCCTCAACCCTCAACCCTTAACCCTTAAACCTTAAATACTAAACCCTATCCCTAAACCCTCAACACTTTACCTTAAACCATATTCCCTCAATCGTAAACCCTAATCCCTCAACCCTAAACCCTACACCCTATCACTAAACCCTTGACACTCAAACCCTAATCCCTTATCCCTAAACCCTATCCCTCAACCCTTAACCCTTAAACCTTAAACACTAAAACCTATCCCTAAAACCTCGACCCTCAACACTATATCTTAAACCCTAATACCTTAACCCTCAACCCTAAAGCCTCAACCCTCAATCCTTAAACCTTCAACCCTAAACCCTATCCCTAATCCCTATACCCTTGAAACTCTACTTTAACCCTAATCTCTCGACCCTCAACCCTATCCCTAAACCCTCAACCCTCAAACCTCAACCCTCAACCCTCAACGTCAAACCCTAATCCCTCAACCCTTAACCCTAATCCCTCAACCCTAAACCTTCAACACTATACCTTAAACCCTAATCCCTTAACCATAAACCCTAAACCCTATCCCTAAACCCTAATCCCTCAACCCTTAACCCTCAACCCCAATCCCTCAACCCTCAACCCTCAACCCTAATCCCTCAACCCTTAACCCTAATCCCTCATCCCTAAACCCTAAACACTATCCCTATTCCTAAACCCTCAACCCTCGATACTATACCTTAAACCCTAATCCCTTATCCCTAAACCCTCCAACCCTATCCCTAAACCCTCTACCCTCGACACTATGCCTTAAACCCTAATCCCTCAACCCTTAAACCCTCAACCGTTAAACCCTTAATCGCTATAACCTTAAACCCTTAAACCCTAAACTCTCAACCCCTAGATACCCTTAAAAACCTAAATCTTAAACCCTTAAACCCTATACCCTATACACTTAACATTGGACACTCAACCTTAAACATTATCCCTCAACCTTCAAACCTCTACCCTATACACTATACCCTCAACCCTATTCTTATGCCCTAAACCATCAACCCTCATCCATATGCCTTATACCCTCAACCTTAAACCCTAAACCCTATATCTTAGAGACTCAACCTTGAACATTATCCCCCAGTTGTAAACTCTCACCCTCTACCTTATACCCTCAACCATATACTTAAGCCCTAATCACTCAATCCTCAACCCTATACCTTAAACCCTAAAACCTACATCCACAAGCCCTCATCCCTATACCCTATAACCTCACCCTTATACCCTAAACCTTGAATATTGTGCCTCAACCCTATACTTAAAACCTAAACCATACTCTCTCAACCCAAGTCACCCTATGCCTTAACCCTTAAACCCTCAACCCTTATCCGCCCCTCTCCTCCCCTATCTGCCTCACCCCCATCTCTCCCCTATCTCACATAGCCCTCTCTCCCTAGGTTATAGGTCTCTCACTTGTATATCTCTCATGGCTCTCTACATATTTCCCTTCCTCTCCACCTCTCTCCCTCCTCCTTACCCATCTTTCCCTCAAGTTGTCAACTTTACTCTCTCATTTTATTATCTCATGGTTTAAGATCAAAAGTACTTGAGGAAGCTCATAATGCCCCATATTCAAGTCATCCTGGGGTAACAAAACTTATAGATGAACTAAAACCCCTATACTTTTAGTCTGGTATGAAAAGAGAAGTAACAAAATACGTGGCCAGATGTTTGGAATGCCAGCGGGTTAAGGCAGAACATATTCATCTAGCAGGAAATTTATACCCACAAGATATACCAGAGAAAAAATGACATGTAATCAGTATAGATTTTATACAAGGGTTACCTATGTCTAAATCCAAACATGATGTCATCCTAGTGGTAATTAATAAATTAACAAAGGTAGCCCACTTCATACCTGGAAGTCTATTTTTGCATAGATATATCCCCAATCTATCATGTTATTTAAAAGTGTGATTCGACATGACTTGCATGTTTTTCAAAAGACTCCTTTTGGGAAAAATTATGAATAACGAAATAAGCTACTCAATTGACTACACCCACATAAATAAACACATAATTTAAGTGAACTCAAATTCCACCCCCGATAATACAAAACAGAAATAGAGTAATAATTTGGCTGATAGGCCATTCTATATGTGCACACATCTTGTAACTGCCAAAAATTTGGTAGTCCATGTGAGAAAAACCAACATTTTTTTTAATTTATACATGTTTAGAGAAGCATTGACACTTGGAATATTATTCTTGACAACTATTTATGAGAAGTAGAACAATAAAAAGTGTGCATTATAATTATTCTATTTTCACATTTATTTCTTACATGTGAAAACTAATCCCTCCACTCAAGCATGTTATGCTATCTTAATCACTATGACCGTAATCAGATTATAACCATTCATTCTCTCACTAAAGAAAACAACATAACGCCTATTATTTGAATAAGTGGGCTTTCTCATTATGACATGCATAGAAGGATAGAGGCAGGTTCTTAACTATTACAAGAACATTCACTAGAGTAAACAATCACCTGGTTTTGCTCCAAGGACCTCCCGGTATAGGTATGGGCAATGCACTTCCACCTTCTGTATTTTTTTGATTTGGTAGCCGAAATAGCCACGTGCCTCATGAATTATCTGTAGATGCATTTGTGAACTTGAACAATAATTACAGACATTGTTTCTATATTTTTTATAGCTTTTTGTGGTTTCCAAATGCCATATCTCGAATTCACGTGTTTTTGCCTTTATTTTCATGGAATGTGGGTGAATTTGCTAGCTGAAATTTTGTTTGTAAATTTTATTGTAGTTTATAATCCTTTGTGGATTAGGATTTCATGTTGATTTCCCCTACATGAGCTATGGAAAACCTAGAATTTTTAAGAAATTTTATGGGTTAAGGTTTTTGGTGTATGTCAGGTTAGAATAGGCTGTAGTGGATGCCATCCTGGGCATGATCCTGTAAGAGTCACTCATGCAGTTAAATAATTTATAGCATATCCTACATTTAGTTCATTCCATGAGATTATACTTGGATGATGTCTTTTGTTAAAAACTTGATGTGCCTTATGAATAATCCAACATTTTGCACACATGTCTATCAGGGCATTTGCAATGTCATCTGACAAACACCTGATTTCAATTATTTTTTGGTGTATCTCCATACCCTATTCAAAAGCTCCCATTTGGGAACATGTTGGGAGGATGCTAGAAGATGTTACATCAAGTTTGGCTTTACACCTGCCAACTACATCTGCTTGAAAATTTCCAAGGCTTTATCAATGAACCCATTTTGTGCATGTCCTGTAAATATAGCATTCCATGTGACTACATTTCGTTGAGGCACTTATTTGAAAAGGCTTAAAGTCTCCTTAAGATTACCATTTTGTAGATATCTTGTAACCATAGAATTCCACAAAACTACATTTCGTTGAGGCATTTTGTCAAACAATTTACACGCTGTCTGAGTTTTTCCACGTTTTGAGTACATGTTTAAAAGAGCATTCAGAACCACCTGCGATGTAAAAATCCACTTTTCATTATTTTTTGATGAATCTGAGTACCATGCTCTAAAGATCTCATTTTGGCACATGTAGGGAGCACGATGGCAAAGGTAGTTGAGTTTGCCTTTAAACCAACCAACTACATTTGATTTAAAAATTTTAAGGCATCGTCAACAAGCCCATTCTCTATATACCCTGCAATCATTGCATTCCATGAGACAACATTTCGTTCAGTCATATTGTTAAATAGTTCATGCGTCTTCTCTACGCTCTCACATTTTGCATCCATGTCTATCAACACAGTTACAACTACAACATCTGATAACAATCCTCTTTCAATTATATTTTGATGGATTTCCATGCCCTATACCAAAACCCCCACTTCAGCACATGTTAGGAGGATGTAGGTAAAGGTGGTAGTATTTTTCTTTACATCTCCCAATTGAATTTGCTTAAAAATCTCTAATGATTTTTTAGCAAACCTAAAGTGCGCATAGCCTTTAATCATCGCATTCCATGAAACCATGTCTTCATTAGGCAATTTGTCAAACAATTCATGTGCCTTCTACATTCTTCCACATTTTACATAGATGTCTATCTGGGTATTCATGAAAATAACATGAGATTGAAATCCACATCTCACTATCTTTCCATGGATCTATACTTAAAGTTTGTAAAATGTTTTTTAATTATTTTTGTAGTGTACAAAATAATTGTCGATGTTATGTCCAAGAACTTTCGGTGGTCTTAGAAAGATTACTCTTGAAGTCTATCAAGGTTTTATGGGTGTCTTTAGCTGGCCATATCAATCACAACTTGCATCATGTTTCTTCAGCTTGTTCTCTCAATTAAAATTTGGATGTTAGTGCATCCTTGTTCATAGAAGAACAATTTACACCATTTGCAAAATAGGCACTCCCATTTGTTACTTGAATATTCATATCAGTCATTAAGACCTTTTCATCTTGGCACAATAGGGTTTGATACCCACAACTAGATATGCAAAATCATCTTTCAATGAATTATAATTGTACACTCTTTGAGCCACATTTTATAAAATTACTGATATTTTGTCATAGACAATTGGTTTTTTAATCAATTGTGCATATCCCTACCAGACTCATGTAGAGAAATTGATTATGCGAGTATGTTTAATCTTATACTAAAATTCCTTAAGTTAATCTAATATGAGTTCTCCATTACTCTATATACCAGATGGTAGTGAATTTATTTATGATTGATAACTCTCTAGCATATATAGGTTTTGTTTGTCTAATTTGATGACATACCTTAGTTGCAAGAATGCTGATTTATCTAGTTTGATAAAAACTAAATATGAAGCCAAATGTACTCAATGTTTAAGCAATCCCATTATCACATAGATTTGATCATATTGTGCAGGGAAGTCATTGCCACTCAAATCATGTGCATCAAATTTTATCTCTGTAGGATACTGTTAGGGAAGAGAATTTCTTTAACTTCATTGTAGGCATTCACAACATTGAAATTTAGTTTTGTTTTGGGGTCCTAAACTCCTAATTTACTTGTTTTTCTTTGTAACCCCTTTGCCAGAATTTTTGTGTTTGTAATTGATAACTTGCACACTTTCATTTTTCTATATATGTCTTTCTCTTTTCATCATTCACCTATCATGTCACATCTTGTGTTATTCTTGCTATTGTCATATCTGCATTTCATGTGTTATCTATTCTCCACTTCAACATCTGACCACTGTTTGTCATTGTCAACTACCAAATGACTGATATACCTAAATTTGTTTAGGATGGGAACAATGGTTTTGGTATCAAATATGCTTGAGATAAATAAATTCTTATTGCAAATTATTGGAAAAAATTCATGTTAAGTTATGTGAAATATGCAAGCTTTTAGATTTTCTAACAAGAATTTCATAAGCATTGGTTTTGCAAGTATAGATAACATATAGAAAGCTATGAAATTCCAGTCAAAGAATGGGATCGTGAGATAAAAGTTGCAATAGGAAATGCATTGATTGCAGAATTAAACATGAATAAGGGGTCTAATCCTCAAAATTACATTCTGAGTAGAGATGAGTTACATCAGCCAATGCAATGATTATAGAGTTACAAATATATTTTCAAGTACAATGAGAAACATTTTCTTTTAAATATTGGGCAATAGAGTCTAGATTTCTAAGTATTCCCATCACACATTTGAATACTAAGAAGAAGAACAGAAACCATAATGTAAAATTTTCTTCTGCCTTTTCTCTTTAAGTTCTAGAGTTTGTGATGATTTGAGTTTTTTATTTAAACTTTCTTTCCTTCTTTTTGGTTAAGAGTAAGTTTGATAGCCTTTTCCTTCATCTTGCTACATCATCCTCATGCAACTTGATTAAGCCACAAAAAAATTGGTAAGGATTAATATTAGGCATTTATAAATTTGGAAAATAGTATTATAAATAAAAATTTCTTGACAAAGTTTCATTTCGTCAATCTTGAAACATATTGTTACAAAGGTGTATATAAGAAAGCCAATATAATTCTATTCTTTTTCAAAATGAGACTATAATATTATGACTTAAGAGAAAGCTAATTAACATCAAGGACACGTTACAAAAATTATAATTTTATAGAGACAGAAAATGAAGATTTTTTGCAACCTATCTAAGAAAAACATATTCAAAGGCTATTTTATGTTTTTCATTCACATGTCACAAATGGTGAGTAGTTAAAATCTTCAATATAGTTTCTTCTATTAGGAAATGAAGTTGGTGAGAATATATAATGATTTCCACACATTTATTTATAGTCAAGGAAGGAACTATGAAAATGTTATCACATGCATTGTGTACTAATTCTATTATAAATGAATGAAACTAATGTTATTAGAAAGAGATGAAAAGGATTGAAATATTTTCTTGATGTCCAATGAAACTAAATATGGTGTGTGGTATCATTAAAGCAAGTTAATGATTTCCACTCGTTTGTTTATAGCTAGGGGCTATGTAGTTTATGTCACAATTATAAAACATCAATTCTTTTAAGCTTCTTTCTATTTTTTTTAGGGTTACTCAGGTTTTTAGCATGGTTCGAGTCCAGAGAGACCCTTACGAGGGATTTCTTCCCATGGCTTTATCGTTGAGACCGCTACTAGGGGGGTCTCAGTACCTAAGACATAATCTCCTTTTTAGGCTCATTTTTGTATTTATGCATAGATATATCCCCAATTTATTAGATTGTAGATTCTATACATGAAAATCTTGAAGTGCCTTTGCTCCCACTTTCACCCCATTTGTATACAAATATATGTGTAATCTAGTCAATTAGTAAATTGTGTCTACCCTTGTTCCTTTCCTAAGATGCTAATAACATGAAGGTAAGGATTATATTATATCTCTTGATCTAGATAGAAATATTTCTATTATTATCACCTTTACACTACTTGTATTGTAGACACAAAGTTAAGTAATTTTAAAAAATCCTTTGCATTCCTTTGTTTTTAATGAAAATAATGGAGAAGCACACTACAAATGATATTTTATAAATTCCTTCAATAAAAGAGTGTAAAGAGAGATGATATGTTCATTCATAACACAACATGAACCAATTCCCCCTTACCCCTTCCAAAAGATAGTATAATCTATCATGAGGGTAAGACAATTAGAAAATCTACTCAACATGATGAATTGAGTAGATTTGATAACTATAATATATCAATTAAGTTAGTATTACATTTCAATACCATTAGGTTTGAACTATAATAACACCAATTTGTACAATACATTTTTTGATTAGGACAAATTTATAACTAACTACACAAGTTAAAACTATGTAGGTAAAATAGGAATTCATCAATACTATTTACTATGGTTAAATAAATTCTTACTAAATCATTTAATAAATTTGTATAGTCCTGAAAATAGTCCTAAAAAAGGTATATCTTTGAAGGGTTGTCAATCTCATCAATTAGACTCATTCCATCACCTATTGCTTGTATTGTGACTCTTTACTCACCTTGTTTATGAATATCCCTCAAAATGCAAGAAAACTAGTATCTTATCTATCACTTTAGATTTGTATAAGGAGTTGGTCAAATAGAAACTACACTTACCACCAAAAAAACATATACAATTGAGGATGGTTAACAAATCCTATTGAGTTCCATGATTGGAGATAGTATAAAGAATCTACTATAATAGATTTTATGTATATCATGATATGCCTTGACTAGTATGGAGGAAAGAATTTTACATGTGTATATGCTATAGGCAAAAAACTTGTAAAACTATTAATATTTATGGAATTAATCCTTTCACCATAGAAATTACTGAACATTGTTAGGCAAGACTCCTTAAGATGCCCATGAAAGAGTATATGTATAACTTTTCCAATATAGTCATTATTGTCTTCTAATATGTAATAGAATTCATAAATGAATGTACTATAATTCTTCAATTACATGAGGAACAATTTTTTCCAAAGTTCGATAGGAATAGACCCTGTACAATAATAGGTTTCTCTTAAGGATTCAATGCAAAAGGTAAAGCATCAACATGAATCCAACTAGCCATAGGAGAATTTATTTTGAGCCTATTTTATCACAAACTTTAAAAAAAACTATTTAATATTTGTAATTGTAGGGTGAGAAAGAATTAAATATTATAAAACACGAAATTCTATAAGAAATTCATTTCAAGAAGACAATACTAAAGCATAATCAAAACAAATCTCTAAATTTTGTAATGTAATTTGTTCTGAACAAGATTGAGAGAAATGATCTTTGAAAACACAAATTGAAAAAGCAAACCATAGAGGTAAAAAGCTTTCCAATAACAATTTGTAGCATGCATTTAAAATTTCTTCTTGATTTGTGGAGTAGACAATTTTCTTTTTAAAGAGGTACAAAGTTGTTTAGTAATGATCTTCAAAATGTATTTGACATTTTTTATTGATTAGTATAGTGGAAATTTTTCATATAAGAGATTTGTAGAGGAGAAAAATAACCCCTCAAGAACAAAAAATTAAGTTTTCTATATTGGTGACATAAACTAGTCATGAATTTGCCCTATTGAAAAATTTTTAAACCCTTGAGTGGGAAATGGATTGCTTGTTTTTTCACTTAGTTCTAATTATTTTGTAAGTTCCATCTATTATTGATTATCTAATATCATAAAGGTTTGCCACACTTCTAGATTCTCTAAAAAGAAGGGCACTAAGAAGCCAAATTTTGATTACAACTATAGAAAGCAATCATATAACATTACTCAGAAGAAATATAAATTCATTATGCCTTTCCTTAAATCTTTCATTAGCCTATATTCAATGATGGTAGATTTGGAGAAAATACATGAGCCCTCTAGATAATATAAACCATCTTTCTAGAGTTCCATTAATCCCTCCTTGTGATAGAAATAGTATGTTAAGGGGAAAGGATATATAACCTATCTATCTAAACAATCTTTCAAAATTGTAGTTATTTGAACCCATCCATTGTGTCAAATCTTTTAAAGTAAAAATAATAAGTAGACACACAATTTTTTACGAAAGATGTTTGGACCATATGAAACTTTAATTAAATATTAATACTACTGCAAAGGTCTGATATCTTAAATTTATTTGAATATAAGTTGAACTGAGTTATTCCTTGAACAATAATGTTACATGCAATTTAAGTTAGTATGTAGTATTACAGCAACTATGGATCACAATCATTGTTTTTTTTAAACTAATGATTTTTCATTAAAAATGGTGTTAATGAATTTTGATGGAGTGTATTGGTAATAAATATATAAATACATCAAGTATAAGCCCACAAAACATAATATTGAAAAAAATGAGAAAGAGAGTAGTAAACACAAAGTGTTGGTATCCCTTGCTACTATTGCACTTATTCTCTCTTGTGCCTTGCTCATCCAAGGCCATGTTGCCACAAAATTTAATAGAAAATAAAAACCTTTGTTCATACATAGTAAACCATGACAACAAAACCATGCACAATGATGAATCACAACAAAGGCTTATTAATATATTATCAAATACTCCATAGGTATCCTTTCCTAATTGATAATCAATTTGAAATGTAATAATTGAGAGTGAACATGATATAAGAGTTTTATCCAACATGACCGCTATTCCTTTTATACCACATTAATAACCATTTCATTCAATAGATTCCCTATATCCTCAAAAAAGAAAGGCGTGGCCCATGTCCAATGAATTTGATACACATGTTTCTCAAATAGAGGAACTTCAAAATCTATGACAAATGTGGATTCATTTATTTTACTTAAAATTTCCAAGGCCATGTTTAAGATAGGTTGACAGATAAAGAAATTATCACATATGCCGCCACAAGCTTGGAGATAATATTTGGAAAATATTAGAAACTTAAATAATCTTTTGTAAAGAAGAATGATGATAATGTCAAGAATAAAAACTCACACTCCTTTTGTTTGGATTAAATATTTCTATTTCTCTACATATATAGTTAATCAATAACTATGTTTGCCTTGGAAATGGATAAAAATTACACACCATCTTTAAATATTTGGAGTTTGGTGGAACATTATATATTTTTTCGTAACTTGTTGTGAGATAACTCCAATTACTCCAAAGTTTCGCATCTTCCAAAACTATGAGGTATTTTCGTTTACAGTAGATTGTGAGCAAGAGAAAAATGCTTTCTAAGTTGTGGAATATCATCAAGACTATCTATAATTTGCCTTAGAAGCATGCTTTCACTCAGTGATAATAGCCCAAGACTTTTTGCCTAACCCTTGAACTTTTTGAAACACTTCTATATAAATTACTTTTTTCTAAATACAATCTTTCAAGATGTGGAAGTTGACCGAGTGCGGATAGAATAGCTCTTTTGACATGATTATCATATAAGATTAAGTATGCCGCTCAATTGGTTACTACCTAAATCAAGCAATTGAAGTTGAGTACAATTAAAGAGGGAGCTTGGGATTTCTCCACTAAGTTGGTTTTCTTCTAAAGATAAATTTCTCAACATTGATAGTTTTCCAAACTCATATGGAATTGCTCCTATCAAGCTGTTGTTATCAAGATAGAGTACTTGAAGTCGAGTAAGCATAGCCAATTCAGTAGGAATAACACCATGGAGTCTATTTCCTACCAAGTGCAAGTAAATTAAAGAGGACAAGTTTCCTAGGAAAGATGGTATCGTACCTGTCAATCTGTTGTTGTAAAGATAAAGTGTTTCAAGTCGAGTAAGCATAGCCAATTCAATAGGAATAACACCATGGAGTCTATTTCCTCCCAAGTGCAAGTAAATTAAAGAGGACAAGTTTCCTAGGAAAGATGGTATCGTACCTGTCAATCTGTTGTTGAAAAGATAAAGTCTTTCAAGTCGAGTAAGCATAGCCAATTCAATAGGAATAACACCATGGAGTCTATTTCCTCTCAAGTCCAAGTCAAATAAAGAGGACAAGTTTCCTAGGGAAGGTGGGATTGTGCCTGTTAGTTGGTTTTCTAATAAATAAAGGGTTTCTAATTGTGAAAGAAGGTCAAGCTGGGAAGGAATATTGCCGCTCAAAAGGTTAAAGGCCAGTTTGAGAACTTGTAAGGAATGACAACTTGCTAGAGCAGAGGGAATGGAGCCTTCCAATTTATTATAAGACAATCTAAGTATTCTAAGGCGAAACAACCTCCCTAGTTGAGAAGGAATTTGGCCTTGGAAGTTGTTAACCCCAAGACCAAGAACTCTAAGAAAAGAGAGATTGCCAAGGAATGGAGAGATGGGACCTTGTAAAGACATACCCGTAAGGTTCAAAGAAGTCACACGTTGATGACGAGAAGAGCAGACAATACCAGTCCAATTACAAAAGGAGTGATGAGGAGACCAATCAAGCAAAGAATTGTGAGGGTCGAGGAAAAGGGAATGCTTAAAATTCAGCAGAGCTTCTTGATCAGAGTAATAAGAAGGAGAAGAAGAATGCAAAGAGATGTAAAAAGGTAGTGCAGCGAGAAACAAGAGTAGGAGGGGAGAAACTAAAGCCATCTTCATCTGTGTATTGAACTCAGAAACAACAAGTAACCAGGTGGAATAAAAAGCTATCCAAGTCTCTGTGGTGTCCGCAGGCTCTCCGATATCTTGTTATAAAGCTACCACTTGTTATGTGCAATGGTCAAAAAGTCTCTTGTTTTTGTCGGCCACTTGCGGGACAAAGTCTAGGCTGTTAAATCATGAAAGAGTGTTCTCGTACGCAGAAGAAAAAGAGGAGAAAATGGGAGGGAAGTTACAGAGAAACATCTTCATTGACGGAGGGCAACGATTCTAATTTCCAACAGAGTCTTCACTTCCTCACAAAAATTGTTTCCACTTGGGAGACAAAGTCTACGCGGGTAAATCGTGAACGAGTGTTCTCGCACGCAGAAGAAAAAGAGAGGAAAATGGAAGCGAAGACAGAGACATGTGCAGCTCATCTTCATCCTTTCAACAGACTCTTGACTCTTGACTCTTAGTTTTGTCTCATGCTAAGGACGATATCTTTTCTACAATAATTTAGTTATCATTAGTTGGACGTCTACTGCTTTTAGCTTTCAAGTGGAGTTAATTTCAATTGTTACAATATTAACTTAGTTAGGATAAAATTAAAAATAAATTTTTAATTTGATTTTGCTATGAAATGGTTGATAGACACAAATATTCATAGGCCTATCACCAAATAGTATATATTTATATTTTGATATGCACAGTGTAATTATTTTTTGTAACATATCATCATGATTTGATTAGTTCATCCTTTTTATTTCTAAAGCATAATTTTGAAAAATGTGTGTGTGTGTGTGTGTGTGAAGTTAATTTTGGCATTGACTTTGTTTGAAATTCATGTGTGTGTGTATTTGAACCCTAACCCTAACAAAAATACTTCCTCATTCACTTTGTGTGAAGTATATTATAAAAATACTTTCAAACTTCAATGATGTTCACTTTGTGTATTTGAACTAACTTTGGATTTCACTATGTGTGCATGGCTTTGAAAGTTAACTTTGGCATTCACTATGTGTGTGAATGAATGTTAGCATTCACTCTATGTGCATGCTTGTGTGTGTGTGTGTGTGTAATTTAACCCTAAAAAAAATACTTTGGCATTCACTTTGTTCGAAGTATATGACTAAAAATACTTTCAAACTTCAATGATGTTCACTTTGTGTGTTTGATTGAACTTTAGCTTTCATTGTGTGTGCATGGCTTTGCAAGTTAACTTTGGCATTCACTGTGTGTGTGAATGAATTTGGCATTCATTCTATGTGCATGTGCGTGCACACGCGCGTGAGTGTGTGTGTTTGAAAAGTTAATTTTAGCATTCACTTTGTCTAAAGTGGATTTGTGTGTGAAAAGTTAATCTTGACATTCACTTTGTTTGAAGTGCATGTGTGTGTGCGCGCGTTTGAACTAACTTTGGTAGGCACTATGTGTATGTGTCTGAATGTACTTTGCCATTTTTTTCATTGTGTATGAATGCACTTAAACTATCACTTTATGTGGAGTGTGTTTGTGTATGCTTAAAAAATTGTTTTGTGTGGATTGTGTTTGTGTATGTATAAAAATAGATTGACATTCACTCTCTGTGAAGTGTGTTTGTGTATGCATAAATTTACTTTGATGTTCACTTTGTGTGGAGTGTGTTTGTGTATGAATGGACTTTGATATTCACTTTATGTGGAATGTGTGTGCAATATAACTTTGGAATTCACTTTGTGTCATGTGTCTGTGTGTGTTTGAGTAAACTTTGACATTTTTTTTTTTGTGTGTGTGTGAGTGAACTCTGGTATTCTTTTGTGTGTGTGAGTGAACTTTGGTTTTCTACAAATGTGTGTGTATAACTGAGTGAGTGAGTGAACTTTGGTATTCTTGTGTGTGAGTGTGTGTGAACTTTATCATTCTTGTGTGTGTTTGAAAGAACTTTTACATTCAATTTTATGTGTATGAGAATATACTTCAACTATCACTTTGTGTGAAGTGTATGTACAAAAACTTTGATGTTCACTTTGTTGGAGTGTATGTACAAAAGTTTTAACATTCACTTTATGTGGAGTGTGTTTATGCATGAATGAACTTTTCCATTGACTTTGTGTCATGTTTTTGGGTATGTTTGAATGAACTTTGACATTTTTTTTTGTGTGCGTGTTTGTTTGAGTGGATTTTGGCATTCTTGTGTGTGTGCATGTGTATGTGTTTGAAATAACTTGGACATTTAATTTTTTGTGTATGAATGTACTTCAACTATCACTTTGACCTTCACTTTCTATGGAGTATGTCTATGTAGGAATGAAATTTTACATTCATTGTGTCATGTGCCTATGTGTTTGAGTAAAATTGGACACTCTTGTGTGTGTGTGTGTGGAGTGTGTCTATGTACAAATAAACTTTGACATTCACTTTATGCCATGTGTCTGTGTGTTATTGAGTGAACATTGACAATATTTTGTGTGTGTGTGTGTGCATGTAAGATCAATAATAAGAGGGATAAGAAAAAGAGCATATTAGGTGAACCAGAAAATAGAGAATGAAGAGCTTACCCACTCACACTCATGGGAAACAACACAAATAATATCACAATGTTAATATTTCTGAGTGAAATGATGTTGACTTGAAGCCAAATGGGCCCTTTACTACCCATGATTTGGTTGTCCTGCTATAATACTTGTATAACTCAATGGGGTCTCTATGTTCCAAAATGCAATTTAGCTAATCAAATGGTAGAAATATTTGAAGGGATAAAGCTTTAGTAAGGAATTAAAAATATATAACTTGTTTAATATTTATGGAGAACCAATAGTAAAAATCTAAAAAATTTAATCAATTATTGTCACATTTTGCTTCAACAACGCCCTGACAT
Source organism: Cunninghamia lanceolata (assembly GCA_027924645.1). Taxonomy (NCBI): domain Eukaryota; kingdom Viridiplantae; phylum Streptophyta; class Pinopsida; order Cupressales; family Cupressaceae; genus Cunninghamia; species Cunninghamia lanceolata. The sequence goes on along the minus strand of BSBN01000726.1, from coordinate 10,495,827 downwards.
TTTTCCTCCAAAATTACAAATTTACATAACTTAATCTTATAAATATAATGGTGGATGTGGGATTGTAGGATCCAGAAACAAAACCAACTATGGAAGTGTGACATCTATTGATGTTGGAAAAGAAATATATGTGAGTGACAAAGATAAATTGCAGAGTGGACTCTCAGTGACTTTGTGTTCTCATCCCAATTGTAGACAATGCCTAAGCCACCACCTATTTCTATTTCAGAAAAGGCCACCCAATAGAAACTCTAATAAGCAGCCATATTTTGACCATGATTCCACCACCTACATGGTGTTTTCTTACCGTTGATGTTGTTCCTAAATATCCAACTCTCTCTGTCTCTTGATTTTTGTGTTTCTAAGTCTGTTTCAAGTAGAGATTTATCTCTTGATGGAGATAACCAAGAACAAACCTCTCATACGAGTCATCTCCTTCTATAATCCATAGTACCTAAACCATGTAGCTTTCTAGCAAAGAATCAATTGCTCCACATATCCATAAACAAAGAAAGAATGTTGCAAATGTTCATAGTAGAAAAACCTAGGATATGCATACGTACTTGAAAACATGAAATGATTTTGAAAAAAAAACATAAATATGTAGATAGTCACACGTGTATATACATACATAGATTATATACATCGAAACATACAAAGACATACTGACCATATTTTCCAACAATACCAACGTCCCAAGAAACTTGAAAGTAATTAGAAAATATGCATAATCAATATTTATTAATCAAGATAAACAACGAGGCTATATATACAAGACTTAGGATAAATGTTAATAGAAGAACCCCTTGCTCATTAAGCACTAAGCATTAATCTCCTAAGCTACAAAAGATCCTCATAACATGTTGCTCAAACCACATCATGCATTTGTGTAAATGTTATGTTTCATGAAAACTTGAACTACAAAATGTTCATAGAGCTACCATCCACTAGAAAATACAAATTTAAATAAGCAAAACAAAACAAATGATTCAACCAAACTATTGTAATATGTTTCTACAAATGCATACTTGACATCTTACAAAGCATACTTACAACATGCAACTAGGTCCCAAACTTCCTTTGATGTCCATTAGGAAGTGTTTTAGTCAAGATGGATTTTTGTACTATTTTACATTTTGTAACTTTGGCTTGCAACTATAACTTAAACACTTTAAATAATATTTAAAATACCCATTTAAATATAATCTATCATCACCCAAAAACATCTAGTAAATATAAGATTATTTTAAATATCATTCACTTCAACATTTGAAGGTCAATTTTGACAAATAAAAATAGAACAAATATTTACCACTTTTTGTTCTAAATGAGTTGTAAAATAACAATCAATGGTTGAACCATTAAAATGGATGATATTTAAGTAGAGTGTAAATATATACCCTAATAACATGTTAAAAATATTTGTGATCAGTGGTCCATCATATGACCAATGTCAAAGGGACATGGCCCCTAAACATAAATGTATTGCTCGTAGATTCCATCTTCATTCATCCACCGCCAAACTGCGTTATGAAGAAATGATAGGGTTAACGTACTCACTTTTTTATAATCACATCTATTTCAAATTCACTTAAAATTTTTTGCACCAGCCTGTACAAAATTGGGAATTCAAGGTTGAAATGCTTGAAGTGACGTGAGAGCTTTGAAATATTAAGACAATTAAATTTAAATATTAATAATTTAAATATTAAGACAATTTTTTTTGCCTTTATTTGGAGATGCTATCTCCATTAGTGACAAAAATATCCTCACACAATCTAAATGCGGTAGATATCAAGGGTCTTATCACCCTGGATGTGATCGAAGATGAGGTTCACATAGAATTGGCTCTACAGCTTACCACTACAAGGAAAAGGTGCCTATCAAAAGGCATGGACAAATTCCATTTTGAAAATTTCTAAGAATGCAGATTAAGTACAATCCAGTCACATTTCCAAAATCTCTCTATTAATCATTAATTCTCTCGAGCTCACTAATACAAATAAAGTAGGACAACCATGAAATTTAGAGATTCGCCAATTGTAAAACTTTTGGTGGGCACATAAGTGCTTCGTATTGAGAAAGAAAATGGCTCAATGCCTGTGGGCACCTGTGTCTAGCCTTGCTCCCTTGTCCTTGTCAAGTTCATTCAGTGCTCCTCAGAAGCACAACAACAGAAATATCATTGAAGCGCCCCTAAACCCTTATGCCCAAATCACAAGCAGAACAATACATCTCCTCAAAAAAAAGTCCACCTCTTTATGTTTTTATCGGCAAGTTATTCATATGCATCATGCTCTACTAAGAATATCTTATGATATTTATTGTCTTGTGCCACACTGTAGTGGGTATAATAGTCGTCGCCTCCAACGATTTCAAGCTTTAATATGATTTGAATGTATTCATGAATGCCAACCAATATACCACCTATTTAATAATTTTTATTCAATTTTTTGGAAGATGAAAAAACATTGAGGATGGACTACCAAATTTTTGGACGACCAAACAAATATTTTTTTTGGGACTACCAAATTTTTGGCAGTTAAAATAATCTATCATGAGGGTAAGACATTAGAAACTCTAGTCAACTTAATAGTATATATTTATAATTTTTTTCTAGAAAAGCATTAAATGTAATAGTTGGTGGACAAGGCTATAAATACTATAAGAAAATCATTTTTGTAAATAAAAATAATGAAACGGTATTAAATGAATAACCACATGATCTAAATCATGAATGTGCCATTATAAAACTAAATCATAAAAAAAACCATATATTTAGTTATTGCAAGATCTTTTCATCTTGTTGAAAGCTCCTGTTCCCCCTTTATGCTTGCCTCATTATGCTATGTCTACAACTTATATAAAATATTTAATACCATAAGAATTTTAAAGAGTAATGAAGACAATAGAAAAATGTATAATAACAACATAAACATATATCAATGTTTTGAATGTAACTTTTAATAATTCACATTGAGATACGATATTAAATAGTAAGCTATATGAAATAAGATCACATGAAATATTTTATTTTATACAATTATTATTATATGGACACAATTGAAAAAAAAAATATTATTGCAAGTACAAAGGCCATAACATTATTGTTAACAACACAATATTCATTTATGTAAATGAACAACAAATAAATTATTGAATATTTATTGGATGTTCTCTCAATGATCAACTTAGAGACAACGATTGCAATCGATGTTCTTCATCTTTCCTATTCTTAACATAATTTGCATTTTCTATCTTAATGTACTGTTCAAATGAGAATGGTGGTGATATTCTCAAAGTTTTGAGAGATTTAACTCGAGAGATAACAGTGAATGTTAAACCACCGCTCTCTACATCACCAATATTTATTGTTGATCTTTCCAATGTTAACCCTTGTGACATATATCGTTAAAGCCCATGCCATTTTGAGGGGGATTTGTGTACAATTGCCTCTTGTAACAGGTGAAATAGGGATAAAATTTGGATTGTTAACATCCCAAGGCACACCCATATAATTATCAAATTCCACAATCACACATAATGGCAACTCTGGTGGTTGAGTACCTTGATGATAAACTATATTTTTTTATAATACCAAGTGCTCCATTAACTAATCTAGCATTTACCCAAAAATTGCATACCACCATCATGTGTTGGCCAACACATAGTAGAACCACCCTATCCAAGTGATCATCATCAGTGTCATGTAATTCTATACGTCGGGTGTATGTAGACACACTACGTGCAACTGGCATGTTGAGTGACTTTAGCATGTTCATATTGTGGAGCAGAACCATACTATTTGTGGCATATAAATGCATAGATGCATAAAATATTATTATTATTGTGTGAGGCATGTAAAAATTGGTAAATATGCAACAACAATTTCATGAAGTCTTCAAGCAAATTTTAAGGAGGACGTGCCACATATAATGGTTATATTATCATTGAAGTGAAGTCTGGGAATTTTGACAACAAAATGGAGGTGTTTTATCAGAACAAAGTCTTCCATTAAAATTTGCAAATTATTTTAGCATTAGGGGGCAGTGTAATATGATTATCTAGCTCAAAAAGAATGAACAAAAATGCAACAATAATTGTTGCAAATGGTGCATTAATAGAAGTGGTGATTTTGTAATGTTTCCAAGCTAGCATGTAGATGTTCAGGAGCAGGAATGATACATGAAGATGAAATTTACTAGACATGAGTAGTGGAATAATGAATTAATATGGGTATAATTGAAATATATCTTAGATCATTTGGTTGCATATGAAGTGTTTAACAAAATGCCTCATGTGTTGAAATAATCACAGAGTGAATCAAAGCTTTGGAGATGATAGAATTAGGGTTATGATTCATAGGGAAGGGCTTATTTAGATTTTTAATAGCTAAAATTTAGCTTTAACTAGTGAAAATGATGTTTTTTAAGAATAGCCCATGTGAAAAATGTAATCATAAAAAAAAAAAATTAATTAATTACTTTGGAATGAAAGTAACAAAAAAAATTTATACCTACAAACAATAAATATAATAATTAATTTTTTGAAAAAAAACAACACACATAATCACATCAACTATAGAATTTTATATAAAACAAGTGTTGTGTAGTGACTAATATCTAAAGAGAAAGAGACACAGGGAGACAGAGAGAGATATAGAGAGAGAGAAATATAGAGATATAGATAAGAGAGAAAGAGACAAAGAGAGAGATATCTAGTGCAAATATATATAACCAAAAAAACATTAAGGTTACGATTAGGGTTATAATTAATATTAGGGATGGAATTACGATTAGCAATAGAATTAAAGGGTTAGCGATACAATTATAGTTAGGGTTAGAATTAGGGAAAATATTTATAACAAAAAAATCGGTATGATTACAATTGGAATTACAATTAGGGTTAGGGATAGAATTATGAAGAGAGAGACAAAGACAAAGACAAAGAGAGAAGGAGATAGGGAGGGAGGAAGATGATGGAGATTGATTGTCATTGATGTCAAAAAGGATCTTGGGTTGATATTAGTGAACATCTGAAAGTCACTATTCAGGAGGTAAGTGCAAGAGGTTGATGCAAGTTGAGGTTATACTTCAAAAGATAAGGATTTGCTTCATATGTGTGTTCATGCTTCATCAAGAGTTGTGTGAAGTTGTTGGCAGGAGCAGGAGTACATCATCTTGTGTGTTCTTTCTATTGTCATGTCACAGCTTGTTCAGTATGGTAAAGTGTTTGTGTTTATCTTGTTATCATGTTGCAACTTGTTCAGTATGGTAAAGTGTTTCTGTTTATCTTGTTATCATCTTGCAGCTTGGTCAGTGTGAATGCTTGTTTATCAAGGTTGGATCAAGGATGAGTTTATGACATCATATCAAGATAGAGCAATAAAGTAATCCTTGTTTGAAGTGGGTCATTATCATCAGATATATAAGATCATCATCATCATAGGCAAGGTTGATTGATAAAGTGTGATGAGGTTACTTACTTGGTTCCCTGATTCTCATGGTATTGATATTTGAAATAATGATCAGGAGTTTGTTTCAGATATTTCATCATCAGGAGTTTGGCATCATAAATTTGGATGTTATTGTTGTAGAATGTTCATATTGATCCTTGGAGTTATCAGTTTTGGTTTATGATGGTAATCATTAATCATCATCTTCTTTCATGATCACAGGACTTATTTGATCAGGTTGATCACATCAATTGTTGATCACATAAGATATTGATGCTAATTTGTTTGTGTTGATGGTTGAGGAAATTCCCATACTTTATGCTTCTAATAGCGAGCTCATCTTGCTTCAATCATTCATGCTAGATGATGGCTATATGTTATAATAGGATGCTTCAATGATCTTGGAAGATTGTTTGATATCTCAGAACTTGATGCTATTAGATCTTCTTCGTGATACTCATTTTTACAGGAGTTCATGTAGTGATATGAGTGCTACAAAGAGGTAGAATGTTGGTTTGATATTGGTGGCTTAAGATGGAGTTGATTAAAAGTTATCTAAAGTCCTAGTAATCTCTTCAATCATAAAAGTTTGTTTTGAACTTAGATAGATCTAAGGGGTTGATTCATCTAGGGTTTTGTTTACTCAAACCTACATTATCTAAATCCCTAATCCTTATTATTAAGTTATATCTCTACCTGTCAACTAAACATGCACTTTATGTTTTAAAACATAGGTGACTTGGGATAGCAGGTTTATAACTTAAAAGTCACCGCTTGAAGGGTCCTTAAGACATGGTGGTGACCGGCCCTCTTCCAAGTGTGACTTATAGCATCAGTCTTCATCTTAATGCGTTTGAGTGTATATGGCACCAAATTGTTAATCAACGGTCACATTTGAAATGTCAATGGGTGCAATTTTGGAAATTGATGGATAGAGTTTGAAATAAGAAATCAAGCTATGTGGTTGAACTTTGAAGTTCATTTAATCGTCGAAACTACAGATAGAGTTTTTTTTCTAAAGCTATTTTTAGCATTTTTAGTGGCAGTTAGTGGAGATTAAAAACTTAGATTTTAACAAGGATTTTATTTCCTTCTATTCACTCCCGTGGCAGTTGAGATAATACAGGAGATTTTTATTTCTATGAAGGCAGTTTATTTAGTAAAGATTTAATTCTTTTTTGAAAGAATCTTAAGGTTTCACTTTTTGATTTTAATGAAGATAATGTCTTTTTGAGAAATGAATTTCGAATGGAGGAAAAAAAATTTGGGCAGATTATTTTTTCAAGTCATTTACAGAGAATGAATTCTTGAAGAATATCAAAGTTTTTCGGATTGAAAGAGATTTGATTTTTTTTAAAGAAGAAAATGTAGAGATGGAAGAATATCAAAGTTTTTTTTAAGATGAAGGTGCTCAGAGATTTTATTTTATTTACAGGGCATTGATTGATTTAATTGAAGATTCTTTATATGACCTTATTATTGTTTTAGATGAATTGTTGGTGCAGAGAAGGTGAAAGGGTTGGAGATTTTTGAAGAAGATTTTCATGATTTATTTTTGTAGTTTGACGGGATAATTTTGAAGACAAAAATTGTCCAAATTGAAATGTCAAAGAATATGAAAGGTCCAATTTTTATGCACAGTGAAATTAAAAAATTAGAGAAGATAAAGTATGTGAAAGGTCGGGAGAGGATATTTAATTTCTTGATTTTTATGTCATCAGATGTGCCTTGAAAAAGTGTGGAAAAAATGCAGATCAATGATGAAGATGAAGTAAGGATACAGTTGTAATGAATATGAATTTATATGAAGACAACTTGTATGACACAGTTTGAAATTGAATGTGCAAAGATAATTGTTTACAAAGATTTGTAAGAGGAGATTGTTTGCAGAAGTGAGTAAAAGAAGATGGTCTTGATTTGAAAATCAAACAGGAAGTATAAGGATGTATGATGAAACACAGAGAATATAATGGTGCAAATCAGATTGAGTGGGAATCATTTCTTGCACACTTTGTAGTTTGTTTTGTATGTATTAGGGGTTGGTGCTCCTTGAAGTTGGTGCTTCTAAATGTATTAGGGGTTGGTGGTCCTCAAAGTTGGTGCTTCTAAACATTGTAACCAATGAGGTTTTTGATAAAGCCAGAGAGGCAGTTTTGGAGTGGTTTTTCTACCCCTGGAGGGTTTTCCACTCGTGCAAATCTTGTGTCATGATTTATATTGATCTTCTCTCTGTGTGTGTATGATTTACTCATTAGGTGTTGTTTATATCCTCTTTTATCAGTAGTCTTATGTATATGTGTTTAACAATGTCTTCCTCTTTTGTCTTGTAAACAAAATTTGCAAAAGGTTAAAATTTATACTACACTGATTCACCCCCCCTCTCAGTGTTGTCCTGGACTCCTACAGGAGAAAGCATGAGAGATATAAAGAGAGCAAAGGATAGAGATATAGATAGGAGAGAAAAAGGTAGAGATCGAGATAATTAGGGTTACGATTAGAATTAGTATACAACTAGAGAAAATATTTATAACAAAAAAAATTGTTAGCTGGTTAGAGTTAGAATTAGGGTTAGGGATAGAATTGTGATCAAGGTCAAAATTAGGGTTACGAATATAATTAAGGTAACGATTATAATTTTACTTATCATTAGCATTAGAGTAAGGGTTAGGGTTAGGGTTAGAATTAGGATTATGATTAGGGTTAGGGTTAGGTTTAGAGATAGAATTAGGGTTTTGGGTTTGGTTATAATTAGGCTAAATATATAACTTAAAATATTAGAATTAGAACTAGGGTTAGAGTTAAACTAGCATATTTGTATTTAAAAATATATATGTAAAATATGTCGAGAGATATTCTTCTCGAGGTGCCTATTTCTTAACCAATTTACTACATATATGTAGAATAGAATGAATATCAAGATTCATTCACACACATAGTGAATACCAGAGTTAACTTTCAAAGCCGTGCTCACACAATGAAAGCCAAAGTTCATTCAAACACACAAAGTGAACATTATTGAAGTTTGAAAGTATTTTTATGCATATACTTTATACAAATTAAACATCAAAGTATTTTTCTTAGGGTTAAGTTTCAAACACACACCCCCCCACACACACATGCACCCACTTTAGACAAAGTGAATGCCAAAATTAACTTTTCACACACACACACACACGAGCATGCACATAGAGTGAATGTCAACAGTCATTCACAAACACAATGAATGCCAAAGTTAACTTTCAAAACCATACACACACTAAAAGCCAAAGTTAGTTCAAACACACAAAGGGAACATCATTGAAGTTTGAAAGTATTTTTGTACATATACTCACCCAAAGTGAACATCAAAGTATTTATGTTATGCTTAGGGTTCAAACACACACAGATGCACTTCAAACAAAGTGAATGCTAAATTTTACTTTTCTCTCTCACACACACACACACTTCAAACAAAGTGAATGCTAAAATTTACTTTTTCCCAAATGGTCACATTGAAGTCTACCAAACATCAAGCCCTAATTTCTAGGAATGATAACCAACAAACTTCAAAAGAGAAGGAAAAGAACACTAAGAAGGACAAGGAAGCTAAGAAAGAACACAAATTTGACAGATCCAAAAATGACAACTTTTATCAACAAGAGAAACCTACCACAGAGAAAGTTAATTATGCCTTTTCTAAAACATCTGGGCACGATGAACACTAATGTATGAGGAAACAAATAGAGCACCTCTCTCATATTCTCAAGAAGAATAATATAGGGCTACCTGATTCCATCAAAGCATCTTCATCAAACTAGGAAAATACTAAGGCAAAACAGAAATCAAAATCCAAAGACTTTGTTGCTACAACATCTTCATATATCCATCATGCATAATAGACTTAGGTGCCTTGCACCATATGGGCTCTTCACAAGTTGTTTTTCATCCTTAGAGAAATCCAATATGTCAACTATCACCTTAGGTGATGATACTCCAACTTTGGTCAAAGGGAGAGGGTCTATTGAAGTAGAAGGAGGAACATTTTGAAATGTTCTAAGTGGGCGGGTGCAAAAAGTTGGGGGGCCAAAAAGTGGCCAACTTTTTAAAAAAAAATTAGACATAACGCAAGCACATTATAGCACACTCACGTTATAACATGCTCGCATTATGGCTTGGTGTTTCCAAGCCTACACCAAGCCATAACGGGCTCGCATTATAACGTGAGCGTGTTATGGTCTTCTATAAAAAAAAAGTAGTGTTTCATTTCATTATTTGACAGCATTTTACAAGAAACCCGCGTCTTGAAGAGAGAACAGAGCGCACTCGTGTTATCCAACGTCCAATCGTCAACTATTTCTTGCTGATTCATCATCAAAATGCCGCCACGACGTCAGGGAAATCGAAGAAGTAAGTTTATTTGCTTTCTTGTGTGAATTTGTTGCTAAATAGGTAGGTTAAAATATTTTTTTTATCTAAATTTCTTAAATTTATAGGAGTTGATAATGCACCTCCTCCTCCTCTTGAAAATGCACAAATCCTCCAGCACTTGAACAACTAATACCTGCTCAAGAAGAACCCCAACCACAAACACCTCCATTTATTCCTTAATATGCCCCTGGAACACAAGAAAATATAATGGGGCAAATTGAAAACAATAAGAAACAAATTAAGGACATAATTGCAAGGTTGAAAGAACTTGCAACTTCAACCTTACATAGATCCACGCTTGCTCATCCCTTGAATCTATGTTATCAAATGTAGATTCAATTAGCAAACAAATCACTAGTTGGACATAAAAGAGGAGAGAATTTAGAGAGTATTATGCAGACAAGTTGTCATATGAACAAGTTAAAAATGAATAAATTACAAAAATGGACTTGTGTTCTATTTTTACGAACCCACAAACAAATCAACCTCTACCCCTTACATGCAAGAGGTTCCCTATCCATTGGTCCAACAACCAAGCGATAAGGGACAATTTTGCGCAGAGGTGGTGGATGGTTTTTGACCATCCTCCATTCAACAATAATGAGGTCCCGCAATATTTTTTGAGGAAACTCTACTGCGATTTTATAAAAAATAAAGTGCCAAATTATTTTGATATGTGGGAGTTCCAAGGTAGAGGTGGAGGGTCAGGAAGAGATAGACCAGGGGCACGTGTTGACCCACAGTGGTCAGCGAGATGAGCACTCGCTAGACCAACCCATGAGCACGTTTCTATCCCTTCTGTTGTGAAGGAGAGTGTTGAGGTCGAGACACTTCAGTCTATTAGTGCCTTGACCCAGAGCATCATATAGCATGCTAGTCCTGCAGTACAGTGTGGGCAAGGGGAGAGTTCGAGTAGGTTTCCACCCCATACTTGTCGGGTTTGCGAGTCAGCATGTGGTTATGACCCCACGGATAGTTGTGATGCAGGTGTGCAGGCTACATCTGCAGCTGAGCAAATGGTGATGATAGATGCCCTCCTGAGTGAGACTTTCAGCGTTGATACTCAGATAAATCTTAGCAAGTTAATTGAATTTAATTTATTAAATTTCATTTTTGAAATGCAAGATTAACTAATTTAGTTTGCTGATTTTAATGAAATTTCAGGGTCATAGCATTGATGCAGTTTTCAATGGTACTCCACCTACATATTACACTACATCATCTACTGTCGGGGTATGTAACTAGCAAACAATTATAAATATTACATGTGAATAGCATCGTTATATGAATGGTATTCTAATATTTGATTTTGGATGTTGAATAGGTTAATATTGGAGATTTCACGGCAACACTTGCTAGTGGTGGTGGACTTCAAAGCTTCATGGAGGTAATAAAATAAATAGTTTAATGAATGAATTGTACTTACTAGATTTTTTATTTTATATTCATATCGTTGGTTACATTTCTTGCACGTCTTTCAAAATCAAAGCATTACTATACATTGCATAACTAATAACTAGATGTTGATAGATGACAAAATTTCAATTACAATATAGTTATTTGAAAAAATGCCTCAAAGAAATGTGGTCTCATGGAATGTCATGACAAGTAGATGCATAGACAAGGACATCACCATGAGACCACATTTCTTTGAGGCATCTTTTCAAATGGCTTACTGTCTTGTCTATGCTACCACATTTTACATACATGTCTACCAAAGCTTGTTGATCCACTCCACACTATTCTTCGACAAATTCTCTCTAATAAACTCATCCAATTACCACCAATTAGACCCCAGGACATGACACCAGAGAGGGGTATGAGCCTATGACATCTTATATAGCATATGATTGACTCCAACATCATCTAGGTCCCTCCTTTGTTGACTCTAAAATTCCTCATGATGGTAATATCTTCACCATTTATCATAGCCTATACCAACTAGTTGTTACCTTAAGACACTTCTCCTTAGATTATTTTTTGTCAACCCCTTCTGGTTCACCTCAACCTCATACCAATTCCCTCTTTCACCTTTACCTATCTTATGCCTCTAAATGCATTACTGCCACAACCCCACAACCTCTTTCTATTACTTCACCTACTCCACTAGTTATGCCCCTATCTTCCCCACCATATATCTACCTATTACTACTTCACCTTCCTCATTGACTTCTATCTCCCCTCTAACACCCCTCCAAGATAAAGTAAAAGAAAAAGTGTAGGACCTTTCCCCATCCACTTCTAATAGTAGACCTAAGAAACTTCCCCAACACTACACCCAACCTACTAACCAACACATATCTACCCTACTATTTCCAAATATACCCCTACCAAATGTCCCAGACCTAGTTTTCTTCCAACCCACCCCCTGACAAACCTCAAGACAAAGAAAATGATAAGAAATTTTTAAAATAAGGTTTTTCTTCTCCTATCTAGTATCTTTCCTCCCTCATATTATCCCACAAACTCTTGATATTCCTTCTTCCCGTAAACCCATAAACTTACCTAATGTCTATGTGATTTCTAGTTTAGGCATTGTCCTGTAAACCCACAAACTCTATCGTAGGCATTGTCCTACCTCCATGACTACCAAACAAACAAAAATTTGAGCACAACCCTACCCCACCCTACCACCAACCTAAACCCAAACTAACACCTTCACTCCCTCTCTGACTTCTTAAACCTAAAAGTTGATGGTACTATGGTCCCTCCTTTGTTGACCCTTATACCACACAATAGTCATGAATCTTCGTCTAATTTGTATATATGCATGTGACTTGTGTGCTTTATTGTGTGTACTTCCATGTTTAGGTGAACGTGTGTTTATGTTAGGAGCCATGACTTGCATCACTATTATAGTTTTCGTAATTGAATAATGTTATTTTATTTTCAGATGATGCAAGCTATGGAGACACCTCTCGATGTTCATAGGGCAATGGAGCATGGTGTGTCCTCTGCGATTCATAGCTCCATGTCATTGACGAGGGTATGAGGTAGATTAGTAAATTTCAATTTACATTCATTGTTATAGTTGTTTATTTTTGAAAAATCAAATGATTATTGATTTGAAGTTTAATTTATATCTGGATGGTTTCTATAGGACATGACATCACCACAGCCTAATCGTGCTACTAAGGCAAATGAGGAGACAAATTATATGGTAGCGGTAAGTGATTATTTTGTTAAATGTTTCATTTTTTATAACATGTAATTTCTATATATTAATGTCTATACTTTTTTTTGTAACAGCTACAGATCCACGTAGAACTAAATAGGAGGAGCAGCCCTCAAGTTCATAGTAGACCACCCTCATACGTGTCTCCATCCCCTAGAAGATCAAATACTGTATGTGATCTATTCTCTTCACCAGACAGAGGGGAATGAATTATTATTGTGTTCCTTTGTTGTATGCCTATATGGTATTTGTGGACATATATTTTGTATTGCATATAGTTGACATGGTATGCCTATATGGCATTCTTGTAAGCCTATATGGCTATTTTGTACATATGTTATACTTATATCGATAGATATTGATGTATACCTATATGGATATTTGGTTAATACAAATCATTTTTGTTGATCATTATGTAATATGGATAGGTGCAGTTGACATTGTATGTTGTTGTATGGTATTGTTTTTGTGTGTGTGTGTTCAAATGCATATTTGAATTGTTATTTTATGTATGTTTGGATACTTGTGTTATACTAAGGTTAAGATTCTTGTAGTATGGGATGCATATAATTCTACCTTGGGCATGTGTTCTTAGTAAGACATATATCCTCACCCGAAGAGAGCTATCATAATATGGGATGTGATTAGCAATTCATGTGGATTTGGATATGATCTTGGATGTATAGTTCTAAGTCAAACTTGTAGGATTAAAATGACTTGTGGTTACTATCAATGGTCATATTTGGCTTGATCATGTACTTATATTTATTTGTGTATTAGATGCTAGAAAGGATGTGTTGATGTTAGTTGAGAAATCTATTTCCATGCATTTGAGATGTTTTGGATCCATGATTTTATGTGTATACTTATGTGTTAACAAGGAAATGAATTAAATAAAATAATCACCATTCTACCACACTTTTGAATTATGGATGGTGCTTGATCACCTTGATTTATGGATGGCCCGGAGGAAAGGGAGATCCTCACGATATCAGGTTCAACCCCTTCCTCAATCAGCACCAAGACCATAGGATCTTAGAGGATTCATTTGTAGAGTTGAGCTTGGATTTATTCAAATATTTTTCATGATGTACATTGTAGTATGGCCACTTGTATTTATGGTGGGTGGTTCATGGCTTATTGCATTCATTATCATTGATGATCTAGTTTTAGTATTTGACCCCTTATATATCTTGGCTATGTAATGATGTTATCTTCAAGCCTAATAACACAGTGACCTAAAGGTGGAAGAAGATGAGGGTTGAACATGGATATGACAACATTAAGATGATATTAAGGTTTAAGAGAGTAGCCTAACAAAGGTCTATTTCAAGCCTAATAGGGGTCTAAGATTGCAGTGATGGAACAATGCATTGAAGGACTAAAACAAACCCTATAGAGATAGTACTAGAGAACAAAGTCAAGTTGAACCAAGATAAAAGAAAAAGTAGTTCATATATGACTGTGTTGACTACTAGAACAAGTATGTTAATAGCCATAAGATGCATGTTGACATGTGAAGACTATAACAGTTATAGCAAAGGCAATGTCTGAGGATATCGCTGGTACAATGTAGCTCAGACTGTTTCGGCATGTTTTGGTGTGAAACAGGACCATGTCTAGCCTAAACATACCCATCCCAATGTGTTGGAACAGTCAGTTTGGCCGCATCAGGAGCAGGACGAAAGTTACACCCCTTTGCAACTTTACACTACCTCCTTCTAACGATTTTTGGGGTAGCAGAAAACTTTTCACCACGAGCAAATGACTTAGAGATATAAAAAACTGAGAGAGGTTATTGTAGAGGGACCCTACATGAGCACGTTGCCTCAAATGGAATGTCTCTAAGTGACATAGTTTTTGAGTAACAACTCGTCAAAGATTGCTTCCTTTTTGCACTTTGGACTCTTCAGGGATATCGCCAGTACAATGTAGCTCAGACTGTTTCGGCATATTTGGGTATGAAATAGGACCATTCCTAGCCTAAACATACCCATCCAGACACGTTGGAAAAATTAGTTTGGCCGCATCAAGAGCAAGACAAAAGTTACACCCCTTTGCAACTTTACACTACCTCCTTCTGATGATTTTTGGGGTGGCAGAAAAACTTTCACCACAGGCAAACGAATCAGAGATATAAAAAACTGAGAGAGGTTATTGTAGAGGGACCCTATGTGATCTTGTAACCTCAAATGGAATGTCTCTAAGTCACACAGTTTCCAAGTAATAGCTCGTCAAAGATTGCTGCCTTTTTGCACTTTGGACTCTTCAGGGATATCGCTAGTACAATGTAGCTCAGACTATTTCGGCATGTTTGGGTGCGAAACAAGACCATGCGTAGTCTAAACGTACCCATCCAGATGTGTTGGAACTATTGGTTTGGCCACATCAGGAGCAAGAGGAAAGTTACACCCCTTTGCAACTTTACACTACCTCCTTCTGATGATTTTTGGGGCAGCAAAAAACCTTTCACCATGGGCAAATGGCGTAGAGATATAAAAAATTGAGAGAGGTTATTATAGAGGGACCCTACATGATCTTGTAGCCTTAGAGGGAATGTCTCTAAGTGACACAGTTTCTGAGTAACAGCTCATCAAAAATTGCTACTTTTTGCACTTTGGACTCTTTAGGGATATCGCTGGTACAATGTAGCTCAGACTATTTCGGCATGTTTGGGTGTGAAACATGACCATGCCTAGCCTAAATGTACCCATCCAGATGTGTTGGAACTGTCGGTTTGGCTGCATCAGGTGCAGGACGAAAGTTACACCCCTTTGCAACTTTACACTACCTTCTTCTGATAATTTTTGGGGCAGAAGAAAACCTTTCACCACAACAAATGGCTCAGAGATATTAAAAAATGAGAGAGGTTATTGTAGAGGGACCCTACGTGAACCTATAGGCTCAAATGGAATGTCATTAAGTGACACAGTTTCGAGTAATAGCTTGTCAAAGATTGCTGCCTTTTGCACTTTGGACTCTTCAGGGATATCGCTGGTACAATGTAGCTCAGACTGTTTCAGCATATTTGGGTACGAAACAAGACCATGCCTAGCCTAAACGTACCCATCCAAACATGTTAGAACTATCTGTTTGGCTGCACGAGGAGCAAGACGAAAGTTACACCCCTTTGCAACTTTACACTGCCTCCTAACGATTTTTGGGGCCATAGAAAACCTTTCACCACGGGCAAATGGCTTAGAGATATAAAAAATTGAGAGAGGTTATTGTAGAGGGACCCTTACATGATCGTGTTACCTTAGACAAAATATTTCTAAGTGACACGGTTTCTGAGTAACAACTCGTCGAAGATCGTTGCCTTTTTGCACTTTGGACTCTTCGGGGATATCGTCGGTACAATGTAGCTCGGACTATTTCGGCGTGTTTGGGTGCAAAACAGGACCATGCCTAGCCTAAACATTCCCATCTGGATGTGTCGGAACTGTCAGTTTGGTCACATCAGGAGCAGGACACCAAAAATGCAAAAGTTGCTTTATGCAACTTGACAACATTGACACTTTTTTGCAACAAGACTTGAAGACTCAAACTGACTCAAAAACATATGTAATTGTCTTAGAAGACCTTATTACATACAATTGACTCAATCAAAATTAAATTTCACTGTAATATTGTGATTGCACCTCACGCTGTGGCTGTAGACTATAGTTCTTTGCAAAGTCGACGACTGAAACAATGCTACCAACTGGAAATGTGTCCTTGCATAACTTGAATTGCAATTCCAACCATCGAGCTCTATGGGCATGTCTTGCATACTCATACACTATACTATCATGAAATATAGCCATAAACCGATACACTGGAATCTTTTCAATAACCAATTCACACCTCTTTGCTTCATTACCATCTTTTGTATTATATGCCACTATTTTATACTTGTCGAACTCTACTATTTCGTTTCCAACAGCATGTGTTCTTTCCATATGTTCACATATTGGCATAAGTTGCAAGCCACCGCAATGCTGAAATGTGCCATCCAAGCATAATTTCCTGTTGAATATTTGACCTTCCTCTCTATCACATAAAATTCTTGATATGAAGTCTCTTGAAGATGTTGGTGGGGCACGTATGCCACATTCCTACAAAACATTGTAGTATGCAAATCTAAACATATAGACTGATAAACATCAAAATGGTTAGAAAATTCAATATGTAATCTACAACAACAAGTAGTGCGTGTGTGATTTATCTTGACATAGAAAGGTTTTAGCATTTCAAAATATCTTTGACAAATTTTAATTTGAGGATACATCTTTAGAAATTTGCCAAAAAACTGTGTTTGAGTCATATCCAAAAAATGCTTTGGATGTGGCTCACGGTTTCAACTACCGATTCTCCTTCTTACCACATCCCTTTGATTCGAAGATACACTTGTGTAATTCTTCCAAAAGTCTTCAATTAGTGATCTCAATGCTTCAACAATTGGTTTTTCTTTTTGTGGTAGTCTCCCCAAGAACGCCCATAATTCATTGACATTGGTGTCCTCAATTCTTTGGCACCTTCCAACGGCTCTTGATAATTTTTTCCTATTAATTCTCAATGCTTGACTCGTCTTTCTAATGAGACGAGCTTTCTTCATTTGACTACTTACTATAGTCGATGTAATCACACGCCGTGTTGCATTACTATCTTTTGTTCGTGATGTGTTACCCACACTGTCATATGCACTCATAAGATTCTTGACAATAGATTTTTCACTTAAAGCCCCTGATGTTCTCAACCCAAGAATCTTCATGATGGACCTATACTTTATACTTCGCATCATTTCAATGAATAGTTGACATCTTGCAGTCTCATTTAACTTTTCAAAGAACAATCTCTAAATCTTATGAGCATATCTTCTACAAGTGCATTTTGGAATCTTACCTTCCATTGGCTGCAAAATATTCTCATGAATATCAATCAAATACTTTGGCTTTCTATGCAAAATTCTAGGTGGTGTTAAGATACGTAAATTCATCTCAACATTAGGAATTTCATCAATATTTAAATGAGATGGGCTAGATGGCATACCTTCGATCGAAGATGGAATAGATGACATACCTCAAGGTTGAGGTGGGAACGATGGCATAACTCCTTCATCACATGTGAGTGATGATGTACTCTCAACTTGAGATGCGGTAGATGGTATCCCTACATGTTGACTTGCAGTAGACGACGTGTCTCCAACGACGGTATTCAAATCTCTCATAGCACGAAGTTTTTGCATTCGTTCTCTTTGTGCCACCAATACCATATCTCTTTGTGATGGTTGCAGTTCCTCTTCAATTGGCATGTCTTCATTTATCTTGTCCAATTTCCTCTTCTCACGAAGTTCCCTCATAGCCGCTGCTTTCTTTACATTCTTAGCTTCTATCTCTTCCTGTGTTGGTTTAATTCTTGATCGTTTCCTCAGCATGATAGAGAATTTGTCTATTGCATGATAAAGAGACCAATATTAGTTCCTAAGAAATGAGTCCATACAAATAACTAAAATATATGTCATTCAACCCTTCATAGTAAATGTACATACAATCATCATGTAGAAGAGTAAATGTCACTCAACCAAAATAGGTACAAAGTATTATTGCAGCCATACAAAACATTATTGCACAATGTTATTGCAGCCATACAAAGCATTATGGTACAAAGCATTATTGCAGCCATACAAAGCATTACGGTACAAAGTTTACTTCAGTCCTATGAGGATAAGGTCAAAGAAGAGTCACCTATTTAGGCTACAAGTGAAGAGTACATGGGACTTCATGTTGACTACTTGTTGATAACCATCTAGTCATGAGGACAAGATAAGACACCAAATTTGTGAAGTTGCCAATGGCAACAAATTTACCACCTAGCTATCCTTAACTAATCCATGATTGCAAATGGATGTATTTTGGCTTCTATTGACTAAATGTGACTTATTTATGATGAATATAATGCTCGAAATTGTTCCTTGATCGTCTAAGAATTTGGAAACAAGTGGACGTTAGCTTGGAAACATGAAAATTTGGAGACATACTGGTGCAGGCGCACCAAGTTCATTTGTACAAATTTGATCAAACAAGGTCTTTGATAGGTTGGTTTAGGGTATTTTTTAGTATTGTGGGTATTTTTGAGCCTTTGTAGAGGGAGATTGCTTGATAGGAAAGCTTATGAAATTTGAAGAAACTATTGGTATGAGCCCATTGTTGTGAAATATTCCTCCTTTGGATTGAGTTGAACCCTACCTCTACCACCTTTGAAATATGTCCTAGCCCAAGATATGTGCATACAAATCATCATGTCATGTGCATACTTGTATGATCTTGGCATCTATTCATTTGTATTTTAACTTGTTAATATGATAAGATAATAGTGGGATTGTATATTTATATGTTGTAAGGATTTATTCTTGTATAGTTTGACATCACGGTATGTTAAGGTCTATTTATTACGCATAATTATTAAAGAGCCCAAGTGTAGAAAATATACATGGCATCATGTGAGATTGTAGGCTACTTTCTTGATTGTGATTGTGTCTATTTTAATTAATTTTGACCTTTGAGATATATTTTATTATGCATACCATGAACTAATTTAAAAAATAGTCTATTATATAAACACAAGATATGTATACATAGTCTTTTATAAACATGTATGATAAAGCATGATAAAGTAATTCAAATAGAATTAAGGAAAATGTAAAGAACATGCATGTAAAGACTTGACATACCTAAAAAATGGAGATTCGAATGGAGAGAGTACCCAATTATGTAGTTTTTTTTCTTCTTGCATCAAACTCCTCAACAATTTGAGTTTTTCACCACTTGCTTCCTTTTCAATGTTAAATTGAATAACACTCAAATATAATTAGTAAAAACAATACTATTAACCAATCTATAATGTTAAATTCCTAAAATTCAATCACAATTAACATTGCAACACTACAAAAATTTAAACTTGAATAGATATATATCAAATTTGATGCGAAAACTATGTTATTTCCTCCTTCTCAAGTTGGCAAAGCAAAAAAGGTGGTTGAAAGATCATGCAAAGGTGGTAGAATGTGCAAAATGTGCATGTGAACTTCCCAATAGCATGAAAACACTTTTTTTTGTCGAAACACATGCATAAATAGCATGAAAATAGAGCATGTGGGCCTGGATCACAGGGGTCCAAGCCTTTTTACCATTTCTATAGCAAGACAAAATGCGAGCGCATTATAATGCGCTCGCATTTTGTCCTGCTATAGATTGATCCATAAATATTTGCGCCTATCTCACCTTTGATAGCACCTTTGCAATATCTCACCTCTAGTTCCATTAGCTCATGTTTTGTCTCTCACCTCTCTATATCTCACTTATCTCTCCCCCTCACCTCTCTACCTCTCCCCTCTCTATGTCTCTCAGTCACTCCTTGTCTACCTCTCAATCCATCCTTAGCCATCTAGGTCTCACTTAACCCTAAACCCTAAAGCCTCAACCCTCAACCCTTAACCCTTAAACCTTAAATACTAAACCCTATCCCTAAACCCTCAACACTTTACCTTAAACCATATTCCCTCAATCGTAAACCCTAATCCCTCAACCCTAAACCCTACACCCTATCACTAAACCCTTGACACTCAAACCCTAATCCCTTATCCCTAAACCCTATCCCTCAACCCTTAACCCTTAAACCTTAAACACTAAAACCTATCCCTAAAACCTCGACCCTCAACACTATATCTTAAACCCTAATACCTTAACCCTCAACCCTAAAGCCTCAACCCTCAATCCTTAAACCTTCAACCCTAAACCCTATCCCTAATCCCTATACCCTTGAAACTCTACTTTAACCCTAATCTCTCGACCCTCAACCCTATCCCTAAACCCTCAACCCTCAAACCTCAACCCTCAACCCTCAACGTCAAACCCTAATCCCTCAACCCTTAACCCTAATCCCTCAACCCTAAACCTTCAACACTATACCTTAAACCCTAATCCCTTAACCATAAACCCTAAACCCTATCCCTAAACCCTAATCCCTCAACCCTTAACCCTCAACCCCAATCCCTCAACCCTCAACCCTCAACCCTAATCCCTCAACCCTTAACCCTAATCCCTCATCCCTAAACCCTAAACACTATCCCTATTCCTAAACCCTCAACCCTCGATACTATACCTTAAACCCTAATCCCTTATCCCTAAACCCTCCAACCCTATCCCTAAACCCTCTACCCTCGACACTATGCCTTAAACCCTAATCCCTCAACCCTTAAACCCTCAACCGTTAAACCCTTAATCGCTATAACCTTAAACCCTTAAACCCTAAACTCTCAACCCCTAGATACCCTTAAAAACCTAAATCTTAAACCCTTAAACCCTATACCCTATACACTTAACATTGGACACTCAACCTTAAACATTATCCCTCAACCTTCAAACCTCTACCCTATACACTATACCCTCAACCCTATTCTTATGCCCTAAACCATCAACCCTCATCCATATGCCTTATACCCTCAACCTTAAACCCTAAACCCTATATCTTAGAGACTCAACCTTGAACATTATCCCCCAGTTGTAAACTCTCACCCTCTACCTTATACCCTCAACCATATACTTAAGCCCTAATCACTCAATCCTCAACCCTATACCTTAAACCCTAAAACCTACATCCACAAGCCCTCATCCCTATACCCTATAACCTCACCCTTATACCCTAAACCTTGAATATTGTGCCTCAACCCTATACTTAAAACCTAAACCATACTCTCTCAACCCAAGTCACCCTATGCCTTAACCCTTAAACCCTCAACCCTTATCCGCCCCTCTCCTCCCCTATCTGCCTCACCCCCATCTCTCCCCTATCTCACATAGCCCTCTCTCCCTAGGTTATAGGTCTCTCACTTGTATATCTCTCATGGCTCTCTACATATTTCCCTTCCTCTCCACCTCTCTCCCTCCTCCTTACCCATCTTTCCCTCAAGTTGTCAACTTTACTCTCTCATTTTATTATCTCATGGTTTAAGATCAAAAGTACTTGAGGAAGCTCATAATGCCCCATATTCAAGTCATCCTGGGGTAACAAAACTTATAGATGAACTAAAACCCCTATACTTTTAGTCTGGTATGAAAAGAGAAGTAACAAAATACGTGGCCAGATGTTTGGAATGCCAGCGGGTTAAGGCAGAACATATTCATCTAGCAGGAAATTTATACCCACAGGATATACCAGAGAAAAAATGACATGTAATCAGTATAGATTTTATACAAGGGTTACCTATGTCTAAATCCAAACATGATGTCATCCTAGTGGTAATTAATAAATTAACAAAGGTAGCCCACTTCATACCTGGAAGTCTATTTTTGCATAGATATATCCCCAATCTATCATGTTATTTAAAAGTGTGATTCGACATGACTTGCATGTTTTTCAAAAGACTCCTTTTGGGAAAAATTATGAATAACGAAATAAGCTACTCAATTGACTACACCCACATAAATAAACACATAATTTAAGTGAACTCAAATTCCACCCCCAATAATACAAAACAGAAATAGAGTAATAATTTGGCTGATAGGCCATTCTATATGTGCACACATCTTGTAACTGCCAAAAATTTGGTAGTCCATGTGAGAAAAACCAACATTTTTTTTAATTTATACATGTTTAGAGAAGCATTGACACTTGGAATATTATTCTTGACAACTATTTATGAGAAGTAGAACAATAAAAAGTGTGCATTATAATTATTCTATTTTCACATTTATTTCTTACATGTGAAAACTAATCCCTCCACTCAAGCATGTTATGCTATCTTAATCACTATGACCGTAATCAGATTATAACCATTCATTCTCTCACTAAAGAAAACAACATAACGCCTATTATTTGAATAAGTGGGCTTTCTCATTATGACATGCATAGAAGGATAGAGGCAGGTTCTTAACTATTACAAGAACATTCACTAGAGTAAACAATCACCTGGTTTTGCTCCAAGGACCTCCCGGTATAGGTATGGGCAATGCACTTCCACCTTCTGTATTTTTTTGATTTGGTAGCCGAAATAGCCACGTGCCTCATGAATTATCTGTAGATGCATTTGTGAACTTGAACAATAATTACAGACATTGTTTCTATATTTTTTATAGCTTTTTGTGGTTTCCAAATGCCATATCTCGAATTCACGTGTTTTTGCCTTTATTTTCATGGAATGTGGGTGAATTTGCTAGCTGAAATTTTGTTTGTAAATTTTATTGTAGTTTATAATCCTTTGTGGATTAGGATTTCATGTTGATTTCCCCTACATGAGCTATGGAAAACCTAGAATTTTTAAGAAATTTTATGGGTTAAGGTTTTTGGTGTATGTCAGGTTAGAATAGGCTGTAGTGGATGCCATCCTGGGCATGATCCTGTAAGAGTCACTCATGCAGTTAAATAATTTATAGCATATCCTACATTTAGTTCATTCCATGAGATTATACTTGGATGATGTCTTTTGTTAAAAACTTGATGTGCCTTATGAATAATCCAACATTTTGCACACATGTCTATCAGGGCATTTGCAATGTCATCTGACAAACACCTGATTTCAATTATTTTTTGGTGTATCTCCATACCCTATTCAAAAGCTCCCATTTGGGAACATGTTGGGAGGATGCTAGAAGATGTTACATCAAGTTTGGCTTTACACCTGCCAACTACATCTGCTTGAAAATTTCCAAGGCTTTATCAATGAACCCATTTTGTGCATGTCCTGTAAATATAGCATTCCATGTGACTACATTTCGTTGAGGCACTTATTTGAAAAGGCTTAAAGTCTCCTTAAGATTACCATTTTGTAGATATCTTGTAACCATAGAATTCCACAAAACTACATTTCGTTGAGGCATTTTGTCAAACAATTTACACGCTGTCTGAGTTTTTCCACGTTTTGAGTACATGTTTAAAAGAGCATTCAGAACCACCTGCGATGTAAAAATCCACTTTTCATTATTTTTTGATGAATCTGAGTACCATGCTCTAAAGATCTCATTTTGGCACATGTAGGGAGCACGATGGCAAAGGTAGTTGAGTTTGCCTTTAAACCAACCAACTACATTTGATTTAAAAATTTTAAGGCATCGTCAACAAGCCCATTCTCTATATACCCTGCAATCATTGCATTCCATGAGACAACATTTCGTTCAGTCATATTGTTAAATAGTTCATGCGTCTTCTCTACGCTCTCACATTTTGCATCCATGTCTATCAACACAGTTACAACTACAACATCTGATAACAATCCTCTTTCAATTATATTTTGATGGATTTCCATGCCCTATACCAAAACCCCCACTTCAGCACATGTTAGGAGGATGTAGGTAAAGGTGGTAGTATTTTTCTTTACATCTCCCAATTGAATTTGCTTAAAAATCTCTAATGATTTTTTAGCAAACCTAAAGTGCGCATAGCCTTTAATCATCGCATTCCATGAAACCATGTCTTCATTAGGCAATTTGTCAAACAATTCATGTGCCTTCTACATTCTTCCACATTTTACATAGATGTCTATCTGGGTATTCATGAAAATAACATGAGATTGAAATCCACATCTCACTATCTTTCCATGGATCTATACTTAAAGTTTGTAAAATGTTTTTTAATTATTTTTGTAGTGTACAAAATAATTGTCGATGTTATGTCCAAGAACTTTCGGTGGTCTTAGAAAGATTACTCTTGAAGTCTATCAAGGTTTTATGGGTGTCTTTAGCTGGCCATATCAATCACAACTTGCATCATGTTTCTTCAGCTTGTTCTCTCAATTAAAATTTGGATGTTAGTGCATCCTTGTTCATAGAAGAACAATTTACACCATTTGCAAAATAGGCACTCCCATTTGTTACTTGAATATTCATATCAGTCATTAAGACCTTTTCATCTTGGCACAATAGGGTTTGATACCCACAACTAGATATGCAAAATCATCTTTCAATGAATTATAATTGTACACTCTTTGAGCCACATTTTATAAAATTACTGATATTTTGTCATAGACAATTGGTTTTTTAATCAATTGTGCATATCCCTACCAGACTCATGTAGAGAAATTGATTATGCGAGTATGTTTAATCTTATACTAAAATTCCTTAAGTTAATCTAATATGAGTTCTCCATTACTCTATATACCAGATGGTAGTGAATTTATTTATGATTGATAACTCTCTAGCATATATAGGTTTTGTTTGTCTAATTTGATGACATACCTTAGTTGCAAGAATGCTGATTTATCTAGTTTGATAAAAACTAAATATGAAGCCAAATGTACTCAATGTTTAAGCAATCCCATTATCACATAGATTTGATCATATTGTGCAGGGAAGTCATTGCCACTCAAATCATGTGCATCAAATTTTATCTCTATAGGATACTGTTAGGGAAGAGAATTTCTTTAACTTCATTGTAGGCATTCACAACATTGAAATTTAGTTTTGTTTTGGGGTCCTAAACTCCTAATTTACTTGTTTTTCTTTGTAACCCCTTTGCCAGAATTTTTGTGTTTGTAATTGATAACTTGCACACTTTCATTTTTCTATATATGTCTTTCTCTTTTCATCATTCACCTATCATGTCACATCTTGTGTTATTCTTGCTATTGTCATATCTGCATTTCATGTGTTATCTATTCTCCACTTCAACATCTGACCACTGTTTGTCATTGTCAACTACCAAATGACTGATATACCTAAATTTGTTTAGGATGGGAACAATGGTTTTGGTATCAAATATGCTTGAGATAAATAAATTCTTATTGCAAATTATTGGAAAAAATTCATGTTAAGTTATGTGAAATATGCAAGCTTTTAGATTTTCTAACAAGAATTTCATAAGCATTGGTTTTGCAAGTATAGATAACATATAGAAAGCTATGAAATTCCAGTCAGAGAATGGGATCGTGAGATAAAAGTTGCAATAGGAAATGCATTGATTGCAGAATTAAACATGAATAAGGGGTCTAATCCTCAAAATTACATTCTGAGTAGAGATGAGTTACATCAGCCAATGCAATGATTATAGAGTTACAAATATATTTTCAAGTACAATGAGAAACATTTTCTTTTAAATATTGGGCAATAGAGTCTAGATTTCTAAGTATTCCCATCACACATTTGAATACTAAGAAGAACAACAGAAACCATAATGTAAAATTTTCTTCTGCCTTTTCTCTTTAAGTTCTAGAGTTTGTGATGATTTGAGTTTTTTATTTAAACTTTCTTTCCTTCTTTTTGGTTAAGAGTAAGTTTGATAGCCTTTTCCTTCATCTTGCTACATCATCCTCATGCAACTTGATTAAGCCACAAAAAAATTGGTAAGGATTAATATTAGGCATTTATAAATTTGGAAAATAGTATTATAAATAAAAATTTCTTGACAAAGTTTCATTTCGTCAATCTTGAAACATATTGTTACAAAGGTGTATATAAGAAAGCCAATATAATTCTATTCTTTTTCAAAATGAGACTATAATATTATGACTTAAGAGAAAGCTAATTAACATCAAGGACACGTTACAAAAATTATAATTTTATAGAGACAGAAAATGAAGATTTTTTGCAACCTATCTAAGAAAAACATATTCAAAGGCTATTTTATGTTTTTCATTCACATGTCACAAATGGTGAGTAGTTAAAATCTTCAATATAGTTTCTTCTATTAGGAAATGAAGTTGGTGAGAATATATAATGATTTCCACACATTTATTTATAGTCAAGGAAGGAACTATGAAAATGTTATCACATGCATTGTGTACTAATTCTATTATAAATGAATGAAACTAATGTTATTTGAAAGAGATGAAAAGGATTGAAATATTTTCTTGATGTCCAATGAAACTAAATATGGTGTGTGGTATCATTAAAGCAAGTTAATGATTTCCACTCGTTTGTTTATAGCTAGGGGCTATGTAGTTTATGTCACAATTATAAAACATCAATTCTTTTAAGCTTCTTTCTATTTTTTTTAGGGTTACTCAGGTTTTTAGCATGGTTCGAGTCCAGAGAGACCCTTACGAGGGATTTCTTCCCATGGCTTTATCGTTGAGACCGCTACTAGGGGGGTCTCAGTACCTAAGACATAATCTCCTTTTTAGGCTCATTTTTGTATTTATGCATAGATATATCCCCAATTTATTAGATTGTAGATTCTATACATGAAAATCTTGAAGTGCCTTTGCTCCCACTTTCACCCCATTTGTATACAAATATATGTGTAATCTAGTCAATTAGTAAATTGTGTCTACCCTTGTTCCTTTCCTAAGATGCTAATAACATGAAGGTAAGGATTATATTATATCTCTTGATCTAGATAGAAATATTTCTATTATTATCACCTTTACACTACTTGTATTGTAGACACAAAGTTAAGTAATTTTAAAAAATCCTTTGCATTCCTTTGTTTTTAATGAAAATAATGGAGAAGCACACTACAAATGATATTTTATAAATTCCTTCAATAAAAGAGTGTAAAGAGAGATGATATGTTCATTCATAACACAACATGAACCAATTCCCCCTTACCCCTTCCAAAAGATAGTATAATCTATCATGAGGGTAAGACAATTAGAAAATCTACTCAACATGATGAATTGAGTAGATTTGATAACTATAATATATCAATTAAGTTAGTATTACATTTCAATACCATTAGGTTTGAACTATAATAACACCAATTTGTACAATACATTTTTTGATTAGGACAAATTTATAACTAACTACACAAGTTAAAACTATGTAGGTAAAATAGGAATTCATCAATACTATTTACTATGGTTAAATAAATTCTTACTAAATCATTTAATAAATTTGTATAGTCCTGAAAATAGTCCTAAAAAAGGTATATCTTTGAAGGGTTGTCAATCTCATCAATTAGACTCATTCCATCACCTATTGCTTGTATTGTGACTCTTTACTCACCTTGTTTATGAATATCCCTCAAAATGCAAGAAAACTAGTATCTTATCTATCACTTTAGATTTGTATAAGGAGTTGGTCAAATAGAAACTACACTTACCACCAAAAAAACATATACAATTGAGGATGGTTAACAAATCCTATTGAGTTCCATGATTGGAGATAGTATAAAGAATCTACTATAATAGATTTTATGTATATCATGATATGCCTTGACTAGTATGGAGGAAAGAATTTTACATGTGTATATGCTATAGGCAAAAAACTTGTAAAACTATTAATATTTATGGAATTAATCCTTTCACCATAGAAATTACTGAACATTGTTAGGCAAGACTCCTTAAGATGCCCATGAAAGAGTATATGTATAACTTTTCCAATATAGTCATTATTGTCTTCTAATATGTAATAGAATTCATAAATGAATGTACTATAATTCTTCAATTACATGAGGAACAATTTTTTCCAAAGTTCGATAGGAATAGACCCTGTACAATAATAGGTTTCTCTTAAGGATTCAATGCAAAAGGTAAAGCATCAACATGAATCCAACTAGCCATAGGAGAATTTATTTTGAGCCTATTTTATCACAAACTTTAAAAAAAACTATTTAATATTTGTAATTGTAGGGTGAGAAAGAATTAAATATTATAAAACACGAAATTCTATAAGAAATTCATTTCAAGAAGACAATACTAAAGCATAATCAAAACAAATCTCTAAATTTTGTAATGTAATTTGTTCTGAACAAGATTGAGAGAAATGATCTTTGAAAACACAAATTGAAAAAGCAAACCATAGAGGTAAAAAGCTTTCCAATAACAATTTGTAGCATGCATTTAAAATTTCTTCTTGATTTGTGGAGTAGACAATTTTCTTTTTAAAGAGGTACAAAGTTGTTTAGTAATGATCTTCAAAATGTATTTGACATTTTTTATTGATTAGTATAGTGGAAATTTTTCATATAAGAGATTTGTAGAGGAGAAAAATAACCCCTCAAGAACAAAAAATTAAGTTTTCTATATTGGTGACATAAACTAGTCATGAATTTGCCCTATTGAAAAATTTTTAAACCCTTGAGTGGGAAATGGATTGCTTGTTTTTTCACTTAGTTCTAATTATTTTGTAAGTTCCATCTATTATTGATTATCTAATATCATAAAGGTTTGCCACACTTCTAGATTCTCTAAAAAGAAGGGCACTAAGAAGCCAAATTTTGATTACAACTATAGAAAGCAATCATATAACATTACTCAGAAGAAATATAAATTCATTATGCCTTTCCTTAAATCTTTCATTAGCCTATATTCAATGATGGTAGATTTGGAGAAAATACATGAGCCCTCTAGATAATATAAACCATCTTTCTAGAGTTCCATTAATCCCTCCTTGTGATAGAAATAGTATGTTAAGGGGAAAGGATATATAACCTATCTATCTAAACAATCTTTCAAAATTGTAGTTATTTGAACCCATCCATTGTGTCAAATCTTTTAAAGTAAAAATAATAAGTAGACACACAATTTTTTACGAAAGATGTTTGGACCATATGAAACTTTAATTAAATATTAATACTACTGCAAAGGTCTGATATCTTAAATTTATTTGAATATAAGTTGAACTGAGTTATTCCTTGAACAATAATGTTACATGCAATTTAAGTTAGTATGTAGTATTACAGCAACTATGGATCACAATCATTGTTTTTTTTAAACTAATGATTTTTCATTAAAAATGGTGTTAATGAATTTTGATGGAGTGTATTGGTAATAAATATATAAATACATCAAGTATAAGCCCACAAAACATAATATTGAAAAAAATGAGAAAGAGAGTAGTAAACACAAAGTGTTGGTATCCCTTGCTACTATTGCACTTATTCTCTCTTGTGCCTTGCTCATCCAAGGCCATGTTGCCACAAAATTTAATAGAAAATAAAAACCTTTGTTCATACATAGTAAACCATGACAACAAAACCATGCACAATGATGAATCACAACAAAGGCTTATTAATATATTATCAAATACTCCATAGGTATCCTTTCCTAATTGATAATCAATTTGAAATGTAATAATTGAGAGTGAACATGATATAAGAGTTTTATCCAACATGACCGCTATTCCTTTTATACCACATTAATAACCATTTCATTCAATAGATTCCCTATATCCTCAAAAAAGAAAGGCGTGGCCCATGTCCAATGAATTTGATACACATGTTTCTCAAATAGAGGAACTTCAAAATCTATGACAAATGTGGATTCATTTATTTTACTTAAAATTTCCAAGGCCATGTTTAAGATAGGTTGACAGATAAAGAAATTATCACATATGCCGCCACAAGCTTGGAGATAATATTTGGAAAATATTAGAAACTTAAATAATCTTTTGTAAAGAAGAATGATGATAATGTCAAGAATAAAAACTCACACTCCTTTTGTTTGGATTAAATATTTCTATTTCTCTACATATATAGTTAATCAATAACTATGTTTGCCTTGGAAATGGATAAAAATTACACACCATCTTTAAATATTTGGAGTTTGGTGGAACATTATATATTTTTTCGTAACTTGTTGTGAGATAACTCCAATTACTCCAAAGTTTCGCATCTTCCAAAACTATGAGGTATTTTCGTTTACAGTAGATTGTGAGCAAGAGAAAAATGCTTTCTAAGTTGTGGAATATCATCAAGACTATCTATAATTTGCCTTAGAAGCATGCTTTCACTCAGTGATAATAGCCCAAGACTTTTTGCCTAACCCTTGAACTTTTTGAAACACTTCTATATAAATTACTTTTTTCTAAATACAATCTTTCAAGATGTGGAAGTTGACCGAGTGCGGATAGAATAGCTCTTTTGACATGATTATCATATAAGATTAAGTATGCCGCTCAATTGGTTACTACCTAAATCAAGCAATTGAAGTTGAGTACAATTAAAGAGGGAGCTTGGGATTTCTCCACTAAGTTGGTTTTCTTCTAAAGATAAATTTCTCAACATTGATAGTTTTCCAAACTCATATGGAATTGCTCCTATCAAGCTGTTGTTATCAAGATAGAGTACTTGAAGTCGAGTAAGCATAGCCAATTCAGTAGGAATAACACCATGGAGTCTATTTCCTACCAAGTGCAAGTAAATTAAAGAGGACAAGTTTCCTAGGAAAGATGGTATCGTACCTGTCAATCTGTTGTTGTAAAGATAAAGTGTTTCAAGTCGAGTAAGCATAGCCAATTCAATAGGAATAACACCATGGAGTCTATTTCCTCCCAAGTGCAAGTAAATTAAAGAGGACAAGTTTCCTAGGAAAGATGGTATCGTACCTGTCAATCTGTTGTTGAAAAGATAAAGTCTTTCAAGTCGAGTAAGCATAGCCAATTCAATAGGAATAACACCATGGAGTCTATTTCCTCTCAAGTCCAAGTCAAATAAAGAGGACAAGTTTCCTAGGGAAGGTGGGATTGTGCCTGTTAGTTGGTTTTCTAATAAATAAAGGGTTTCTAATTGTGAAAGAAGGTCAAGCTAGGAAGGAATATTGCCGCTCAAAAGGTTAAAGGCCAGTTTGAGAACTTGTAAGGAATGACAACTTGCTAGAGCAGAGGGAATGGAGCCTTCCAATTTATTATAAGACAATCTAAGTATTCTAAGGCGAAACAACCTCCCTAGTTGAGAAGGAATTTGGCCTTGGAAGTTGTTAACCCCAAGACCAAGAACTCTAAGAAAAGAGAGATTGCCAAGGAATGGAGAGATGGGACCTTGTAAAGACATACCCGTAAGGTTCAAAGAAGTCACACGTTGATGACGAGAAGAGCAGACAATACCAGTCCAATTACAAAAGGAGTGATGAGGAGACCAATCAAGCAAAGAATTGTGAGGGTCGAGGAAAAGGGAATGCTTAAAATTCAGCAGAGCTTCTTGATCAGAGTAATAAGAAGGAGAAGAAGAATGCAAAGAGATGTAAAAAGTAGGAGGGGAGAAACTAAAGCCATCTTCATCTGTGTATTGAACTCAGAAACAACAAGTAACCAGGTGGAATAAAAAGCTATCCAAGTCTCTGTGGTGTCCGCAGGCTCTCCGATATCTTGTTATAAAGCTACCACTTGTTATGTGCAATGGTCAAAAAGTCTCTTGTTTTTGTCGGCCACTTGCGGGACAAAGTCTAGGCTGTTAAATCATGAAAGGGTGTTCTCGTACGCAGAAGAAAAAGAGGAGAAAATGGGAGGGAAGTTACAGAGAAACATCTTCATTGACGGAGGGCAACGATTCTAATTTCCAACAGAGTCTTCACTTCCTCACAAAAATTGTTTCCACTTGGGAGACAAAGTCTACGCGGGTAAATCGTGAACGAGTGTTCTCGCACGCAGAAGAAAAAGAGAGGAAAATGGAAGCGAAGACAGAGACATGTGCAGCTCATCTTCATCCTTTCAACAGACTCTTGACTCTTGACTCTTAGTTTTGTCTCATGCTAAGGACGATATCTTTTCTACAATAATTTAGTTATCATTAGTTGGACGTCTACTGCTTTTAGCTTTCAAGTGGAGTTAATTTCAATTGTTACAATATTAACTTAGTTAGGATAAAATTAAAAATAAATTTTTAATTTGATTTTGCTATGAAATGGTTGATAGACACAAATATTCATAGGCCTATCACCAAATAGTATATATTTATATTTTGATATGCACAGTGTAATTATTTTTTGTAACATATCATCATGATTTGATTAGTTCATCCTTTTTATTTCTAAAGCATAATTTTGAAAAATGTGTGTGTGTGTGTGTGTGTGAAGTTAATTTTGGCATTGACTTTGTTTGAAATTCATGTGTGTGTGTATTTGAACCCTAACCCTAACAAAAATACTTCCTCATTCACTTTGTGTGAAGTATATTATAAAAATACTTTCAAACTTCAATGATGTTCACTTTGTGTATTTGAACTAACTTTGGATTTCACTATGTGTGCATGGCTTTGAAAGTTAACTTTGGCATTCACTATGTGTGTGAATGAATGTTAGCATTCACTCTATGTGCATGCTTGTGTGTGTGTGTGTGTGTAATTTAACCCTAAAAAAAATACTTTGGCATTCACTTTGTTCGAAGTATATGACTAAAAATACTTTCAAACTTCAATGATGTTCACTTTGTGTGTTTGATTGAACTTTAGCTTTCATTGTGTGTGCATGGCTTTGCAAGTTAACTTTGGCATTCACTGTGTGTGTGAATGAATTTGGCATTCATTCTATGTGCATGTGCGTGCACACGCGCGTGAGTGTGTGTGTTTGAAAAGTTAATTTTAGCATTCACTTTGTCTAAAGTGGATTTGTGTGTGAAAAGTTAATCTTGACATTCACTTTGTTTGAAGTGCATGTGTGTGTGCGCGCGTTTGAACTAACTTTGGTAGGCACTATGTGTATGTGTCTGAATGTACTTTGCCATTTTTTTCATTGTGTATGAATGCACTTAAACTATCACTTTATGTGGAGTGTGTTTGTGTATGCTTAAAAAATTGTTTTGTGTGGATTGTGTTTGTGTATGTATAAAAATAGATTGACATTCACTCTCTGTGAAGTGTGTTTGTGTATGCATAAATTTACTTTGATGTTCACTTTGTGTGGAGTGTGTTTGTGTATGAATGGACTTTGATATTCACTTTATGTGGAATGTGTGTGCAATATAACTTTGGAATTCACTTTGTGTCATGTGTCTGTGTGTGTTTGAGTAAACTTTGACATTTTTTTTTTTTTGTGTGTGTGAGTGAACTCTGGTATTCTTTTGTGTGTGTGAGTGAACTTTGGTTTTCTACAAATGTGTGTGTATAACTGAGTGAGTGAGTGAACTTTGGTATTCTTGTGTGTGAGTGTGTGTGAACTTTATCATTCTTGTGTGTGTTTGAAAGAACTTTTACATTCAATTTTATGTGTATGAGAATATACTTCAACTATCACTTTGTGTGAAGTGTATGTACAAAAACTTTGATGTTCACTTTGTTGGAGTGTATGTACAAAAGTTTTAACATTCACTTTATGTGGAGTGTGTTTATGCATGAATGAACTTTTCCATTCACTTTGTGTCATGTTTTTGGGTATGTTTGAATGAACTTTGACATTTTTTTTTGTGTGCGTGTTTGTTTGAGTGGATTTTGGCATTCTTGTGTGTGTGCATGTGTATGTGTTTGAAATAACTTGGACATTTAATTTTTTGTGTATGAATGTACTTCAACTATCACTTTGACCTTCACTTTCTATGGAGTATGTCTATGTAGGAATGAAATTTTACATTCATTGTGTCATGTGCCTATGTGTTTGAGTAAAATTGGACACTCTTGTGTGTGTGTGTGTGGAGTGTGTCTATGTACAAATAAACTTTGACATTCACTTTATGCCATGTGTCTGTGTGTTATTGAGTGAACATTGACAATATTTTGTGTGTGTGTGCATGTAAGATCAATAATAAGAGGGATAAGAAAAAGAGCATATTAGGTGAACCAGAAAATAGAGAATGAAGAGCTTACCCACTCACACTCATGGGAAACAACACAAATAATATCACAATGTTAATATTTCTGAGTGAAATGATGTTGACTTGAAGCCAAATGGGCCCTTTACTACCCATGATTTGGTTGTCCTGCTATAATACTTGTATAACTCAATGGGGTCTCTATGTTCCAAAATGCAATTTAGCTAATCAAATGGTAGAAATATTTGAAGGGATAAAGCTTTAGTAAGGAATTAAAAATATATAACTTGTTTAATATTTATGGAGAACCAATAGTAAAAATCTAAAAAATTTAATCAATTATTGTCACATTTTGCTTCAACAACGCCCTGACATTTTTCCTCCAAAATTACAAATTTACATAACTTAATCTTATAAATATAATGGTGGATGTGGGATTGTAGGATCCAGAAACAAAACCAACTATGGAAGTGTGACATCTATTGATGTTGGAAAAGAAATATATGTGAGTGACAAAGATAAATTGCAGAGTGGACTCTCAGTGACTTTGTGTTCTCATCCCAATTGTAGACAATGCCTAAGCCACCACCTATTTCTATTTCAGAAAAGGCCACCCAATAGAAACTCTAATAAACAGCCATATTTTGACCATGATTCCACCACCTACATGGTGTTTTCTTACCGTTGATGTTGTTCCTAAATATCCAACTCTCTCTGTCTCTTGATTTTTGTGTTTCTAAGTCTGTTTCAAGTAGAGATTTATCTCTTGATGGAGATAACCAAGAACAAACCTCTCATACGAGTCATCTCCTTCTATAATCCATAGTACCTAAACCATGTAGCTTTCTAGCAAAGAATCAATTGCTCCACATATCCATAAACAAAGAAAGAATGTTGCAAATGTTCATAGTAGAAAAACCTAGGATATGCATACGTACTTGAAAACATGAAATGATTTTGAAAAAAAAACATAAATGTGTAGATAGTCACACGTGTATATACATACATAGATTATATACATCGAAACATACAAAGACATACTGACCATATTTTCCAACAATACCAACGTCCCAAGAAACTTGAAAGTAATTAGAAAATATGCATAATCAATATTTACTAATCAAGATAAACAACGAGGCTATATATACAAGACTTAGGATAAATGTTAATAGAAGAACCCCTTGCTCATTAAGCACTAAGCATTAATCTCCTAAGCTACAAAAGATCCTCATAACATGTTGCTCAAACCACATCATGCATTTGTGTAAATGTTATGTTTCATGAAAACTTGAACTACAAAATGTTCATAGAGCTACCATCCACTAGAAAATACAAATTTAAATAAGCAAAACAAAACAAATGATTCAACCAAACTATTGTAATATGTTTCTACAAATGCATACTTGACATCTTACAAAGCATACTTACAACATGCAACTAGGTCCCAAACTTCCTTTGATGTCCATTAGGAAGTGTTTTAGTCAAGATGGATTTTTGTACTATTTTACATTTTGTAACTTTGGCTTGCAACTATAACTTAAACACTTTAAATAATATTTAAAATACCCATTTAAATATAATCTATCATCACCCAAAAACATCTAGTAAATATAAGATTATTTTAAATATCATTCACTTCAACATTTGAAGGTCAATTTTGACAAATAAAAATAGAACAAATATTTACCACTTTTTGTTCTAAATGAGTTGTAAAATAACAATCAATGGTTGAACCATTAAAATGGATGATATTTAAGTAGAGTGTAAATATATACCCTAATAACATGTTAAAAATATTTGTGATCAGTGGTCCATCATATGACCAATGTCAAAGGGACATGGCCCCTAAACATAAATGTATTGCTCGTAGATTCCATCTTCATTCATCCACCGCCAAACTGCGTTATGAAGAAATGATAGGGTTAACGTACTCACTTTTTTATAATCACATCTATTTCAAATTCACTTAAAATTTTTTGCACCAGCCTGTACAAAATTGGGAATTCAAGGTTGAAATGCTTGAAGTGACGTGAGAGCTTTGAAATATTAAGACAATTAAATTTAAATATTAATAATTTAAATATTAAGACAATTTTTTTTGCCTTTATTTGGAGATGCTATCTCCATTAGTGACAAAAATATCATCACACAATCTAAATGCGGTAGATATCAAGGGTCTTATCACCCTGGATGTGATCGAAGATGAGGTTCACATAGAATTGGCTCTACAGCTTACCACTACAAGGAAAAGGTGCCTATCAAAAGGCATGGACAAATTCCATTTTGAAAATTTCTAAGAATGCAGATTAAGTACAATCCAGTCACATTTCCAAAATCTCTCTATTAATCATTAATTCTCTGGAGCTCACTAATACAAATAAAGTAGGACAACCATGAAATTTAGAGATTCGCCAATTGTAAAACTTTTGGTGGGCACATAAGTGCTTCGTATTGAGAAGGAAAATGGCTCAATGCCTGTGGGCACCTGTGTCTAGCCTTGCTCCCTTGTCCTTGTCAAGTTCATTCAGTGCTCCTCAGAAGCACAACAACAGAAATATCATTGAAGCGCCCCTAAACCCTTATGCCCAAATCACAAGCAGAACAATACATCTCCTCAAAAAAAAGTCCACCTCTTTATGTTTTTATCGGCAAGTTATTCATATGCATCATGCTCTACTAAGAATATCTTATGATATTTATTGTCTTGTGCCACACTGTAGTGGGTATAATAGTCGTCGCCTCCAACGATTTCAAGCTTTAATATGATTTGAATGTATTCATGAATGCCAACCAATATACCACCTATTTAATAATTTTTATTCAATTTTTTGGAAGATGAAAAAACATTGAGGATGGACTACCAAATTTTTGGACGACCAAACAAATATTTTTTTTGGGACTACCAAATTTTTGGCAGTTAAAATAATCTATCATGAGGGTAAGACATTAGAAACTCTAGTCAACTTAATAGTATATATTTATAATTTTTTTCTAGAAAAGCATTAAATGTAATAGTTGGTGGACAAGGCTATAAATACTATAAGAAAATCATTTTTGTAAATAAAAATAATGAAACGGTATTAAATGAATAACCACATGATCTAAATCATGAATGTGCCATTATAAAACTAAATCATAAAAAAAACCATATATTTAGTTATTGCAAGATCTTTTCATCTTGTTGAAAGCTCTTGTTCCCCCTTTATGCTTGCCTCATTATGCTATGTCTACAACTTATATAAAATATTTAATACCATAAGAATTTTAAAGAGTAATGAAGACAATAGAAAAATGTATAATAACAACATAAACATATATCAATGTTTTGAATGTAACTTTTAATAATTCACATTGAGATACGATATTAAATAGTAAGCTATATGAAATAAGATCACATGAAATATTTTATTTTATACAATTATTATTATATGGACACAATTGAAAAAAAAAATATTATTGCAAGTACAAAGGCCATAACATTATTGTTAACAACACAATATTCATTTATGTAAATGAACAACAAATAAATTATTGAATATTTATTGGATGTTCTCTCAATGATCAACTTAGAGACAACGATTGCAATCGATGTTCTTCATCTTTCCTATTCTTAACATAATTTGCATTTTCTATCTTAATGTACTGTTCAAATGAGAATGGTGGTGATATTCTCAAAGTTTTGAGAGATTTAACTCGAGAGATAACAGTGAATGTTAAACCACCGCTCTCTACATCACCAATATTTATTGTTGATCTTTCCAATGTTAACCCTTGTGACATATATCGTTAAAGCCCATGCCATTTTGAGGGGGATTTGTGTACAATTGCCTCTTGTAACAGGTGAAATAGGGATAAAATTTGGATTGTTAACATCCCAAGGCACACCCATATAATTATCAAATTCCACAATCACACATAATGGCAACTCTGGTGGTTGAGTACCTTGATGATAAACTATATTTTTTTATAATACCAAGTGCTCCATTAACTAATCTAGCATTTACCCAAAAATTGCATACCACCATCATGTGTTGGCCAACACATAGTAGAACCACCCTATCCAAGTGATCATCATCAGCGTCATGTAATTCTATACGTCGGGTGTATGTAGACACACTACGTGCAACTGGCATGTTGAGTGACTTTAGCATGTTCATATTGTGGAGCAGAACCATACTATTTGTGGCATATAAATGCATAGATGCATAAAATATTATTATTATTGTGTGAGGCATGTAAAAATTGGTAAATATGCAACAACAATTTCATGAAGTCTTCAAGCAAATTTTAAGGAGGACGTGCCACATATAATGGTTATATTATCATTGAAGTGAAGTCTGGGAATTTTGACAACAAAATGGAGGTGTTTTATCAGAACAAAGTCTTCCATTAAAATTTGCAAATTATTTTAGCATTAGGGGGCAGTGTAATATGATTATCTAGCTCAAAAAGAATGAACAAAAATGCAACAATAATTGTTGCAAATGGTGCATTAATAGAAGTGGTGATTTTGTAATGTTTCCAAGCTAGCATGTAGATGTTCAGGAGCAGGAATGATACATGAAGATGAAATTTACTAGACATGAGTAGTGGAATAATGAATTAATATGGGTATAATTGAAATATATCTTAGATCATTTGGTTGCATATGAAGTGTTTAACAAAATGCCTCATGTGTTGAAATAATCACAGAGTGAATCAAAGCTTTGGAGATGATAGAATTAGGGTTATGATTCATAGGGAAGGGCTTATTTAGATTTTTAATAGCTAAAATTTAGCTTTAACTAGTGAAAATGATGTTTTTTAAGAATAGCCCATGTGAAAAATGTAATCATAAAAAAAAAAAAATTAATTAATTACTTTGGAATGAAAGTAACAAAAAAAATTTATACCTACAAACAATAAATATAATAATTAATTTTTTGAAAAAAAACAACACACATAATCACATCAACTATAGAATTTTATATAAAACAAGTGTTGTGTAGTGACTAATATCTAAAGAGAAAGAGACACAGGGAGATAGAGAGAGATATAGAGAGAGAGAGAAATATAGAGATATAGATAAGAGAGAAAGAGACAAAGAGAGAGATATCTAGTGCAAATATATATAACCAAAAAAACATTAAGGTTAAGATTAGGGTTATAATTAATATTAGGGATGGAATTACGATTAGCAATAGAATTAAAGGGTTAGCGATACAATTATAGTTAGGGTTAGAATTAGGGAAAATATTTATAACAAAAAAATCGGTATGATTACAATTGGAATTACAATTAGGGTTAGGGATAGAATTATGAAGAGAGAGACAAAGACAAGGACAAAGAGAGAAGGAGATAGGGAGGGAGGAAGATGATGGAGATTGATTGTCATTGATGTCAAAAAGGATCTTGGGTTGATATTAGTGAACATCTGAAAGTCACTATTCAGGAGGTAAGTGCAAGAGGTTGATGCAAGTTGAGGTTATACTTCAAAAGATAAGGATTTGCTTCATATGTGTGTTCATGCTTCATCAAGAGTTGTGTGAAGTTGTTGGCAGGAGCAGGAGTACATCATCTTGTGTGTTCTTTCTATTGTCATGTCACAGCTTGTTCAGTATGGTAAAGTGTTTGTGTTTATCTTGTTATCATGTTGCAACTTGTTCAGTATGGTAAAGTGTTTCTGTTTATCTTGTTATCATGTTGCAGCTTGGTCAGTGTGAATGCTTGTTTATCAAGGTTGGATCAAGGATGAGTTTATGACATCATATCAAGATAGAGCAATAAAGTAATCCTTGTTTGAAGTGGGTCATTATCATCAGATATATAAGATCATCATCATCATAGGCAAGGTTGATTGATAAAGTGTGATGAGGTTACTTACTTGGTTCCCTGATTCTCATGGTATTGATATTTGAAATAATGATCAGGAGTTTGTTTTAGATATTTCATCATCAGGAGTTTGGCATCATAAATTTGGATGTTATTGTTGTAGAATGTTCATATTGATCCTTGGAGTTATCAGTTTTGGTTTATGATGGTAATCATTAATCATCATCTTCTTTCATGATCACAGGACTTATTTGATCAGGTTGATCACATCAATTGTTGATCACATAAGATATTGATGCTAATTTGTTTGTGTTGATGGTTGAGGAAATTCCCATACTTTATGCTTCTAATAGCGAGCTCATCTTGCTTCAATCATTCATGCTAGATGATGGCTATATGTTATAATAGGATGCTTCAATGATCTTGGAAGATTGTTTGATATCTCAGAACTTGATGCTATTAGATCTTCTTCGTGATACTCATTTTTACAGGAGTTCATGTAGTGATATGAGTGCTACAAAGAGGTAGAATGTTGGTTTGATATTGGTGGCTTAAGATGGAGTTGATTAAAAGTTATCTAAAGTCCTAGTAATCTCTTCAATCATAAAAGTTTCTTTTGAACTTAGATAGATCTAAGGGGTTGATTCATCTAGGGTTTTGTTTACTCAAACCTACATTATCTAAATCCCTAATCCTTATTATTAAGTTATATCTCTACCTGTCAACTAAACATGCACTTTATGTTTTAAAACATAGGTGACTTGGGATAGCAGGTTTATAACTTAAAAGTCACCGCTTGAAGGGTCCTTAAGACATGGTGGTGACCGGCTCTCTTCCAAGTGTGACTTATAGCATCAGTCTTCATCTTAATGCGTTTGAGTGTATATGGCACCAAATTGTTAATCAACGGTCACATTTGAAATGTCAATGGGCGCAATTTTGGAAATTGATGGATAGAGTTTGAAATAAGAAATCAAGCTATGTGGTTGAACTTTGAAGTTCATTTAATCGTCGAAACTACAGATAGAGTTTTTTTTCTAAAGCTATTTTTAGCATTTTTAGTGGCAGTTAGTGGAGATTAAAAACTTAGATTTTAACAAGGATTTTATTTCCTTCTATTCACTCCCGTGGCAGTTGAGATAATACAGGAGATTTTTATTTCTATGAAGGCAGTTTATTTAGTAAAGATTTAATTCTTTTTTGAAAGAATCTTAAGGTTTCACTTTTTGATTTTAATGAAGATAATGTCTTTTTGAGAAATGAATTTCGAATGGAGGAAAAAAAATTTGGGCAGATTATTTTTTCAAGTCATTTACAGAGAATGAATTCTTGAAGAATATCAAAGTTTTTCGGATTGAAAGAGATTTGATTTTTTTTAAAGAAGAAAATGTAGAGATGGAAGAATATCAAAGTTTTTTTTAAGATGAAGGTACTCAGAGATTTTATTTTATTTACAGGGCATTGATTGATTTAATTGAAGATTCTTTATATGACCTTATTATTGTTTTAGATGAATTGTTGGTGCAGAGAAGGTGAAAGGGTTGGAGATTTTTGAAGAAGATTTTCATGATTTATTTTTGTAGTTTGACGGGATAATTTTGAAGACAAAAATTGTCCAAATTGAAATGTCAAAGAATATGAAAGGTCCAATTTTTATGCACAGTGAAATTAAAAAATTAGAGAAGATAAAGTATGTGAAAGGTCGGGAGAGGATATTTAATTTCTTGATTTTTATGTCATCAGATGTGCCTTGAAAAAGTGTGGAAAAAATGCAGATCAATGATGAAGATGAAGTAAGGATACAGTTGTAATGAATATGAATTTATATGAAGACAACTTGTATGACACAGTTTGAAATTGAATGTGCAAAGATAATTGTTTACAAAGATTTGTAAGAGGAGATTGTTTGCAGAAGTGAGTAAAAGAAGATGGTCTTGATTTGAAAATCAAACAGGAAGTATAAGGATGTATGATGAAACACAGAGAATATAATGGTGCAAATCAGATTGAGTGGGAATCATTTCTTGCACACTTTGTAGTTTGTTTTGTATGTATTAGGGGTTGGTGCTCCTTGAAGTTGGTGCTTC
The DNA here is from genome assembly GCA_027924645.1 of Cunninghamia lanceolata. Taxonomy (NCBI): domain Eukaryota; kingdom Viridiplantae; phylum Streptophyta; class Pinopsida; order Cupressales; family Cupressaceae; genus Cunninghamia; species Cunninghamia lanceolata. The sequence continues at coordinate 10,453,524 of BSBN01000726.1, read as the reverse complement.
TAAATGTATTAGGGGTTGGTGGTCCTCAAAGTTGGTGCTTCTAAACATTGTAACCAATGAGGTTTTTGATAAAGCCAGAGAGGCAGTTTTGGAGTGGTTTTTCTACCCCTGGAGGGTTTTCCACTCGTGCAAATCTTGTGTCATGATTTATATTGATCTTCTCTCTGTGTGTGTATGATTTACTCATTAGGTGTTGTTTATATCCTCTTTTATCAGTAGTCTTATGTATATGTGTTTAACAATGTCTTCCTCTTTTGTCTTGTAAACAAAATTTGCAAAAGGTTAAAATTTATACTACACTGATTCACCCCCCCTCTCAGTGTTGTCCTGGACTCCTACAGGAGAAAGCATGAGAGATATAAAGAGAGCAAAGGATAGAGATATAGATAGGAGAGAAAAAGGTAGAGATCGAGATAATTAGGGTTACGATTAGAATTAGTATACAACTAGAGAAAATATTTATAACAAAAAAAATTGTTAGCTGGTTAGAGTTAGAATTAGGGTTAGGGATAGAATTGTGATCAAGGTCAAAATTAGGGTTACGAATATAATTAAGGTAACGATTATAATTTTACTTATCATTAGCATTAGAGTAAGGGTTAGGGTTAGGGTTAGAATTAGGATTATGATTAGGGTTAGTGTTAGGGTCAGAATTAGGGTTAGGGTTAGGTTTAGAGATAGAATTAGGGTTTTGGGTTTGGTTATAATTAGGCTAAATATATAACTTAAAATATTAGAATTAGAACTAGGGTTAGAGTTAAACTAGCATATTTGTATTTAAAAATATATATGTAAAATATGTCGAGAGATATTCTTCTCGAGGTGCCTATTTCTTAACCAATTTACTACATATATGTAGAATAGAATGAATATCAAGATTCATTCACACACATAGTGAATACCAGAGTTAACTTTCAAAGCCGTGCTCACACAATGAAAGCCAAAGTTCATTCAAACACACAAAGTGAACATTATTGAAGTTTGAAAGTATTTTTATGCATATACTTTATACAAATTAAACATCAAAGTATTTTTCTTAGGGTTAAGTTTCAAACACACACCCCCCCACACACACATGCACCCACTTTAGACAAAGTGAATGCCAAAATTAACTTTTCACACACACACACACACGAGCATGCACATAGAGTGAATGTCAACAGTCATTCACAAACACAATGAATGCCAAAGTTAACTTTCAAAACCATACACACACTAAAAGCCAAAGTTAGTTCAAACACACAAAGGGAACATCATTGAAGTTTGAAAGTATTTTTGTACATATACTCACCCAAAGTGAACATCAAAGTATTTATGTTATGCTTAGGGTTCAAACACACACAGATGCACTTCAAACAAAGTGAATGCTAAATTTTACTTTTCTCTCTCACACACACACACACTTCAAACAAAGTGAATGCTAAAATTTACTTTTTCCCAAATGGTCACATTGAAGTCTACCAAACATCAAGCCCTAATTTCTAGGAATGATAACCAACAAACTTCAAAAGAGAAGGAAAAGAACACTAAGAAGGACAAGGAAGCTAAGAAAGAACACAAATTTGACAGATCCAAAAATGACAACTTTTATCAACAAGAGAAACCTACCACAGAGAAAGTTAATTATGCCTTTTCTAAAACATCTAGGCACGATGAACACTAATGTATGAGGAAACAAATAGAGCACCTCTCTCATATTCTCAAGAAGAATAATATAGGGCTACCTGATTCCATCAAAGCATCTTCATCAAACTAGGAAAATACTAAGGCAAAACAGAAATCAAAAGCCAAAGACTTTGTTGCTACAACATCTTCATATATCCATCATGCATAATAGACTTAGGTGCCTTGCACCATATGGGCTCTTCACAAGTTGTTTTTCATCCTTAGAGAAATCCAATATGTCAACTATCACCTTAGGTGATGATACTCCAACTTTGGTCAAAGGGAGAGGGTCTATTGAAGTAGAAGGAGGAACATTTTGAAATGTTCTAAGTGGGCGGGTGCAAAAAGTTGGGGGGCCAAAAAGTGGCCAACTTTTTAAAAAAAAATTAGACATAACGCAAGCACATTATAGCACACTCACGTTATAACATGCTCGCATTATGGCTTGGTGTTTCCAAGCCTACACCAAGCCATAACGGGCTCGCATTATAACGTGAGCGTGTTATGGTCTTCTATAAAAAAAAAGTAGTGTTTCATTTCATTATTTGACAGCATTTTACAAGAAACCCGCGTCTTGAAGAGAGAACAGAGCGCACTCGTGTTATCCAACGTCCAATCGTCAACTATTTCTTGCTGATTCATCATCAAAATGCCGCCACGACGTCAGGGAAATCGAAGAAGTAAGTTTATTTGCTTTCTTGTGTGAATTTGTTGCTAAATAGGTAGGTTAAAATATTTTTTTTATCTAAATTTCTTAAATTTATAGGAGTTGATAATGCACCTCCTCCTCCTCTTGAAAATGCACAAATCCTCCAGCACTTGAACAACTAATACCTGCTCAAGAAGAACCCCAACCACAAACACCTCCATTTATTCCTCAATATGCCCCTGGAACACAAGAAAATATAATGGGGCAAATTGAAAACAATAAGAAACAAATTAAGGACATAATTGCAAGGTTGAAAGAACTTGCAACTTCAACCTTACATAGATCCACGCTTGCTCATCCCTTGAATCTATGTTATCAAATGTAGATTCAATTAGCAAGCAAATCACTAGTTGGACATAAAAGAGGAGAGAATTTAGAGAGTATTATGCAGACAAGTTGTCATATGAACAAGTTAAAAATGAATAAATTACAAAAATGGACTTGTGTTCTATTTTTACGAACCCACAAACAAATCAACCTCTACCCCTTACATGCAAGAGGTTCCCTATCCATTGGTCCAACAACCAAGCGATAAGGGACAATTTTGCGCAGAGGTGGTGGATGGTTTTTGACCATCCTCCATTCAACAATAATGAGGTCCCGCAATATTTTTTGAGGAAACTCTACTGCGATTTTATAAAAAATAAAGTGCCAAATTATTTTGATATGTGGGAGTTCCAAGGTAGAGGTGGAGGGTCAGGAAGAGATAGACCAGGGGCACGTGTTGACCCACAGTGGTCAGCGAGATGAGCACTCGCTAGACCAACCCATGAGCACGTTTCTATCCCTTCTGTTGTGAAGGAGAGTGTTGAGGTCGAGACACTTCAGTCTATTAGTGCCTTGACCCAGAGCATCATATAGCATGCTAGTCCTGCAGCACATTGTGGGCAAGGGGAGAGTTCGAGTAGGTTTCCACCCCATACTTGTCGGGTTTGCGAGTCAGCATGTGGTTATGACCCCACGGATAGTTGTGATGCAGGTGTGCAGGCTACATCTGCAGCTGAGCAAATGGTGATGATAGATGCCCTCCTGAGTGAGACTTTCAGCGTTGATACTCAGATAACTCTTAGCAAGTTAATTGAATTTAATTTATTAAATTTCATTTTTGAAATGCAAGATTAACTAATTTAGTTTGCTGATTTTAATGAAATTTCAGGGTCATAGCGTTGATGCAGTTTTCAATGGTACTCCACCTACATATTACACTACATCATCTACTGTCGGGGTATGTAACTAGCAAACAATTATAAATATTACATGTGAATAGCATCGTTATATGAATGGTATTCTAATATTTGATTTTGGATGTTGAATAGGTTAATATTGGAGATTTCACGGCAACACTTGCTAGTGGTGGTGGACTTCAAAGCTTCATGGAGGTAATAAAATAAATAGTTTAATGAATGAATTGTACTTACTAGATTTTTTATTTTATATTCATATCGTTGGTTACATTTCTTGCACGTCTTTCAAAATCAAAGCATTACTATACATTGCATAACTAATAACTAGATGTTGATAGATGACAAAATTTCAATTACAATATAGTTATTTGAAAAAATGCCTCAAAGAAATGTGGTCTCATGGAATGTCATGACAAGTAGATGCATAGACAAGGACATCACCATGAGACCACATTTCTTTGAGGCATCTTTTCAAATGGCTTACTGTCTTGTCTATGCTACCACATTTTACATACATGTCTACCAAAGCTTGTTGATCCACTCCACACTATTCTTCGACAAATTCTCTCTAATAAACTCATCCAATTACCACCAATTAGACCCCAGGACATGACACCAGAGAGGGGTATGAGCCTATGACATCTTATATAGCATATGATTGACTCCAACATCATCTAGGTCCCTCCTTTGTTGACTCTAAAATTCCTCATGATGGTAATATCTTCACCATTTATCATAGCCTATACCAACTAGTTGTTACCTTAAGACACTTCTCCTTAGATTATTTTTTGTCAACCCCTTCTGGTTCACCTCAACCTCATACCAATTCCCTCTTTCACCTTTACCTATCTTATGCCTCTAAATGCATTACTGCCACAACCCCACAACCTCTTTCTATTACTTCACCTACTCCACTAGTTATGCCCCTATCTTCCCCACCATATATCTACCTATTACTACTTCACCTTCCTCATTGACTTCTATCTCCCCTCTAACACCCCTCCAAGATAAAGTAAAAGAAAAAGTGTAGGACCTTTCCCCATCCACTTCTAATAGTAGACCTAAGAAACTTCCCCAACACTACACCCAACCTACTAACCAACACATATCTACCCTACTATTTCCAAATATACCCCTACCAAATGTCCCAGACCTAGTTTTCTTCCAACCCACCCCCTGACAAACCTCAAGACAAAGAAAATGATAAGAAATTTTTAAAATAAGGTTTTTCTTCTCCTATCTAGTATCTTTCCTCCCTCATATTATCCCACAAACTCTTGATATTCCTTCTTCCCGTAAACCCATAAACTTACCTAATGTCTATGTGATTTCTAGTTTAGGCATTGTCCTGTAAACCCACAAACTCTATCGTAGGCATTGTCCTACCTCCATGACTACCAAACAAACAAAAATTTGAGCACAACCCTACCCCACCCTACCACCAACCTAAACCCAAACTAACACCTTCACTCCCTCTCTGACTTCTTAAACCTAAAAGTTGATGGTACTATGGTCCCTCCTTTGTTGACCCTTATACCACACAATAGTCATGAATCTTCGTCTAATTTGTATATATGCATGTGACTTGTGTGCTTTATTGTGTGTACTTCCATGTTTAGGTGAACGTGTGTTTATGTTAGGAGCCATGACTTGCATCACTATTATAGTTTTCGTAATTGAATAATGTTATTTTATTTTCAGATGATGCAAGCTATGGAGACACCTCTCGATGTTCATAGGGCAATGGAGCATGGTGTGTCCTCTGCGATTCATAGCTCCATGTCATTGACGAGGGTATGAGGTAGATTAGTAAATTTCAATTTACATTCATTGTTATAGTTGTTTATTTTTGAAAAATCAAATGATTATTGATTTGAAGTTTAATTTATATCTGGATGGTTTCTATAGGACATGACATCACCACAGCCTAATCGTGCTACTAAGGCAAATGAGGAGACAAATTATATGGTAGCGGTAAGTGATTATTTTGTTAAATGTTTCATTTTTTATAACATGTAATTTCTATATATTAATGTCTATACTTTTTTTTGTAACAGCTACAGATCCACGTAGAACTAAATAGGAGGAGCAGCCCTCAAGTTCATAGTAGACCACCCTCATACGCGTCTCCATCCCCTAGAAGATCAAATACTGTATGTGATCTATTCTCTTCACCAGACAGAGGGGAATGAATTATTATTGTGTTCCTTTGTTGTATGCCTATATGGTATTTGTGGACATATATTTTGTATTGCATATAGTTGACATGGTATGCCTATATGGCATTCTTGTAAGCCTATATGGCTATTTTGTACATATGTTATACTTATATCGATAGATATTGATGTATACCTATATGGATATTTGGTTAATACAAATCATTTTTGTTGATCATTATGTAATATGGATAGGTGCAGTTGACATTGTATGTTGTTGTATGGTATTGTTTTTGTGTGTGTGTGTTCAAATGCATATTTGAATTGTTATTTTATGTATGTTTGGATACTTGTGTTATACTAAGGTTAAGATTCTTGTAGTATGGGATGCATATAATTCTACCTTGGGCATGTGTTCTTAGTAAGACATATATCCTCACCCGAAGAGAGCTATCATAATATGGGATGTGATTAGCAATTCATGTGGATTTGGATATGATCTTGGATGTATAGTTCTAAGTCAAACTTGTAGGATTAAAATGACTTGTGGTTACTATCAATGGTCATATTTGGCTTGATCATGTACTTATATTTATTTGTGTATTAGATGCTAGAAAGGATGTGTTGATGTTAGTTGAGAAATCTATTTCCATGCATTTGAGATGTTTTGGATCCATGATTTTATGTGTATACTTATGTGTTAACAAGGAAATGAATTAAATAAAATAATCACCATTCTACCACACTTTTGAATTATGGATGGTGCTTGATCACCTTGATTTATGGATGGCCCGGAGGAAAGGGAGATCCTCACGATATCAGGTTCAACCCCTTCCTCAATCAGCACCAAGACCATAGGATCTTAGAGGATTCATTTGTAGAGTTGAGCTTGGATTTATTCAAATATTTTTCATGATGTACATTGTAGTATGGCCACTTGTATTTATGGTGGGTGGTTCATGGCTTATTGCATTCATTATCATTGATGATCTAGTTTTAGTATTTGACCCCTTATATATCTTGGCTATGTAATGATGTTATCTTCAAGCCTAATAACACAGTGACCTAAAGGTGGAAGAAGATGAGGGTTGAACATGGATATGACAACATTAAGATGATATTAAGGTTTAAGAGAGTAGCCTAACAAAGGTCTATTTCAAGCCTAATAGGGGTCTAAGATTGCAGTGATGGAACAATGCATTGAAGGACTAAAACAAACCCTATAGAGATAGTACTAGAGAACAAAGTCAAGTTGAACCAAGATAAAAGAAAAAGTAGTTCATATATGACTGTGTTGACTACTAGAACAAGTATGTTAATAGCCATAAGATGCATGTTGACATGTGAAGACTATAACAGTTATAGCAAAGGCAATGTCTGAGGATATCGCTGGTACAATGTAGCTCAGACTGTTTCGGCATGTTTTGGTGTGAAACAGGACCATGTCTAGCCTAAACATACCCATCCCAATGTGTTGGAACAGTCAGTTTGGCCGCATCAGGAGCAGGACGAAAGTTACACCCCTTTGCAACTTTACACTACCTCCTTCTAACGATTTTTGGGGTAGCAGAAAACTTTTCACCACGAGCAAATGACTTAGAGATATAAAAAACTGAGAGAGGTTATTGTAGAGGGACCCTACATGAGCACGTTGCCTCAAATGGAATGTCTCTAAGTGACATAGTTTTTGAGTAACAACTCGTCAAAGATTGCTTCCTTTTTGCACTTTGGACTCTTCAGGGATATCGCCAGTACAATGTAGCTCAGACTGTTTCGGCATATTTGGGTATGAAATAGGACCATTCCTAGCCTAAACATACCCATCCAGACACGTTGGAAAAATTAGTTTGGCCGCATCAAGAGCAAGACAAAAGTTACACCCCTTTGCAACTTTACACTACCTCCTTCTGATGATTTTTGGGGTGGCAGAAAAACTTTCACCACAGGCAAACGAATCAGAGATATAAAAAACTGAGAGAGGTTATTGTAGAGGGACCCTATGTGATCTTGTAACCTCAAATGGAATGTCTCTAAGTCACACAGTTTCCAAGTAATAGCTCGTCAAAGATTGCTGCCTTTTTGCACTTTGGACTCTTCAGGGATATCGCTAGTACAATGTAGCTCAGACTATTTCGGCATGTTTGGGTGCGAAACAAGACCATGCCTAGTCTAAACGTACCCATCCAGATGTGTTGGAACTATTGGTTTGGCCACATCAGGAGCAAGAGGAAAGTTACACCCCTTTGCAACTTTACACTACCTCCTTCTGATGATTTTTGGGGCAGCAAAAAACCTTTCACCATGGGCAAATGGCGTAGAGATATAAAAAATTGAGAGAGGTTATTATAGAGGGACCCTACATGATCTTGTAGCCTTAGAGGGAATGTCTCTAAGTGACACAGTTTCTGAGTAACAGCTCATCAAAAATTGCTACTTTTTGCACTTTGGACTCTTTAGGGATATCGCTGGTACAATGTAGCTCAGACTATTTCGGCATGTTTGGGTGTGAAACATGACCATGCCTAGCCTAAATGTACCCATCCAGATGTGTTGGAACTGTCGGTTTGGCTGCATCAGGTGCAGGACGAAAGTTACACCCCTTTGCAACTTTACACTACCTTCTTCTGATAATTTTTGGGGCAGAAGAAAACCTTTCACCACAACAAATGGCTCAGAGATATTAAAAAATGAGAGAGGTTATTGTAGAGGGACCCTACGTGAACCTATAGGCTCAAATGGAATGTCATTAAGTGACACAGTTTCGAGTAATAGCTTGTCAAAGATTGCTGCCTTTTGCACTTTGGACTCTTCAGGGATATCGCTGGTACAATGTAGCTCAGACTGTTTCAGCATATTTGGGTACGAAACAAGACCATGCCTAGCCTAAACGTACCCATCCAAACATGTTAGAACTATCTGTTTGGCTGCACGAGGAGCAAGACGAAAGTTACACCCCTTTGCAACTTTACACTGCCTCCTAACGATTTTTGGGGCCATAGAAAACCTTTCACCACGGGCAAATGGCTTAGAGATATAAAAAATTGAGAGAGGTTATTGTAGAGGGACCCTTACATGATCGTGTTACCTTAGACAAAATATTTCTAAGTGACACGGTTTCTGAGTAACAACTCGTCGAAGATCGTTGCCTTTTTGCACTTTGGACTCTTCGGGGATATCGTCGGTACAATGTAGCTCGGACTATTTCGGCGTGTTTGGGTGCAAAACAGGACCATGCCTAGCCTAAACATTCCCATCTGGATGTGTCGGAACTGTCAGTTTGGTCACATCAGGAGCAGGACACCAAAAATGCAAAAGTTGCTTTATGCAACTTGACAACATTGACACTTTTTTGCAACAAGACTTGAAGACTCAAACTGACTCAAAAACATATGTAATTGTCTTAGAAGACCTTATTACATACAATTGACTCAATCAAAATTAAATTTCACTGTAATATTGTGATTGCACCTCACGCTGTGGCTGTAGACTATAGTTCTTTGCAAAGTCGACGACTGAAACAATGCTACCAACTGGAAATGTGTCCTTGCATAACTTGAATTGCAATTCCAACCATCGAGCTCTATGGGCATGTCTTGCATACTCATACACTATACTATCATGAAATATAGCCATAAACCGATACACTGGAATCTTTTCAATAACCAATTCACACCTCTTTGCTTCATTACCATCTTTTGTATTATATGCCACTATTTTATACTTGTCGAACTCTACTATTTCGTTTCCAACAGCATGTGTTCTTTCCATATGTTCACATATTGGCATAAGTTGCAAGCCACCGCAATGCTGAAATGTGCCATCCAAGCATAATTTCCTGTTGAATATTTGACCTTCCTCTCTATCACATAAAATTCTTGATATGAAGTCTCTTGAAGATGTTGGTGGGGCACGTATGCCACATTCCTACAAAACATTGTTAGTATGCAAATCTAAACATATAGACTGATAAACATCAAAATGGTTAGAAAATTCAATATGTAATCTACAACAACAAGTAGTGCGTGTGTGATTTATCTTGACATAGAAAGGTTTTAGCATTTCAAAATATCTTTGACAAATTTTAATTTGAGGATACATCTTTAGAAATTTGCCAAAAAACTGTGTTTGAGTCATATCCAAAAAATGCTTTGGATGTGGCTCACGGTTTCAACTACCGATTCTCCTTCTTACCACATCCCTTTGATTCGAAGATACACTTGTGTAATTCTTCCAAAAGTCTTCAATTAGTGATCTCAATGCTTCAACAATTGGTTTTTCTTTTTGTGGTAGTCTCCCCAAGAACGCCCATAATTCATTGACATTGGTGTCCTCAATTCTTTGGCACCTTCCAACGGCTCTTGATAATTTTTTCCTATTAATTCTCAATGCTTGACTCGTCTTTCTAATGAGACGAGCTTTCTTCATTTGACTACTTACTATAGTCGATGTAATCACACGCCGTGTTGCATTACTATCTTTTGTTCGTGATGTGTTACCCACACTGTCATATGCACTCATAAGATTCTTGACAATAGATTTTTCACTTAAAGCCCCTGATGTTCTCAACCCAAGAATCTTCATGATGGACCTATACTTTATACTTCGCATCATTTCAATGAATAGTTGACATCTTGCAGTCTCATTTAACTTTTCAAAGAACAATCTCCAAATCTTATGAGCATATCTTCTACAAGTGCATTTTGGAATCTTACCTTCCATTGGCTGCAAAATATTCTCATGAATATCAATCAAATACTTTGGCTTTCTATGCAAAATTCTAGGTGGTGTTAAGATACGTAAATTCATCTCAACATTAGGAATTTCATCAATATTTAAATGAGATGGGCTAGATGGCATACCTTCGATCGAAGATGGAATAGATGACATACCTCAAGGTTGAGGTGGGAACGATGGCATAACTCCTTCATCACATGTGAGTGATGATGTACTCTCAACTTGAGATGCGGTAGATGGTATCCCTACATGTTGACTTGCAGTAGACGACGTGTCTCCAACGACGGTATTCAAATCTCTCATAGCACGAAGTTTTTGCATTCGTTCTCTTTGTGCCACCAATACCATATCTCTTTGTGATGGTTGCAGTTCCTCTTCAATTGGCATGTCTTCATTTATCTTGTCCAATTTCCTCTTCTCACGAAGTTCCCTCATAGCCGCTGCTTTCTTTACATTCTTAGCTTCTATCTCTTCCTGTGTTGGTTTAATTCTTGATCGTTTCCTCAGCATGATAGAGAATTTGTCTATTGCATGATAAAGAGACCAATATTAGTTCCTAAGAAATGAGTCCATACAAATAACTAAAATATATGTCATTCAACCCTTCATAGTAAATGTACATACAATCATCATGTAGAAGAGTAAATGTCACTCAACCAAAATAGGTACAAAGTATTATTGCAGCCATACAAAACATTATTGCACAATGTTATTGCAGCCATACAAAGCATTATGGTACAAAGCATTATTGCAGCCATACAAAGCATTACGGTACAAAGTTTACTTCAGTCCTATGAGGATAAGGTCAAAGAAGAGTCACCTATTTAGGCTACAAGTGAAGAGTACATGGGACTTCATGTTGACTACTTGTTGATAACCATCTAGTCATGAGGACAAGATAAGACACCAAATTTGTGAAGTTGCCAATGGCAACAAATTTACCACCTAGCTATCCTTAACTAATCCATGATTGCAAATGGATGTATTTTGGCTTCTATTGACTAAATGTGACTTATTTATGATGAATGTAATGCTCGAAATTGTTCCTTGATCGTCTAAGAATTTGGAAACAAGTGGACGTTAGCTTGGAAACATGAAAATTTGGAGACATACTGGTGCAGGCGCACCAAGTTCATTTGTACAAATTTGATCAAACAAGGTCTTTGATAGGTTGGTTTAGGGTATTTTTTAGTATTGTGGGTATTTTTGAGCCTTTGTAGAGGGAGATTGCTTGATAGGAAAGCTTATGAAATTTGAAGAAACTATTGGTATGAGCCCATTGTTGTGAAATATTCCTCCTTTGGATTGAGTTGAACCCTACCTCTACCACCTTTGAAATATGTCCTAGCCCAAGATATGTGCATACAAATCATCATGTCATGTGCATACTTGTATGATCTTGGCATCTATTCATTTGTATTTTAACTTGTTAATATGATAAGATAATAGTGGGATTGTATATTTATATGTTGTAAGGATTTATTCTTGTATAGTTTGACATCACGGTATGTTAAGGTCTATTTATTACGCATAATTATTAAAGAGCCCAAGTGTAGAAAATATACATGGCATCATGTGAGATTGTAGGCTACTTTCTTGATTGTGATTGTGTCTATTTTAATTAATTTTGACCTTTGAGATATATTTTATTATGCATACCATGAACTAATTTAAAAAATAGTCTATTATATAAACACAAGATATGTATACATAGTCTTTTATAAACATGTATGATAAAGCATGATAAAGTAATTCAAATAGAATTAAGGAAAATGTAAAGAACATGCATGTAAAGACTTGACATACCTAAAAAATGGAGATTCGAATGGAGAGAGTACCCAATTATGTAGTTTTTTTTCTTCTTGCATCAAACTCCTCAACAATTTGAGTTTTTCACCACTTGCTTCCTTTTCAATGTTAAATTGAATAACACTCAAATATAATTAGTAAAAACAATACTATTAACCAATCTATAATGTTAAATTCCTAAAATTCAATCACAATTAACATTGCAACACTACAAAAATTTAAACTTGAATAGATATATATCAAATTTGATGCGAAAACTATGTTATTTCCTCCTTCTCAAGTTGGCAAAGCAAAAAAGGTGGTTGAAAGATCATGCAAAGGTGGTAGAATGTGCAAAATGTGCATGTGAACTTCCCAATAGCATGAAAACACTTTTTTTTGTCGAAACACATGCATAAATAGCATGAAAATAGAGCATGTGGGCCTGGATCACAGGGGTCCAAGCCTTTTTACCGTTTCTATAGCAAGACAAAATGCGAGCGCATTATAATGCGCTCGCATTTTGTCCTGCTATAGATTGATCCATAAATATTTGCGCCTATCTCACCTTTGATAGCACCTTTGCAATATCTCACCTCTAGTTCCATTAGCTCATGTTTTGTCTCTCACCTCTCTATATCTCACTTATCTCTCCCCCTCACCTCTCTACCTCTCCCCTCTCTATGTCTCTCAGTCACTCCTTGTCTACCTCTCCATCCATCCTTAGCCATCTAGGTCTCACTTAACCCTAAACCCTAAAGCCTCAACCCTCAACCCTTAACCCTTAAACCTTAAATACTAAACCCTATCCCTAAACCCTCAACACTTTACCTTAAACCATATTCCCTCAATCGTAAACCCTAATCCCTCAACCCTAAACCCTACACCCTATCACTAAACCCTTGACACTCAAACCCTAATCCCTTATCCCTAAACCCTATCCCTCAACCCTTAACCCTTAAACCTTAAACACTAAAACCTATCCCTAAAACCTCGACCCTCAACACTATATCTTAAACCCTAATACCTTAACCCTCAACCCTAAAGCCTCAACCCTCAATCCTTAAACCTTCAACCCTAAACCCTATCCCTAATCCCTATACCCTTGAAACTCTACTTTAACCCTAATCTCTCGACCCTCAACCCTATCCCTAAACCCTCAACCCTCAAACCTCAACCCTCAACCCTCAACGTCAAACCCTAATCCCTCAACCCTTAACCCTAATCCCTCAACCCTAAACCTTCAACACTATACCTTAAACCCTAATCCCTTAACCATAAACCCTAAACCCTATCCCTAAACCCTAATCCCTCAACCCTTAACCCTCAACCCCAATCCCTCAACCCTCAACCCTCAACCCTAATCCCTCAACCCTTAACCCTAATCCCTCATCCCTAAACCCTAAACACTATCCCTATTCCTAAACCCTCAACCCTCGATACTATACCTTAAACCCTAATCCCTTATCCCTAAACCCTCCAACCCTATCCCTAAACCCTCTACCCTCGACACTATGCCTTAAACCCTAATCCCTCAACCCTTAAACCCTCAACCGTTAAACCCTTAATCGCTATAACCTTAAACCCTTAAACCCTAAACTCTCAACCCCTAGATACCCTTAAAAACCTAAATCTTAAACCCTTAAACCCTATACCCTATACACTTAACATTGGACACTCAACCTTAAACATTATCCCTCAACCTTCAAACCTCTACCCTATACACTATACCCTCAACCCTATTCTTATGCCCTAAACCATCAACCCTCATCCATATGCCTTATACCCTCAACCTTAAACCCTAAACCCTATATCTTAGAGACTCAACCTTGAACATTATCCCCCAGTTGTAAACTCTCACCCTCTACCTTATACCCTCAACCATATACTTAAGCCCTAATCACTCAATCCTCAACCCTATACCTTAAACCCTAAAACCTACATCCACAAGCCCTCATCCCTATACCCTATAACCTCACCCTTATACCCTAAACCTTGAATATTGTGCCTCAACCCTATACTTAAAACCTAAACCATACTCTCTCAACCCAAGTCACCCTATGCCTTAACCCTTAAACCCTCAACCCTTATCCGCCCCTCTCCTCCCCTATCTGCCTCACCCCCATCTCTCCCCTATCTCACATAGCCCTCTCTCCCTAGGTTATAGGTCTCTCACTTGTATATCTCTCATGGCTCTCTACATATTTCCCTTCCTCTCCACCTCTCTCCCTCCTCCTTACCCATCTTTCCCTCAAGTTGTCAACTTTACTCTCTCATTTTATTATCTCATGGTTTAAGATCAAAAGTACTTGAGGAAGCTCATAATGCCCCATATTCAAGTCATCCTGGGGTAACAAAACTTATAGATGAACTAAAACCCCTATACTTTTAGTCTGGTATGAAAAGAGAAGTAACAAAATACGTGGCCAGATGTTTGGAATGCCAGCGGGTTAAGGCAGAACATATTCATCTAGCAGGAAATTTATACCCACAGGATATACCAGAGAAAAAATGACATGTAATCAGTATAGATTTTATACAAGGGTTACCTATGTCTAAATCCAAACATGATGTCATCCTAGTGGTAATTAATAAATTAACAAAGGTAGCCCACTTCATACCTGGAAGTCTATTTTTGCATAGATATATCCCCAATCTATCATGTTATTTAAAAGTGTGATTCGACATGACTTGCATGTTTTTCAAAAGACTCCTTTTGGGAAAAATTATGAATAACGAAATAAGCTACTCAATTGACTACACCCACATAAATAAACACATAATTTAAGTGAACTCAAATTCCACCCCCGATAATACAAAACAGAAATAGAGTAATAATTTGGCTGATAGGCCATTCTATATGTGCACACATCTTGTAACTGCCAAAAATTTGGTAGTCCATGTGAGAAAAACCAACATTTTTTTTAATTTATACATGTTTAGAGAAGCATTGACACTTGGAATATTATTCTTGACAACTATTTATGAGAAGTAGAACAATAAAAAGTGTGCATTATAATTATTCTATTTTCACATTTATTTCTTACATGTGAAAACTAATCCCTCCACTCAAGCATGTTATGCTATCTTAATCACTATGACCGTAATCAGATTATAACCATTCATTCTCTCACTAAAGAAAACAACATAACGCCTATTATTTGAATAAGTGGGCTTTCTCATTATGACATGCATAGAAGGATAGAGGCAGGTTCTTAACTATTACAAGAACATTCACTAGAGTAAACAATCACCTGGTTTTGCTCCAAGGACCTCCCGGTATAGGTATGGGCAATGCACTTCCACCTTCTGTATTTTTTTGATTTGGTAGCCGAAATAGCCACGTGCCTCATGAATTATCTGTAGATGCATTTGTGAACTTGAACAATAATTACAGACATTGTTTCTATATTTTTTATAGCTTTTTGTGGTTTCCAAATGCCATATCTCGAATTCACGTGTTTTTGCCTTTATTTTCATGGAATGTGGGTGAATTTGCTAGCTGAAATTTTGTTTGTAAATTTTATTGTAGTTTATAATCCTTTGTGGATTAGGATTTCATGTTGATTTCCCCTACATGAGCTATGGAAAACCTAGAATTTTTAAGAAATTTTATGGGTTAAGGTTTTTGGTGTATGTCAGGTTAGAATAGGCTGTAGTGGATGCCATCCTGGGCATGATCCTGTAAGAGTCACTCATGCAGTTAAATAATTTATAGCATATCCTACATTTAGTTCATTCCATGAGATTATACTTGGATGATGTCTTTTGTTAAAAACTTGATGTGCCTTATGAATAATCCAACATTTTGCACACATGTCTATCAGGGCATTTGCAATGTCATCTGACAAACACCTGATTTCAATTATTTTTTGGTGTATCTCCATACCCTATTCAAAAGCTCCCATTTGGGAACATGTTGGGAGGATGCTAGAAGATGTTACATCAAGTTTGGCTTTACACCTGCCAACTACATCTGCTTGAAAATTTCCAAGGCTTTATCAATGAACCCATTTTGTGCATGTCCTGTAAATATAGCATTCCATGTGACTACATTTCGTTGAGGCACTTATTTGAAAAGGCTTAAAGTCTCCTTAAGATTACCATTTTGTAGATATCTTGTAACCATAGAATTCCACAAAACTACATTTCGTTGAGGCATTTTGTCAAACAATTTACACGCTGTCTGAGTTTTTCCACGTTTTGAGTACATGTTTAAAAGA
The DNA here is from genome assembly GCA_027924645.1 of Cunninghamia lanceolata. Taxonomy (NCBI): domain Eukaryota; kingdom Viridiplantae; phylum Streptophyta; class Pinopsida; order Cupressales; family Cupressaceae; genus Cunninghamia; species Cunninghamia lanceolata. The sequence goes on along the minus strand of BSBN01000726.1, from coordinate 10,437,065 downwards.
GCATTCAGAACCACCTGCGATGTAAAAATCCACTTTTCATTATTTTTTGATGAATCTGAGTACCATGCTCTAAAGATCTCATTTTGGCACATGTAGGGAGCACGATGGCAAAGGTAGTTGAGTTTGCCTTTAAACCAACCAACTACATTTGATTTAAAAATTTTAAGGCATCGTCAACAAGCCCATTCTCTATATACCCTGCAATCATTGCATTCCATGAGACAACATTTCGTTCAGTCATATTGTTAAATAGTTCATGCGTCTTCTCTACGCTCTCACATTTTGCATCCATGTCTATCAACACAGTTACAACTACAACATCTGATAACAATCCTCTTTCAATTATATTTTGATGGATTTCCATGCCCTATACCAAAACCCCCACTTCAGCACATGTTAGGAGGATGTAGGTAAAGGTGGTAGTATTTTTCTTTACATCTCCCAATTGAATTTGCTTAAAAATCTCTAATGATTTTTTAGCAAACCTAAAGTGCGCATAGCCTTTAATCATCGCATTCCATGAAACCATGTCTTCATTAGGCAATTTGTCAAACAATTCATGTGCCTTCTACATTCTTCCACATTTTACATAGATGTCTATCTGGGTATTCATGAAAATAACATGAGATTGAAATCCACATCTCACTATCTTTCCATGGATCTATACTTAAAGTTTGTAAAATGTTTTTTAATTATTTTTGTAGTGTACAAAATAATTGTCGATGTTATGTCCAAGAACTTTCGGTGGTCTTAGAAAGATTACTCTTGAAGTCTATCAAGGTTTTATGGGTGTCTTTAGCTGGCCATATCAATCACAACTTGCATCATGTTTCTTCAGCTTGTTCTCTCAATTAAAATTTGGATGTTAGTGCATCCTTGTTCATAGAAGAACAATTTACACCATTTGCAAAATAGGCACTCCCATTTGTTACTTGAATATTCATATCAGTCATTAAGACCTTTTCATCTTGGCACAATAGGGTTTGATACCCACAACTAGATATGCAAAATCATCTTTCAATGAATTATAATTGTACACTCTTTGAGCCACATTTTATAAAATTACTGATATTTTGTCATAGACAATTGGTTTTTTAATCAATTGTGCATATCCCTACCAGACTCATGTAGAGAAATTGATTATGCGAGTATGTTTAATCTTATACTAAAATTCCTTAAGTTAATCTAATATGAGTTCTCCATTACTCTATATACCAGATGGTAGTGAATTTATTTATGATTGATAACTCTCTAGCATATATAGGTTTTGTTTGTCTAATTTGATGACATACCTTAGTTGCAAGAATGCTGATTTATCTAGTTTGATAAAAACTAAATATGAAGCCAAATGTACTCAATGTTTAAGCAATCCCATTATCACATAGATTTGATCATATTGTGCAGGGAAGTCATTGCCACTCAAATCATGTGCATCAAATTTTATCTCTGTAGGATACTGTTAGGGAAGAGAATTTCTTTAACTTCATTGTAGGCATTCACAACATTGAAATTTAGTTTTGTTTTGGGGTCCTAAACTCCTAATTTACTTGTTTTTCTTTGTAACCCCTTTGCCAGAATTTTTGTGTTTGTAATTGATAACTTGCACACTTTCATTTTTCTATATATGTCTTTCTCTTTTCATCATTCACCTATCATGTCACATCTTGTGTTATTCTTGCTATTGTCATATCTGCATTTCATGTGTTATCTATTCTCCACTTCAACATCTGACCACTGTTTGTCATTGTCAACTACCAAATGACTGATATACCTAAATTTGTTTAGGATGGGAACAATGGTTTTGGTATCAAATATGCTTGAGATAAATAAATTCTTATTGCAAATTATTGGAAAAAATTCATGTTAAGTTATGTGAAATATGCAAGCTTTTAGATTTTCTAACAAGAATTTCATAAGCATTGGTTTTGCAAGTATAGATAACATATAGAAAGCTATGAAATTCCAGTCAGAGAATGGGATCGTGAGATAAAAGTTGCAATAGGAAATGCATTGATTGCAGAATTAAACATGAATAAGGGGTCTAATCCTCAAAATTACATTCTGAGTAGAGATGAGTTACATCAGCCAATGCAATGATTATAGAGTTACAAATATATTTTCAAGTACAATGAGAAACATTTTCTTTTAAATATTGGGCAATAGAGTCTAGATTTCTAAGTATTCCCATCACACATTTGAATACTAAGAAGAAGAACAGAAACCATAATGTAAAATTTTCTTCTGCCTTTTCTCTTTAAGTTCTAGAGTTTGTGATGATTTGAGTTTTTTATTTAAACTTTCTTTCCTTCTTTTTGGTTAAGAGTAAGTTTGATAGCCTTTTCCTTCATCTTGCTACATCATCCTCATGCAACTTGATTAAGCCACAAAAAAATTGGTAAGGATTAATATTAGGCATTTATAAATTTGGAAAATAGTATTATAAATAAAAATTTCTTGACAAAGTTTCATTTCGTCAATCTTGAAACATATTGTTACAAAGGTGTATATAAGAAAGCCAATATAATTCTATTCTTTTTCAAAATGAGACTATAATATTATGACTTAAGAGAAAGCTAATTAACATCAAGGACACGTTACAAAAATTATAATTTTATAGAGACAGAAAATGAAGATTTTTTGCAACCTATCTAAGAAAAACATATTCAAAGGCTATTTTATGTTTTTCATTCACATGTCACAAATGGTGAGTAGTTAAAATCTTCAATATAGTTTCTTCTATTAGGAAATGAAGTTGGTGAGAATATATAATGATTTCCACACATTTATTTATAGTCAAGGAAGGAACTATGAAAATGTTATCACATGCATTGTGTACTAATTCTATTATAAATGAATGAAACTAATGTTATTTGAAAGAGATGAAAAGGATTGAAATATTTTCTTGATGTCCAATGAAACTAAATATGGTGTGTGGTATCATTAAAGCAAGTTAATGATTTCCACTCGTTTGTTTATAGCTAGGGGCTATGTAGTTTATGTCACAATTATAAAACATCAATTCTTTTAAGCTTCTTTCTATTTTTTTTAGGGTTACTCAGGTTTTTAGCATGGTTCGAGTCCAGAGAGACCCTTACGAGGGATTTCTTCCCATGGCTTTATCGTTGAGACCGCTACTAGGGGGGTCTCAGTACCTAAGACATAATCTCCTTTTTAGGCTCATTTTTGTATTTATGCATAGATATATCCCCAATTTATTAGATTGTAGATTCTATACATGAAAATCTTGAAGTGCCTTTGCTCCCACTTTCACCCCATTTGTATACAAATATATGTGTAATCTAGTCAATTAGTAAATTGTGTCTACCCTTGTTCCTTTCCTAAGATGCTAATAACATGAAGGTAAGGATTATATTATATCTCTTGATCTAGATAGAAATATTTCTATTATTATCACCTTTACACTACTTGTATTGTAGACACAAAGTTAAGTAATTTTAAAAAATCCTTTGCATTCCTTTGTTTTTAATGAAAATAATGGAGAAGCACACTACAAATGATATTTTATAAATTCCTTCAATAAAAGAGTGTAAAGAGAGATGATATGTTCATTCATAACACAACATGAACCAATTCCCCCTTACCCCTTCCAAAAGATAGTATAATCTATCATGAGGGTAAGACAATTAGAAAATCTACTCAACATGATGAATTGAGTAGATTTGATAACTATAATATATCAATTAAGTTAGTATTACATTTCAATACCATTAGGTTTGAACTATAATAACACCAATTTGTACAATACATTTTTTGATTAGGACAAATTTATAACTAACTACACAAGTTAAAACTATGTAGGTAAAATAGGAATTCATCAATACTATTTACTATGGTTAAATAAATTCTTACTAAATCATTTAATAAATTTGTATAGTCCTGAAAATAGTCCTAAAAAAGGTATATCTTTGAAGGGTTGTCAATCTCATCAATTAGACTCATTCCATCACCTATTGCTTGTATTGTGACTCTTTACTCACCTTGTTTATGAATATCCCTCAAAATGCAAGAAAACTAGTATCTTATCTATCACTTTAGATTTGTATAAGGAGTTGGTCAAATAGAAACTACACTTACCACCAAAAAAACATATACAATTGAGGATGGTTAACAAATCCTATTGAGTTCCATGATTGGAGATAGTATAAAGAATCTACTATAATAGATTTTATGTATATCATGATATGCCTTGACTAGTATGGAGGAAAGAATTTTACATGTGTATATGCTATAGGCAAAAAACTTGTAAAACTATTAATATTTATGGAATTAATCCTTTCACCATAGAAATTACTGAACATTGTTAGGCAAGACTCCTTAAGATGCCCATGAAAGAGTATATGTATAACTTTTCCAATATAGTCATTATTGTCTTCTAATATGTAATAGAATTCATAAATGAATGTACTATAATTCTTCAATTACATGAGGAACAATTTTTTCCAAAGTTCGATAGGAATAGACCCTGTACAATAATAGGTTTCTCTTAAGGATTCAATGCAAAAGGTAAAGCATCAACATGAATCCAACTAGCCATAGGAGAATTTATTTTGAGCCTATTTTATCACAAACTTTAAAAAAAACTATTTAATATTTGTAATTGTAGGGTGAGAAAGAATTAAATATTATAAAACACGAAATTCTATAAGAAATTCATTTCAAGAAGACAATACTAAAGCATAATCAAAACAAATCTCTAAATTTTGTAATGTAATTTGTTCTGAACAAGATTGAGAGAAATGATCTTTGAAAACACAAATTGAAAAAGCAAACCATAGAGGTAAAAAGCTTTCCAATAACAATTTGTAGCATGCATTTAAAATTTCTTCTTGATTTGTGGAGTAGACAATTTTCTTTTTAAAGAGGTACAAAGTTGTTTAGTAATGATCTTCAAAATGTATTTGACATTTTTTATTGATTAGTATAGTGGAAATTTTTCATATAAGAGATTTGTAGAGGAGAAAAATAACCCCTCAAGAACAAAAAATTAAGTTTTCTATATTGGTGACATAAACTAGTCATGAATTTGCCCTATTGAAAAATTTTTAAACCCTTGAGTGGGAAATGGATTGCTTGTTTTTTCACTTAGTTCTAATTATTTTGTAAGTTCCATCTATTATTGATTATCTAATATCATAAAGGTTTGCCACACTTCTAGATTCTCTAAAAAGAAGGGCACTAAGAAGCCAAATTTTGATTACAACTATAGAAAGCAATCATATAACATTACTCAGAAGAAATATAAATTCATTATGCCTTTCCTTAAATCTTTCATTAGCCTATATTCAATGATGGTAGATTTGGAGAAAATACATGAGCCCTCTAGATAATATAAACCATCTTTCTAGAGTTCCATTAATCCCTCCTTGTGATAGAAATAGTATGTTAAGGGGAAAGGATATATAACCTATCTATCTAAACAATCTTTCAAAATTGTAGTTATTTGAACCCATCCATTGTGTCAAATCTTTTAAAGTAAAAATAATAAGTAGACACACAATTTTTTACGAAAGATGTTTGGACCATATGAAACTTTAATTAAATATTAATACTACTGCAAAGGTCTGATATCTTAAATTTATTTGAATATAAGTTGAACTGAGTTATTCCTTGAACAATAATGTTACATGCAATTTAAGTTAGTATGTAGTATTACAGCAACTATGGATCACAATCATTGTTTTTTTTAAACTAATGATTTTTCATTAAAAATGGTGTTAATGAATTTTGATGGAGTGTATTGGTAATAAATATATAAATACATCAAGTATAAGCCCACAAAACATAATATTGAAAAAAATGAGAAAGAGAGTAGTAAACACAAAGTGTTGGTATCCCTTGCTACTATTGCACTTATTCTCTCTTGTGCCTTGCTCATCCAAGGCCATGTTGCCACAAAATTTAATAGAAAATAAAAACCTTTGTTCATACATAGTAAACCATGACAACAAAACCATGCACAATGATGAATCACAACAAAGGCTTATTAATATATTATCAAATACTCCATAGGTATCCTTTCCTAATTGATAATCAATTTGAAATGTAATAATTGAGAGTGAACATGATATAAGAGTTTTATCCAACATGACCGCTATTCCTTTTATACCACATTAATAACCATTTCATTCAATAGATTCCCTATATCCTCAAAAAAGAAAGGCGTGGCCCATGTCCAATGAATTTGATACACATGTTTCTCAAATAGAGGAACTTCAAAATCTATGACAAATGTGGATTCATTTATTTTACTTAAAATTTCCAAGGCCATGTTTAAGATAGGTTGACAGATAAAGAAATTATCACATATGCCGCCACAAGCTTGGAGATAATATTTGGAAAATATTAGAAACTTAAATAATCTTTTGTAAAGAAGAATGATGATAATGTCAAGAATAAAAACTCACACTCCTTTTGTTTGGATTAAATATTTCTATTTCTCTACATATATAGTTAATCAATAACTATGTTTGCCTTGGAAATGGATAAAAATTACACACCATCTTTAAATATTTGGAGTTTGGTGGAACATTATATATTTTTTCGTAACTTGTTGTGAGATAACTCCAATTACTCCAAAGTTTCGCATCTTCCAAAACTATGAGGTATTTTCGTTTACAGTAGATTGTGAGCAAGAGAAAAATGCTTTCTAAGTTGTGGAATATCATCAAGACTATCTATAATTTGCCTTAGAAGCATGCTTTCACTCAGTGATAATAGCCCAAGACTTTTTGCCTAACCCTTGAACTTTTTGAAACACTTCTATATAAATTACTTTTTTCTAAATACAATCTTTCAAGATGTGGAAGTTGACCGAGTGCGGATAGAATAGCTCTTTTGACATGATTATCATATAAGATTAAGTATGCCGCTCAATTGGTTACTACCTAAATCAAGCAATTGAAGTTGAGTACAATTAAAGAGGGAGCTTGGGATTTCTCCACTAAGTTGGTTTTCTTCTAAAGATAAATTTCTCAACATTGATAGTTTTCCAAACTCATATGGAATTGCTCCTATCAAGCTGTTGTTATCAAGATAGAGTACTTGAAGTCGAGTAAGCATAGCCAATTCAGTAGGAATAACACCATGGAGTCTATTTCCTACCAAGTGCAAGTAAATTAAAGAGGACAAGTTTCCTAGGAAAGATGGTATCGTACCTGTCAATCTGTTGTTGTAAAGATAAAGTGTTTCAAGTCGAGTAAGCATAGCCAATTCAATAGGAATAACACCATGGAGTCTATTTCCTCCCAAGTGCAAGTAAATTAAAGAGGACAAGTTTCCTAGGAAAGATGGTATCGTACCTGTCAATCTGTTGTTGAAAAGATAAAGTCTTTCAAGTCGAGTAAGCATAGCCAATTCAATAGGAATAACACCATGGAGTCTATTTCCTCTCAAGTCCAAGTCAAATAAAGAGGACAAGTTTCCTAGGGAAGGTGGGATTGTGCCTGTTAGTTGGTTTTCTAATAAATAAAGGGTTTCTAATTGTGAAAGAAGGTCAAGCTAGGAAGGAATATTGCCGCTCAAAAGGTTAAAGGCCAGTTTGAGAACTTGTAAGGAATGACAACTTGCTAGAGCAGAGGGAATGGAGCCTTCCAATTTATTATAAGACAATCTAAGTATTCTAAGGCGAAACAACCTCCCTAGTTGAGAAGGAATTTGGCCTTGGAAGTTGTTAACCCCAAGACCAAGAACTCTAAGAAAAGAGAGATTGCCAAGGAATGGAGAGATGGGACCTTGTAAAGACATACCCGTAAGGTTCAAAGAAGTCACACGTTGATGACGAGAAGAGCAGACAATACCAGTCCAATTACAAAAGGAGTGATGAGGAGACCAATCAAGCAAAGAATTGTGAGGGTCGAGGAAAAGGGAATGCTTAAAATTCAGCAGAGCTTCTTGATCAGAGTAATAAGAAGGAGAAGAAGAATGCAAAGAGATGTAAAAAGGTAGTGCAGCGAGAAACAAGAGTAGGAGGGGAGAAACTAAAGCCATCTTCATCTGTGTATTGAACTCAGAAACAACAAGTAACCAGGTGGAATAAAAAGCTATCCAAGTCTCTGTGGTGTCCGCAGGCTCTCCGATATCTTGTTATAAAGCTACCACTTGTTATGTGCAATGGTCAAAAAGTCTCTTGTTTTTGTCGGCCACTTGCGGGACAAAGTCTAGGCTGTTAAATCATGAAAGAGTGTTCTCGTACGCAGAAGAAAAAGAGGAGAAAATGGGAGGGAAGTTACAGAGAAACATCTTCATTGACGGAGGGCAACGATTCTAATTTCCAACAGAGTCTTCACTTCCTCACAAAAATTGTTTCCACTTGGGAGACAAAGTCTACGCGGGTAAATCGTGAACGAGTGTTCTCGCACGCAGAAGAAAAAGAGAGGAAAATGGAAGCGAAGACAGAGACATGTGCAGCTCATCTTCATCCTTTCAACAGACTCTTGACTCTTGACTCTTAGTTTTGTCTCATGCTAAGGACGATATCTTTTCTACAATAATTTAGTTATCATTAGTTGGACGTCTACTGCTTTTAGCTTTCAAGTGGAGTTAATTTCAATTGTTACAATATTAACTTAGTTAGGATAAAATTAAAAATAAATTTTTAATTTGATTTTGCTATGAAATGGTTGATAGACACAAATATTCATAGGCCTATCACCAAATAGTATATATTTATATTTTGATATGCACAGTGTAATTATTTTTTGTAACATATCATCATGATTTGATTAGTTCATCCTTTTTATTTCTAAAGCATAATTTTGAAAAATGTGTGTGTGTGTGTGTGTGTGAAGTTAATTTTGGCATTGACTTTGTTTGAAATTCATGTGTGTGTGTATTTGAACCCTAACCCTAACAAAAATACTTCCTCATTCACTTTGTGTGAAGTATATTATAAAAATACTTTCAAACTTCAATGATGTTCACTTTGTGTATTTGAACTAACTTTGGATTTCACTATGTGTGCATGGCTTTGAAAGTTAACTTTGGCATTCACTATGTGTGTGAATGAATGTTAGCATTCACTCTATGTGCATGCTTGTGTGTGTGTGTGTGTGTAATTTAACCCTAAAAAAAATACTTTGGCATTCACTTTGTTCGAAGTATATGACTAAAAATACTTTCAAACTTCAATGATGTTCACTTTGTGTGTTTGATTGAACTTTAGCTTTCATTGTGTGTGCATGGCTTTGCAAGTTAACTTTGGCATTCACTGTGTGTGTGAATGAATTTGGCATTCATTCTATGTGCATGTGCGTGCACACGCGCGTGAGTGTGTGTGTTTGAAAAGTTAATTTTAGCATTCACTTTGTCTAAAGTGGATTTGTGTGTGAAAAGTTAATCTTGACATTCACTTTGTTTGAAGTGCATGTGTGTGTGCGCGCGTTTGAACTAACTTTGGTAGGCACTATGTGTATGTGTCTGAATGTACTTTGCCATTTTTTTCATTGTGTATGAATGCACTTAAACTATCACTTTATGTGGAGTGTGTTTGTGTATGCTTAAAAAATTGTTTTGTGTGGATTGTGTTTGTGTATGTATAAAAATAGATTGACATTCACTCTCTGTGAAGTGTGTTTGTGTATGCATAAATTTACTTTGATGTTCACTTTGTGTGGAGTGTGTTTGTGTATGAATGGACTTTGATATTCACTTTATGTGGAATGTGTGTGCAATATAACTTTGGAATTCACTTTGTGTCATGTGTCTGTGTGTGTTTGAGTAAACTTTGACATTTTTTTTTTTGTGTGTGTGTGAGTGAACTCTGGTATTCTTTTGTGTGTGTGAGTGAACTTTGGTTTTCTACAAATGTGTGTGTATAACTGAGTGAGTGAGTGAACTTTGGTATTCTTGTGTGTGAGTGTGTGTGAACTTTATCATTCTTGTGTGTGTTTGAAAGAACTTTTACATTCAATTTTATGTGTATGAGAATATACTTCAACTATCACTTTGTGTGAAGTGTATGTACAAAAACTTTGATGTTCACTTTGTTGGAGTGTATGTACAAAAGTTTTAACATTCACTTTATGTGGAGTGTGTTTATGCATGAATGAACTTTTCCATTCACTTTGTGTCATGTTTTTGGGTATGTTTGAATGAACTTTGACATTTTTTTTTGTGTGCGTGTTTGTTTGAGTGGATTTTGGCATTCTTGTGTGTGTGCATGTGTATGTGTTTGAAATAACTTGGACATTTAATTTTTTGTGTATGAATGTACTTCAACTATCACTTTGACCTTCACTTTCTATGGAGTATGTCTATGTAGGAATGAAATTTTACATTCATTGTGTCATGTGCCTATGTGTTTGAGTAAAATTGGACACTCTTGTGTGTGTGTGTGTGGAGTGTGTCTATGTACAAATAAACTTTGACATTCACTTTATGCCATGTGTCTGTGTGTTATTGAGTGAACATTGACAATATTTTGTGTGTGTGTGTGTGCATGTAAGATCAATAATAAGAGGGATAAGAAAAAGAGCATATTAGGTGAACCAGAAAATAGAGAATGAAGAGCTTACCCACTCACACTCATGGGAAACAACACAAATAATATCACAATGTTAATATTTCTGAGTGAAATGATGTTGACTTGAAGCCAAATGGGCCCTTTACTACCCATGATTTGGTTGTCCTGCTATAATACTTGTATAACTCAATGGGGTCTCTATGTTCCAAAATGCAATTTAGCTAATCAAATGGTAGAAATATTTGAAGGGATAAAGCTTTAGTAAGGAATTAAAAATATATAACTTGTTTAATATTTATGGAGAACCAATAGTAAAAATCTAAAAAATTTAATCAATTATTGTCACATTTTGCTTCAACAACGCCCTGACATTTTTCCTCCAAAATTACAAATTTACATAACTTAATCTTATAAATATAATGGTGGATGTGGGATTGTAGGATCCAGAAACAAAACCAACTATGGAAGTGTGACATCTATTGATGTTGGAAAAGAAATATATGTGAGTGACAAAGATAAATTGCAGAGTGGACTCTCAGTGACTTTGTGTTCTCATCCCAATTGTAGACAATGCCTAAGCCACCACCTATTTCTATTTCAGAAAAGGCCACCCAATAGAAACTCTAATAAGCAGCCATATTTTGACCATGATTCCACCACCTACATGGTGTTTTCTTACCGTTGATGTTGTTCCTAAATATCCAACTCTCTCTGTCTCTTGATTTTTGTGTTTCTAAGTCTGTTTCAAGTAGAGATTTATCTCTTGATGGAGATAACCAAGAACAAACCTCTCATACGAGTCATCTCCTTCTATAATCCATAGTACCTAAACCATGTAGCTTTCTAGCAAAGAATCAATTGCTCCACATATCCATAAACAAAGAAAGAATGTTGCAAATGTTCATAGTAGAAAAACCTAGGATATGCATACGTACTTGAAAACATGAAATGATTTTGAAAAAAAAACATAAATATGTAGATAGTCACACGTGTATATACATACATAGATTATATACATCGAAACATACAAAGACATACTGACCATATTTTCCAACAATACCAACGTCCCAAGAAACTTGAAAGTAATTAGAAAATATGCATAATCAATATTTATTAATCAAGATAAACAACGAGGCTATATATACAAGACTTAGGATAAATGTTAATAGAAGAACCCCTTGCTCATTAAGCACTAAGCATTAATCTCCTAAGCTACAAAAGATCCTCATAACATGTTGCTCAAACCACATCATGCATTTGTGTAAATGTTATGTTTCATGAAAACTTGAACTACAAAATGTTCATAGAGCTACCATCCACTAGAAAATACAAATTTAAATAAGCAAAACAAAACAAATGATTCAACCAAACTATTGTAATATGTTTCTACAAATGCATACTTGACATCTTACAAAGCATACTTACAACATGCAACTAGGTCCCAAACTTCCTTTGATGTCCATTAGGAAGTGTTTTAGTCAAGATGGATTTTTGTACTATTTTACATTTTGTAACTTTGGCTTGCAACTATAACTTAAACACTTTAAATAATATTTAAAATACCCATTTAAATATAATCTATCATCACCCAAAAACATCTAGTAAATATAAGATTATTTTAAATATCATTCACTTCAACATTTGAAGGTCAATTTTGACAAATAAAAATAGAACAAATATTTACCACTTTTTGTTCTAAATGAGTTGTAAAATAACAATCAATGGTTTAACCATTAAAATGGATGATATTTAAGTAGAGTGTAAATATATACCCTAATAACATGTTAAAAATATTTGTGATCAGTGGTCCATCATATGACCAATGTCAAAGGGACATGGCCCCTAAACATAAATGTATTGCTCATAGATTCCATCTTCATTCATCCACCGCCAAACTGCGTTATGAAGAAATGATAGGGTTAACGTACTCACTTTTTTATAATCACATCTATTTCAAATTCACTTAAAATTTTTTGCACCAGCCTGTACAAAATTGGGAATTCAAGGTTGAAATGCTTGAAGTGACGTGAGAGCTTTGAAATATTAAGACAATTAAATTTAAATATTAATAATTTAAATATTAAGACAATTTTTTTTGCCTTTATTTGGAGATGCTATCTCCATTAGTGACAAAAATATCCTCACACAATCTAAATGTGGTAGATATCAAGGGTCTTATCACCCTGGATGTGATCGAAGAAGAGGTTCACATAGAATTGGCTCTACAGCTTACCACTACAAGGAAAAGGTGCCTATCAAAAGGCATGGACAAATTCCATTTTGAAAATTTCTAAGAATGCAGATTAAGTACAATCCAGTCACATTTCCAAAATCTCTCTATTAATCATTAATTCTCTGGAGCTCACTAATACAAATAAAGTAGGACAACCATGAAATTTAGAGATTCGCCAATTGTAAAACTTTTGGTGGGCACATAAGTGCTTCGTATTGAGAAGGAAAATGGCTCAATGCCTGTGGGCACCTGTGTCTAGCCTTGCTCCCTTGTCCTTGTCAAGTTCATTCAGTGCTCCTCAGAAGCACAACAACAGAAATATCATTGAAGCGCCCCTAAACCCTTATGCCCAAATCACAAGCAGAACAATACATCTCCTCAAAAAAAAGTCCACCTCTTTATGTTTTTATCGGCAAGTTATTCATATGCATTATGCTCTACTAAGAATATCTTATGATATTTATTGTCTTGTGCCACACTGTAGTGGGTATAATAGTCGTCGCCTCCAACGATTTCAAGCTTTAATATGATTTGAATGTATTCATGAATGCCAACCAATATACCACCTATTTAATAATTTTTATTCAATTTTTTGGAAGATGAAAAAACATTGAGGATGGACTACCAAATTTTTGGACGACCAAACAAATATTTTTTTTGGGACTACCAAATTTTTGGCAGTTAAAATAATCTATCATGAGGGTAAGACATTAGAAACTCTAGTCAACTTAATAGTATATATTTATAATTTTTTTCTAGAAAAGCATTAAATGTAATAGTTGGTGGACAAGGCTATAAATACTATAAGAAAATCATTTTTGTAAATAAAAATAATGAAACGGTATTAAATGAATAACCACATGATCTAAATCATGAATGTGCCATTATAAAACTAAATCATAAAAAAAACCATATATTTAGTTATTGCAAGATCTTTTCATCTTGTTGAAAGCTCTTGTTCCCCCTTTATGCTTGCCTCATTATGCTATGTCTACAACTTATATAAAATATTTAATACCATAAGAATTTTAAAGAGTAATGAAGACAATAGAAAAATGTATAATAACAACATAAACATATATCAATGTTTTGAATGTAACTTTTAATAATTCACATTGAGATACGATATTAAATAGTAAGCTATATGAAATAAGATCACATGAAATATTTTATTTTATACAATTATTATTATATGGACACAATTGAAAAAAAAAATATTATTGCAAGTACAAAGGCCATAACATTATTGTTAACAACACAATATTCATTTATGTAAATGAACAACAAATAAATTATTGAATATTTATTGGATGTTCTCTCAATGATCAACTTAGAGATAACGATTGCAATCGATGTTCTTCATCTTTCCTATTCTTAACATAATTTGCATTTTCTATCTTAATGTACTGTTCAAATGAGAATGGTGGTGATATTCTCAAAGTTTTGAGAGATTTAACTCGAGAGATAACAGTGAATGTTAAACCACCGCTCTCTACATCACCAATATTTATTGTTGATCTTTCCAATGTTAACCCTTGTGACATATATCGTTAAAGCCCATGCCATTTTGAGGGGGATTTGTGTACAATTGCCTCTTGTAACAGGTGAAATAGGGATAAAATTTGGATTGTTAACATCCCAAGGCACACCCATATAATTATCAAATTCCACAATCACACATAATGGCAACTCTGGTGGTTGAGTACCTTGATGATAAACTATATTTTTTTATAATACCAAGTGCTCCATTAACTAATCTAGCATTTACCCAAAAATTGCATACCACCATCATGTGTTGGCCAACACATAGTAGAACCACCCTATCCAAGTGATCATCATCAGCGTCATGTAATTCTATACGTCGGGTGTATGTAGACACACTACGTGCAATTGGCATGTTGAGTGACTTTAGCATGTTCATATTGTGGAGCAGAACCATACTATTTGTGGCATATAAATGCATAGATGCATAAAATATTATTATTATTGTGTGAGGCATGTAAAAATTGGTAAATATGCAACAACAATTTCATGAAGTCTTCAAGCAAATTTTAAGGAGGACGTGCCACATATAATGGTTATATTATCATTGAAGTGAATTCTGGGAATTTTGACAACAAAATGGAGGTGTTTTATCAGAACAAAGTCTTCCATTAAAATTTGCAAATTATTTTAGCATTAGGGGGCAGTGTAATATGATTATCTAGCTCAAAAAGAATGAACAAAAATGCAACAATAATTGTTGCAAATGGTGCATTAATAGAAGTGGTGATTTTGTAATGTTTCCAAGCTAGCATGTAGATGTTCAGGAGCAGGAATGATACATGAAGATGAAATTTACTAGACATGAGTAGTGGAATAATGAATTAATATGGGTATAATTGAAATATATCTTAGATCATTTGGTTGCATATGAAGTGTTTAACAAAATGCCTCATGTGTTGAAATAATCACAGAGTGAATCAAAGCTTTGGAGATGATAGAATTAGGGTTATGATTCATAGGGAAGGGCTTATTTAGATTTTTAATAGCTAAAATTTAGCTTTAACTAGTGAAAATGATGTTTTTTAAGAATAGCCCATGTGAAAAATGTAATCATAAAAAAAAAAAAATTAATTAATTACTTTGGAATGAAAGTAACAAAAAAAATTTATACCTACAAACAATAAATATAATAATTAATTTTTTGAAAAAAAACAACACACATAATCACATCAACTATAGAATTTTATATAAAACAAGTGTTGTGTAGTGACTAATATCTAAAGAGAAAGAGACACAGGGAGACAGAGAGAGATATAGAGAGAGAGAAATATAGAGATATAGATAAGAGAGAAAGAGACAAAGAGAGAGATATCTAGTGCAAATATATATAACCAAAAAAACATTAAGGTTAAGATTAGGGTTATAATTAATATTAGGGATGGAATTACGATTAGCAATAGAATTAAAGGGTTAGCGATACAATTATAGTTAGGGTTAGAATTAGGGAAAATATTTATAACAAAAAAATCGGTATGATTACAATTGGAATTACAATTAGGGTTAGGGATAGAATTATGAAGAGAGAGACAAAGACAAAGACAAAGAGAGAAGGAGGTAGGGAGGGAGGAAGATGATGGAGATTGATTGTCATTGATGTCAAAAAGGATCTTGGGTTGATATTAGTGAACATCTGAAAGTCACTATTCAGGAGGTAAGTGCAAGAGGTTGATGCAAGTTGAGGTTATACTTCAAAAGATAAGGATTTGCTTCATATGTGTGTTCATGCTTCATCAAGAGTTGTGTGAAGTTGTTGGCAGGAGCAGGAGTACATCATCTTGTGTGTTCTTTCTATTGTCATGTCACAGCTTGTTCAGTATGGTAAAGTGTTTGTGTTTATCTTGTTATCATGTTGCAACTTGTTCAGTATGGTAAAGTGTTTCTGTTTATCTTGTTATCATGTTGCAGCTTGGTCAGTGTGAATGCTTGTTTATCAAGGTTGGATCAAGGATGAGTTTATGCCATCATATCAAGATAGAGCAATAAAGTAATCCTTGTTTGAAGTGGGTCATTATCATCAGATATATAAGATCATCATCATCATAGGCAAGGTTGATTGATAAAGTGTGATGAGGTTACTTACTTGGTTCCCTGATTCTCATGGTATTGATATTTGAAATAATGATCAGGAGTTTGTTTTAGATATTTCATCATCAGGAGTTTGGCATCATAAATTTGGATGTTATTGTTGTAGAATGTTCATATTGATCCTTGGAGTTATCAGTTTTGGTTTATGATGGTAATCATTAATCATCATCTTCTTTCATGATCACAGGACTTATTTGATCAGGTTGATCACATCAATTGTTGATCACATAAGATATTGATGCTAATTTGTTTGTGTTGATGGTTGAGGAAATTCCCATACTTTATGCTTCTAATAGCGAGCTCATCTTGCTTCAATCATTCATGCTAGATGATGGCTATATGTTATAATAGGATGCTTCAATGATCTTGGAAGATTGTTTGATATCTCAGAACTTGATGCTATTAGATCTTCTTCGTGATACTCATTTTTACAGGAGTTCATGTAGTGATATGAGTGCTACAAAGAGGTAGAATGTTGGTTTGATATTGGTGGCTTAAGATGGAGTTGATTAAAAGTTATCTAAAGTCCTAGTAATCTCTTCAATCATAAAAGTTTCTTTTGAACTTAGATAGATCTAAGGGGTTGATTCATCTAGGGTTTTGTTTACTCAAACCTACATTATCTAAATCCCTAATCCTTATTATTAAGTTATATCTCTACCTGTCAACTAAACATGCACTTTATGTTTTAAAACATAGGTGACTTGGGATAGCAGGTTTATAACTTAAAAGTCACCGCTTGAAGGGTCCTTAAGACATGGTGGTGACCGGCTCTCTTCCAAGTGTGACTTATAGCATCAGTCTTCATCTTAATGCGTTTGAGTGTATATGGCACCAAATTGTTAATCAACGGTCACATTTGAAATGTCAATGGGCGCAATTTTGGAAATTGATGGATAGAGTTTGAAATAAGAAATCAAGCTATGTGGTTGAACTTTGAAGTTCATTTAATCGTCGAAACTACAGATAGAGTTTTTTTTCTAAAGCTATTTTTAGCATTTTTAGTGGCAGTTAGTGGAGATTAAAAACTTAGATTTTAACAAGGATTTTATTTCCTTCTATTCACTCCCGTGGCAGTTGAGATAATACAGGAGATTTTTATTTCTATGAAGGCAGTTTATTTAGTAAAGATTTAATTCTTTTTTGAAAGAATCTTAAGGTTTCACTTTTTGATTTTAATGAAGATAATGTCTTTTTGAGAAATGAATTTCGAATGGAGGAAAAAAAATTTGGGCAGATTATTTTTTCAAGTCATTTACAGAGAATGAATTCTTGAAGAATATCAAAGTTTTTCGGATTGAAAGAGATTTGATTTTTTTTAAAGAAGAAAATGTAGAGATGGAAGAATATCAAAGTTTTTTTTAAGATGAAGGTGCTCAGAGATTTTATTTTATTTACAGGGCATTGATTGATTTAATTGAAGATTCTTTATATGACCTTATTATTGTTTTAGATGAATTGTTGGTGCAGAGAAGGTGAAAGGGTTGGAGATTTTTGAAGAAGATTTTCATGATTTATTTTTGTAGTTTGACGGGATAATTTTGAAGACAAAAATTGTCCAAATTGAAATGTCAAAGAATATGAAAGGTCCAATTTTTATGCACAGTGAAATTAAAAAATTAGAGAAGATAAAGTATGTGAAAGGTCGGGAGAGGATATTTAATTTCTTGATTTTTATGTCATCAGATGTGCCTTGAAAAAGTGTGGAAAAAATGCAGATCAATGATGAAGATGAAGTAAGGATACAGTTGTAATGAATATGAATTTATATGAAGACAACTTGTATGACACAGTTTGAAATTGAATGTGCAAAGATAATTGTTTACAAAGATTTGTAAGAGGAGATTGTTTGCAGAAGTGAGTAAAAGAAGATGGTCTTGATTTGAAAATCAAACAGGAAGTATAAGGATGTATGATGAAACACAGAGAATATAATGGTGCAAATCAGATTGAGTGGGAATCATTTCTTGCACACTTTGTAGTTTGTTTTGTATGTATTAGGGGTTGGTGCTCCTTGAAGTTGGTGCTTCTAAATGTATTAGGGGTTGGTGGTCCTCAAAGTTGGTGCTTCTAAACATTGTAACCAATGAGGTTTTTGATAAAGCCAGAGAGGCAGTTTTGGAGTGGTTTTTCTACCCCTGGAGGGTTTTCCACTCGTGCAAATCTTGTGTCATGATTTATATTGATCTTCTCTCTGTGTGTGTATGATTTACTCATTAGGTGTTGTTTATATCCTCTTTTATCAGTAGTCTTATGTATATGTGTTTAACAATGTCTTCCTCTTTTGTCTTGTAAACAAAATTTGCAAAAGGTTAAAATTTATACTACACTGATTCACCCCCCCTCTCAGTGTTGTCCTGGACTCCTACAGGAGAAAGCATGAGAGATATAAAGAGAGCAAAGGATAGAGATATAGATAGGAGAGAAAAAGGTAGAGATCGAGATAATTAGGGTTACGATTAGAATTAGTATACAACTAGAGAAAATATTTATAACAAAAAAAATTGTTAGCTGGTTAGAGTTAGAATTAGGGTTAGGGATAGAATTGTGATCAAGGTCAAAATTAGGGTTACGAATATAATTAAGGTAACGATTATAATTTTACTTATCATTAGCATTAGAGTAAGGGTTAGGGTTAGGGTTAGAATTAGGATTATGATTAGGGTTAGTGTTAGGGTCAGAATTAGGGTTAGGGTTAGGTTTAGAGATAGAATTAGGGTTTTGGGTTTGGTTATAATTAGGCTAAATATATAACTTAAAATATTAGAATTAGAACTAGGGTTAGAGTTAAACTAGCATATTTGTATTTAAAAATATATATGTAAAATATGTCGAGAGATATTCTTCTCGAGGTGCCTATTTCTTAACCAATTTACTACATATATGTAGAATAGAATGAATATCAAGATTCATTCACACACATAGTGAATACCAGAGTTAACTTTCAAAGCCGTGCTCACACAATGAAAGCCAAAGTTCATTCAAACACACAAAGTGAACATTATTGAAGTTTGAAAGTATTTTTATGCATATACTTTATACAAATTAAACATCAAAGTATTTTTCTTAGGGTTAAGTTTCAAACACACACCCCCCCACACACACATGCACCCACTTTAGACAAAGTGAATGCCAAAATTAACTTTTCACACACACACACACACGAGCATGCACATAGAGTGAATGTCAACAGTCATTCACAAACACAATGAATGCCAAAGTTAACTTTCAAAACCATACACACACTAAAAGCCAAAGTTAGTTCAAACACACAAAGGGAACATCATTGAAGTTTGAAAGTATTTTTGTACATATACTCACCCAAAGTGAACATCAAAGTATTTATGTTATGCTTAGGGTTCAAACACACACAGATGCACTTCAAACAAAGTGAATGCTAAATTTTACTTTTCTCTCTCTCACACACACACACTTCAAACAAAGTGAATGCTAAAATTTACTTTTTCCCAAATGGTCACATTGAAGTCTACCAAACATCAAGCCCTAATTTCTAGGAATGATAACCAACAAACTTCAAAAGAGAAGGAAAAGAACACTAAGAAGGACAAGGAAGCTAAGAAAGAACACAAATTTGACAGATCCAAAAATGACAACTTTTATCAACAAGAGAAACCTACCACAGAGAAAGTTAATTATGCCTTTTCTAAAACATCTGGGCACGATGAACACTAATGTATGAGGAAACAAATAGAGCACCTCTCTCATATTCTCAAGAAGAATAATATAGGGCTACCTGATTCCATCAAAGCATCTTCATCAAACTAGGAAAATACTAAGGCAAAACAGAAATCAAAAGCCAAAGACTTTGTTGCTACAACATCTTCATATATCCATCATGCATAATAGACTTAGGTGCCTTGCACCATATGGGCTCTTCACAAGTTGTTTTTCATCCTTAGAGAAATCCAATATGTCAACTATCACCTTAGGTGATGATACTCCAACTTTGGTCAAAGGGAGAGGGTCTATTGAAGTAGAAGGAGGAACATTTTGAAATGTTCTAAGTGGGCGGGTGCAAAAAGTTGGGGGGCCAAAAAGTGGCCAACTTTTTAAAAAAAAATTAGACATAATGCAAGCACATTATAGCACACTCACGTTATAACATGCTCGCATTATGGCTTGGTGTTTCCAAGCCTACACCAAGCCATAACGGGCTCGCATTATAACGTGAGCGTGTTATGGTCTTCTATAAAAAAAAAGTAGTGTTTCATTTCATTATTTGACAGCATTTTACAAGAAACCCGCGTCTTGAAGAGAGAACAGAGCGCACTCGTGTTATCCAACGTCCAATCGTCAACTATTTCTTGCTGATTCATCATCAAAATGCCGCCACGACGTCAGGGAAATCGAAGAAGTAAGTTTATTTGCTTTCTTGTGTGAATTTGTTGCTAAATAGGTAGGTTAAAATATTTTTTTTATCTAAATTTCTTAAATTTATAGGAGTTGATAATGCACCTCCTCCTCCTCTTGAAAATGCACAAATCCTCCAGCACTTGAACAACTAATACCTGCTCAAGAAGAACCCCAACCACAAACACCTCCATTTATTCCTCAATATGCCCCTGGAACACAAGAAAATATAATGGGGCAAATTGAAAACAATAAGAAACAAATTAAGGACATAATTGCAAGGTTGAAAGAACTTGCAACTTCAACCTTACATAGATCCACGCTTGCTCATCCCTTGAATCTATGTTATCAAATGTAGATTCAATTAGCAAGCAAATCACTAGTTGGACATAAAAGAGGAGAGAATTTAGAGAGTATTATGCAGACAAGTTGTCATATGAACAAGTTAAAAATGAATAAATTACAAAAATGGACTTGTGTTCTATTTTTACGAACCCACAAACAAATCAACCTCTACCCCTTACATGCAAGAGGTTCCCTATCCATTGGTCCAACAACCAAGCGATAAGGGACAATTTTGCGCAGAGGTGGTGGATGGTTTTTGACCATCCTCCATTCAACAATAATGAGGTCCCGCAATATTTTTTGAGGAAACTCTACTGCGATTTTATAAAAAATAAAGTGCCAAATTATTTTGATATGTGGGAGTTCCAAGGTAGAGGTGGAGGGTCAGGAAGAGATAGACCAGGGGCACGTGTTGACCCACAGTGGTCAGCGAGATGAGCACTCGCTAGACCAACCCATGAGCACGTTTCTATCCCTTCTGTTGTGAAGGAGAGTGTTGAGGTCGAGACACTTCAGTCTATTAGTGCCTTGACCCAGAGCATCATATAGCATGCTAGTCCTGCAGCACAGTGTGGGCAAGGGGAGAGTTCGAGTAGGTTTCCACCCCATACTTGTCGGGTTTGCGAGTCAGCATGTGGTTATGACCCCACGGATAGTTGTGATGCAGGTGTGCAGGCTACATCTGCAGCTGAGCAAATGGTGATGATAGATGCCCTCCTGAGTGAGACTTTCAGCGTTGATACTCAGATAAATCTTAGCAAGTTAATTGAATTTAATTTATTAAATTTCATTTTTGAAATGCAAGATTAACTAATTTAGTTTGCTGATTTTAATGAAATTTCAGGGTCATAGCGTTGATGCAGTTTTCAATGGTACTCCACCTACATATTACACTACATCATCTACTGTCGGGGTATGTAACTAGCAAACAATTATAAATATTACATGTGAATAGCATCGTTATATGAATGGTATTCTAATATTTGATTTTGGATGTTGAATAGGTTAATATTGGAGATTTCACGGCAACACTTGCTAGTGGTGGTGGACTTCAAAGCTTCATTGAGGTAATAAAATAAATAGTTTAATGAATGAATTGTACTTACTAGATTTTTTATTTTATATTCATATCGTTGGTTACATTTCTTGCACGTCTTTCAAAATCAAAGCATTACTATACATTGCATAACTAATAACTAGATGTTGATAGATGACAAAATTTCAATTACAATATAGTTATTTGAAAAAATGCCTCAAAGAAATGTGGTCTCATGGAATGTCATGACAAGTAGATGCATAGACAAGGACATCACCATGAGACCACATTTCTTTGAGGCATCTTTTCAAATGGCTTACTGTCTTGTCTATGCTACCACATTTTACATACATGTCTACCAAAGCTTGTTGATCCACTCCACACTATTCTTCGACAAATTCTCTCTAATAAACTCATCCAATTACCACCAATTAGACCCCAGGACATGACACCAGAGAGGGGTATGAGCCTATGACATCTTATATAGCATATGATTGACTCCAACATCATCTAGGTCCCTCCTTTGTTGACTCTAAAATTCCTCATGATGGTAATATCTTCACCATTTATCATAGCCTATACCAACTAGTTGTTACCTTAAGACACTTCTCCTTAGATTATTTTTTGTCAACCCCTTCTGGTTCACCTCAACCTCATACCAATTCCCTCTTTCACCTTTACCTATCTTATGCCTCTAAATGCATTACTGCCACAACCCCACAACCTCTTTCTATTACTTCACCTACTCCACTAGTTATGCCCCTATCTTCCCCACCATATATCTACCTATTACTACTTCACCTTCCTCATTGACTTCTATCTCCCCTCTAACACCCCTCCAAGATAAAGTAAAAGAAAAAGTGTAGGACCTTTCCCCATCCACTTCTAATAGTAGACCTAAGAAACTTCCCCAACACTACACCCAACCTACTAACCAACACATATCTACCCTACTATTTCCAAATATACCCCTACCAAATGTCCCAGACCTAGTTTTCTTCCAACCCACCCCCTGACAAACCTCAAGACAAAGAAAATGATAAGAAATTTTTAAAATAAGGTTTTTCTTCTCCTATCTAGTATCTTTCCTCCCTCATATTATCCCACAAACTCTTGATATTCCTTCTTCCCGTAAACCCATAAACTTACCTAATGTCTATGTGATTTCTAGTTTAGGCATTGTCCTGTAAACCCACAAACTCTATCGTAGGCATTGTCCTACCTCCATGACTACCAAACAAACAAAAATTTGAGCACAACCCTACCCCACCCTACCACCAACCTAAACCCAAACTAACACCTTCACTCCCTCTCTGACTTCTTAAACCTAAAAGTTGATGGTACTATGGTCCCTCCTTTGTTGACCCTTATACCACACAATAGTCATGAATCTTCGTCTAATTTGTATATATGCATGTGACTTGTGTGCTTTATTGTGTGTACTTCCATGTTTAGGTGAACGTGTGTTTATGTTAGGAGCCATGACTTGCATCACTATTATAGTTTTCGTAATTGAATAATGTTATTTTATTTTCAGATGATGCAAGCTATGGAGACACCTCTCGATGTTCATAGGGCAATGGAGCATGGTGTGTCCTCTGCGATTCATAGCTCCATGTCATTGACGAGGGTATGAGGTAGATTAGTAAATTTCAATTTACATTCATTGTTATAGTTGTTTATTTTTGAAAAATCAAATGATTATTGATTTGAAGTTTAATTTATATCTGGATGGTTTCTATAGGACATGACATCACCACAGCCTAATCGTGCTACTAAGGCAAATGAGGAGACAAATTATATGGTAGCGGTAAGTGATTATTTTGTTAAATGTTTCATTTTTTATAACATGTAATTTCTATATATTAATGTCTATACTTTTTTTTGTAACAGCTACAGATCCACGTAGAACTAAATAGGAGGAGCAGCCCTCAAGTTCATAGTAGACCACCCTCATACGCGTCTCCATCCCCTAGAAGATCAAATACTGTATGTGATCTATTCTCTTCACCAGACAGAGGGGAATGAATTATTATTGTGTTCCTTTGTTGTATGCCTATATGGTATTTGTGGACATATATTTTGTATTGCATATAGTTGACATGGTATGCCTATATGGCATTCTTGTAAGCCTATATGGCTATTTTGTACATATGTTATACTTATATCGATAGATATTGATGTATACCTATATGGATATTTGGTTAATACAAATCATTTTTGTTGATCATTATGTAATATGGATAGGTGCAGTTGACATTGTATGTTGTTGTATGGTATTGTTTTTGTGTGTGTGTGTTCAAATGCATATTTGAATTGTTATTTTATGTATGTTTGGATACTTGTGTTATACTAAGGTTAAGATTCTTGTAGTATGGGATGCATATAATTCTACCTTGGGCATGTGTTCTTAGTAAGACATATATCCTCACCCGAAGAGAGCTATCATAATATGGGATGTGATTAGCAATTCATGTGGATTTGGATATGATCTTGGATGTATAGTTCTAAGTCAAACTTGTAGGATTAAAATGACTTGTGGTTACTATCAATGGTCATATTTGGCTTGATCATGTACTTATATTTATTTGTGTATTAGATGCTAGAAAGGATGTGTTGATGTTAGTTGAGAAATCTATTTCCATGCATTTGAGATGTTTTGGATCCATGATTTTATGTGTATACTTATGTGTTAACAAGGAAATGAATTAAATAAAATAATCACCATTCTACCACACTTTTGAATTATGGATGGTGCTTGATCACCTTGATTTATGGATGGCCCGGAGGAAAGGGAGATCCTCACGATATCAGGTTCAACCCCTTCCTCAATCAGCACCAAGACCATAGGATCTTAGAGGATTCATTTGTAGAGTTGAGCTTGGATTTATTCAAATATTTTTCATGATGTACATTGTAGTATGGCCACTTGTATTTATGGTGGGTGGTTCATGGCTTATTGCATTCATTATCATTGATGATCTAGTTTTAGTATTTGACCCCTTATATATCTTGGCTATGTAATGATGTTATCTTCAAGCCTAATAACACAGTGACCTAAAGGTGGAAGAAGATGAGGGTTGAACATGGATATGACAACATTAAGATGATATTAAGGTTTAAGAGAGTAGCCTAACAAAGGTCTATTTCAAGCCTAATAGGGGTCTAAGATTGCAGTGATGGAACAATGCATTGAAGGACTAAAACAAACCCTATAGAGATAGTACTAGAGAACAAAGTCAAGTTGAACCAAGATAAAAGAAAAAGTAGTTCATATATGACTGTGTTGACTACTAGAACAAGTATGTTAATAGCCATAAGATGCATGTTGACATGTGAAGACTATAACAGTTATAGCAAAGGCAATGTCTGAGGATATCGCTGGTACAATGTAGCTCAGACTGTTTCGGCATGTTTTGGTGTGAAACAGGACCATGTCTAGCCTAAACATACCCATCCCAATGTGTTGGAACAGTCAGTTTGGCCGCATCAGGAGCAGGACGAAAGTTACACCCCTTTGCAACTTTACACTACCTCCTTCTAACGATTTTTGGGGTAGCAGAAAACTTTTCACCACGAGCAAATGACTTAGAGATATAAAAAATTGAGAGAGGTTATTGTAGAGGGACCCTACATGAGCACGTTGCCTCAAATGGAATGTCTCTAAGTGACATAGTTTTTGAGTAACAACTCGTCAAAGATTGCTTCCTTTTTGCACTTTGGACTCTTCAGGGATATCGCCAGTACAATGTAGCTCAGACTGTTTCGGCATATTTGGGTATGAAATAGGACCATTCCTAGCCTAAACATACCCATCCAGACACGTTGGAAAAATTAGTTTGGCCGCATCAAGAGCAAGACAAAAGTTACACCCCTTTGCAACTTTACACTACCTCCTTCTGATGATTTTTGGGGTAGCAGAAAAACTTTCACCACAGGCAAACGAATCAGAGATATAAAAAACTGAGAGAGGTTATTGTAGAGGGACCCTATGTGATCTTGAAACCTCAAATGGAATGTCTCTAAGTCACACAGTTTCCAAGTAATAGCTCGTCAAAGATTGCTGCCTTTTTGCACTTTGGACTCTTCAGGGATATCGCTAGTACAATGTAGCTCAGACTATTTCGGCATGTTTGGGTGCGAAACAAGACCATGCCTAGTCTAAACGTACCCATCCGGATGTGTTGGAACTATTGGTTTGGCCACATCAGGAGCAAGAGGAAAGTTACACCCCTTTGCAACTTTACACTACCTCCTTCTGATGATTTTTGGGGCAGCAAAAAACCTTTCACCATGGGCAAATGGCGTAGAGATATAAAAAATTGAGAGAGGTTATTATAGAGGGACCCTACATGATCTTGTAGCCTTAGAGGGAATGTCTCTAAGTGACACAGTTTCTGAGTAACAGCTCATCAAAAATTGCTACTTTTTGCACTTTGGACTCTTTAGGGATATCGCTGGTACAATGTAGCTCAGACTATTTCGGCATGTTTGGGTGTGAAACATGACCATGCCTAGCCTAAATGTACCCATCCAGATGTGTTGGAACTGTCGGTTTGGCTACATCAGGTGCAGGACGAAAGTTACACCCCTTTGCAACTTTACACTACCTTCTTCTGATAATTTTTGGGGCAGAAGAAAACCTTTCACCACAACAAATGGCTCAGAGATATTAAAAAATGAGAGAGGTTATTGTAGAGGGACCCTACGTGAACCTATAGGCTCAAATGGAATGTCATTAAGTGACACAGTTTCGAGTAATAGCTTGTCAAAGATTGCTGCCTTTTGCACTTTGGACTCTTCAGGGATATCGCTGGTACAATGTAGCTCAGACTGTTTCAGCATATTTGGGTACGAAACAAGACCATGCCTAGCCTAAACGTACCCATCCAAACATGTTAGAACTATCTGTTTGGCTGCACGAGGAGCAAGACGAAAGTTACACCCCTTTGCAACTTTACACTGCCTCCTAACGATTTTTGGGGCCATAGAAAACCTTTCACCACGGGCAAATGGCTTAGAGATATAAAAAATTGAGAGAGGTTATTGTAGAGGGACCCTTACATGATCGTGTTACCTTAGACAAAATATTTCTAAGTGACACGGTTTCTGAGTAACAACTCGTCGAAGATCGTTGCCTTTTTGCACTTTGGACTCTTCGGGGATATCGTCGGTACAATGTAGCTCGGACTATTTCGGCGTGTTTGGGTGCAAAACAGGACCATGCCTAGCCTAAACATTCCCATCTGGATGTGTCGGAACTGTCAGTTTGGTCACATCAGGAGCAGGACACCAAAAATGCAAAAGTTGCTTTATGCAACTTGACAACATTGACACTTTTTTGCAACAAGACTTGAAGACTCAAACTGACTCAAAAACATATGTAATTGTCTTAGAAGACCTTATTACATACAATTGACTCAATCAAAATTAAATTTCACTGTAATATTGTGATTGCACCTCACGCTGTGGCTGTAGACTATAGTTCTTTGCAAAGTCGACGACTGAAACAATGCTACCAACTGGAAATGTGTCCTTGCATAACTTGAATTGCAATTCCAACCATCGAGCTCTATGGGCATGTCTTGCATACTCATACACTATACTATCATGAAATATAGCCATAAACCGATACACTGGAATCTTTTCAATAACCAATTCACACCTCTTTGCTTCATTACCATCTTTTGTATTATATGCCACTATTTTATACTTGTCGAACTCTACTATTTCGTTTCCAACAGCATGTGTTCTTTCCATATGTTCACATATTGGCATAAGTTGCAAGCCACCGCAATGCTGAAATGTGCCATCCAAGCATAATTTCCTGTTGAATATTTGACCTTCCTCTCTATCACATAAAATTCTTGATATGAAGTCTCTTGAAGATGTTGGTGGGGCACGTATGCCACATTCCTACAAAACATTGTTAGTATGCAAATCTAAACATATAGACTGATAAACATCAAAATGGTTAGAAAATTCAATATGTAATCTACAACAACAAGTAGTGCGTGTGTGATTTATCTTGACATAGAAAGGTTTTAGCATTTCAAAATATCTTTGACAAATTTTAATTTGAGGATACATCTTTAGAAATTTGCCAAAAAACTGTGTTTGAGTCATATCCAAAAAATGCTTTGGATGTGGCTCACGGTTTCAACTACCGATTCTCCTTCTTACCACATCCCTTTGATTCGAAGATACACTTGTGTAATTCTTCCAAAAGTCTTCAATTAGTGATCTCAATGCTTCAACAATTGGTTTTTCTTTTTGTGGTAGTCTCCCCAAGAACGCCCATAATTCATTGACATTGGTGTCCTCAATTCTTTGGCACCTTCCAACGGCTCTTGATAATTTTTTCCTATTAATTCTCAATGCTTGACTCGTCTTTCTAATGAGACGAGCTTTCTTCATTTGACTACTTACTATAGTCGATGTAATCACACGCCGTGTTGCATTACTATCTTTTGTTCGTGATGTGTTACCCACACTGTCATATGCACTCATAAGATTCTTGACAATAGATTTTTCACTTAAAGCCCCTGATGTTCTCAACCCAAGAATCTTCATGATGGACCTATACTTTATACTTCGCATCATTTCAATGAATAGTTGACATCTTGCAGTCTCATTTAACTTTTCAAAGAACAATCTCCAAATCTTATGAGCATATCTTCTACAAGTGCATTTTGGAATCTTACCTTCCATTGGCTGCAAAATATTCTCATGAATATCAATCAAATACTTTGGCTTTCTATGCAAAATTCTAGGTGGTGTTAAGATACGTAAATTCATCTCAACATTAGGAATTTCATCAATATTTAAATGAGATGGGCTAGATGGCATACCTTCGATCGAAGATGGAATAGATGACATACCTCAAGGTTGAGGTGGGAACGATGGCATAACTCCTTCATCACATGTGAGTGATGATGTACTCTCAACTTGAGATGCGGTAGATGGTATCCCTACATGTTGACTTGCAGTAGACGACGTGTCTCCAACGACGGTATTCAAATCTCTCATAGCACGAAGTTTTTGCATTCGTTCTCTTTGTGCCACCAATACCATATCTCTTTGTGATGGTTGCAGTTCCTCTTCAATTGGCATGTCTTCATTTATCTTGTCCAATTTCCTCTTCTCACGAAGTTCCCTCATAGCCGCTGCTTTCTTTACATTCTTAGCTTCTATCTCTTCCTGTGTTGGTTTAATTCTTGATCGTTTCCTCAGCATGATAGAGAATTTGTCTATTGCATGATAAAGAGACCAATATTAGTTCCTAAGAAATGAGTCCATACAAATAACTAAAATATATGTCATTCAACCCTTCATAGTAAATGTACATACAATCATCATGTAGAAGAGTAAATGTCACTCAACCAAAATAGGTACAAAGTATTATTGCAGCCATACAAAACATTATTGCACAATGTTATTGCAGCCATACAAAGCATTATGGTACAAAGCATTATTGCAGCCATACAAAGCATTACGGTACAAAGTTTACTTCAGTCCTATGAGGATAAGGTCAAAGAAGAGTCACCTATTTAGGCTACAAGTGAAGAGTACATGGGACTTCATGTTGACTACTTGTTGATAACCATCTAGTCATGAGGACAAGATAAGACACCAAATTTGTGAAGTTGCCAATGGCAACAAATTTACCACCTAGCTATCCTTAACTAATCCATGATTGCAAATGGATGTATTTTGGCTTCTATTGACTAAATGTGACTTATTTATGATGAATGTAATGCTCGAAATTGTTCCTTGATCGTCTAAGAATTTGGAAACAAGTGGACGTTAGCTTGGAAACATGAAAATTTGGAGACATACTGGTGCAGGCGCACCAAGTTCATTTGTACAAATTTGATCAAACAAGGTCTTTGATAGGTTGGTTTAGGGTATTTTTTAGTATTGTGGGTATTTTTGAGCCTTTGTAGAGGGAGATTGCTTGATAGGAAAGCTTATGAAATTTGAAGAAACTATTGGTATGAGCCCATTGTTGTGAAATATTCCTCCTTTGGATTGAGTTGAACCCTACCTCTACCACCTTTGAAATATGTCCTAGCCCAAGATATGTGCATACAAATCATCATGTCATGTGCATACTTGTATGATCTTGGCATCTATTCATTTGTATTTTAACTTGTTAATATGATAAGATAATAGTGGGATTGTATATTTATATGTTGTAAGGATTTATTCTTGTATAGTTTGACATCACGGTATGTTAAGGTCTATTTATTACGCATAATTATTAAAGAGCCCAAGTGTAGAAAATATACATGGCATCATGTGAGATTGTAGGCTACTTTCTTGATTGTGATTGTGTCTATTTTAATTAATTTTGACCTTTGAGATATATTTTATTATGCATACCATGAACTAATTTAAAAAATAGTCTATTATATAAACACAAGATATGTATACATAGTCTTTTATAAACATGTATGATAAAGCATGATAAAGTAATTCAAATAGAATTAAGGAAAATGTAAAGAACATGCATGTAAAGACTTGACATACCTAAAAAATGGAGATTCGAATGGAGAGAGTACCCAATTATGTAGTTTTTTTTCTTCTTGCATCAAACTCCTCAACAATTTGAGTTTTTCACCACTTGCTTCCTTTTCAATGTTAAATTGAATAACACTCAAATATAATTAGTAAAAACAATACTATTAACCAATCTATAATGTTAAATTCCTAAAATTCAATCACAATTAACATTGCAACACTACAAAAATTTAAACTTGAATAGATATATATCAAATTTGATGCGAAAACTATGTTATTTCCTCCTTCTCAAGTTGGCAAAGCAAAAAAGGTGGTTGAAAGATCATGCAAAGGTGGTAGAATGTGCAAAATGTGCATGTGAACTTCCCAATAGCATGAAAACACTTTTTTTTGTCGAAACACATGCATAAATAGCATGAAAATAGAGCATGTGGGCCTGGATCACAGGGGTCCAAGCCTTTTTACCGTTTCTATAGCAAGACAAAATGCGAGCGCATTATAATGCGCTCGCATTTTGTCCTGCTATAGATTGATCCATAAATATTTGCGCCTATCTCACCTTTGATAGCACCTTTGCAATATCTCACCTCTAGTTCCATTAGCTCATGTTTTGTCTCTCACCTCTCTATATCTCACTTATCTCTCCCCCTCACCTCTCTACCTCTCCCCTCTCTATGTCTCTCAGTCACTCCTTGTCTACCTCTCCATCCATCCTTAGCCATCTAGGTCTCACTTAACCCTAAACCCTAAAGCCTCAACCCTCAACCCTTAACCCTTAAACCTTAAATACTAAACCCTATCCCTAAACCCTCAACACTTTACCTTAAACCATATTCCCTCAATCGTAAACCCTAATCCCTCAACCCTAAACCCTACACCCTATCACTAAACCCTTGACACTCAAACCCTAATCCCTTATCCCTAAACCCTATCCCTCAACCCTTAACCCTTAAACCTTAAACACTAAAACCTATCCCTAAAACCTCGACCCTCAACACTATATCTTAAACCCTAATACCTTAACCCTCAACCCTAAAGCCTCAACCCTCAATCCTTAAACCTTCAACCCTAAACCCTATCCCTAATCCCTATACCCTTGAAACTCTACTTTAACCCTAATCTCTCGACCCTCAACCCTATCCCTAAACCCTCAACCCTCAAACCTCAACCCTCAACCCTCAACGTCAAACCCTAATCCCTCAACCCTTAACCCTAATCCCTCAACCCTAAACCTTCAACACTATACCTTAAACCCTAATCCCTTAACCATAAACCCTAAACCCTATCCCTAAACCCTAATCCCTCAACCCTTAACCCTCAACCCCAATCCCTCAACCCTCAACCCTCAACCCTAATCCCTCAACCCTTAACCCTAATCCCTCATCCCTAAACCCTAAACACTATCCCTATTCCTAAACCCTCAACCCTCGATACTATACCTTAAACCCTAATCCCTTATCCCTAAACCCTCCAACCCTATCCCTAAACCCTCTACCCTCGACACTATGCCTTAAACCCTAATCCCTCAACCCTTAAACCCTCAACCGTTAAACCCTTAATCGCTATAACCTTAAACCCTTAAACCCTAAACTCTCAACCCCTAGATACCCTTAAAAACCTAAATCTTAAACCCTTAAACCCTATACCCTATACACTTAACATTGGACACTCAACCTTAAACATTATCCCTCAACCTTCAAACCTCTACCCTATACACTATACCCTCAACCCTATTCTTATGCCCTAAACCATCAACCCTCATCCATATGCCTTATACCCTCAACCTTAAACCCTAAACCCTATATCTTAGAGACTCAACCTTGAACATTATCCCCCAGTTGTAAACTCTCACCCTCTACCTTATACCCTCAACCATATACTTAAGCCCTAATCACTCAATCCTCAACCCTATACCTTAAACCCTAAAACCTACATCCACAAGCCCTCATCCCTATACCCTATAACCTCACCCTTATACCCTAAACCTTGAATATTGTGCCTCAACCCTATACTTAAAACCTAAACCATACTCTCTCAACCCAAGTCACCCTATGCCTTAACCCTTAAACCCTCAACCCTTATCCGCCCCTCTCCTCCCCTATCTGCCTCACCCCCATCTCTCCCCTATCTCACATAGCCCTCTCTCCCTAGGTTATAGGTCTCTCACTTGTATATCTCTCATGGCTCTCTACATATTTCCCTTCCTCTCCACCTCTCTCCCTCCTCCTTACCCATCTTTCCCTCAAGTTGTCAACTTTACTCTCTCATTTTATTATCTCATGGTTTAAGATCAAAAGTACTTGAGGAAGCTCATAATGCCCCATATTCAAGTCATCCTGGGGTAACAAAACTTATAGATGAACTAAAACCCCTATACTTTTAGTCTGGTATGAAAAGAGAAGTAACAAAATACGTGGCCAGATGTTTGGAATGCCAGCGGGTTAAGGCAGAACATATTCATCTAGCAGGAAATTTATACCCACAGGATATACCAGAGAAAAAATGACATGTAATCAGTATAGATTTTATACAAGGGTTACCTATGTCTAAATCCAAACATGATGTCATCCTAGTGGTAATTAATAAATTAACAAAGGTAGCCCACTTCATACCTGGAAGTCTATTTTTGCATAGATATATCCCCAATCTATCATGTTATTTAAAAGTGTGATTCGACATGACTTGCATGTTTTTCAAAAGACTCCTTTTGGGAAAAATTATGAATAACGAAATAAGCTACTCAATTGACTACACCCACATAAATAAACACATAATTTAAGTGAACTCAAATTCCACCCCCGATAATACAAAACAGAAATAGAGTAATAATTTGGCTGATAGGCCATTCTATATGTGCACACATCTTGTAACTGCCAAAAATTTGGTAGTCCATGTGAGAAAAACCAACATTTTTTTTAATTTATACATGTTTAGAGAAGCATTGACACTTGGAATATTATTCTTGACAACTATTTATGAGAAGTAGAACAATAAAAAGTGTGCATTATAATTATTCTATTTTCACATTTATTTCTTACATGTGAAAACTAATCCCTCCACTCAAGCATGTTATGCTATCTTAATCACTATGACCGTAATCAGATTATAACCATTCATTCTCTCACTAAAGAAAACAACATAACGCCTATTATTTGAATAAGTGGGCTTTCTCATTATGACATGCATAGAAGGATAGAGGCAGGTTCTTAACTATTACAAGAACATTCACTAGAGTAAACAATCACCTGGTTTTGCTCCAAGGACCTCCCGGTATAGGTATGGGCAATGCACTTCCACCTTCTGTATTTTTTTGATTTGGTAGCCGAAATAGCCACGTGCCTCATGAATTATCTGTAGATGCATTTGTGAACTTGAACAATAATTACAGACATTGTTTCTATATTTTTTATAGCTTTTTGTGGTTTCCAAATGCCATATCTCGAATTCACGTGTTTTTGCCTTTATTTTCATGGAATGTGGGTGAATTTGCTAGCTGAAATTTTGTTTGTAAATTTTATTGTAGTTTATAATCCTTTGTGGATTAGGATTTCATGTTGATTTCCCCTACATGAGCTATGGAAAACCTAGAATTTTTAAGAAATTTTATGGGTTAAGGTTTTTGGTGTATGTCAGGTTAGAATAGGCTGTAGTGGATGCCATCCTGGGCATGATCCTGTAAGAGTCACTCATGCAGTTAAATAATTTATAGCATATCCTACATTTAGTTCATTCCATGAGATTATACTTGGATGATGTCTTTTGTTAAAAACTTGATGTGCCTTATGAATAATCCAACATTTTGCACACATGTCTATCAGGGCATTTGCAATGTCATCTGACAAACACCTGATTTCAATTATTTTTTGGTGTATCTCCATACCCTATTCAAAAGCTCCCATTTGGGAACATGTTGGGAGGATGCTAGAAGATGTTACATCAAGTTTGGCTTTACACCTGCCAACTACATCTGCTTGAAAATTTCCAAGGCTTTATCAATGAACCCATTTTGTGCATGTCCTGTAAATATAGCATTCCATGTGACTACATTTCGTTGAGGCACTTATTTGAAAAGGCTTAAAGTCTCCTTAAGATTACCATTTTGTAGATATCTTGTAACCATAGAATTCCACAAAACTACATTTCGTTGAGGCATTTTGTCAAACAATTTACACGCTGTCTGAGTTTTTCCACGTTTTGAGTACATGTTTAAAAGAGCATTCAGAACCACCTGCGATGTAAAAATCCACTTTTCATTATTTTTTGATGAATCTGAGTACCATGCTCTAAAGATCTCATTTTGGCACATGTAGGGAGCACGATGGCAAAGGTAGTTGAGTTTGCCTTTAAACCAACCAACTACATTTGATTTAAAAATTTTAAGGCATCGTCAACAAGCCCATTCTCTATATACCCTGCAATCATTGCATTCCATGAGACAACATTTCGTTCAGTCATATTGTTAAATAGTTCATGCGTCTTCTCTACGCTCTCACATTTTGCATCCATGTCTATCAACACAGTTACAACTACAACATCTGATAACAATCCTCTTTCAATTATATTTTGATGGATTTCCATGCCCTATACCAAAACCCCCACTTCAGCACATGTTAGGAGGATGTAGGTAAAGGTGGTAGTATTTTTCTTTACATCTCCCAATTGAATTTGCTTAAAAATCTCTAATGATTTTTTAGCAAACCTAAAGTGCGCATAGCCTTTAATCATCGCATTCCATGAAACCATGTCTTCATTAGGCAATTTGTCAAACAATTCATGTGCCTTCTACATTCTTCCACATTTTACATAGATGTCTATCTGGGTATTCATGAAAATAACATGAGATTGAAATCCACATCTCACTATCTTTCCATGGATCTATACTTAAAGTTTGTAAAATGTTTTTTAATTATTTTTGTAGTGTACAAAATAATTGTCGATGTTATGTCCAAGAACTTTCGGTGGTCTTAGAAAGATTACTCTTGAAGTCTATCAAGGTTTTATGGGTGTCTTTAGCTGGCCATATCAATCACAACTTGCATCATGTTTCTTCAGCTTGTTCTCTCAATTAAAATTTGGATGTTAGTGCATCCTTGTTCATAGAAGAACAATTTACACCATTTGCAAAATAGGCACTCCCATTTGTTACTTGAATATTCATATCAGTCATTAAGACCTTTTCATCTTGGCACAATAGGGTTTGATACCCACAACTAGATATGCAAAATCATCTTTCAATGAATTATAATTGTACACTCTTTGAGCCACATTTTATAAAATTACTGATATTTTGTCATAGACAATTGGTTTTTTAATCAATTGTGCATATCCCTACCAGACTCATGTAGAGAAATTGATTATGCGAGTATGTTTAATCTTATACTAAAATTCCTTAAGTTAATCTAATATGAGTTCTCCATTACTCTATATACCAGATGGTAGTGAATTTATTTATGATTGATAACTCTCTAGCATATATAGGTTTTGTTTGTCTAATTTGATGACATACCTTAGTTGCAAGAATGCTGATTTATCTAGTTTGATAAAAACTAAATATGAAGCCAAATGTACTCAATGTTTAAGCAATCCCATTATCACATAGATTTGATCATATTGTGCAGGGAAGTCATTGCCACTCAAATCATGTGCATCAAATTTTATCTCTGTAGGATACTGTTAGGGAAGAGAATTTCTTTAACTTCATTGTAGGCATTCACAACATTGAAATTTAGTTTTGTTTTGGGGTCCTAAACTCCTAATTTACTTGTTTTTCTTTGTAACCCCTTTGCCAGAATTTTTGTGTTTGTAATTGATAACTTGCACACTTTCATTTTTCTATATATGTCTTTCTCTTTTCATCATTCACCTATCATGTCACATCTTGTGTTATTCTTGCTATTGTCATATCTGCATTTCATGTGTTATCTATTCTCCACTTCAACATCTGACCACTGTTTGTCATTGTCAACTACCAAATGACTGATATACCTAAATTTGTTTAGGATGGGAACAATGGTTTTGGTATCAAATATGCTTGAGATAAATAAATTCTTATTGCAAATTATTGGAAAAAATTCATGTTAAGTTATGTGAAATATGCAAGCTTTTAGATTTTCTAACAAGAATTTCATAAGCATTGGTTTTGCAAGTATAGATAACATATAGAAAGCTATGAAATTCCAGTCAGAGAATGGGATCGTGAGATAAAAGTTGCAATAGGAAATGCATTGATTGCAGAATTAAACATGAATAAGGGGTCTAATCCTCAAAATTACATTCTGAGTAGAGATGAGTTACATCAGCCAATGCAATGATTATAGAGTTACAAATATATTTTCAAGTACAATGAGAAACATTTTCTTTTAAATATTGGGCAATAGAGTCTAGATTTCTAAGTATTCCCATCACACATTTGAATACTAAGAAGAAGAACAGAAACCATAATGTAAAATTTTCTTCTGCCTTTTCTCTTTAAGTTCTAGAGTTTGTGATGATTTGAGTTTTTTATTTAAACTTTCTTTCCTTCTTTTTGGTTAAGAGTAAGTTTGATAGCCTTTTCCTTCATCTTGCTACATCATCCTCATGCAACTTGATTAAGCCACAAAAAAATTGGTAAGGATTAATATTAGGCATTTATAAATTTGGAAAATAGTATTATAAATAAAAATTTCTTGACAAAGTTTCATTTCGTCAATCTTGAAACATATTGTTACAAAGGTGTATATAAGAAAGCCAATATAATTCTATTCTTTTTCAAAATGAGACTATAATATTATGACTTAAGAGAAAGCTAATTAACATCAAGGACACGTTACAAAAATTATAATTTTATAGAGACAGAAAATGAAGATTTTTTGCAACCTATCTAAGAAAAACATATTCAAAGGCTATTTTATGTTTTTCATTCACATGTCACAAATGGTGAGTAGTTAAAATCTTCAATATAGTTTCTTCTATTAGGAAATGAAGTTGGTGAGAATATATAATGATTTCCACACATTTATTTATAGTCAAGGAAGGAACTATGAAAATGTTATCACATGCATTGTGTACTAATTCTATTATAAATGAATGAAACTAATGTTATTTGAAAGAGATGAAAAGGATTGAAATATTTTCTTGATGTCCAATGAAACTAAATATGGTGTGTGGTATCATTAAAGCAAGTTAATGATTTCCACTCGTTTGTTTATAGCTAGGGGCTATGTAGTTTATGTCACAATTATAAAACATCAATTCTTTTAAGCTTCTTTCTATTTTTTTTAGGGTTACTCAGGTTTTTAGCATGGTTCGAGTCCAGAGAGACCCTTACGAGGGATTTCTTCCCATGGCTTTATCGTTGAGACCGCTACTAGGGGGGTCTCAGTACCTAAGACATAATCTCCTTTTTAGGCTCATTTTTGTATTTATGCATAGATATATCCCCAATTTATTAGATTGTAGATTCTATACATGAAAATCTTGAAGTGCCTTTGCTCCCACTTTCACCCCATTTGTATACAAATATATGTGTAATCTAGTCAATTAGTAAATTGTGTCTACCCTTGTTCCTTTCCTAAGATGCTAATAACATGAAGGTAAGGATTATATTATATCTCTTGATCTAGATAGAAATATTTCTATTATTATCACCTTTACACTACTTGTATTGTAGACACAAAGTTAAGTAATTTTAAAAAATCCTTTGCATTCCTTTGTTTTTAATGAAAATAATGGAGAAGCACACTACAAATGATATTTTATAAATTCCTTCAATAAAAGAGTGTAAAGAGAGATGATATGTTCATTCATAACACAACATGAACCAATTCCCCCTTACCCCTTCCAAAAGATAGTATAATCTATCATGAGGGTAAGACAATTAGAAAATCTACTCAACATGATGAATTGAGTAGATTTGATAACTATAATATATCAATTAAGTTAGTATTACATTTCAATACCATTAGGTTTGAACTATAATAACACCAATTTGTACAATACATTTTTTGATTAGGACAAATTTATAACTAACTACACAAGTTAAAACTATGTAGGTAAAATAGGAATTCATCAATACTATTTACTATGGTTAAATAAATTCTTACTAAATCATTTAATAAATTTGTATAGTCCTGAAAATAGTCCTAAAAAAGGTATATCTTTGAAGGGTTGTCAATCTCATCAATTAGACTCATTCCATCACCTATTGCTTGTATTGTGACTCTTTACTCACCTTGTTTATGAATATCCCTCAAAATGCAAGAAAACTAGTATCTTATCTATCACTTTAGATTTGTATAAGGAGTTGGTCAAATAGAAACTACACTTACCACCAAAAAAACATATACAATTGAGGATGGTTAACAAATCCTATTGAGTTCCATGATTGGAGATAGTATAAAGAATCTACTATAATAGATTTTATGTATATCATGATATGCCTTGACTAGTATGGAGGAAAGAATTTTACATGTGTATATGCTATAGGCAAAAAACTTGTAAAACTATTAATATTTATGGAATTAATCCTTTCACCATAGAAATTACTGAACATTGTTAGGCAAGACTCCTTAAGATGCCCATGAAAGAGTATATGTATAACTTTTCCAATATAGTCATTATTGTCTTCTAATATGTAATAGAATTCATAAATGAATGTACTATAATTCTTCAATTACATGAGGAACAATTTTTTCCAAAGTTCGATAGGAATAGACCCTGTACAATAATAGGTTTCTCTTAAGGATTCAATGCAAAAGGTAAAGCATCAACATGAATCCAACTAGCCATAGGAGAATTTATTTTGAGCCTATTTTATCACAAACTTTAAAAAAAACTATTTAATATTTGTAATTGTAGGGTGAGAAAGAATTAAATATTATAAAACACGAAATTCTATAAGAAATTCATTTCAAGAAGACAATACTAAAGCATAATCAAAACAAATCTCTAAATTTTGTAATGTAATTTGTTCTGAACAAGATTGAGAGAAATGATCTTTGAAAACACAAATTGAAAAAGCAAACCATAGAGGTAAAAAGCTTTCCAATAACAATTTGTAGCATGCATTTAAAATTTCTTCTTGATTTGTGGAGTAGACAATTTTCTTTTTAAAGAGGTACAAAGTTGTTTAGTAATGATCTTCAAAATGTATTTGACATTTTTTATTGATTAGTATAGTGGAAATTTTTCATATAAGAGATTTGTAGAGGAGAAAAATAACCCCTCAAGAACAAAAAATTAAGTTTTCTATATTGGTGACATAAACTAGTCATGAATTTGCCCTATTGAAAAATTTTTAAACCCTTGAGTGGGAAATGGATTGCTTGTTTTTTCACTTAGTTCTAATTATTTTGTAAGTTCCATCTATTATTGATTATCTAATATCATAAAGGTTTGCCACACTTCTAGATTCTCTAAAAAGAAGGGCACTAAGAAGCCAAATTTTGATTACAACTATAGAAAGCAATCATATAACATTACTCAGAAGAAATATAAATTCATTATGCCTTTCCTTAAATCTTTCATTAGCCTATATTCAATGATGGTAGATTTGGAGAAAATACATGAGCCCTCTAGATAATATAAACCATCTTTCTAGAGTTCCATTAATCCCTCCTTGTGATAGAAATAGTATGTTAAGGGGAAAGGATATATAACCTATCTATCTAAACAATCTTTCAAAATTGTAGTTATTTGAACCCATCCATTGTGTCAAATCTTTTAAAGTAAAAATAATAAGTAGACACACAATTTTTTACGAAAGATGTTTGGACCATATGAAACTTTAATTAAATATTAATACTACTGCAAAGGTCTGATATCTTAAATTTATTTGAATATAAGTTGAACTGAGTTATTCCTTGAACAATAATGTTACATGCAATTTAAGTTAGTATGTAGTATTACAGCAACTATGGATCACAATCATTGTTTTTTTTAAACTAATGATTTTTCATTAAAAATGGTGTTAATGAATTTTGATGGAGTGTATTGGTAATAAATATATAAATACATCAAGTATAAGCCCACAAAACATAATATTGAAAAAAATGAGAAAGAGAGTAGTAAACACAAAGTGTTGGTATCCCTTGCTACTATTGCACTTATTCTCTCTTGTGCCTTGCTCATCCAAGGCCATGTTGCCACAAAATTTAATAGAAAATAAAAACCTTTGTTCATACATAGTAAACCATGACAACAAAACCATGCACAATGATGAATCACAACAAAGGCTTATTAATATATTATCAAATACTCCATAGGTATCCTTTCCTAATTGATAATCAATTTGAAATGTAATAATTGAGAGTGAACATGATATAAGAGTTTTATCCAACATGACCGCTATTCCTTTTATACCACATTAATAACCATTTCATTCAATAGATTCCCTATATCCTCAAAAAAGAAAGGCGTGGCCCATGTCCAATGAATTTGATACACATGTTTCTCAAATAGAGGAACTTCAAAATCTATGACAAATGTGGATTCATTTATTTTACTTAAAATTTCCAAGGCCATGTTTAAGATAGGTTGACAGATAAAGAAATTATCACATATGCCGCCACAAGCTTGGAGATAATATTTGGAAAATATTAGAAACTTAAATAATCTTTTGTAAAGAAGAATGATGATAATGTCAAGAATAAAAACTCACACTCCTTTTGTTTGGATTAAATATTTCTATTTCTCTACATATATAGTTAATCAATAACTATGTTTGCCTTGGAAATGGATAAAAATTACACACCATCTTTAAATATTTGGAGTTTGGTGGAACATTATATATTTTTTCGTAACTTGTTGTGAGATAACTCCAATTACTCCAAAGTTTCGCATCTTCCAAAACTATGAGGTATTTTCGTTTACAGTAGATTGTGAGCAAGAGAAAAATGCTTTCTAAGTTGTGGAATATCATCAAGACTATCTATAATTTGCCTTAGAAGCATGCTTTCACTCAGTGATAATAGCCCAAGACTTTTTGCCTAACCCTTGAACTTTTTGAAACACTTCTATATAAATTACTTTTTTCTAAATACAATCTTTCAAGATGTGGAAGTTGACCGAGTGCGGATAGAATAGCTCTTTTGACATGATTATCATATAAGATTAAGTATGCCGCTCAATTGGTTACTACCTAAATCAAGCAATTGAAGTTGAGTACAATTAAAGAGGGAGCTTGGGATTTCTCCACTAAGTTGGTTTTCTTCTAAAGATAAATTTCTCAACATTGATAGTTTTCCAAACTCATATGGAATTGCTCCTATCAAGCTGTTGTTATCAAGATAGAGTACTTGAAGTCGAGTAAGCATAGCCAATTCAGTAGGAATAACACCATGGAGTCTATTTCCTACCAAGTGCAAGTAAATTAAAGAGGACAAGTTTCCTAGGAAAGATGGTATCGTACCTGTCAATCTGTTGTTGTAAAGATAAAGTGTTTCAAGTCGAGTAAGCATAGCCAATTCAATAGGAATAACACCATGGAGTCTATTTCCTCCCAAGTGCAAGTAAATTAAAGAGGACAAGTTTCCTAGGAAAGATGGTATCGTACCTGTCAATCTGTTGTTGAAAAGATAAAGTCTTTCAAGTCGAGTAAGCATAGCCAATTCAATAGGAATAACACCATGGAGTCTATTTCCTCTCAAGTCCAAGTCAAATAAAGAGGACAAGTTTCCTAGGGAAGGTGGGATTGTGCCTGTTAGTTGGTTTTCTAATAAATAAAGGGTTTCTAATTGTGAAAGAAGGTCAAGCTGGGAAGGAATATTGCCGCTCAAAAGGTTAAAGGCCAGTTTGAGAACTTGTAAGGAATGACAACTTGCTAGAGCAGAGGGAATGGAGCCTTCCAATTTATTATAAGACAATCTAAGTATTCTAAGGCGAAACAACCTCCCTAGTTGAGAAGGAATTTGGCCTTGGAAGTTGTTAACCCCAAGACCAAGAACTCTAAGAAAAGAGAGATTGCCAAGGAATGGAGAGATGGGACCTTGTAAAGACATACCCGTAAGGTTCAAAGAAGTCACACGTTGATGACGAGAAGAGCAGACAATACCAGTCCAATTACAAAAGGAGTGATGAGGAGACCAATCAAGCAAAGAATTGTGAGGGTCGAGGAAAAGGGAATGCTTAAAATTCAGCAGAGCTTCTTGATCAGAGTAATAAGAAGGAGAAGAAGAATGCAAAGAGATGTAAAAAGGTAGTGCAGCGAGAAACAAGAGTAGGAGGGGAGAAACTAAAGCCATCTTCATCTGTGTATTGAACTCAGAAACAACAAGTAACCAGGTGGAATAAAAAGCTATCCAAGTCTCTGTGGTGTCCGCAGGCTCTCCGATATCTTGTTATAAAGCTACCACTTGTTATGTGCAATGGTCAAAAAGTCTCTTGTTTTTGTCGGCCACTTGCGGGACAAAGTCTAGGCTGTTAAATCATGAAAGAGTGTTCTCGTACGCAGAAGAAAAAGAGGAGAAAATGGGAGGGAAGTTACAGAGAAACATCTTCATTGACGGAGGGCAACGATTCTAATTTCCAACAGAGTCTTCACTTCCTCACAAAAATTGTTTCCACTTGGGAGACAAAGTCTACGCGGGTAAATCGTGAACGAGTGTTCTCGCACGCAGAAGAAAAAGAGAGGAAAATGGAAGCGAAGACAGAGACATGTGCAGCTCATCTTCATCCTTTCAACAGACTCTTGACTCTTGACTCTTAGTTTTGTCTCATGCTAAGGACGATATCTTTTCTACAATAATTTAGTTATCATTAGTTGGACGTCTACTGCTTTTAGCTTTCAAGTGGAGTTAATTTCAATTGTTACAATATTAACTTAGTTAGGATAAAATTAAAAATAAATTTTTAATTTGATTTTGCTATGAA
Source organism: Cunninghamia lanceolata (assembly GCA_027924645.1). NCBI lineage: Eukaryota > Viridiplantae > Streptophyta > Pinopsida > Cupressales > Cupressaceae > Cunninghamia > Cunninghamia lanceolata. Next base: position 10,393,598 of record BSBN01000726.1, on the reverse strand, counting down.
ATGGTTGATAGACACAAATATTCATAGGCCTATCACCAAATAGTATATATTTATATTTTGATATGCACAGTGTAATTATTTTTTGTAACATATCATCATGATTTGATTAGTTCATCCTTTTTATTTCTAAAGCATAATTTTGAAAAATGTGTGTGTGTGTGTGTGTGTGTGAAGTTAATTTTGGCATTGACTTTGTTTGAAATTCATGTGTGTGTGTATTTGAACCCTAACCCTAACAAAAATACTTCCTCATTCACTTTGTGTGAAGTATATTATAAAAATACTTTCAAACTTCAATGATGTTCACTTTGTGTATTTGAACTAACTTTGGATTTCACTATGTGTGCATGGCTTTGAAAGTTAACTTTGGCATTCACTATGTGTGTGAATGAATGTTAGCATTCACTCTATGTGCATGCTTGTGTGTGTGTGTGTGTGTAATTTAACCCTAAAAAAAATACTTTGGCATTCACTTTGTTCGAAGTATATGACTAAAAATACTTTCAAACTTCAATGATGTTCACTTTGTGTGTTTGATTGAACTTTAGCTTTCATTGTGTGTGCATGGCTTTGCAAGTTAACTTTGGCATTCACTGTGTGTGTGAATGAATTTGGCATTCATTCTATGTGCATGTGCGTGCACACGCGCGTGAGTGTGTGTGTTTGAAAAGTTAATTTTAGCATTCACTTTGTCTAAAGTGGATTTGTGTGTGAAAAGTTAATCTTAACATTCACTTTGTTTGAAGTGCATGTGTGTGTGCGCGCGTTTGAACTAACTTTGGTAGGCACTATGTGTATGTGTCTGAATGTACTTTGCCATTTTTTTCATTGTGTATGAATGCACTTAAACTATCACTTTATGTGGAGTGTGTTTGTGTATGCTTAAAAAATTGTTTTGTGTGGATTGTGTTTGTGTATGTATAAAAATAGATTGACATTCACTCTCTGTGAAGTGTGTTTGTGTATGCATAAATTTACTTTGATGTTCACTTTGTGTGGAGTGTGTTTGTGTATGAATGGACTTTGATATTCACTTTATGTGGAATGTGTGTGCAATATAACTTTGGAATTCACTTTGTGTCATGTGTCTGTGTGTGTTTGAGTAAACTTTGACATTTTTTTTTTTGTGTGTGTGTGAGTGAACTCTGGTATTCTTTTGTGTGTGTGAGTGAACTTTGGTTTTCTACAAATGTGTGTGTATAACTGAGTGAGTGAGTGAACTTTGGTATTCTTGTGTGTGAGTGTGTGTGAACTTTATCATTCTTGTGTGTGTTTGAAAGAACTTTTACATTCAATTTTATGTGTATGAGAATATACTTCAACTATCACTTTGTGTGAAGTGTATGTACAAAAACTTTGATGTTCACTTTGTTGGAGTGTATGTACAAAAGTTTTAACATTCACTTTATGTGGAGTGTGTTTATGCATGAATGAACTTTTCCATTCACTTTGTGTCATGTTTTTGGGTATGTTTGAATGAACTTTGACATTTTTTTTTGTGTGCGTGTTTGTTTGAGTGGATTTTGGCATTCTTGTGTGTGTGCATGTGTATGTGTTTGAAATAACTTGGACATTTAATTTTTTGTGTATGAATGTACTTCAACTATCACTTTGACCTTCACTTTCTATGGAGTATGTCTATGTAGGAATGAAATTTTACATTCATTGTGTCATGTGCCTATGTGTTTGAGTAAAATTGGACACTCTTGTGTGTGTGTGTGTGGAGTGTGTCTATGTACAAATAAACTTTGACATTCACTTTATGCCATGTGTCTGTGTGTTATTGAGTGAACATTGACAATATTTTGTGTGTGTGTGTGTGCATGTAAGATCAATAATAAGAGGGATAAGAAAAAGAGCATATTAGGTGAACCAGAAAATAGAGAATGAAGAGCTTACCCACTCACACTCATGGGAAACAACACAAATAATATCACAATGTTAATATTTCTGAGTGAAATGATGTTGACTTGAAGCCAAATGGGCCCTTTACTACCCATGATTTGGTTGTCCTGCTATAATACTTGTATAACTCAATGGGGTCTCTATGTTCCAAAATGCAATTTAGCTAATCAAATGGTAGAAATATTTGAAGGGATAAAGCTTTAGTAAGAAATTAAAAGTATATAAATTGTTTAATATTTAAGGAGAGCCAATTGTAAAAATCTAAAAAATTTAATCAATTATTGTCACATTTTGCTTCAACAACGCCCTGACATTTTTCCTCCAAAATTACAAATTTACATAGCTTAATCTTATAAATATAATGGTGGATGTGGGATTGTAGGATCCAGAAACAAAACCAACTATGGAAGTGTGGACATCTATTGATGTTGGAAAAGAAATATATGTGAGTGACAAAGATAAATTGCAGAGTGGACTCTCAGTGACTTTGTGTTCTCATCCCAGTTGCAGACAATGCCTAAGCCACCACCTATTTCTATTTCAGAAAGGACCACCCAATAGAAACACTAATAAGCATCCATATTTTGACCATGATTCCACCACCTACATGATGTTTTCTTACTGTTGATGTTGTTCCTAAATATCCAACTCTCACTGTCTCTTGATTTTTCTATTTCTAAGTCTATTTTAAGTAGAGATTTATCTCTTGATGGAGATAACCAAGAACAAACCTCTCATATGAGTCATCTCCTTCTATAATCCATAGTACCTAAACCATGTAGCTTTCTAGCAAAGAATCAATTGCTCCACATATTCATAAACAAAGAAAGAATGTTGCAAATGTTCATAGTAGAAAAACCTAGGCTATGCATACGTACTTGAAAACATGAAATGACTTTGAAAAAAAAACATAAATGTGTAGATAGTCACACATGTGTATATACATACATAGATTATATACATCGAAACATACAAAGACATATTGACCATATTTTCCAACAATACCAACATCCCAAGAAACTTGAAAGTGATTAGAAAATATGCATAATCAATATTTATTAATCAAGCTAAACAACGAGGCTATATATGCAAGACTTAAGATAAATGTTAATAGAAGAACCCCTAGCTCATTAAGCACTAAGCATTAATCTCCTAAGCTACAAAAGATCCTCATAACATGTTGCTCAAACCACATCATGCATTTGTGTAAATGTTATGTTTCATGAAAACTTGAACTACAAAATGTTCATAGAGCTACCATCCACTAGAAAATACAAATTTAAATAAGCAAAACAAAACAAATGATTCAACCAAACTATTGTAATATGTTTCTACAAATGCATACTTGACATCTTACAAAGCATACTTACAACATGCAACTAGGTCCCAAACTTCCTTTGATGTCCATTAGGAAGTGTTTTAGTCAAGATGGATTTTTGTACTATTTTACATTTTGTAAGTTTGGCTTGCAACTATAACTTAAATGCTTTAAATAATATTTAAAATACCCATTTAAATATAATCTGTCATCACCCAAAAACATCTAGTAAATATAGCATTATTTTTAAATATCATTCACTTCAGCATTTAAAGGTCAATTTTGACAAATAAAAATAGAACAAATATTTACCACTTTTTGTTCTAAATGAGTTGTAAAATAACAATCAATGGTTTAACCATTAAAGCGGATGATATTTAAGTAGATTGTAAATATATACCCTAATAACCTGTAAAAATATTTGTGATCAGTGGTCCATCATATGACCAATGTCAAAGGGACATGGCCCCGTAAACATAAATGTATTGCTCGTAGATTCCATCTTCATTCATCCACCGCCAAACCACGTTATGAAGAAATGATAGGATTAACATACTCACTTTTTTACAATCACGTCTATTTCAAATTCACTTAAAAATTTTTGCACCAGCCTGTACAAAATTGGGAATTCAAGGTTGAAATGCTTGAAGTGACGTGAGAGCTTTGAAATATTAAGACAATTAAATTAAAATATTAATAATTTAAATATTAAGACAATTTTATGTGCCTTTATTTGGAGACGCTATCTCCATTAATGAAAAAAATATCCTCACACAATCTAAATGCAGTAGATATCAAGGGTATTATCACCCTAGATGTGATCGAAGATGAGGTTCACATAGAATTAGCTCTACAACTTACCACTACAAGGAAAAGGTGCCTATCAAAAGGCATGGACAAATTCCTTGTTGAAAATCTCTAAGAATGTAGATTAAGTACAATCCAGTCACATTTCCAAAATCTCTCTATTAATCATTAATTCTCTAGAGCTCACTAACACAAATAAAAGTAGGACAACCATGAAATTTAGAGACTCGCCGATTGTAAAACTTTTGGTGGGCACATAAGTGCTTCATATTGAGTAAGAAAATGGCTCAATGCCTATGGGCACCTGTGTCTAGCCTTGCTCCCTTGTCCTTGTCAAGTTCATTCAGTGCTCCTCAGAAGCACAACAACAGAAATATCATTGAAGCGCCCCTAAACCCTTGCGCCCAAATCACAAGCAGAACAATACATCTCCTCAAACAAAAGTCCACCTCTTTATGTTTTTATCGGAAAGTTATTCCTATGCATCATGCTCTACCAAGAATATCTTATGAAATTTATTGTCTTGTGCCACACTGTAGCAGGTATAACAGTCGCCGCCTCCCACGATTTCAAGCTTTAATATATCAATGTTTTGAATGTAACTTTTAATAATTCACAATGAGATACGATATTAAATAGTAAGCTATATGAAATAAGATCACATGAAATATTTTATTTTATACAATTATTATTACATGGACACAATTGAAAAAAAATTTATTGTTAACAACACAATATTCATTTATGTAAATGAACAACAAATAAATTATTGAATATTTATTGGATGTTCTCTCAATGATCAACTTAGAGACAACGATTGCAATCGATGTTCTTCATCTTTCCTATTCTTAACATAATTTGCATTTTCTATCTTAATGTACCGTTCAAATGAGAATGGTGGTGATATTCTCAAAGTTTTGAAAGATTTAACTTGAGAGATAGTAGTGAATGTTAAACCAGCTCTCTCTACATCACCAATATTTATTGTTGATCTTTCCAATGATAACCCTTGTGACATATATTGTTAAAGCCCATGCCATTTTGAGGGGGATTTGTGTATGATTACCTCTTGTAACAGGTGAAATAGGGACAAACTTTGGATTGTTAACATCCCAAGGCACACCCATATAATTATCAAATTCCACAATCACACATAATGGCAACTCTGGTGGTTGAGTACCTTGATGATAAACTATATTTTTTTATAGTACCAAGTGCTCCATTAACTAATCCAGCATTTACCCACAAATTACATACCACCATCACATGTTGGCCAACACATAGTAGAACCACCCTATCCAAGTGGTCATCATTAGCGTCATGTGATTCTATACGTCGGGTGTATGTAGACACACTACGTGCAACTGGGATGTTGAGTGACTTTAGCATGTTCTTATTGTGGAGCAGAACCATACTATTTGTGGCATATAAATGCATAGATGCATCAAATATTATTATTATTGTGTGAGGCATGTAAAAATTGGTAAATATACAACAACAATTTCATGAAGTCTTCAAGCAAATTTTAAGGAGGACGTGCCACATATAATGGTTATATTATCATTGAAGTGAAGTCTGGGAATTTTGACAACAAAATGTAGGTGTTTTATCTGAACAAAGTCTTCCATTAAAATTTGCAAATTATTTTAGCATTAGGGGGCAGTGTAATATGATTATCTAGCTCCAAAAGAATGAACAAAAATGCAACAATAATTGTTGCAAATGGTGCATTAATAGAAGTGATGATTTTGTAATGTTTCCAAGCTAGCATGTAGATGTTCAGGAGCAGGAATGATACATGAAGATGAAATTTACTAGACATGAGTAGTGGAATAATGAATTAATATGGGTATAACTGAAATATATCTTAGATCATTTAGTTGCATATGAAGTGTTTAACAAAATGCCTCATGTGTTGAAATAATCACAGAGTGAATCAAAGCTTTGGAGATGATAGAATTAGGGTTATGATTCATAGGGAAGGGCTTATTTAGATTTTTAATAGCTAAAATTTAGCTTTAACTATTGAAAGTCATGTTGTTTAAGAATAGCCCATGTGACAAATGTAATCATAAAAAAATAAAAAAATTAATTACTTTGGAATGAAAGTAACAAAAAAATTTATACTTACAAACAATAAATATAATAATTAATTTTTTGAAAAAAATCAACACACATAATCACATCAACTATAGAATTTTATATAAAACAAGTGTTGTGTAGTGACTAATATCTAAAGACAAAGAGACACAGGGAGACAGAGAGAGATATAGAGAGAGAAAAATATAGAGATATAGATAAGAGAGAGAGAGAGATAACTAGTGCAAATATATATAACCAAAAAAAACATTAAGGTTAAGATTAGGGTTATAATTAATATTAGGGATAGAATTATGATTAGTAATAGAATTAAAGGGTTAGGGATACAATTATAGTTAGGGTTACAATTAGGGAAAATATTTATAACAAAAAACTCGGTACGATTACAGTTGGAATTACAATTGGGGTTAGGGATAGAATTATGAAGAGAGAGACAAAGACAAAGAGAGAAAGAGATAGGGAGGGAGGGAGAAAGCGTGAGAGATATAAAGAGAGCAAAAGATAGAGATATAGATAGGAGAGAAAGTGGTAGAGATCGAGATAATTAGGGTTATGATTAGAATTAGTGTACAACTAGAGAAAATATTTATAACAAAAAAAATTGTTAGCTAGTTAGAGTTAGAATTAGGGTTAGGGATAGAATTGTGATCAAGGTCAAAATTAGGGTTACAAATATAATTAAGGTAACAATTATAATTTTACTTATGATTAGCATTAGAGTAAGGGTTAGGGTTAGGGTTAGAATTAGGATTATGATTAGGGTTAGTGTTAGGGTCAGAATTAGGGTTAGGGTTAGGTTTAGAGATAGAATTAGGGTTTTGGGTTTGGTTATAATTAGGGTAAATATATAACAAAAAATATTAGAATTAGAACTAGGGTTAGAGTTAAACTAGCATATTTATATTTAAAAATATATATGTAAAATATGTTGAGAGATATTCTTCTCGAGGTGCCTATTTCTTAACCAATTTACTACATATATGTAGAATAGAATGAATATCAAAATTTATTCACACACATAGTGAATACCAGAGTTAACTTTCAAAGCCATGCACACACAATGAAAGCCAAAGTTCATTCAAGCACACAAAGTTAACATTATTGAAATTTGAAAGTATTTTTATACATATACTTCACACAAAGTAAACATCAAAGTATTTTTCTTAGGGTTAAGTTTCAAACACACACCCCCCCACACACACATGCACCCACTTTAGACAAAGTGAATGCCAAAATTAACTTTTCACACACACACACACACACACACACACACACACATGAGCATGCACATAGAGTGAATGTCAGCATTCATTCACAAACATAATGAATGGCAAAGTTAACTTTCAAAACCATACACACACTAAAAGCCAAAGTTAGTTCAAACACACAACGGGAACATCATTGAAGTTTGAAAGTATTTTTTGTACATATACTCACCCAAAGTGAACATCAAAGTATTTATGTTATGCTTAGGGTTCAAACACACATAGATGCACTTCAAACAAAGTGAATGCTAAATTTTACTTTTCTCTCTCTCTCACACACACACACACACTTCAAACAAAGTGAATGCTAAAATTTACTTTTCCCAAATGGTCACATAGAAGTCTACCAAACATCAAGCCCTAATTTCTAGGAATGATAACCAACAAACTTCAAAAGAGAAGGAAAAGAACACTAAGAAGGATAATGAAGCTAAGAAAGAACACAAATTTGACAGATCCAAAAATGACAACTTTTCTCAACAAGAGAAACCTACCACAGAGAAAGTTAAGTGTGCCTTTTCTAAAAAATCTAGGCACGATGAACATCAATGCATGAGGAATCAAATAGAGCACCTCTCTCATATTCTCAAGAAGAATAATATAGGGCTACCTGATTCCATCAAAGCATCTTCATCAAACTAGGAAAATACTAAGGCAAAATAGAAATCAAAAGCCAAAGACTTTGTTGCTACAACATCTTCATATATCCATCATGGATAATAGACTCAGGCGCCTTGCACCATATGGGCTCTTCACAAGTTATTTTTCTTCCTTAGAGAAATCTAGTATGTCAACTATCACCTTAGGTGATGATACTCCAACTTTGGTCAAAGGGAGAGGGTCTATTGAAGTAGAAGGAGCAACATTTCAAATGTTCTAAGTGGGCGGGAGTAAAAAGTTGGGGGCCAAAAAGTGGCCAATTTTTTTTCAAAAAAATAGACATAACGCAAGCACATTATAACGCGCTCACGTTATAACGCGCTCGCGTTATGGCTTGGTGTTTCTAAGCCTACACCAAGCCATAACGTGCTCGCGTTATAACACAAGCGCGTTATGGTCTGCTATTAAAAAAAGTAGTGTTTCATTTCATTATTTGACAGCATTTTACAAGAAACCTGCAACTTGAAGAGAGAACAGAGTGCGCTCGTGTTGTCCAACATCCAATCGTCAACTATTTCTCACTGATTTATCATCAAAATGCCGCCACGACATTAGGGAAATTAAAGAAGTAAGTTTATTTGCTTTCTTGTGTGAATTTGTTGTTAAATAGGTAGGTTAAAATAGTTTTTGATGTAAATTTCTTAAATTTATAGGAGTTGATAGTGCACCTCCTCCTCCTCCTGAAAATGCACAAAATCCTCCAACACCTGAACAACAAATACCTGCTGAAGAAGAACCCCAACCACAAACAACTCCATTTATTCCTGAATATGCCCCTGGAACACAAGAAAATATAATGGGGCAAATTGAAAACAATAAGAAACAAATTGAGGACATAATTGCAAGGTTGAAAGAACCTGCAACTTCAACCTTGCATAGATCCACACTTGCTCATCCCTTGAATCTATGTTATCAAATGTAGATTCAATTAGCAAGAAAATCACTAGTTGGACAGAAAAGAGGAGACAATTTAGAGAGTATTATGCAGATAAGTTGTCATATGAACAAGTTAAAAATGAACAAATTACAAAAAAGGACTTGTGTTCTATTTTTACAAACCCACGAACAAATCAACCTCTACCCCTTACATGCAAGATGTTCCCTATCCATTGGTGCAACAACCAAGCAATAAGGGACAATTTTGCGCAGAGGTGGTGGATGGTTTTTGACCATCCTCCATGCAACAATAATGAGGTCTCGCAATATTTTTTGAGGAAACTCTACTACGAGTTTATCAAAAATAAAGTGCCAAGTTATTTTGATATGCGGGAGTTCCAGGGTAGAGGTGGGGGGTCAGCACAAGATAGACCAGGGGCACTTGTCAACCCACAGCGGCCAACGAGACGAGCACTCGCCAAACCAACCCATGAGCATGTTTCTATCCCTTCCATTGTGAAGGAGAGTGTTGAGGTCAAGACACTTCAGTCTATTAGTGCCTTGACCTAGAGCATCATATAGCATGCTAGTCTTGCAGCACAGTGTGGGCCAGGGGAGAGTTTGAGTAGGGTTCCACCCCATATTTTGTCGGGTTTGCGGGTCAGCATGTGGTTATGACCCCACGGATAGTCGTGACGCAGGTGTGCAGGCTACATCTGCGGCTAAGCAAATGGTGATGATAGATGCCCTCCTGAGTGAGACTTTCAGCGTTGATACTCAGATAAATCTTAACAAGTTCATTGAATTTAATTTATTAAATTTTATTTTTGAAATACAAGATTAACTAATTTAGTTTGATGATTTTAATGAAATTTCAAGGTCATAGCGTTGATGCAGTTTTCAGTGGTACTCCACCTACATATAACACTACATCATCTACTGTCGAGGTATGTAACTAGTAAACAATTATAAATATTACATGTGAATAGCATCGTTATATGAATGGTATTCTAATATGTGATTTTGGATGTTGAATAGGTTAATATTGGAGATTTCATGGCAACACCTGCTACTGGTGGTGGACTTCAAAGCTTCACAGAGGTAATAAAATAAACAGTTTAATGAATGAATTGTACTTACTAGATCTTTTTATTTTATATTAATATCGTTAGTTACATTTCATGCACGTCTTTCAAACTCAAAGCATTACTATATACATTGCATAACTAATAACTAGATGTTGATAGATGACAAAATTTCAATTACAATATAGTTATTTAAAAAAATGCCTCAAAGAAATGTCATCTCATGGAATGTCATGACAAGTAGATGCATAGACAAGGACATCACCATGAGACCACATTTCTTTGAGGCATCTTTTCAAACAGCTCACTGCCTTGTCTATGCTACCACATTTTCCATACATGTCTACCAAAGCTTGTTGATCCACTCCACACTATTCTTCAATAAATTCTCTCTAATAAACTCATCCAATTACCACCAATTAGACCCCAGGACATGACACCAGAGAGGGGTATGAGCCTATGACATCTTATATAGCATATGATTGACTCCAACATCATCTAGGTCCCTCCTTTGTTGACTCTAAAATTCCTCATGATGGTAATGTCTTCACCATTTCTCATAGCCCATACCAACTAGTGGTTACCTTAAGACACTTCTCCTTAGATTATTTTTTGTCAACCCCTTCTGGTCCACCTCAACCTCATACCAATTCCCTCTTTCACCTTTACCTATCTTATGCCTCTAAATGCATTGCTGCCCCAACCCCACAACCTCTTTCTATTACTTCACCTACTCCACTAGTTATGCCCAGGTATCTTCCCCACCATATATCCACCTATTACTACTTCACCTTCCTCATTGACTTCTATCTCCCCTCTAACAACCCTCCAAGATAAAGTAAAAGAAAAAGTGTAGGACCTTTCCCCATCCACTTCTAATAGTAGGCCTAAGAAACTTCCCCAACACTACACCCAACCTACTAACCAACACATATCTACCCTACCTATTTCCAAATATACCCTACCAGACATCCCAGACCTAGTTTGCTTCCAACCCACCCCCTAACAAACCTCAAGACAAAGAAAATGATAAGAAAATTTTAAAATAAGGTTTTTCTTCTCCTATCTAGTATCTTTCCTCCCTCATATTATCCCACAAACTCTTGATATTCCTCCTTCCCGTAAACCCATAAACTTACCTAATGTTTATGTGATTTCTAGTTTCGGCATTGTCCTACCTCCACGACTACCAAACAAACAAAAATTTGAACACAACCCTACCCCACCCTACCACCAACCTAAACCCAAACTAACACCCTCACTCCCTCTCTGACTTCTTAAACCTAAAAGTTGATGGTACTATGGTCCCTCCTTTGTTGACCCTTATACCACACAATAGTCATGAATCTTCGTCTAATTTGTATATATGCATGTGACTTGTGTGCTTTATTGTGTGTACTTCCATGTTTAGGTGAACATGTGTGTATGTTAGGAGCCATGACTTGCATCACTATTATAGTTTTCGTAATTGAATAATGTTGTTTTATTTTCAGATGATGCAGGTTGCGGAGACACCTCCCGATGTTCATAGGGCAATGGATCATGGTGTGTCCTCTGCGATTCATAGCTCCATGTCATTGACGAGGGTATGAGGCAGATTAGTAAATTTCAATTTACATTCATTGTTATAGTTGTTTATTTTGAAAAATCAAATGATTATTGATTTGAAGTTTAATTTATATCTGGATGGTTTCTATAGGACATGACATCACCACAGCCTAATCCTGCTAGTAAGGCAAATGAGGAGACAGATTATATGGTAGCAGTAAGTGATTATTTTGTTAAATGTTTCATTTTTTATAACATGTAATTTCTATATATTAATGTCTATACTTTTTATTGTAACAGCTATAGATCCACGGAGAACTAAATAGGAGGAGCAGCCCTTGGGTTCGTAGTAGACCACCCTCATACGTGTCCCCATCCCCTAGAAGATCAAAGGTTGCATGTGATCTATTCTCTTCACCAGACAAAGGGGAATGGATTTTTATTGTATTCCTATATGGCATTTGTGGACATATATTTTGTATTGCATATAGTTGACATTGTATGTCTATATGGCATTCTTGTAAGCCTATATGGCTATTTTGTATATATGTTATGCTTATATCGATAGATATTGATGTATGCCCATATGGATATTTGGTTAATACAAATCATTTTTATTTATCATTATGTAATATGGATAGGTGCAGTGTAGATGACATTGTAATATGGATAGGTGCAGTTGACATTGTATGTTGTTGTATGGTATTGCTTTTTTGTGTGTGTGTTCAAATGCGTATTTGAATTGTTATTTTATGTATGTTTGGATACTTGTGTTATACTAAGGTTAAGATTCTTGTAGTATGGGATGCATATAATTCTACCTTGGGCATGTGTTCTTAGTAAGACATATATCCTCACCCAAAGAGAGCTATCATAATATGGGATGTGATTAGCAATTCATGTGGATTTGGATATGATCTTGGATGTATAGTTCTAAGTCAAACTTGTAGGATTAAAATGACTTGTGGTTACTATCAATGGTCATATTTGGCTTGATCATGTACTTATATTTATTTGTGTATTAGATGCTAGAAAGGATGTGTTGATGTTAGTTGAGAAATCTATTTCCATGCATTTGAGATGTTTTGGATCCATGATTTTATGTGTATACTTATGTGTTAATAAGGAAATGAATTAAATAAAATAATCACCATTCTACCACACTTTTGAATTATGGATGGTGCTTGATCACCTTGATTTATGGATGGGGAGGAAAGGGAGATCCTCACGATATCAGGTTCAACCGCTTCCTCAATCAGCACCAAGACCATAGGATCTTAGAGGATTCATTTGTAGAGTTGAGCTTGGAGTTATTCAAATATTGTTCATGATGTACATTGTAATATGGCCACTTGTATTTATGGTGGGTGGTTCATGGCTTATTGCATTCATTATCATTGATGATCTAGTTTTAGTATTTGACCCCTTGTATATCTTGGCTATGTAATGATGTTATCTTCAAGCCTAATAACACAGTGACCTAAAGGTGGAAGAAGATGAGGGTTGAACAACATGGATATGACAACATGAATATGATATTAAGGTTTAAGAGAGTAGCCTAACAAAGGTCTATTTCAAGCCTAATAGGGGTCTAAGATTGCAGTGATGGAACAATGCATTGAAGGACTAAAACAAACCCTATAGAGATAGTACTAGAGAACAAAGTCAAGTTGAACCAAGATAAAAGAACAAGCAGTTCATATATGACTGTGTTGACTGCTAGAACAAGTATGTTAATAGCCATAATATTAATAAACCCTAAAAAATAAAATTTAACTATTTTTATAAAACAAAAAATGCATATTATCATATAAATTTCAATAGACCCCAAAAAATTAAAATTTAACTATTTTTCCCATAAAACAAAAAATATATATTATCAACATGGATTAAAAAAAACATGATGGATGTATTCCTCATAAAACTCCCTTGACCTCAAGTCCTTGTTAGTCCTCATCACCCTTCATTTGATTGTACTATAAAATAGAGACAAAAGTGGTGATTTTCAACATACTTAGTGGTTATATAATTTTTAGGAGTTCAACCAAACCAAAGCAACTATGTGTCCACCATGTACATGCTACATAATGCTAGATTTATAGATTTAGTCAAAAATATTTTCAATCCAAACTATCAAAAAATGTCACTTTCCCAAAAGGGTGAAACATCTTTATGCTTTTACCTAGATCTAGATTTCTTATTTTTATATGCCTGAACAATAAATTATATTATCTACATAAAAAAATATTAGGTTCATCCTGCAAAGATCTAAGAATCCTACTATGCTTTGCATCTAATTTCTTAGTTTAGCATTCAATTTTGAATTAATCACTCCCACAACTATCAAATAATTTTGTACATTGATTTATAGGTTGAGTTGTATGCATCTTATTAGATTAGCCTAGATTAAGGTTGGGAAAAGTTTGTTTTTACATTTTTAGTTGACCTCTCTAATCCCACACCACCCTAATATTTTTCTTTAGGGTTTATACCTTCACTAGTTTAGGGTTTTCATATTTGCAATTTTCTTATTACATTGTCTAATTATAGATCTTGCTAGGGTTTGTGTGCCTTTCATTAATATTCATCTTATTTTTAAAGTTTAAGCTTCATTTTTTGCTCTTTTTTTCCACCATACCCACCCTTAGCTACCCTATTAGGGTTTCATTGTGATATCTGATATACCACTGATAGTTCTAGATTTTGAATCTAAAAATGAATTTTTGAGCTTTAGATTCCTTTCTTTTTCTTGCACCATGAGCTACTCATGATCCTAATCTTCCATTGAGAAGAAGTTCTTGTTTAAACCATAGTCCATGGTTATGCAATCTAATGAGAAAAAGATTTATAATGCTCCTTGTGTCAAGAGAACAATTGAGAGGATCATCAAGATTACATGACCATGAGGCTCACCTAGACAACCATATTTGTTTACAAATGAGTGTGCTAGTTTGGCTAATGCTAAAAAATGCAACATAACTAGGTGATATTTCTCAATGTTCTCATCAACAACCCATATGGATTAGATATTTTACAAGATGTTAACTTGATAAATTTGATTCACTTATTATGGATAGTGTACATCCACCTCCTCCCCCTCTTCCACCATTGATTCATCTTTTTCTATTACTCCTTCCACTAACATTACTTATCTCCATAGTACCAGCCCAACATCTACTAGTGTCACACCACCTATTGTCTTTCCTTCATCCACATTCCATCCTTCATATCACCTTTGTCAAACTATACCCCTTCTTGAGATACTTGCATCTCATATGATGTATTACACCTCTATACCTATTTCATACATCATTAACCAACGTACCACCACTCCATCACATGTTATGCCTATCTCTAGTTCTATCTCTCCATCTATGCCCTTGCATACCACTTTTCCTCTTCTATGCCTTTTTTCCAACCTATCACCTCTTCTAGATCCCTCATAATTCTATCATCCATTCATGTACACACCATAGTGGTCCTCAACCTTCACTACTTATGCTTCCATTTTCCACCCCTAATGTACTAATTCATAGGATAGATCAAGTTGAAAAGAGAGCATGGACACAAGACCAACTAGACAAGATAGTGATATATTCAAGGATGTTGGACATACACCACTATTATATGAGATTGATAAACATCCACTACCCATGAGATTTGTGGCATGATGATTTCCAATGTATGATGGAAAAGGTGACCAAAACAAACATTTGAGATATTTTATAGTAGCATGTGTAAACTTTATATATGAGTATAAGCTATTAAGTTATCTCCATGGACCTTAAAACATTATGTTATTGAGTAGTTATTTTCAAGCTTCCTCACTTGGTTATATTCATGTATTTGATGAATTGTAAAAAGAATTCTTAAATTAATTCAAGGTTAATATGGGACTTAGAGTCTTATTTTTTTTATCTATTTTAGTGTGCCTAAGGACCAAATGAACACATCAGTGATTATGTTATAAGATTTTAGTCCTTATATTCTAAGATGATTCGTCCATTACATTCTTTTAGATTACAGAACATCTTTATTAAGGGATTACTTACTCCAATTTAGGACAATATTTATCATAATAGCTTTGCATCTTTCATGTCCACTTGTGTACACATGTCAAAATCATGGAGTCCAAATTGTTAACAAGAAATGTTTCCAAGTATGGATCATCACATCAAAATTATTCATCATACCCTTCAAAATATCAAAAGTCAAATAAGCTTTCAAAGGGTATAAGTATGAAGGAAAATGTTCAAAAATTTCTAATAGTTCTAATTTTCCTAAATATTAAAATCAATTGCTCCTAGGAAGTTCACTAAGCTTTAAGAATATATGGATGATGTTCTTCAAAGATTTGAGTGCTAATTTAATCTCTCCCTCTTGCTCATCGATTGGAACCCAACAAGACACTTCCTAGGACATATATAATGACCAAGCATTTTGCAATTTCCATCAAGTTAAAGGTTATCACACTCAATCATGTGTAGGTAATAAACATAAGTTACAAGACATTATAGACAATACTATGATCAAAGTCAATGACAACATAAATTATTTAGTGGCACCTTCGAATAGCCATTTGGAAATATATATGAACTCATTTCCAGACCATACAAATAATGTTGACACACAGTGAAAATAATGTTAAAAATGAGGACAAGGACTATAGAAGCTAATGTTACATCTTCTTTTAATCCTATCCCCACACCACCAACCTACCACCAATTGCATTTTATGATGTAGAAATGCCATATAATAACAATTATGGCCCATTATACATCATAGAAAAGATGTGCGATCTTGATAATCATGATGTTCTTGTTAATCCAACAAAACAATATAATCATTTGAATGGGGGAATCTTTCCCTTGACACTCTTTTTGTATGTTATAATTACCTATCTCTTTTTACTTGGGAGCATCACTCCTTTTATTTCTATGACCTTGAGATTGTATTCCTAGACCTATGTTACCATTAGGAGCGTATTACCATACTTCCACCATTGTGTGCTCATGCTCTTGGATGCCACATTAAGGGCATATGCCCATCCTAGTTTCTTATGTATCTACATGGATGTTTTTGGTATTTAAGGGCCACAACACCATTTTCATTTGTCCATGCTAGGGGTAACCTTATATCTTTAGATTCATCTCTAGCCCATATTATTTCCATGCCTTATATTTCTATATATTTGACTTTCTTATTACACAATGCATTTATTACAATTACTACTTACACGAGTTACACACTTATATTACATTTAGATTATATGTACTATTTTCCCCTAGATTCTCTAATTCCTTGCATCCTATGGATGGAACCAATTGTGGGGGGCATATTTTGTCACTAACACTCCCATGTTGAGATTACAAATAGTTACAAATACCTACACAATGATTCATCACCATGACTAAATAGAGCATTATCACATAGCAACATGCCATATCAATTTTTGTGTAGATAGAATTTCCTAGCCATGCTCCCTCCTCTCCTTTTTCTTATGATTATTGATAGTAAAATTCAATTTGCACTTGTTTTTCCTTATGTAACAAAATCTATTCATTATGCATTTTTCCTCTATTTTGTAAGCTCTAATGGAGCACACCTGCTAAAGGATGAACATGCATGATGGAATTTAGTAGGCTCCATTACTTTATATTGACCTAAATACCAAGTATTATGTCTAGATATTTACTTTATGTATGCATGTTTATGAGTGCTTACATACTTTGAGATACATGATCATTCTAGGATTCACATGCACCTAAAAATGGAGGCAAAATGAATTGGTGAAATTTGCATACCCATGCCAATTCCCATTTATTTTTGTGTCTAATTTGAAATAATGTCTTAATGCAATTACATATTCACAAATGATACAATCCTGTGCAAATCTAGACTCGTTCTCACATCCTTCACCTATCCCTATTTACACACATTCCCACATATATTGTTGCACCTTATCCATTTCTACACATTCTCCCATATTTTTTATATTTATTACATCTTCCACATTTAGACATTCATTCTCTACACAAACATTTCTTCTTCCTTATCCTTGGTCAATCTCATGGGTGCAATCTATTAATTTTGCATCCACATATCTAATCCTTGAAATTCTAAAAGTCAAATTCAAAATTGGCCAACTTTTGCCCACTCACTAACCATTATAAGTTGACTAAACACACATTTACATGATTCATTGTTATATCATTATATTTAAAGGCCCATTAAACAACATTCATTATTATCCTCTTAGATCAAGGAATCAACAAGCATTATCTTTCACATTAAAGGAGTAGAGCAAGATAGGAACACTCCAATTGGAGTGCCTAAAAAAATCACAATTTGCATATTTATTCTAGCACATCTGCATGTTTGAAGATCGTTGTCCTTGATCACTTCCACAACTGTAAAGTCAGTCCTATCAAGGGGATCGACCTAGGAGAACACAACCCTTGCAATCCAATGACCTCCCTAGGTGTTTATAAACATCACTAGTCCTTAACACATGAATCAAGTGAATTATAATGTAAGGATGTGCATTCAAGGGGATGAGATATGTGCCTTGTAGGATAGATTTGTGCTTGTGGAAATGACTTAGAACCACAAATTCAATCAGGAAAAAGCTACAAGCCTATGTAGAATCTGACATGGAAAACATATTCAAATTTCTTATTTTTTGTGCTAGAACAACATATTTCAATGCACATTAGAATTATCTTTCTTTATCGTGCATAAAGATAAAAACCCTAATCCACTCTGTATTTAATTTTCTAACGTAACATTCAATTATGAATTAATCCACTCTGTATTTAATTTTCTAACTTAACATTCAATTATGAATTAATCATTCTCATGAGCAACAAATAATCAATCTTGTTTATGTTGAGCTATACACATTTTATTAGATTAATCTAGATTAAGCTAGGAAAAATATTTTCCCTCACATATTCCACCATTTTAGAAACTAGCACTTGCACCCATGGGAGGTTCAAGGAATATGCCGATAGGAACAACCGACGAGTTTAGAAAATTTTTCGACACGGCGTGAGACAATTTTCCAAGCACTATAATGCTCACATATAAAAGCCTATTGGCTAATTAGAAAAAAAAATTAAATTATAACATGCGCTCATTAAAATATACATAAAACCTCCTTGAATTTTAAAAAGTCAAAGTAAACAAGTCTATGAAATCATGCTCTGAAAACTTTATCTCACTCTAGATGCATCTCCACCCGGAACACCTCCATGAGATCATGCTCTTAAAGCTTTATAGGATTATTATTTATAGGTAGAGCAGATAACTACTGAACCAGTTTTTAATACAACCCACATGCATATATATTAAATTAATACTTATACGTTTATATACATTGAACCAATGTTAAAAAAAACGAACCAACATAGGATAACGTTGAAACGCTGTACTTGAACATTAAAAACAGTGGCAAGTGACGTGTTGAGCGTCAGCATTATCCTTCTAGCAGACGTAGCGAACGCCCAGAGAGGCCTACAAAAGCCTGCAATCCGCTCTCTTTTTCCACATCTCAAATATGGCAAGAAACATTTTGGTTGCAGTTTGTATATTGTTAGCGATATCACAAGCAAACGCAAACAGCTCGGAAGGAGAAGGATGTGGACAAAGTTGTGCAACACTGAATGACTGTCCCGGTGAGCTGATTTGCACCACCGGCAAATGCAACGACGATCCCGACGTGGGGAGCAACATTTGTGGCGGCGGCGGCGATGAGTGCAAGTCGAATGGAAGGATGAAGGGAAAAAACCCTCCTTCAAAGGAACCCTGTAACACCGACACCAGAGCGGAGTGCTGTAGCGCCTCCAAGACTTACCCCATTTTCGATTGCTCCCCCGGCGTCTCCTCCGCAACCCCCGGAATCCTGACGCTGAACGACTTTTCCGAGGGCGGAGACGGAGGCGGACCTTCCAGCTGCGATAATCGTTACCACCCAAACACGGAGCGCGTGGTGGCGCTTTCCACAGGCTGGTTCAGCGATCGGAGCCGCTGCGGAAAGATGATCAAAATCGGTGGCAACGGGAGGAGTGTGATGGCCAAAGTGGTGGACGAGTGCGACTCAATGCATGGATGTGATGATGAGCACTCTTATCAGCCGCCATGTCGTAATAACATTGTGGATGCCTCTCTTGCCGTCTGGAGAGCTCTCGGCGTGCCCTCTGACCGCCAGGGGGATGATCTTCACATCACCTGGTCAATGACTGACTTCTCTTCCTTTCTCACCCTCAATCACACCCACGCCCATTCCTCTGTATCCTAATCACACACTATTTCAGTGTGATTGCCTTAAATAAATACTACTCTCTCACTCTAGTGTTGACTTATTTCTCTAAGTGCTAGTGCTGTAAAAACAGGTCAAAAACACAACAGCAGTTACAAATGACTGGGCGACTGGGCCAATGGAATGGAATCTTTTTATAGTCTACTATGTCGGTCAGGGTTTAAATTTGACAGTTGTTTAGTTGTATTTAAAGATTTTAATTGTAAAATATGGTTAAAATAAATATTTGACTGTATTAACATACATGTAATTTATTTTAAAAACTATAGAAAAAACAATTAACATGAAATACATGTAATTTATTTTAAAAATTGTAGAAAAAACAATTAATATGAAAATCTAACTATATGTATGTTTATATATATATATATATTTTTTTTATTCGTAAGGAGGGATTATTTAGGCTGGCCCCACACCAACTTAGAATCCACTTAACAGCTACACACACTTTCGAATCCACTTAAGACCCGTTAGAAGACCAAGAGTCACCGCATAGAACCGCACTAGAAACCAATGGAGCCACCATGGAAGTCCAAGCAGTACTTAAATTTCATGGCCGTATGGCCATATTTGGCCATTTTTGCCATAAAATACAATCAAAATTTTAAAAAGATTGTATCACATGCAAAGGTAGATTTTAGATAGAACGTCAAAAGTTCTATAGAGTTATTCTGATATATGTATCTAGTTTATATATAATTTTTTTATAATAAAAATATTTCTTAATATTCAAAGGGCAAGTTTGAGTAGCTAACCATCATGAAAATTTGCTTGACAGGCAGGGTCGACCGTCAAATTTAGGCCCTGAGTCCAAAAGCCACGAATCCACATGAGAGCCCCTAGAAGACCAAGAGTCACCACATAGAATCACACTAGAAACCACCAACGGAACCACCACAAAAGTCCAAGAGCCACATCTTCCAACTATAGATGTTACTTGGGGGATTTGAATTTGGATCTCCATCTTAAAAATCTTATGGCCTTGCCATTAAGCCCAACCCCTTTCTTATATATATATATATATATATATATATATATATATATATATATATATATATATATATATATAATAGAAACTTTTTCTATTAAAAAAAACTCCCAAATTTTTAGATTTTTTTAAAAATTTCTCTGAGTTTTTTTTTATAGAATATTTTATATTCATTCCAAGCTTTATTAAATTTTCCATTGAGGATCTAGCAGTTATCAAAAATGCAAAGAAATGTTTGCATAAGTATCTGGCATGCTTGTAATTTTTTTTATTTCTTATATAAAATTTGACTTGCATTAAAAAATAATAATTGTGATGAGAAAGACAATAGACTAAAGTGTAGGGAAAAAAATTCTTGACAATCAAGGTGGACTGTCAAATTTAAGCCTTGATGTTGAGTGACTTGATTTTAGGGGTTGTGTCTATCCAGCATTGAACGGGTCACGGTGCCATACCATAACTATTAAACTCCATGAGTTAACTGGAGATTAATAGGATGATTTTCACTACTATCTTCATGCTAATTTTCCCTGGGTTTTTCTAGTTTATTTTTAGGAACATCCAATTGAGATGTTGTACAAAGCGCAGTTTTTGTTTTGAAATCATTTAAGTTGACTTTGATCGGCGGGAAATGAAACAAAGGGCGAGTAAATCTGATTAGTGTAAATAAGGAGTCAAAAGGGATGAGAACTGGTCCGTTGTATTACATCTTATAAAAAAGCATGTGTCGTTGATTGCTTTATGTGATATTCATGTTGATTTGTCTTCAAGGACTGCTGAGGCGCAGTGCTATAAAAATAGCTTCAAGCTTTAGGAGGGGAGATAAGTTTTTGTTGTCTCTGTTTATCTCTTTTATGTCAAGTTTTCTGTTAGGATATGTTTTGCATCCAACAAGTCATATTCCATAGTTTTCTCTGTTAGGGTGCCATTTGCACCAACAAGTTGCATACACTATTTTACCCAATTTTAACATTACAATGTTTCCACTAAATGTTTCATGATCTTTTATGTATAATATTATTTTTTTTTTCATAGTTTTTTTAACATGCAATAATCAAGAAGTATCCAAATTAATATTCAAATTGAATATGATTAATTCACCATTACAATATTACTATTACGTAATTGAAATATTGCATGTTCATTAAATTGCTATGATTACATTATTACTATTATCTAATTGTAATATTTCAGTGCATGATCATTAAATTGTTATGATTACATTATTACTATGTGTCACATCTCAATTAATGTGTCTTGTCAAATTTAATTTTATTGATGATTCATTTAGTAACCAATTTGGTAAAGGAAATTATGTTATGTTTGAACATCATTTGGACTTGTTAATAGTTACAATTACAAGTTATGGTTTTGAAATAGACTAAATGCTTGTCCCTGTAAGCACTAAAATCACGTACAACTTCCACAAGGAACCCATGATGGCACATAATCCTTGTCACATACATGTAAGTGTGAAAATAACGCCCTCTCAATAGTGTTTGGGTATGTGCAGGATCATCGCGGGCCAAACAATGGCAATCGAAAAAAAAAAATCGCGTCTTTACTTAGCTAAATTCGTGAATTGGCCAACTTTGACTTTCATAGGCATGTTAAAAATATCCGTTTTGATTTGGATAACAAACCAAAATGGATATCCGTTTTGTGTGTCCCAAAACAGATATCCGTTCCAAAATGGATATTCATTTTGGGGGTCCCAAAATGGATATCTGTTTCCTGGAACTATACAAATGGTTTTTTTTAATTCTTTTCATTGGTTTATGCTTAGAATTTACAATTCAAGTTACAAATTTCTATTGTTACATGGTTAACATATTTTCAACCAATCGACAAAGTTGCATCTCTTTAAAATTTGAACCTCTCTCTCTCTCTAGTAATCCCTAGTGAGTCTTGTTTACAATGTGTGAGATGCACTAAGAAAACCTTAGGCTTGATGTTGAATTGGTAGTGGTTGGTAAAGCTATGCATGCGATCTAAATTGAATTCATAGAACCAAGTAGTAATGTGTCAAACCATACAAGACCATATTATATCAATGTGGAGGGAAAATTCTGAAGGAACATGAACAACATTTGAGGTTAGTCGTGCAATGCTTAAGGAAATATCATTTTTTTGGAAAGTTGTCTAAATGTTCCTTCTATCAGAAGAAAGTACACTACTTGGGACATGTCATTTCAGAAGAAGGTATATCTGTTGATCCAGCTAAGATTGAAGTTGTTTTAGGATGGCCAACCCCCACAAATGTTCAAGAGGTCCATAGTTTTATGGGTCTGGCAGAATATTATAGGAGGTTTGTTGAAGGATTCTCAAAGATAGCAAACCCTATCACTACCTTAAAAAAAAGGGGAAGAAATTTGAATGGACAAGGAAATGTGAAGAAGCCTTCCAAATTCTGAAACATAAACTCACTACCGCTCCAATTCTCACAGTACCTGACCCAAATGGGAGGTTCTCGGTTATAACAGATGCATCAGGGGATGGTTTAGGTGGGGTCCTTATGCAAAATGGCTTAGTTGTAGCCTACAAATCCTGAAAGTTAAAGACCTATGAAGTTAATTACACTCCTCATGATCTAGAATTGGCTGCAATAGTACATGCCCTACAAATGTGGAGGCACTATTTAATCGGGAAACCATTTGAGTTAAAAACTGATCATTTAGGACTCAAGTACATCTTCACTTAACCCAGTTTTCTTTAAACAGTGCTACTTGGGAGAACACTACAGAAATGCAACGACTCTTTACACATCTTTTCTAAGTTTTGTTATATACACCTTAGATATCATTGGGACGATGACAACTTTTAGAGGGGAGGGATGTCATAGCCCATTTTGCTACATGATACAGTATTATTGGATATAGATAGTCTATTTGTTACATGACACAGTATTATGTATACAAACTTGTATATATAGTTACATATGATGCATAACAGTATTGTTAACCTAAAATCTGTATAGACATGTATGTTCATTTAAGATCAGAGATATATGATGATCTAACCATCAGAATGATTATGTTTTATTCATTATGATTATTTCCATGGACCTTAAAACATTATGTTAATGAGTATTTATTTTCAAGTTTCCTCAAGGTTATATTCATGCATTTGATAATTTGACAAAAGAATTCTTAAATCAATTAAAGGTTAATATGGGACTTAGAGTCTTAATCATGAATGTGCCATTATAAAACTAAATCATAAAAAAAACATATATTTAGTTATTGCAAGATCTTTTCATCTTGTCGAAAGCTCTTGTTCCCCCTTTATGATTGCCTCATTATGCTATGTCTATAACTTATATAAAATATTTAATACCATAAGAATTTTAAAGAGTAATGAAAACAATAGAAAAATGTATAATAACAACATAAACATATATCAATGTTTTGAATGTAACTTTTAATAATTCACATTGAGATACGATATTAAATAGTAAGCTATATGAAATAAGATCACATGAAATATTTTATTTTATACAAATTATTATTACATGGACACAATTGAAAAAATATTTATTATTGCAAGTACAAAGGCCATAGCATTATTGTTAACAACACAATATTCATTTATGTAAATGAACAACAAATAAATTATTGAATATTTATTGCATGTTCTCTCAATGATCAACTTAGAGACAACGATTGCAATCGATGTTCTTCATCTTTCCTATTCTTAACATAATTTGCATTTTCTATCTTAATGTACCGTTCAAATGAGAATGGTGGTGATATTCTCAAAGTTTTGAGAGATTTAACTCAAGAGATAGCTGTGAATGTTAAACCAGCTCTCTCTACATCATCAATATTTATTGTTGATCTTTCCAATGTTAACCCTTGTGACATATATATTGTTAAAGCCCATGCCATTTTGAGGGGGATTTGTGTACGATTGCCTCTTGTAATAGGTGAAATAGGGACAAACTTTAGATTGTTAACATCCCAAGGCACACCCATATAATTATCAAATGCCACAATCACACATAATGGCAACTCTAGTGGTTGAGTACCTTGATGATAAACTATATTTTTATATAGTACCAAGTGCTCCATTAACTAATCCAACATTTACCCACAAATTGCATACCACCATCATGTGTTGGCCAACACATAGTAGAACCACCCTATCCAAGTGATCATCATCAGTGTCATGTGATTCTATACGTCGGGTGTATGTAGACACACTACGTGCAACTGGCATGTTGAGTGACTTTAGCATGTTCTTATTGTGGAGCAAAACCATACTATTTGTGGCATATAAATGCATAGATGCATCAAATATTATTATTATTGTGTGAGGCATGTAAAAATTGGTAAATATGCAACAACAATTTCATGAAGTCTGCAAGCAAATTTTAAGGAGGATGTGCCACATATAATGGTTATATTATCATTGAAGTGAACTCTGGGAATTTTGACAACAAAATGGAGGTGTTTTCTCTGAACAAAGTCTTCCATTAAAATTTGCAAATTATTTTAGCATTAGGGGGCAGTGTAATATGATTATCTAGCTCCAAAAGAATGAACAAAAATGCAACAATAATTGTTGCAAATGGTGCATTAATAGAAGTGGTGATTTTGTAATGTTTCCAAGCTAGCATGTAGATGTTCAGGAGCAGGAAAGATACATGAAGATGAAATTTACTAGACATGAGTAGTGGAATAATGAATTAATGTGGGTATAATTGAAATATATCTTAGATCATTTGGTTGCATATGAAGTGTTTAACAAAATGCCTCATGTGTTGAAATAATCATACAGTGAATCAAAGCTTTGGAGATGATAGAATTAGGGTTATGATTCATAGGGAAGGGCTTATTTAGATTTTTAATAGCTAAAATTTAGCTTTAACTATTGAAAGTAATGTTGTTTAAGAATAGCCCATGTGACAAATGTAATCATAAAAAAATAAAAAAATTAATTACTTTGGAATGAAAGTAACAAAAAAAATTTATACCTACAAACAATAAATATAATAATTAATTTTTTGAAAAAAATCAACACACATAATCACATCAACTATAGAATTTTATATAAAACAAGTATTGTGTAGTGACTAATATCTAAAGACAAAGAGACAGAGGGAGACAGAGAGATATAGAGAGAGAAAAAGATAGAGATATAGATAAGAGAGAGAGACAGAGAGAGAGAGAGATAACTAGTGCAAATATATATAACCAGAAAAAATTAAGGTTAAGATTAGGGTTATAATTAATATTAGGGATAGAATTACGATTAGTAATAGAATTAAAGGGTTAGGGATACAATTATAGTTAGGGTTACAATTAGGGAAAATATTTATAACAAAAAAATTGGTACGATTACAGTTAGAATTACAATTAGGGTTAGGGATGGAATTATGAAGAGAGAGACAAAGACAAAGACAAAGAGAGAAAGAGATAGGGAGGGAGGGAGAAAGCGTGAGAGATATAAAGAGAGCAAAAGATAGAGATATAGATAGGAGAGAAAGAGGTAGAGATTGAGAAAATTAGGGTTACCATTAGAATTAGTGTACAACTAGAGAAAATATTTATAACAAAAAAAATTATTAGCTGGTTAGAGTTAGAATTAGGGTTAGGGATAGAATTGTGATCAAGGTCAAAATTAGGGTTACAAATATAATTAAGGTAGCGATTATAATTTTACTTATGATTAGCGTTAGAGTAAGGGTTAGGGTTAGGTTTAGAATTAGGATTATGATTAGGGTTAGTGTTAGGGTCAGAATTAGGGTTAGGGTTAGGTTTAGAGATAGAATTAGGGTTTTAGGTTTGGTTATAATTAGGGTAAATATATAACTAAAAATATTAGAATTAGAACTAGGGTTAGAGTTAAACTAGCATATTTATATTTAAAAATATATATGTAAAATATGTCGAGAGATATTCTTCTCGAGGTGCCTATTTCTTAACCAATTTACTACATATATGTAGAATAGAATGACTATCAAAATTCATTCACACACATAGTGAATGCCAGAGTTAACTTTCAAAGCCATGCACACACAATGAAAGCCAAAGTTCATTCAAACACAAAAAGTGAACATTATTGAAGTTTGAAAGTATTTTTATACATATACTTCACACAAAGTAAACATCAAAGTATTTTTCTTAGGGTTAAGTTTCAAACACACACCCCCCCACACACACATGCACCCACTTTAGACAAGGTGAATGCCAAAATTAACTTTTCACACACACACACAAACACACACGAGCATGCACATAGAGTGAATGTCAACATTCATTCACAAAGACAATGAATGCAAAAGTTAACTTTCAAAACCATACACACACTAAAAGCCAAAGTTAGTTCAAACACACAAAGGGAACATCATTGAAGTTTGAAAGTATTTTTGTACATATACTCACCTAAAGTGAACATCAAAGTATTTATGTTACGCTTAGGGTTCAAACTCACACACACAGATGCACTTAAAACAAAGTGAATGCTAAATTTTACTTTTCTCTCTCTCACACACACACACTTCAAACAAAGTGAATGCTAAAATTTACTTTTCCCAAATGGTCACATTGAAGTCTACCAAACATCAAGCCCTAATTTCTAGGAATTATAACCAACAAACTTCAAAAGAGAAGGAAAAGAACACTAAGAAGGATAAGGAAGCTAAGAAAGAACACAAATCTAACAGATCCAAAAATAACAACTTTTCTCAACAAGAGAAACCTACCACAGAGAAAGTTAAGTGTGCCTTTTCTAAAAAATCTAGGCACGATGAACATCAATGCATGAGGAAACAAATAGAGCACCTCTCTCATATTCTCAAGAAGAATAATATAGGGCTACCTGATTCCATCAAAGCATCTTCATCAAACTAGGAAAATACTAAGGCAAAACAGAAATCAAAAGGCAAAGACTTTGTTGCTACATCTTCATATATCCATCATGGATAATAGACTCAGGTGCCTCGCACCATATGGGCTCTTCACAGGTTGTTTTTCATTCTTAGAGAAATCCAGTATGTCAACCATCACCTTAGGTGATGATACTCCAACTTTGGTCAAATGGAGAGGGTCTGTTGAAGTAGGAGGAACATTTTCAAATGTTCTAAGTGGGCGGGTGCAAAAAGTTGGGGGGCCAAAAAGTGGCCAACTTTTTTAAAAAATAGACATAACACAAGCACATTATAACAAGCTCACGTTATAACATGCTCGCGTTATGGCTTGGTGTTTCCAATCCTACACCAAGCCATAATGTGAGCTCATTATGGTCTGCTATAAAAAAAGCAGTATTTCATTTCATTATTTGACAGCATTTTACAAGAAACCTAAGGCTTGAAGAGAGAACAGAGCGCGCTTGTGTTATCCAACATCCAATCGTCAGCTATTTCTCGCCAATTCATCATCAAAATGCCACCACGACGTCGGAGAAATCAAAGAAGTAAGTTTTATTTGCTTTCTTGTGTGAATTTGTTGCTAAATAGGTAGGTTAAAATAGTTTTTGATGTAAAATTATTAAATTTATAGGAGTTGATAATGCACCTCCTCCTCCTCCTGAAAATGCACAAAATCCTCCAGCACCTGAACAACAAATACCTGGTGAAGAAGAACCCCAACCACAAACACCTCCATTTATTCCTGAATATATGCCCTTAGAACATAAGAAAATATAATGGGGCAAATTGAAAACAATAAGAAACAAATTGAGGACATAATTGCAAGGTTGAAAGAACCTGCAACTTCAACCTTGCATAGATCCACGCTTGCTCAATCCCTTGAATCTATGTTATCAAATGTAGATTCAATTAGCAAGCAAATCACTAGTTGGACAGAAAAGAGGAGAGAATTTAGAGAGTATTATGTAGACAAGTTGTCATATGAACAAGTTAAAAATGAACAAATTCCAAAAATGGACTTGTGATCTATTTTTACAAACCCACGAACAAATCAACCTCTACCCCTTACATGCAAGAGGTTCCCTATCCATTGGTGCCACAACCAAGTGATAAGGGACAATTTTGCGCAGAGGTGGTGGATGGTTTTTGACCATCCTCCATGCAACAATAATGATGTCCCACAATATTTTTTGAGGAAACTCTACTACGAGTTTATCAAAAATAAAGTGCCAAATTATTTTGATATGTGGGAGTTCCAGGGTAGAGGTGGGGGGTCAACACAAGATAGACCAAGGGCACGTGTTGACCCACAGAGGCCAACGAGACGAGCACTTGTCAAACCAGCCCATGAGCACGTTTCTATCCCTTCCGTTGTGAAGGAGAGTGTTGAGGTTGAGACACTTCAGTCTATTAGTGCCTTGACCCAGAGCATCATATAGCATGCTAGTCCTACAGCACAGCGTGGGCCGAGGGAGAGTTCAAGTAGGGTTCCACCCCATACTTGTCAGGTTTGTGGGTCAGCATGTGGTTATGACCCCATGGATAGTCGTGACGCAGGTGCGCAGGCTACATCTACAGCTGAGCAAATGTGATGAAAGATGCCCTCCTGAGTGAGACTTTCATCGTTGATACTCAGATAAATCTTAGTAAGTTCATTGAATTTAATTTATTAAATTTCATTTTTGAAATGCAAGATTAACTAATTTAGTTTGATGATTTTAATGAAATTTCAGGGTCATAGCGTTGATGCAGTTTTCAGTGGTACTCCACCTACATATTACACTACATCATGTACTGTCGGGGTATGTAACTAGTAAACAATTATAAATATTACATGTGAATAGCATAGTTATATGAATGGTATTCTAATATCTAATTTTGGATGTTGAATAGGTTAATATAGGAGATTTCATGGCAACACCTGCCAGTGGTGGTGGACTTCAAAGCTTCATGGAGGTAATAAAATAAACAGTTTAATGAATGAATTGTACTTACTAGATTTTTCTATTTTATATTCATATCGTTGGTTACATTTCATTGCACATCTTTCAAACTCAAAGCATTACTATACATTCCATAACTAATAACTAGATGTTGATAGATGACAAAATTTCAATTACAATATAGTTATTTGAAAAAATGCCTCAAAGAAATGTGGTCTCATGGAATGTCATGACAAGCAGATGCATAGACATCACCATAAGACCATATTTCTTTGAGGCATCTTTTCAAACAGCTCACTGCCTTGTCTATGCTACCACATTTTTCGTACATGTCTACCAAAGCTTGTTGATCCACTCCACACTATTCTTCGACAAATTCTCTCTAATAAACTCATCCAATTACCACCAATTAGACCCTAGGACATGACACCAGAGAGGGGTATGAGCCTATGACATCTTATATAGCATATGATTGACTCCAACATCATCTAGGTCCCTCCTTTGTTGACTCTAAAATTCCCCATGATGTTAATGTCTTCACCATTTCTCATAACCCATACCAACTAGTTGTTACCTTAAGACACTTCTCCTTAGATTTTTTTGTCAACCCCTTCTGTTCCACCTCAACCTCATACCAATTCCCTCTTTCACCTTTACCTATCTTATGCCTCTAAACGCATTACTGCCCCAACCCCACAACCTCTTTCTATTACTTCACCTACTCCACTAGTTATGCCCCTATCTTCCCCACCATATATCCACCTATTACTACTTCACCTTCCTCATTGACTTCTATGTCCCCTCTAACACCCCTCCAAGATAAAGTAAAAGAAAAAGTGTAGGACCTTTCCCCATCCACTTCTAATAGTAGGCCTAAGAAACTTCCCCAACACTACACCCAACCTAGTAACCAACACATATCTACCCTACCTATTTCCAAATATACCCCTACCAGACGTCCCAGACCTAGTTTGCTTCTAACCCACCCCCTGACAAACCTCAAGACAAAGAAAATGATAAGAAATTTTTACAATAAGTTTTTTCTTCTCCTATCTAGTATCTTTCCTCCCTCATATTATCCCACAAACTCTTGATATTCATCCTTCCCATAAACCCATGAACTTACCTAATGTCTATGTGATTTCTAGTTTAGGCATTGTCCTGTAAACCCACAAACTCTATCGTAGGCATTGTCCTACCTCCACAACTACCAAACAAACAAAAATTTGAGCACAACCCTACCCCACCCTACCACCAACCTAAACCAAAACTAACACCTTCACTCCCTCTCTGACTTCTTAAACCTAAAATTTGATGGTACTGTGGTCCCTCCTTTGTTGACCCTTATACCACACAATAGTAATGAATCTTCATCTAATTTGTATATATGCATGTGACTTGTGTGCTTTATTGTGTGTACTTCCATGTTTAGGTGAATGTGTGTGTATGTTAGGAGCCATGACTTGCATCACTATTATAGTTTTCATAATTGAATAATGTTGTTTTATTTTCAAATGATACATGTTGCAGAGACACCTCCCGATGTTCATAGGGCAATGGAGCATGGTGTGTCCTCTGCGATTCATAGCTCCATGCCATTGATAGGGGTATGAGACAGATTAGTAAATTTTAATTTACATTCATTGTTATAGTTGTTTATTTTTGAAAAATCAGATGATTATTGATTTGAAGTTTAATTTCTATCTGGATGGTTTCTATAGGACATGACATCACCACAGCCTAATCCTGCTACTAAGGAAAATGAGGAGACAGATTATATGGTAGCGGTAAGTGATTATTTTCTTAAATGTTTCATTTTTTATAACATGTAATTTCTATATATTAATGTCTATACTTTTTATTGTAATAGCTACAGATCCATAGAGAACTAAATAGGAGGAGCAGCCCTCAGGTTTGTAGTAGACCACCCTCATACACGTCTCCATCCCCTAGAAGATCAAAGGCTGCTTGTGATCTACTCTCTTCACCAGACAGAGGGGAATGAATTTTTATTGTGTTCCTTTGTTGTATGCATATATGGCATTTGTGGACATATATTTTGTATTGTATATAGTTGACATTGTATGCCTATATCACATTCTTGTAAGCCTATATGGCTGTTTTGTACATATGTTATACTTATATTGACAGATATTGATGTATGCCTATATAGATATTTGGTTAATACAAATCCTTTTTGTTGATCATTATGTAATATGGATAGGTGCAGTGTAGATGACATTGTAATATGGATAGGTGCAATTGACATTGTATGTTGTATGGTATTGCTTTTTTGTGTGTGTGTTCAAATGCATATTTGAATTGTTATTTTATGTATGTTTGGATACTTGTGTTATACTAAGGTTAAGATTCTTGTAGTATGGGATGCATATAATTCTACCTTGGGCATGTGTTCTTAGTAAGACATATCCTCACCCGAAGAGAGCTATCATAATATGGGATGTGATTAGCAATTCATGTGGATTCGGATATGATCTTGGATGTATAGTTCTAAGTCAAACTTGTAGGATTAAAATTACTTGTGGTTACTATCAATGGTCATATTTGGCTTGATCATGTACTTGTATTTATTTGTGTATTAGAAGCTCAAAAGGATGTGTTGATGTTAGTTGAGAAATCTATTTCCATGCATTTGAGATATTTTGGATCCATGATTTTATGTGTATACTTATGTGTTAATAAGGAAATGAATTAAATAAAATAATCACCATTCTACCACACTTTTGAATTATGGATGGTGCTTGATCACCTTGATTTATGGATGGGGAGGAAAGGGAGATCCTCGTGATATCAGGTTCAACCCCTTCCTCAATCAGCACCAAGACCATAGGATCTTAGAGGATTCATTTGTAGAGTTGAGCTTGGAGTTATTTAAATATTGTTCATGATGTACATTGTAATATGGCCACTTGTATTTATGGTGGGTGGTTCATGGCTTATTGCATTCATTATCATTGATGATCTAGTTTTAGTATTTGACCCCTTATATATCTTGGCTATGTAACGATGTTATCTTCAAGCCTAATAACATAGTGACCTAAAGGTGGAAGAAGATGAGGGTTGAACAACATGGATATGACAAAATGAAGATGATATTAAGGTTTAAGAGAGTAGCCTAACAGAGGTCTATTTCAAGACTAATAGGGGTCTAAGATTGCAGTGATGGAATAATGCATTGAAGGACTAAAATAAACCCTATAGAGATAGTACTAGAGAACAAAGTCAAGTTAAACCAAAATAAAAGAACAAGCAGTTCATATATGACTGTGTTGACTGCTAGAACAAGTATGTTAACATCTATAAGATGCATGTTGACATGTGAAGACTATAACAGTTATAGCAAAGACAATGTTTGAGGATATTGCCAGTACAATGTAGCTCGGACTGTTTCGGCATGTTTGGGTATGAAACAAGACCATGCCTAACCTAAACGTACCCATCCTAACATGTTGGAATAGTCAGTTTGGCCGCATTAAGAGCAGGATGAAAGTTACACTCCTTTGCAACTTTACACTACCTCCTAACAATTTTTGGGGCAGCAGAAAATTTTTCACCACGGGCAAACGACTCAAAGATATAAAAACTAAAAGAGGTTAATGTAGAGGGACCCTATATGATCACGTTGCCCTAGATGGAATGTCTCTAAGTGACACAGTTTTTGAGTAACATCTCGTCAAAGATTGCTTCCTTTTTGCACTTTGGACTCTTCAAGGATATCGCCGGTACAGTGTAGCTCAGAATTTTTTGGCATGTTTGGGTACGAAACAGAACCATATCTAGCCTAAACATACGCATCCAGATGCGTTGGAACAATCAGTTTGGCCATATCAAGAGCAGGACGAAAGTTACACCCCTTTACAACTTTACACTACCTCCTTCTGAGGATTTTTGGGGCAGTAGAAAACCTTTCACCATAGGCAAACGAATCAGAGATATAAAAAATGGAGAGAGGTTATTGTAGAGGGACCCTACGTGATCTTGTAGCCTCAAATGGAATGTCTTTAAGTGACACAGTTTCCAAGTAATAGTTTGTCAAAGATTGCTACCTTTTTGCACTTTGGACTCTTCAGGGATATCGCCGGTACAATGTAGCTTAGACTGTTTCAGCATGTTTGGGTGCGAAACAAGACCATGCCTAGCCTAAACGTACCCATCCGGATGCATTGGAACTGTTAGTTTGGCTACATCAGGAGCAGGATGAAAGTTACACCCCTTTGCAACTTTACACTACCTCCTTCTGATGATTTTTGGGGTAGCAGAAAACTTTTCACCACGGGTAAATGGCTCAGAGATATAAAAAACTGAGAGAGGTTATTGTAGAGGGACCCTACGTGATCTTGTACCCCTAGATGGAACGTCTCTAAGTGACACGGTTTGTGAGTAACAACTCGTCAAAAATTGCTACTTTTTGCACTTTGGACTCTTCAGGGATATCGCCGGTACAATGTAGCTCAGACTATTTTGGCATGTTTGGGTGTGAAACAGGACCATAACTAGCCTAAATATACCCATCTGAATGTGTTGGAACTATCGATTTGGCCGCATCAGGAGCAGGACGAAAGTTACACCCCTTTGCAACTTTACACTACCTCCTTCTGATGATTTTTGGGGGCAGCAGAAAACCTTTCACCATGGGCAAACGGCTCAGAGATATAAAAAAATGAGAGAGGTTATTGTAGAGGAACCCTACATGATCATGTAGCCTCAAAGGGAATGTCTCTAAGTGACACAATTTCCAAGTAACAGCTCGTCAAAGATTGCTATCTTTTTGCACTTTGGACTCTTTAGGGATATCGCCGGTATAATGTAGCTCGGACTATTTTGGTATGTTTGGGTGCAAAACAGGACCATGCCTAGCCTAAACGTACCCATCCAGACGTGTTAGAACTATCTGTTTGGCCGCACGAGGAGCAGAACAAAAATTACACCCCTTTGCAACTTTACACTACCTCCTAACAATTTTTGTGGCAGCAGAAAGCCTTTCACCACGGGCAAATGGCTTAGAGATATAAAAAACTGAGAGAGGTTATTATAGAGGGACCCTATGTGATCACGTTGCCTCAGATAGAATGTCTCTAAGTGACATGGTTTTCAAGTAACACCTCGTCAAAGATTGCTGCCTTTTTGCACTTTGGACTCTTCATGGATATCGTCGGTACAATGTAGCTCGAACTATTTCAGCATGTTTGGGTATGAAAAAGGGCCATGCCTAGCCTAAACGTACCCATACGGATGTGTTGGACCTATCGGTTTAGCCGCACAAGGAGTAGCACAAAAGTTACACCCCTTTGCAACTTTACACTGCCTTCTTCTGACGATTTTTCAAGCAGCAGAAAACCTTTCACCACGGGCAAACGCCTCAGAGATATAAAAACTGAGAGAGGTTATTGTAGAGGGACCCTACATGATTGTGTTTCCTTAGACAAAATATTTCTAAGTCACACAGTTTCTGAGTAACAACTCGTCAAATATTGATGCCTTTTTGTACTGACTCTTCAGGGATATCGTCGGTACAATGTAGCTCGGAGTGTTTCGGCATGTTTGGGTACAAAAAAGGACCATGCCTAGCCTAAACATACCCAACCAGATGCGTTGGAACTGTCATTTTAGTCACATCAGGAGCATGACACCAAAAATGCAAAAATGCAAAAGTTGCTTTGTGTAACTTGACAACATTGACATTTTTTTGCAACAAGACTTAAAGACTCAAACTGACCCCAAATGACTCAAAATGACCCAAAAACATATGAAATGGTCTTAGAAGGCCTTATTACATATAATTGACTCAATCAAAATAAAATTTCACTGTAATATTGTGATTACACCTCACGCTGTGGCTGTAGATTGTAGTTCTCTGCAAAGTCAACGAATGAAACAATGCTACCAACTGGAAATGTGTCCTTGCATAACTTGAATTGTAATTCCAACCATCGAGCTCTATGGGCATGTCTTGCATACTCATACACTATACTATCACGAAATATAGCCATAAACTGATACACTGGAATCTTTTCAATAACCAATTCACACCTCTTTGCTTCTTTACTATCTTTTGTATTGTATGCCACTATTTTATACTTGCCAAACTCTACTAGTTCATTTCCAACAGCATGTGTTCTTTCCATATGTTCACATATTGGCATAAGTTGCAAGCCACTGCAATGCTGAAATGTGCCATCCAAGCATAATTTCCTGTAGAATATTTGACCTTCCTCTCTATCACATAAAATTCTTGATATGAAGTCTCTTGAAGATGTTCATGTGGCACATATACCACAATCCTACAAAACATTGTTAGTATGCAAATCTAAATATATAGACTGATAAACATCAAAATGGTTAGAAAATTCAATATGTAATCTACAACAACAAGTAGTGTGTGTGTGTGATTTATCTTGACATAGAAAAGTTTTAGCATTTCAAAATATCTTTGACAAATTTTAATTTGAGGATACATCTCTAGAAATTTACCAAAAAATTGTGTTTGAGTCATATCCAAAAAATGCTTTAGATGTGGCTCACGGTTTCGACTACTGATTCTCCTTCTTACCACATCCCTTTGATTCGGAGATACCCTTGTGTAATTCTTCCAAAAAATTTCAATTAGTGATCTCAATGCTTCAACAATTGGTTTATCTTTTCGTGGTAGTCTCCCTGAGAACGCCCATAATTCATTGGCATTGGTGTCCTCAATTCTTTGGTGCCTTCCAATGGCTCTTGATAAATTTTTCCTATTAATTCTCAATGCTTGACTCATCTTTCTAATGAGACAAGCTTTCTTCATTTGACTACTTACTATAGTCGATGTAATCACATGCCATGTTGCATTACTATCTTTTGTCTGTGATGTGTTACCCACACTGTCATATGCACTCATAAGACTCTTGACAATAGATTTTTCACTTGAAGCCTCTGATGTTCTCAACCCAAGAATCTTCATGATGGACCTATACTTTATACTTCGCATCATTTCAACGAATAGTTGACATCTTGCAGTCTCATTTAACTTTTCAAAGAACAATCTCTAAATCTTATGAGCATATCTTCTACAAGTGCGTTTTGGAATCTTACCTTCCATTGGCTGCAAAATATTCTCATCAATATCAATCAACTACTTTGGCTTTCTATGCAAAATTCTAGGTGGTGTTAAGATAGGTAAATTCATTTCAACATTAGGAATTTCATCAATATTTAAATGAGATGGGCTAGATGGCATACCTTCGATCAAAGATGGAATAGATGACATACCTTGAGGGTGAGGTGGGAACGATGGCATACCTCCTTCATCACATGTGAGTGATGATGTACTCTCAACTTGAGATGCGGTAGATGGTGTCCCTACATGTTGACTTGCAGTAGAGGACGTGTCTCCAACTACGGTATTCAAATCTCTCATAGCACCAAGTTTTTGCATTCGTTCTCTTTGTGCTGCCAATACCATATCTCTTTGTGATGGTTGTGGTTCCTCTTCAATTGGCATGTCTTCATTTATCTTGTCCAATTTCCTCTTCTCACGAAGTTCCCTCATAGTTGTTGCTTTCTTTGTATTATAAGCTTCTATCTCTTCCTGTGTTGGTTTAATTCTTGATCGTTTCCTCGGCATGACAAAGAATTTGTCTATAGCATGATAAAGAGACCAATATTAGTTCCTAAGAAATGAATCCATACAAATAACTAAAATATATGTCATTCAACCCTTCATAGTAAATGTACATACAATCATCATGTAGAAGAGTAAATGTCACTCACCAAAATAGGTACAAAGCATTATTACAACCATACAAAGCATTATTTCACAATGTTATTGCAACCATACAAAGCATTATGGTACAAAGTTTACTTCAGTCCTATGAGGATAAGGTCAAAGAAGAGTCACCTATTGAGGCTACAAGTGAAGAGTACATGGGACTTCATGTTGACTACTTGTTGATAACCATCTAGTCATGAGAACAAGATAAGACACCAAATTTGTGAAGTTGCCAATGGCAACAAATTTACCACCTAGTTGTCCTTAACTAATCCATGATTGCAAATGGATGTATTTTGGCTTCTATTGACTAAAAGTGACTTATTTATGATGAATATAATGCTCAGAATTGTTCCTTTCTCATCTAAGAAGTTGGAAACAAGTGGACATTAGCCTGGAAACATGAATATTTGGAGACATACTGGTGCAAGCGCACCAAGTTCATTTGTACAAATTTGATCAAACAAGGTCTTTAATAGGTTGGTTTAGGGTATTTTTTAGTATTGTGGGTATTTTTTAGCCCTTGTAGAGGGAGATTGCTTGAGAGGAAATCTTATGAAATTTGACGAAACGATTGGTATGAGACCATTGTTGTGAAATATGCCTCCTTTGGATTGAGTTGAACCCTACCTCTACCACCTTTGAAATATGTCCTAGCAAAAGATATGTGCATACAAATCATCATGTCATGTGCATACTTGTATGATCTTGGCACCTATTCGTTTGTATTTTAACTTGTTAATATGATAAGATAATAGTGGGATTGTATATTTATATGTTGTAAGGATTTATTCTTGTATAGTTTGACATCACGGTATGTTAAGGTCTGTTTATTACACATAATTATTAAAGAGCCCAAGTGTAGAAAATATACATGGCATCATGTGAGATTGTAGGTTGCTTTCTTGATTGTGATTGTGTCTATTTTAATTAATGTTGACCTTTGAGATATCTTTTATTATGCATACCATGAACTAATTTAAAACATAGTCTATTATATAAACACAAGATATGTTTACATAGTCTTTTATAAACATGTATAAACATGTATGATAAAGCATGATAAAGTAATTCAAACAGAATTAAGGAAAATGTAAAGAACATGCATGCAAAAACTTGACATACCTAAAAAATGGAGATTCGAATGGAGAGAGTACCCAATTATGTAGTGGTTTTTTCTTCTTGCATCAAACTCCTCAACAATTTGAGTTTTTCACCACTTGCTTCCATCTCAATGTTAAATTGAATAACACTCAAATATAATTAGTAACAACAATACTATTAATCAATCTATAATGTTAAATTCCTAGAATTCAATCACAATTAACATTGCAACACTACAAAAATTTAAACTTGAATAGATATATATCAAATTTGAGGTGAAAACTATGTTATTTCCTCCTTCTCAAGTTGGCAAAGCAAAAAAGGTGGTGGAAAGATCATGCAAAGGTGGTAGAATGTGCAAAATGTGCATGTGAACTTCCCAACAGCATGAAAACACTTTTTTTTGTCAGAAGCATAAATAGCATGAAAATAGAGCATGTGGGCCTAGATCACAAGGGTCCAGGCCTTTTTACCATTTCTATAGCAGGACAAAATGCGAGCACGTTATAACGCGCTCAGGTTTTGTCCTGCTATAGATTGATCCATAAATATTTGTGCCTATCTCACCTTTGATAGCACCTTTGCAATATCTCACCTCTAGTTCCATTAGCTCATGTTCTATCTCTCACCTCTCTATATCTCACTTATCTCTCCCCCTCACCTCTCTACCTCTCCACTCTGTATGTCTCTCAGTCGCTCCTTGTCTACCTCTCCATCCATCCTTAGCCATCTAGGTCCACTTAACCCTAAACCCTAAAGCCTCAACCCTCAACCCTCAACCCTTAAACCTTAAATCCTAAACCTTATCCCTAAACCCTCAACACTTTACCTTAAACCATATTCCCTCAACCATAAACCCTAATCCCTCAACCCTAAACCCTACACCCTATCACTAAACCCTCGACACTTAAACCCTAATCCCTTATCCCTAAACCCTATCCCTCAACCCTTAACCCTTAAACCTTAAACCCTAAAACCTATCCCTAAAACCTCAGCCCTCAACACTATATCTTAAACCCTAATCCCTTAACCCTCAGCGCTAAAGCCTCAAACCTCAATCCTTAAACCTTCAACCCTAAACCCTATCCCTAATCCCTATACCCTTGACACTCTACTTTAACACTAATCCCTCGACCCTCAACCCTATCCCTAAACCCTCAACCCTCAACACTCAACGTCAAACCCTAATCCCTCAACCCTTAACCCTAATCCCTCAACCCTAAACCCTCAAAACTATACCTTAAACCCTAATCCCTCAACCCTAAACCCTAAACCCTAATCCCTCAACCCTAAACCCTAAACCCTATCCCTAAACCCTAATCCCTCAACCCTCAACCCTAATCCCTCAACCCTAGTCCCTCATCCCTAAACCCTAAACGCTATCCCTATTCCTAAACCCTCAACCCTCGATACTATACCTTAAACCCTAATCCCTTATCCCTAAACCCTCCAACCCTATCCCTAAACTCTCTACCCTCGACACCATGCCTTAAACCCTAATCCCTCAACCCTTAAACCCTAATCCCTCAACCCTTAAACCCTCAACCGTTAAACCCTTAATCCCTATAACCTTAAACCCTTAAACCCTAAACTCTCAACCCCTAGATACCCTTAAAAACCTAAACCTTAAACCCTTAAACCCTATACCCTATACACTTAACATTGGACACTCAACCTTAAACATTATCCCTCAACCTTCAAACCTCTACCCTATACACTATACCCTCAACCCTATACTTATGCCCTAAACCATCAACCCTCATCCATATGCCTTATACCCTCAACCTTAAACCCTAAACCCTATATCTTAGAGACTCAACCTTGAACATTATCCCCTAGTTGTAAACTCTCACCCTCTACCTTATACCCTCAACCATATACTTTAGCCCTAATCCCTCAATCCTCAACCCTATACCTTAAACCCTGAAACATACACCCACAAACCCTCATCCCTATACCCTATAACCTCACCCTTATACCCTAAACCTTGAATATTATGCCTCAACCCTATACTTAAAACCTAAACCATACACTCTCAACCCAAGTCACCCTATGCCTTAACCCTTAAACCCTCAACCCTTATCCACCCCTCTCCTTCCCTATCTACCTCACCCCCATCTCTCCCCTATCTCGCACAGCCCTCTCTCCCTAGGTTATAGGTCTCTCATTTGTATATCTCTCATGGCTCTCTACATATTTCCCTTCCTCTCCGCCTCTCTCCCTCCTCCTTACCCATCTTTCCCTCAAGTTGTCAACTTCACTCTCTCATTTTGTTATATATCTCCCCTCACCTCTCTATCTCTCACCTTTGTCTCCCCCTCACCTCTCTACCTCTCCCCTTTCTACGTCTCTCAGTCACTCCTTGTCTACCTCTCCATCCATCCTTAGCCATCTAGGTCTCTCACTTAACCCTAAACACTAAACCTTATCCCTAAAGCCTCAACCCTCAACCCTTAAAGGTTAAATCCTAAACCCTATGCCTAAACCCTCAACGCTCGATACTATACCTTAAACCCTAATCCCTTATCCCTAAACCCCAAACCCTATCCTTAAAACCTCAACCCTCAACCCT
The DNA here is from genome assembly GCA_027924645.1 of Cunninghamia lanceolata. NCBI lineage: Eukaryota > Viridiplantae > Streptophyta > Pinopsida > Cupressales > Cupressaceae > Cunninghamia > Cunninghamia lanceolata. The sequence goes on along the minus strand of BSBN01000726.1, from coordinate 10,352,468 downwards.
TAAACCTTAAATCCTAAACCCTATCTCTAAACCCTCTACCATCGACACTATACCTTAAACCCTAATCCCTCAAACCTAAACCCTTAAACCCTCAACCCTTAAACCCTAAACCCTGATGGTGACTAATTATCATTGATGTCAAAAAGGTGTTGTGTAGTTTTCCATTGATGTTTTGATTATGATGCAAGGTTGGTTGACAAAGTGTGTTGCTTCTTGCTTTCATGATGTTCACAGGTTGACCACATCGGTCTAATGCAGAGGTCATTCTTTTGGGGTCATCAGGACTTTATAGTATGATTGATTCTGCTTGGAGTTGATCATGGATTTGGAGTTGCTTCATGTTCTTGTGTGCTTTCATGAGCATTCATATACACAGATATAGTTTATGACATACACAAGATTCATGTTTATGACAGGACTTGTTTGATCTGCTTGATCACATCATTTGTTGATGCTCACATATTATGGACAGGTGATGTCATCAGGTACTATGTGCTCAGATATAAGTTATGTTGGTTGATGTGAAAATGTCAAAGATTGGACAAGAGGATCTCAGTTGGATCTCAGTTGAACAATATTTGATGCTCTATGTCATGATTGTTATGGGTTGTGTCTTCATCAGGTTGTGGCTTCAGAAGATGGTTATGATGGACAGGCATTGTCTTGGTATTGTTTTTCATCATGTTAATAAGAAGGTTTGATACTCATACTTCATGTCAGGGGATTATGTTACAGTTTATCTTGTTGATATTGGATTGATGGCAACATTTGTGATTGAGTTGCTTTGAAAAGTACATCATCAGGAGTTGAGGAGTTGCTCATCATAGTCATCTCATCATGTTCATATTCATATTGTTCTGCTTCTATGATTTTGATTTAGGCTCAATATCTTAGTGTTTGGAGATGGAAAAAAGACAAAGAAAAGTCAAGTTAAGGGAGTAATCACAACTTGTAATGCTTTTAACTTATTCATATTGATTCAAGGATCATTGCAAAATTCTAGAACATATATGAAGGCAATCAGGATATTGTCTTCAAGGATTAAAGAGCTTTAGGTGTTTTGGAGTCAATAAAGTTCAATGTTCAATGACTAATTTTATTAGACAAGTGCATTGTTTTTAAGAGTCAAATGTGCTAAGTGATATGGTTTTACTCTCCTCATTGCCCATCATGTAGTGTTTGCACTTTATGTTATAATAGTCTGTTGACCTGCAGTTGCAAGTAAAAGTCACTTAAGGTGACCTTCTAAAGGGTTTAAGATCATATAAAGACCGGCCCTCTCTTCTTCACTTACCAGTGTCTTCGGTTATTACAATGAGTGTTGAGCACCATAAAGCTTATCAAAGGCTCAGATTTAAATCAGAGTTGGGAGCGAAATGAAAATCAATGGTCAAGTTTTAAATTTTAAACTCCTCTCCCCGTGCTTGTTGTTTGACGTGCAGAGAGCCATCAAAATAGTTATATCGGCTATAAAGATGCTTTTTAGGCTATTTTTTTAGCCCTACAAAAGGGCAGTTTATTTTGGAAGTGTTTTAAAGCATCTTTTAAGGAGTTTTTTATGGATTTCTCGTGTAGATAAGGGAATAAATCATATAAATTTCTTTTTCTATCTATAGGCTTTATATATTGCCTTTTTAAAGGGAGGGTTCATATAGTAATTGTTTTTCTTGCCTCAAGAAAGAGTCCCAATAAGCTAGGAAAAATATTTTCCCTCACACTAATCCATCATTTTAGAAACTAGCACTTGCACCCATGGGAGGTTCAAGGAATACGCCGATAGGAACAACTGAAGAGTTTAGAAAAATTTTCGGTGTGATTTTTTTTACGGCGTCAGAGAATTTTCCGAGCACTATAATGCTCACATATAAAAGCCTATTGACTAATTAGAAAAAAAAAAAAAAATTATAACATGCGCTCATTAAAATATACATATAACCTCCTTGAATTTTAAAAAGTCGAAGTAAACAAGTCTATGAAATCATGCTCTGAAAACTTTATCTCACTCTAGATGCATCTCCACCCGTAACACCTCCATGAGATCATGCTCTTAAAGCTTTATCATCACTCTAGGATTATTAGTAATAGGTAGAGCAGATAACTACTGAACCAGTTTTTAATACAACCCACATGCATATATATTAAATTAATACTTATACGTTTATATACATTGAACCAATGTTAAAAAAACGAACTAACATAGGATAACGTTGAAACGCTGTTCTTGAAAACAGTGACAAGGGTGTTGAGCGTCAGCATTATCTTTCTAGCAGACGTAGCGAAGGCCAAGAGAGGCCTACAAAAGCCTGCAATCCGCTCTGTTTCTCCACATCTCAAACATGGCAAGAAACATTTTGGTTGCAGTTTGTATATTGATAGCGATATCACAAGCAAACGCAAACAGCTCGGAAGGAGAAGGATGTGGACAAAGTTGTGCAACACTGAATCACTGTCCCGGTGAGCTGATTTGCACCACCGGCAAATGCAACGACGATCCCGACGTGGGGAGCAACATTTGTGGCGGCGGCGGCGATGAGTGCAAGTCGAATGGAAGGATGAAGGGAAAAAACCCTCCTTCAAAGGAAGCCTATAACACCGACACCGGAGCAGAGTGCTGTAACGCCTCTAAGACTTATCCCATCTTACGGCTGTTCTTAAATATTATCTAGTTCAATAGTCAAAGGTTAATTGGCCAATAAAAGTAGGACAAATATTTAATACTTTTTATTGTGGTCAGTTGGCCAATAAAAGTAGGACAAATATTTAATACTTTTTATTGTGAATGAGATGTAAAATTGTTATTGATTGTTTGACCATTGAAATGGATAATATTTAAGTAGAGTAATCTTCGACTGCTCCACGGGGTCTCCTCCGCAACCCCCGGAATCCTGATGCTGAACAACTTTTCCGAAGGCGGAGACGGAGGCGGGGCTTCCAGCTGCGATAATGGTTACCACCCCAACACGGAGCGCGTGGTGGCGCTTTCCACAGGGTGGTTCAGCGATCGGAGCCGCTGTGGAAAGATGATAAAAATCAGCGGCAATGGGAGGAGTGTGATGGCTAAAGTGGTGGACGAGTGCGACTCAATGCATGGATGTGATGATGAGCACTCTTATCAGCCTCCATGTGGTAATAACATTGTGGATGCCTCTGTTGCCGTCTGGAGAACTCTCGGCGTGCCCTCTGACCGCCAGGGGGATGATCTTCACATCACCTGGTCAATGACTTCCTTCTCTTCCTTTCTCACGCTCAATCATAGCAATGCCCATTCCTCTGTATCCTAATCACACACACTTTCAGTGTGATTGCCTTAAATAAGTACTACTCTCTCACTCTAGTGTTCTCTAAGTGCCAGTGCTGTAAAAACAGTGTCAAAAAACAGAACAGCAGTTACAAATGGCTGGGCTAATGGAATGGAATCTTTTGATAGTTTATTGCATTGGTCGGCCGGGCTTAAATTTGACAGTTGTTTAGCTGTATTTAAAGTTTTTAATTGTAAAATACGGTTAAAATAACATACATGTAATTTACTTTAAAAAGAAAATCCAATTAATATGAAAATTTAAGTGTATGTATGTTTATATTTTTTTTTTTGATTCGTAAGGAGGGATTATTTAGGCTGGCCCCACATCAACGGATGTTACAAGGGGCCTCCTCCCCATCAACATATTCTCAACTTATAGCTTAGAATCCACTTAACAGCCACACACACTTTCGAATCCACTTAAGACCTACTAGAAGACCAAGAGTCACCGCACTAGAAGCCACCAACGGAGCCACCACGGAAGTCCAAGAGCCACGAATCCACTTGAGAGCCGTTGGAAGAACAAGAGTCACCACATAGAACCACACTAGAAACCACCAACAGAACCACCATGAAAGTCCAAGAGCCACGTCTTCCAACTATAGATGTTACTTGGTGGATTTGAACTTGAATCTCCATCTTAAGAACCTTATGGCCCCGCCCAAATTTTTAGGTTTTTTTTTTAAATTCTCAATACTCAATTTTTTTTATAGAATATTTTATATTTATTCCAAGCTTTATTAAATTTTGCATTGAGGATCTGGCAGTTATAAAAAATACAAAGAAATGTTTGCATAAGTATCTAGCATGCTTGTAATTTTTTTTATTTCTTATTTAAAATTTGACTTCATAAAAAAATAATAATTGTCATGAGAAAGGCAATAACGAAGACTAAACTGTAGGGAAAAAATTTCTTGACAATCAAGGTGGACTATCAAAGCCCTAATGTCGGGCGACTTGATTTTGGGGGTTGTGTCTATCTAGCATTGAATGGGTCACGATGCCATGCCATAACTATTAAACTCCATGAGTTAACTGGAGATTAATAGGATGATTTTCACTACTATCTTCCTGCTAATTTTCCCTGGGTTTTTCTAGTTTATTTTTAGGAACATCCAAGTGAGATGTTGTACAAAGCGCAGTTTTTGTTTTGAAATCATTTAAGTTGACTTTGATCGGCGAGAAATGAAACAAATGGCGAGTAAATCTGATTAGTGTAAATAAGGGGTCAAAAGGGATGAGAACTGGTCTGTTGCATTACATCTTATAAAAAAGCATGTGTCGTTGTTTGCTTTATGTGATATTCATGTTGATTTGTCTTCAAGGACTGCTGAGGTACAACGCTATAAAAATAGCTTCAAGCTTTAGTAGGGGAGATAAGTTTTTGTTGTCTCTATTTATCTCTCTTATGTCAAGTTTTCTGTTAGGATATGTTTTGCATCCAACAAGTCGTATTCCATAATTATGTATGTTAGGGTGCCATTTGCACCAACAAGTTGCATACACTATTTTACCCAATTTTAACATTACAATGTTTCCAATAAATGTTTCATGATCTTTTATGTATAATATTCTTTGTAATTTTTTTTTGGCAGTTTTTTTAACATGCAACAATTAAGAAGTATTCAAATTGAATACATTAATTCACCATTACAATATTACTATTACGTAATTGAAATATTGCATGTTCATTAAATTGCTATGATTACATTATTACTATTATCTAATTGTAATATTTCAGTGCATGATCATTAAATTGCTATGATTACATTATTACTATGTGTCACATCTCAATTAATGTGTCTTGTCAAATTTAATTTTATTGATGATTCATTTAGTAACCAATTTGGTAAAGGAAATTATGTTATGTTGGAACATCATTTGGACTTGTTAATAGTTATGATCACAAGTTATGGTTTTGAAATAGACTAAATGCTTGTCCCTGTAAGCACTAAAATCACGTACAACTTCCACGAGGACCCCATGATGACACATAATCCTTGTCACATACATGTAAGTGTGAAAATAATGCCCTCTCAATAGTGTTTGGGTATGTGCAGGATCATCGCATGCCAAACAGTGGCAATGGAAAAAAAAATCGCGTCTTTACTTAGCTAAATTTGTGAATTGGCCAACTTTGACTTTCATAGGCATGTTAAAAATATCCGTTTTGGTTTGGATAACAAACCAAAATGGATATTCATTTTGTGTGTCCCAAAACGAATATCCGTTTTGTGTGTCCCAAAACGGATATCCGTTCCAAAATGGATATTCATTTTGGGGATCCCAAAACGGATATCTATTTCCTGGAACTATACAAATGGTTTTTTTGATAATTATTTTCATTGGTTTATGAATTCAAGTTACAAATTTCTATTGTTACATGGTTAACATCTTCTCAACCAATCGACAAAGTTGCATCTCTTTAAAATTTGAACCTCTCTCTCTCTCTCTCTCTCTCTCTCTCTCTCTCTCTCTCTCTCTCTCTCTCTCTCTCTCTCTCTCGTAATCCCTAGTGAGTCTTGTTTGCAATGTGTGAGATGCACTAAGAAAACCTTAGGCTTGATGTTGAATTGGTAGTGGTTGGTAAAGCTATGCATGAGATCTAAATTGAATTCATAGAACCAAATACTAATGTGTCAAACCATACAAGGGCATATCATATCAATGTGGAGGGAAAATTCTTAAGGAACATGAACGACATTTGAGGTTAGTCCTGCAATGCTTAAGGAAACATCATTTTTTTGGAAGGTTGTCTAAATGTTCCTTCTATCAGAAGAAAGTACACTACTTGGGACATATCATTTCAACAAAAGGTATATCTGTTGGTCCAGCTAAGATTGAAGCTATTTTAGAATGGCCAACCCCCACAAATGTTCAAGAGGTCCATAGTTTTATGGGTCTCGCAGAATATTATAGGAGGTTTGTTGAAGGATTCTCAAAGATAACAAACCTTATCACTACTTTACAAAAAAAAGGGGAAGAAATTTGAATGGACAAGGAAATGTGAAGAAACCTTGCAAATTTTGAAACATAAACTCACTACCGCTCCAATTCTCATAGTACCTGACCCAAATGGGAGGTTCTCAGCTATAACAGATGCATCAGGGGATGGTTTAGGTGGGGTTCTTATGCAGAATGGCTTAGTTGTAGCCTAGGAATCTCGAAAGTTAAAGACCTATGTGTTGATAACTAAGAGGGGGGGTGAATCAGTTATCTTAATTATTTTAGCTTTCTGAATTTCCTTATCAATTAATGCAGCATCAAATCAAATAAGCAAACATAACCATGAAATGGAAATAACATCAATACACATGACACAATGATTTTGACGTGGAAAACCCTGTTAGGGGAAAAACCACGGGATGATTAACCCAAGATTGTATTCTCACTGCCCGAGCACACTGCTCACAAGAGGCTCTCTGCCTACAATAGTTTATACAAGGAAACTAAATACTTGAACTGATGAGAAGCATCCACATATGCTGAGGTTCAGTTCCGGTTAAGCCCAACATACTGATCTGTTGCACTTCATTCTTACTCTCCTTAGGTGTTGATGTCCTGTTACATTTCGGACCTGTCTTACTGTCTTCACACTGCTCTTCTACTATTCTTCACACAACACCACACACCACCATATCTAAATCCATCTGGTATATATATCCGCACCAAAGATTTCATCCACTTTCTAGTCGGCATCTGGAATACTCAATATTTTCCCAAACTCTAATCTGTCAGCTGAATCTTTGCATACCAAGTAATGCGGATCAAGGAGATGCTTATAGAAGTCATAAATTATGTTGGCCAATCATGAATGATACCTTAGGAAACTTAATCACCATCAATATCACATCCAGATTTAGGTCTGATGCTCTGTCAGTTAGGTCTTCCTCTGTCTACTCTATCAATTAGGAACCCAACACTCAAGTGCTCATATTTGTTCACACTTCTATTAGCGGCAACCTAATAGAAGATCAATTTTTAGCGGCAACCTACTAAACCAACTTAATTGTTGGCGTTGGTGAGCTGTTGCTTGTCAGCAACGCAATCGCCGTTGCACGCTGTCCACTCTATTTAAATATCACCGATGGTCAAGAAGATGCTTATGATGTGAAGGTGGTCAAGGCCGATGGCTTGTATAAGATGTATGCTCGTTTGCAAGAAGATCTTGTAAGTGCTGTGATTGATGCTGCGGATAAATCTCACATTCTAGTAGACCAATTTTGTGTGCTGGATGACGGCTCTGCAGAAGTCCGCGCATCAACGCCAGACATGAACTTGTTTCGAGCCACTCTACTTAAACGTCATCCATTTCAAACTGGCAACCCTAACCCTGCGACAGTACTACAGCTTGATGCGAGTCGCGTCCGTGACATCGTTGCTCGAAATTCGTTGTCCGGGGAGGTGACAACGATGGCTTCGACTGAAGTTTTGTGTGGGCTGTGGTTGCTGCCGTCTTTTATCAATCATTCGTGTCTTCCCAATGCAGGTAGAATTACTGTCGGAAATGCCATGTTTTTGCACGCGGCGAAGGACATTAACAAGGGAGTAGAATTATAGTGAATGCCAAAGTTAACTTTCGAAGCCATGCACACACAATGAAAGCCAAAGTTCATTCAAACACACAAAGTGAACATTATTGAAGTTTGAAGTATTTTTATACATATACTTCACTTAAAGTGAACATCAAAGTATTTTTATTAGGGTTAATTTTCAAACACATGCCCACAGACACACACACACACACGAGCATGCACATAGAGTGAATGCCAACATTCATTCACAAACACAGTGAATGCCAAAGTTAACTTTCAAAACCATGCCCACACACTAAAATCCAAAGTTAATTCAAACACACAAATTGAACATCATTAAATTTTGAAAGTATTTTTGTACATATACTTCACACAAAGTGAACATCAAAGTATTTTTGTTAGGCTTTGGGTTTAAACACACACACACACACACACACACAGATATACTTCAAAGAAAGTGAATGCCAAAATTTACTTTTCACACACACACACACACTTCAAACAAAGTGAATCCCAAAATTTACTTTTCATAGACACATGCACTTAAAACAAAATGAATGCCAAAATTTACTTTTCATACACAAATGCACATGCACTTCAAACAAAGTGAATGCCAAAATTAACTTTTCACACACACACACACACACGCACATAGAGTGAATGTCAACATTCATTCACACACAGTGAATGCCAAAGTTAACTTTCAAAACCACGCACACACAATGAAAGCCAAGGTTAGTTCAAACACACAAACTAAGCATCATTGAAGTTTGAAAGTATTTTTGTACATATATCCTTCACATAAAGTGAACATCAAATTATTTTTGTTAGGGATAGGGTTCAAACACACACATACACATGCACTTCAAATAGAGTGAATGCCAAAATTAACTTTTCACACATACACATCTACTTAAGACAATATGTCAAAATTAACTTTTCATACACACACACACATGTGCATGCACATAGAGTGAATGCCATTGTTAACTTTCAAAGCTACACACACACAATGATCGTCAAAGTTAGTTCAAACACACACACACATGCACTTCAAACAAAGTGAATGCCAAAATTAACTTTTCACACACACACACACAGACGTGCATGTACATAGAGTGAATTCCAATATTCATTCACACATTCATTAAGATTATTGTTAGGGTTAGGGTTATGATTAGAATCATGATTTGGGTTAGAATTAAGGTTAGGTTTAGGGTTAGATTTATAGCTAGGATTATAATTATGGTTAGCGCTAGGGTTAGAATAATTAGGATTAGGGTTAGGGTTAGGGTTAGATTTAAGCTTAGGGTTAGGCTTAGGGTTAAAGTTAGGATTAGGATTAAAGTTAGGCTTAGGGTTAAGGTTAGGGTAAGAATTAAGGTTAGAATTATGGTTAGGGTTAGAATAATGATATCTCTAATTCTATAGGATGCAAGAATGGTATCATAAATCTAAATTGTAGAGTTCATGTAAAATAACTTAGAACATTCATCAAACACATGTTTCTAAGGCATACTTCAAAAGGTATTACTTTAATAAGAGAGTTGAATTGCAAGTATTTTCTTCCATCCTTTTAAAATGATGCTTTAGAATTAAAATGATGAACTAATAAAATCATGATGATACGTTAGAAAGAATAGTTACACTATGCATATCGAAATGGTCAAAACATACAAAAAACAGTTACAGTGTGCATATCAAAATATAAATATATACTATTTGGTGATAGACCTATAAATATTTGTGCCTATCAACCATTTGATAGCACCTTTGGTGCTTTTACTAGTATATAAGTATATAGCCCTTACTCATCTAAACAGATGATATGTGCCTATACTACATAGTTGAGATTCACCCTTGCCCAAGGAAACACTAATATTTAGTGCAAGTAATGAATAAGAGTAGAAGTCATTATTGACCATGGGGAATGCATATTCTATAAATGTAATTATAGCTACCTTTTCTCTGCTTTCATCCCATTTGTATATAAATATGTAAGTAATCTAGTCTATTTAACTGTAGCTACAGTTGTTCCTCACATAGGATGATAACGACATGAATTTAGAGAGGATTATTTATCTTTCTCGATAGATAGAAACTCTTCTATCATCTCCTTAATATAATTTTAATGTAGACACAAATCAAAGTAATTAAAAAAATATCCTTTAGTAGTCCTCTATTTCTAAGGAAAAGCATTGGGAAACACACAAATGATATTTTACAAATTCCTTCACTTAAAGAGTATAAAGAGAGATGAGAGTCCATAACATACCATGAACAAATTCCCTATGCTCCCTTCCAAAAGATTTAGTATAATTTATCATGAGGGATAAATAATCAAAAAATCTAGTTTGCATGATGAATTGAGTAAGTTTGATAGCCTTTTCCTTCATATTGCTACATCATCCTCATGCAACTTGATTAAGCCACAAAATAATTGGTAAGGATTAATATTAGGCATTTATAAATCTGGAAAATAGTATTATAAATAAAAATTCCTTGACAAAGTTTCATTTCGTCAATCTTGAAACATATTGTTACAAAGGTGTATTTAAGAAAGACAATCTAATTCTATTCTTTTTCAAAATGAGACAATAATATTATTACTTAAGAGAAAGCTAATTAACATCAAGGACACATTACAAAATTTATAATTTTATAGAGACAGAAAATGAAGATTTTTTGCAACCTATCTAAGAAAAACATATTCAAAGGCTATTTTATGTTTTTCATTCACATGTCACAAATGGCGAGTAGTTAAAATCTTCAATATAGTTTCTTCTATTAGGAAATGAAGTTGGTGAGCATATATAATGATTTCCACACATTTATTTATAGTCACTTGGAAGGAACTATGAAAATATTATCACATGCATTGTGAAATAATTCTATTATAAATGACTGAAACTAATGTTATTTGAAATCTAGATGAAAAGGATTGAAATATTTTGTCGATGTCCAATGAAACCAAATATAGTGTGGTATCATTAAAGCAAGTTAATGATTTCCACTCATTTGTTTATAGCTAGGGGCTATGTAGTTTATGTCACGATTATAAAACATCAATTCTTTTAAGCTTCTTTCTATTTTTTTGTTGAGGGTTAATCAGGTTTTTAGCATGGTTTGAGTCTAGAGAGACCCTTACGGGGGATCTCTTCCCATGGCTTTATCGTTAAGACCGCTACTGGGGGATCTCAGTTCCTAAGACATAATCTCCTTTTTAGGCTCATTTTTATATTTATGCATAGATATATCCCCAATTTATTAGATTGTAGATTCTATACATGAAAATCTTGAAGTGCCTTTGCTCCCACTTTCACCCCATTTGTATACAAATATATATGTAATCTAGTCAATTAGTAAATTGTGGCTACCCTTGTTCCTTTCCTAAGATGCTAATAACATAAAGGCAAAGATTATATTATCACTCTTGATCTAGATAGAAATATTTCTATTATTATCACCTTTACACTACTTGTATTGTAGACACAAATTTAAGTAATTTTAAAAAATCCTTTGCATTCCTTTGTTTTTAATGAAAATAATGGAGAAGCACACTACAAATGATATTTTATAAATTCCTTCAATAAAAGAGTGTAAAGAGAGATGATAACATTCATAACACAACATGAACCAATTCTCCCTTACCCCTTCCAAAAGGTAGTATAATCTATCATGAGGATAAGACAATTAGAAAATCTAGTCAACGTGATGAATTGAGTAGATTTGATAGCTATAATATATAAATTAAGTTAGTATTACATTTCAATACCATTAGGTTTCAACTATAATAACACCAATTTGCACAATAAATTTTTTGATTAGGACAAATGTATAACTAACTACACAAGTTAAAACTATGTAGGTAAAATAGGAATTCATCAATACTATTTACTATGGTTAAATAAATTCTTACTAAATCATTTAATAAATTTGTATAGTCCTGAAAATAGTCCTAAAAAAGGTATATCTTTGAAGGGTTGGCAATCTCATCAATTAGACTCATTCCATCACCTATTGCATGTATTGTGACTCTTTGCTCACCTTGTTTATGAATATCCCTCAAAATGCAAGAAAACTAGTATCTTATCTATCACTTTAGATTTGTATAAGGAGTTGGTCAAATAGAAACTACACTTACCACCAAAAAAATAAATACAATTAAGGATGGTTAACAAATCCTATTGAGTTACATGATTGGAGATAGTATAAAGAATCTACTATAATAGGTTTTATGTATATCATGATATGCCTTGACTAGTATGGAGGAAAGAATATTACATGTGCATATGCTATAGGCAAAAAACTTGTAAAACTATTAATCTTTATGGAATTAATCCTTTCACCGTAGAAATTACTAAACATTGTTAGGCAAGACTCCTTAAGATGCTTAGTAAAGAGTATACGTATAACTTTTCCTTGAAGATAGTCATTATTGTCTTCTAATATGTAATATAATTCATAAATGAATGTACTATAATTATTTAGTTACATGAGGAACAATTTTTTCCAAAGTTCAATAGGAATAGACCCTGTACAATAATAGGTTTCTCTTAAGGATTCAATGCAAAAGGTAAAGCATCAACATGAATCCAACTAGCCATAAGAGAATTTATTTTGAGCCTATTTTATCACAAAATTTTAAAAAAAAACTATTTAATATTTGTAATTGTAGGGTGAGAAAAAATCAAATATTAGAAAACACAAAATTCTATAAGAAATTCATTTGAAGAAGACAATACTAAAGCATAATCAAAATAAATCTCTAAATTTTGTAATGTAATTTGTTCTGAGCAAGATTGAGAGAAATGATCTTTGAAAACACAAATTGAAAAAGAAAACCATAGAGGTAAAACCTTTCCAGTAACAATTTGTAGCATGCATGTCAAATTTCTTGTTGATTTGTGGAGTAGACTGTTGGCAGTGAGCTGCCCCCTTGTCAGTGAGGCGTTCAACGTTGACCTCAGGATTCGTGACATGGTAGTGAGCCTCTCGTGGATCTGGGTTAAGTCTGGCATTTGTAGCGAGTGTTGATAGCTTGAGCTTTTGGCGCAACGGCAAACGATTCCAACAATTGGTATCAGAGCCATGGGTCACAGGTTCGAATCCCTCGGGTTGCGTTGAGGGGGGGATTGCAAGAAAATTTAATCATCAAACTCTTTATCTTCTTTTCAATCCATAAAATTTTGTCTTCAAAAAGTTTGTATCAAATCTTCCTTATTCTCAAACAAAAATTCTTAAACTTCATCAAAAATATCTTCAAAAGATAATCTCCTGCAAAAAAAATCTTTTCAACTTCTTCCTTAAAAAAAATCTTCTTCAAACAACTTCTTTTCTTCTCTTTAAGAAAAATCTTCTCCTTCACAATATTCTATATCAAATCTGCCTTCTAAAGAAAAAGCATCCTATTTGTTTCCAAATAAATCTTTCATCTCAAAAAAAATATTTCTAAAACCTTCCAAAAACTCCTTGAAACATTCTTTCTATTCGGGCTTCAAAAAGATTTCTATAAACTGCCAAAAAGCATTGAACTGCAGTTAACATTATGTTTTGACATTCATATGCACGTCAATGTGCATGGTCATACTTTGGAGACAACATTTAAACATTAACCACCGATTGTGGCTTTCGCGCCCTTGGAGTTTTTAAACACAACCGTTGATATTACTTTACCGCCCGACAGCACATGGGAGTGACTGAAGACATCGGTTAAACTAGGAAAGGGCCGGTCAGTTTAATGTGTTACAAAGCCTTTAGTAAGTCACTTTAAGTGACTTTACCTCCTATTGGAAGTCACCGCCCGATTAAAACAAAAGAGACATAGCATAAATGACAGGCTGAGTTATAACTTACTAACAAGAATTTAGGGATTTAGAAAATTAAGTAAAACCTTAGATGAATTAATCCCTTAGATCAATCTAAGTTCAAAAGAAACTGCTATGATTGAAGAGATTACTAGGAGATTTAGATAACTTTTAATCAATTCCATTTTAAGCTACCAACCACAAACCAACCTTCTATCTCTTTGTAGCACTTATATCACTCCATGAACTCCTGTAAAAAAGATGAGTACACTGAAGAAGATCTAATAGCATCAAGTTCTGAGTTATCAAACAACATTGTAAGATCATTGAAGCATCCTGTCATAAAATATAGCCATCATCCAACATGAATGAAAGTAAGGTGAGCTCCCATCAACACAAACAAATTAGCATCAATATTTTATGTGATCAACAAATGATGTGATCAACCTGATCAAATGATTCCTGTGATCATGAAAGAAGATGATGAATAATAATTACCATCATAAACCAAAAACTGATAACTCCAAGGATCAATATGAACACTACACATCAGGATCATGAGAAACCATTTGAAGTTATCCTTAACAACCACATCCTACATCCTTGATAGACCTGACACCTGAAGAGCAACAATGATTAACTAATAAACTTACTAATGATACTGCCAACTGCCACTGTTACTTACTGTCAAATACCACTGTGTAAAACCATGTCAACCATGTCAAGAGCACAACCAATTACTTTTAATTTCAAACATATGACCCCAAATGTATGACATCAAACATATGATCAATGACATTCTGAAATAAGATTTTGCACAAGATCAACACAAGTTAGCAAGATAATAAACTCCATCACCTGTATAAGCAACTGAACCACTTATCCTAATTGAGTGAACAATTCTTAATAGATTCCTTCCATAAGTGAATAATAGTGAAATGCATGATCATTAACAACCTTTTGACATCAATGACAAACTATTGCCATCAATCTCCCCCTTTGTCATTGATGGCAAAACCGTCTGATTACAATTTTTCTTTCTCCCCCTTTTTGACATCTGATGACAAAGACTATTATCTCCTCCTTATCATCCTTCATACCAAAATACCACTTAAGGCACTGATTATTTTTGCAATTTGCTCTGAGCTCTTTCCATGTTCATCTGCATATTGAACAACCATAAAAACCTGAGAGCAACAAGACATCAAACAATCATGTAAGGCATATCAAACCAAGCACCAAACCACTGTTACAAGCTGCCCATAGACTGCACTATACCACTTCTAATCACAACACATATTTGTAGATGAAGATGAAACACTAACATCAATAAGATCCTCTGATTACTTCCTTTAACAAACTCCTGAAACAACACTTTTTGACCTGAAATAACAAATCTCCAAGATTTCCCATGTGTTAAAGTTCACAAACAAATCACTGCTTAGAAATACCATTGGTAAATACTGACAAGAATAACCAACATAACTCAATACAACTCAGCACTGATACACTTCCTGAAATAGTCCTGAAGCAACATATCAACCTGAAAAATACCATCCATTTACTGACAATCAACCTTCTGAACACTTTTGCAAAGAAATCATAAACATACCAATACTCTTTGATAAATAGATTTGCAGGCAAAAGTCATGAAGACTCCTCATCACACAATTCCCAACTCAAGATGACATGATGACCACTTTTGATAAGACCTTTTCAAATCTCCCATGATAGTGACAACTCAATCCTCTGATTAACTTCCCCTGAGAACAACTCCAACTTCAACAAGAAATTATTATAGCATGATCATAACAATTATAATCACATTGAATTATGAACATTTTGAAGGCATAAATTCTTGGTAACCTTTGAACAAGTAATGATTTATAACAATCAACATAAGACCAACCTTGTTGAACATTATCATCTGATACCAATCTATTCTTGCACACCCCTTTTGACATAAAAAGAATGAAGATCATTAAAAAAAATGAAGACTATCATGCTATTCCTACTCATCCTTTTACAACACACTGTTAAAACTGATATATACATAACCACATCTGAAACATACTGCAATCAATCAAGAATTAAAGCCTCTTGACTCTCAAATACAAATCAAGATATTATTGCTACAACACTTTCCAAAACACTTTGAATTGTAATACCATGACAATTCACTCTTTGTAATCAGGATCATTTGTCTAACAAATTGTGCATTTGAACTCCTGAAACAATTTTTCAATACCTTGAAAACATAATAAGTCAATGAACACCTGTATCACTGTCATACACTGAAACTCAAAAACATCAGAAACATTATCAAGCAAGCATGAAAAACAAGTTCATCACATTGATAAACATCAGCTGATCCTCCTGTAACTTCTTGGGGATAAAAGATAGTACAAGAACAACTCCCCCTCACATCATGCTATCTGTTATGCAATTAATGATGTAACTTGTGCAAGATGCACAAGTTTGGGATTTACCTTTTCATGACTTTGTTTTTGCTTCCACACTTTTATAAGTGCTTTCTTCTTCCAAACCTTTTCTATCTCTTTCCATTTCCAACCTGTCAAATTAGATGATGCTTTTCTGCAACTATGAGCTTTATGACCAAAAGATTTGCAATTATAACATACTATGTTATAATCATAACCAAATGACTGATAGTACCCTTTTGTCATCTCCTGATCAATTATGTTATGCTTCCATGCAGATTCATTCATCTTATTCAATTTGCATTTCCTTTGAATATGTCCAACATTATTGCACTTGTAACAAATAATATCAGTGTTCCTTCTGTAATTAACTGATTTGTGCCCAAATTGATTACAAGTATAACAATAACCATTAAAAGAATAGTTATACATGTACATGTATGCTTGTCTAACAGGAGCATTTCTTCTGAAATTTCTTCTTCTTTGATTATGCTTTTTGTTTTCAGTGGCAATATTCAAATCAATCTTCTTTCTGGGAGTCTCTCTGACTTTTGAACATTCTCCTTCTTCAAATCCTAATCCAGTTGTGTCATTATGCTGCTTCTGTTTGCCCAACAACACATGTAACTTGCTTGTGCTTTCTTCAAACTCCTGATACTTCTTAGATAAAGTCTTGAGACCATCATAATCTTTTCTGAGTTTGATAATTTCACCTTCCAGTTTTAGATTCTCAATCCTTCTAACTTCAAGGTCAGATATTGAAACATCTGCTATCCTCTTAGCTTCTTCAATTTCTGTCTTTAATCTAGCAACTAGTTTATCTAAATCATCAATATATGTCTTTAAACTAATAACTTGACATCTGGCCTCTTCAAGATCTATAGATACAATTTCAAGTTCTGAATGTACATTATCTTTAGATTCTCTTTCTTGTTGCAGCAGCAAATTTAGTTTCTGATTCTCTCTCTTATACTTCTTGAGCTCACTCAAAGCATATATAAGCTCTCCTTCCATATCAATTTCACAATCCTGATCATCATCACTTGTGATGCTAGCTTCTTCTGAATCTGATTGAGTTTGAACTTCAACTCCTTCATTGCCACTTTCCTCACACACTAGAGTGTCCTCTTCTTTATCATTATCTTGATAAGTTCTTATTAGTTCTTTCCAGATATCCTGAGCTGTTTCACACTGCACAACCTTACAAGAAATATCATTAGATAAACTAGATAAAATAACCTTCTTGGCTATATGATTCCATTTAAGAGCCTCTTTGTTATTTGCAGAAATACCATTTTCAACTGACATTAAAACATCATATCCTAAGGAGGATAAATACACTTGCATTCTAACATACCAAACTAAAAAATTTGAACCATCAAACTGAGGAACATCTGAAACATTTTCTTCTAGGACAATATTAATTTCATCTTTATCAACTGACTTTATATCAACATCTGGATTTGATATGGATGAAGTCTTTTGAATCTTAACATTTCTCATGTTCTTATTTCTCCTGCACTTACCCATTGAACTCCACACACAGGACCTACCCAAGCTGATTAAGCTGCAAAAGGGAAACTAGCTCTGATACCAATTGTAGGAGTTCGGACAACACTGAGAGGGGGGGTGAATCAGTGTTGTGTAGATTTTTGCAACTTATTATAACTTTTGATTTTCAAGACTCAGAAAGAGAAAGTCATCAATAAACTATTACACATATATGTACAAGTTTGATAGTGAAAATTATGAGCAGGACCACATAGAGATAAATCTTAACATAGAAGCAAAAACACACATAGAAGCATATCATTAACACAAGAAATACTGGAGTGGAAAACCCTCTCTGGGTAGAAAAACCACTCATGAAGTGCCTCACTAGCTTAACTTTGAAAACATCTTACAAAGCCTCACTGGCTGAATATTATGTCTCACTGACTATTGAGTTCTCACTGACCTACAAGCCTCACTGGCATACTATTTAGAAGCATCAGCTTCAAGGAGCACCAACCCCTATTACAGAACAAATTGAAAAACACAAATTCAGAGGGTTTCTCTGTTTCAATATAGAACATTTATTCTCTCTCATGTGTCTGTCAAATGGCCATTCTATTCAAAATCAATCCTTCATCTGGATATGCTCAACAACACTTCTCTATATATTTCATCTCTGTCCTCCAAGTCACACAATCAATACACCTGATTATCATTGCAATTACATATTGTCTTTCTGATCACCTTGTCAATCTCTGTATCTGTATTTGATCCCTGTCAGTTCATCATAGATCTGCACAACATCTCTCATACACACACTGTCAATGTACTTGTTAAAACATTATATACAAATTTTGAATATCTTTTCATATTCCTTTCCTCTGAAAAAAATATTTTCATATTTCTCTATGCATTTTCAATTCTTCAATAACCCCTTCAAATTCAATCTGTAAAAGTAACTTCTCACCAAATTGTCAATCTACAAAGAATAAATCAAACTTCTCTGCAATAAAAAATTTGCACTTAAAGAGAATAAAATCTCTTTCAAACATTATCTTTATCTGCAAGAACAATTTCATCTTCAGATGTAAAAATAAAATTAATCTCTTGAAATAAAACTTTTCACCCTCTCTTCAATAAAATTCTCACATAAAATAACTCTAGATCTTCTTCTCAAAAAATCTCTTGATCTTCTCTTTCAATGCCCTATAAATAAAAAGTCTTCCATCTCTTTCTTTCAATCTAAAAAACCAATGACCTTTCATATTCCTCAGAACTCTTCAATCTGCAAACATAAGAGTTAGAAATCATATTCATTTTTGTACCAATCTGCCCTGAAAATATTTTCTATTGATATTCTTGCAAGAAAATTTAATCATCAAACTCTTTATCTTCTCTTCAATCCATAAAATTTTGTCTTCAAAAAGTTTGTATCAAATTTGCCTTATTCTCAAACAAAAATTCTTAAACTTCATCAAAAATATCTTCAAAAGATAATCTCCTGCAAAAAAAATCTTTTCAACTTCTTCCTTAAAAAAAATCTTCTTCAAACAACTTCTTTTCTTCTCTTTAAGAAAAATCTTCTCCTTCACAATATTCTATATCAAATCTGCCTTCTAAAGAAAAAGCATCTTATTTGTTTCCAAATAAATCTTTCATCTCAAAAAAAATATTTCTAAAACCTTCCAAAAACTCCTTGAAACATTCTTTCTATTCGGGCTTCAAAAAGATTTCTATAAACTGCCAAAAAGCATTGAACTGCAGTTAACATTATGTTTTGACGTTCATATGCACGTCAATGTGCATGGTCATACTTTAAAGACAACATTTAAACATTAACCACCGATTGTGGCTTTCGCGCCCTTGTAGTTTTTAAACACAACCGTTGATATTACTTTACCGCCTGACAGCACATGGGAGTGACCGAAGACATCGGTTAAACTAGGAAAGGGCCGGTCAGTTTAATGTGTTACAAAGCCTTTAGTAAGTCACTTTAAGTGACTTTACCTCCTATTGGAAGTCACCGCCCGATTAAAACAAAAGAGACACAGCATAAATGACAGGCTGAGTTATAACTTACTAACAAGAATTTAGGGATTTAGAAAATTAAGTAAAACCTTAGATGAATTAATCCCTTAGATCAATCTAAGTTCAAAAGAAACTGCTATGATTGAAGAGATTACTAGGAGATTTAGATAACTTTTAATCAATTCCATTTTAAGCTACCAGCCACAAACCAACCTTCTATCTCTTTGTAGCACTTATATCACTCCATGAACTCCTGTAAAAAAGATGAGTACACTGAAGAAGATCTAATAGCATCAAGTTCTGAGTTATCAAACAACCTTGTAAGATCATTGAAGCATCCTATCATAAAATATAGCCATCATCCAGCATGAATGAAAG
Organism: Cunninghamia lanceolata; assembly: GCA_027924645.1. Lineage (NCBI taxonomy): Eukaryota > Viridiplantae > Streptophyta > Pinopsida > Cupressales > Cupressaceae > Cunninghamia > Cunninghamia lanceolata. The sequence continues at coordinate 10,332,484 of BSBN01000726.1, read as the reverse complement.
TAAGGTGAGCTCCCATCAACACAAACAAATTAGCATCAATATTTTATGTGATCAACAAATGATGTGATCAACCTGATCAAATGATTCCTGTGATCATGAAAGAAGATGATGAATAATAATTACCATCATAAACCAAAAACTGATAACTCTAAGGATCAATATGAACACTACACATCAGGATCATGAGAAACTATTTGAAGTTATCCCTAACAACCACATCCTACATCCTTGATAGACCTGACACCTGAAGAGCAACAATGATTAACTAATAAACTTACTAATGATACTGTCAACTGCCACTGTTACTTACTGTCAAATACCACTGTGTAAAACCATGTCAACCATGTCAAGAGCACAACCAGTTACTTTTAATTTCAAACATATGACCCCAAATGTATGACATCAAACATATGATCAATGACATTCTAAAAGAAGATTTTCCACAAGATCAACACAAGTTAGCAAGATAATAAACTCCATCACCTGTATAAGCAACTGAAACACTTATCCTAATTGAGTGAACAATTCTTAATAGATTCCTTCCATAAGTGAATAATATGAAATGCATGATCATTAACAACCTTTTGACATCAATGACAAACTATTACCATCATAGATAATTTTATTTTTAAAGAGATACAAAGTTTTTTAGTAATGATCTTAAAAATGTATTTGACATTTTTTATTGATTAGTATAGTGGAAATTTTTCATATAAGAGATTTGTAGAGGAGAAAAATAACACCTCAAGAACAAGAAATTAAGTTTGCTATATTGGTGACATAAACTAGTCATGAATTTGCCCTATTGAAAAATTTTTAAACCCTTGAGTGGGAAATGGATTGCTTTTTTTTCACTTAGTTCTAATTATTTTGTAAGTTCCATCTATTATTAATTATCTAATATCATAAAGGTTTGCCACACTCCTAGATTCTCTAAAAAGAAGGGCACTAGGAAGCCAAATTTTGATTACAACTATAGAAAGCAATCATTTAACATTACTCACAAGAAATGTAAATTCATTATGCCATTCCTTGAATCTTTCATTAGCCTATATTCAATGATGGTAGATTTGGAGAAAATAAATAAAAGTTACACCCCTTTGCAACTTTACACGACCTCCTAACAATTTTTGGGGCAGCAGAAAATTTTTCACCACGAGCAAATGACTTAGAGATATAAAAAACTGAGAGAGGTTATTGTAGAGGGACCCTACATGAGCACGTTGCCTCAAATGGAATGTCTCTAAGTGACATAGTTTTTCAGTAACAACTCATCAAAGATTGCTTCCTTTTTGCACTTTGGACTCTTCAGGGATATCGCCGGTACAGTGTAGCTCAGACTGTTTCAGCATATTTGGGTACAAAATAGGACCATTCCTAGTCTAAACATACCCATCCAGACATGTTGGAAGAATCAGTTTGGCCGCATCAAGAGCAGGACGAAAGTTACACCCCTTTGCAACTTTACACTACCTCCTTCTGAGAGCTTTTGGGGTAGCATAAAACCTTTCACCACAGGCAAATGAATCAAAGATATTAAAAACTGAGAGAGGTTATTGTAGAGGGACCCTACGTGATCTTGTAACCTCAAATGGAATGTCTCTAAGTCACATGGTTTCCAAGTAATAGCTTGTCAAATATTGCTACCTTTTTGCACTTTGGACTCTTTAGGGATATCGCTGGTACAATGTAGCTCAGACTATTTCGGCATGTTTCGGTGCGAAACAGGACCATGCCTAGTCTAAATGTACCTATCCAGATGCCTTGGAACTATTAGTTTGGCCACATCAAGAGCAAGAGGAAAGTTACACCCCTTTGTAACTTTACACTACCTCCTTCTGATGATTTTTGGGGAAGCAGAAAACCTTTCAACACGAGCAAATGGCGTAGAGATATAAAAAAATGAGAGAGGTTATTGTAGAGGGACCCTACGTGATCTTGTAGCCTCAGAGGGAATGTCTCTAAGTGACACAGTTCTGACTAACAGCTCGTCAAAAATTGCTACTTTTTACACTTTGGACTCTTTAGGGATATCGCTGGTACAATGTAGCTCAGACTATTTCGGCATGTTTGGGTGTGAAACATGACCATGCCTAGCCTAAATGTACCCATCTAGATGTGTTGGAACTGTTGGTTTGGCTGCATCAGGAGTAGGATGAAAGTTACACCCCTTTGCAACTTTACACTACCTTCTTCTGATGATTTTTGGGGCAGCAGAAAACCTTTCACCACAACAAACAGCTCAGAGATATAAAAAAATGAGAGAGGTTATTGTAGAGGGAGCCTACGTGAACCTATAGCCTCAAATGGAATGTCTCTAAGTGACACAGTTTTCAAGTAATAGCTTGTCAAAGATTGCTACCTTTTTGCACTTTAGACTCTTCAGGGATATCGCTGGTTCAATGTAGCTCAGATTGTTTCGGCATATTTGGGTGTGAAACAGGACCATGCCTAGCCTAAACGTACCCATCCAGACATGTTAAAACTATTTGTTTGGATGCACGAGGAGCAAGATGAAAGTTACACCCCTTTGCAACTTTACACTGCCTCCTAACGATTTTTGGGGCCATAGAAAACCTTTCACCACGGGCAAATGGCTTAGAGATATAAAAAACTGAGAGAGGTTATTGTAGAGGGAACCTACGTGATCCTGTTACCTTAGACAAAATGTTTCTAAGTGACACGTTTTCTGAGTAACAACTCGTCAAAGATCGTTGCCTTTTTGCACTTTGGACTCTTCGAGGATATCGTCGGTACAATGTAGCTTGGACTATTTCAGCGTGTTTGGGTGGAAAACAGGACCATACCTAACCTAAACATTTCCATCTGGATGTGTTGGAACTGTCAGTTTGGTCACATCAGGAGCAGGACACCAAAAATGCAAAAGTTGCTTTGTGCAACTTGACAGTATTGACACTTTTTTGCAACAAGACTCAAAGACTCAAACTGACTCAAAAACATATGTAATTATCTTAGAAGACCTTATTACATACAATTGACTCAATCAAAATAAAATTTCACTGTAATATTGTGATTGCACCTCACGCTGTGGCTGTAGACTATAGTTCTTTGCAAAGTCAACGACTGAAACAATGCTACCAACTGGAAATGTGTCCTTGCATAACTTGAATTGCAATTCCAACCATCGAGCTCTATGGGCATGTCTTGCATACTCATACACTATACTATCATGAAATATAGCCATAAACTGATACACTGGAATCTTTTCAATAACTAATTCACACCTCTTTGCTTCATTACCATCTTTTGTATTATATGCCACTATTTTATACTTGTCAAACTCTACTAGTTCGTTTCCAACAGCATGTGTTCTTTCCATATGTTCACATATTGGCATAAGTTGCAAGCCACCGCAATGCTGAAATGTGCCATCCAAGCATAATTTCCTGTTGAATATTTGACCTTCCTCTCTATCACATAAAATTCTTGATATGAAGTCTCTTGAAGATGTTGGTGGGGCACGTATGCCACATTCCTACAAAACATTGTTAGTATGCAAATCTAAACATATAGACTGATAAACATCAAAATGGTTAGAAAATTCAATATGTAATCTACAACAACAAGTAGTGCGTGTGTGATTTATCTTTATAGAAAGGTTTAAGCATTTCAAAATATCTTTGACAAATTTTAATTTGAGGATGCATCTTTGGAAATTTACCAAAAAATTGTGTTTGAGTCATATCCAAAAAATACTTTGGATGTGGCTCACGGTTTCAACTACCGATTCTCCTTCTTACCACATCTATTTGATTCGAAGATACCCTTGTGTAATTCTTCCAAAAGTCTTCAATTAATGATCTCAATGCTTCAACAATTGGTTTTTCTTTTCATGGTAGTCTCCCCGAGAACACCCATAATTCATTGACATTGGTGTCCTCATATCTCACTTATCTCTCCCCCTCACCTCTCTACCTCTCCCCTCTCTATGTCTCTCAGTCACTCCTTGTCTACCTCTCCATCCATCCTTAGCCATCTAGGTCTCACTTAACCCTAAACCCTAAAGCCTCAACTCTCAACCCTTAACCCTTAAACCTTAAATACTAAACCCTATCCCTAAACCCTCAACACTTTACCTTAAACCATATTCCCTCAATCATAAACCCTAATCACTCAACCCTAAACCCTACACCCTATCACTAAACCCTTGACACTCAAACCCTAATCCCTTATCCCTAAACCCTATCCCTCAACCCTTAACCCTTAAACCTTAAACCCTAAAACCTATCCCTAAAACCTCAACCCTCGACACTATATCTTAAACCCTAATCCCTTAACCCTCAGCCCTAAAGCCTCAACCCTCAATCCTTAAACCTTCAACCCTAAACCCTATCCCTAATCCCTATACCCTTGACACTCTACTTTAACCCTAATCTCTCGACCCTCAACCCTATCCCTAAACCCTCAACCCTCAACCCTCAACGTTAAACCCTAATCCCTCAACCCTTAACCCTAATCCCTCAACCCTAAACCCTATCCCTAAACCTTCAACACTATACCTTAAACCCTAATCCCTCAACCCTAAATTCTAAACCCTATCCCTAAACCCTAATCCCTCAACCCTCAACCCTTAACCCTCAACCCCAATCCCTCAACCCTCAACCCTCAACCCTAATCCCTCAACCTTCAACCCTAATCCCTCATCCCTAAACCCTAAACACTATCGGGCTATTCCTAAACCCTCAACCCTCAATACTATACCTTAAACCCTAATCCCTTATCCCTAAACCCTCCAACCCTATCCCTAAACCCTCTACCCTCGACACTATGCCTTAAACCCTAATCCCTCAACCCTTAAACCCTCAACCGTTAAACCCTTAATCCCTATAACCTTAAACCCTTAAACCCTAAACTCTCAACCCCTAGATACCCTTAAAAACCTAAATCCTAAACGCTTAAACCCTATACCCTATACACTTAACATTGGACACTCAACCTTAAACATTATCCCTCAACCTTCAAACCTCTACCCTATACACTATACCCTCAACCCTATACTTATGCCCTAAACCATCAACCCTCATCCATATGCCTTATACCCTCAACCTTAAACCCTAAACCCTATATCTTAGAGACTCAACCTTGAACATTATCCCCCAGTTGTAAACTCTCACCCTCTACCTTATACCCTCAACCATATACTTAAGCCCTAATCGCTTAATCCTCAGCCCTATACCTTAAACCCTGAAACCTACATCCACAAGCCCTCATCCCTATACCCTATAACCTCACCCTTATACCCTAAACCTTGAATATTGTGCCTCAACCCTATACTTAAAACCTAAACCATACACTCTCAACCCAAGTCACCCTATGCCTTAACCCTTAAACCCTCAACCCTTATCCGCCCCTCTCCTCCCCTATCTGCCTCACCCCCATCTCTCCCCTATCACACATAGCCCTCTCTCCCTAGGTTATAGGTCTCTCGCTTGTATATCTCTCACGGCTCTCTACATATTTCCCTTCCTCTCCACCTCTCTCCCTCCTCCTTACCCATCTTTCCCTCAAGTTGTCAACTTCACTCTCTCATTTTATTATATCATGGTGGTTTAAGATCAAAAGTACTTGAGGAAGCTCATAATGCCCCATATTCAGGTCATCCTGGGGTAACAAAACTTATAGATGATCTAAAACCCCTATACTTTTAGCCTGGTATGAAAAGAGAAGTAACAAAATACGTGGCCAGATGTTTGGAATGCCAGCGTGTTAAGGCAGAACATATTCATCTAGCAAGAAATTTATACCCACAGGATATACCAGAGAAAAAATGGCATGTAATCAGTATAGATTTTATACAAGGGTTACCTATGTCTAAATCCAAACATGATGACATCCTAGTGGTAATTAATAAATTAACAAAGGTAGCCCACTTCATACCTGGAAATCTATTTTTGCATAGATATATCCCCAATCTATCATGTTATTTAAAAGTGTGATTCGACATGACTTGCATGTTTTTCAAAAGACTCCTTTTGGGAAAAATTATGAATAACGAAATAAGCTACTCAATTGACTACACCCACATAAATAAACACATAAATTTAAGTGAACTCAAATTCCACCCCAATAATACAAAACAGAAATAGAGTAATAATTTGGCTGATAGGCCATTCTATATGTGCACACATCTTGTACCTGCCAAAAATTTGGTAGTCCATGTGAGAAAAACCAACATTTTTTTTTAATTTATACATGTTTAGAGAAGCATTGACACTTGGAATATTATTCTTGACAACTATTTATGAGAAGTAGAACAATAAAAAGTGCGTATTATAATTATTCTATTTTCACATTTATTTCTTACATGTGAAAACTAATCCCTCCACTCAAGCATGTTATGTTGTCTTAATCACTATGACCGTAATCAGATTATAACCATTCATTCTCTCACTAAAGAAAACAACACAACGCCTATTATTTGAATAAGTGGGGTTGCTCATTATGACATGCATAGAAGGATAGAGGCAGGTTTTTAACTATTACAAGAACATTTACTAGAGTAAACAATCACCTGGTTTTGATCCAAGGACCTCCCGGTACAGGTATGGGCAATGCACTTCCACCTTTTGTAATTTTTTGATTTGGTAGCCGAAATAGCCACGTGCCTCATGAATTATCTGTAGATGCATTTGTGAACTTGAACAATAATTACAGACATTGTTTCTATATTTTTTATAGCTTTTTGTGGTTTCCAAATGCCATATGGCGAATTCACGTGTTTTTGCCTTTATTTTCATGGAATGTGGGTGAATTTGCTAGCTGAAATTTTGTTTGTAAATTTTATTGCAGTTTATAATCCTTTGTGGATTAGGATTTCATGTTGATTTCCCCTACATGAGCTATGGAAAACCCTAGAAATTTTAAGAAATTTTATGGGTTAAGGTTTTTGGTGTATGTCAGGTTAGAATAGGCTGCAGTGGATGCCATCGTGGGCATGATCCTGTAAGAGTCACTCCTGCAGTTAAATAATTTATAACATATCCTACAATTAGTTCATTCCATGAGATTATACCTGGATGATGTCTTTTGTTAAAAACTTGATGTGCCTTATGAATAATCCAACATTTTGCACACATGTCTATCAGGGCATTTGCAATGTCATCTGACAAACACCTGCTTTCAATTATTTTTTGGTGTATCTTCATACCCTATTCAAAAGCTCCCATTTGGGAACATGTTGGGAGGATGCTAGAAGATGTTACATCAAGTTTGGCTTTACACCTGCCAACTACATCTGCTTGAAAATTTCCAAGGCTTTATCAATGAACCCATTTTGTGCATGTCCTGTAAATATAGCATTCCATGTGACTACATTTCATTGAGGCACTTATAAGAAAAGGCTTAAAGTCTCCTTAAGATTACCATTTTGTAGATATCTTGTAACCATAGAATTCCACAAAACTACATTTCGTTGAGGCATTTTGTCAAACAATTTACACACTGTCTGAGTTTTTCCACGTTTTGAGTACATGTTTAAAAGAGCATTCAAAACCACCTGTGATGTAAAAATCAACTTTTCATTATTTTTTGATGAATCTGAGTACCATGCTCTAAAGATCTCATTTTGGCACATGTAGGGAGCACGATGGCAAAGGTTGTTGAGTTTGCCTTTACACCAACCAACTACATTTGATTTAAAAATTTTAAGGCATCATCAACAAGCTCATTCTCTATATACCCTGCAATCATTGCATTCCATGAGACAACATTTCGTTTAGTCATATTGTTAAATAGTTCATGCGTCTTCTCTACGCTCTCACATTTTGCATCCATGTCTATCAACAAAGTTACAACTACAACATCTGATAACAATCCTCTTTCAATTATATTTTGATGGATTTCCATGCCCTATACCCAAACCCCCACTTTAGCACATGTTAGGAGGATGTAGGTAAAGGTGGTAGTATTTTTCTTTACGTCTCCCAATTGCATTTGCTTAAAAATCTCTAATGATTTTTCAGCAAACCTAAACTGTGCATAGCCTTTAATCATCGCATTCCATGAAACCACGTCTTCATTAGGCAATTAGTCAAACAATTCATGTGCCTTCTACATTCTTCCACATTTTACATAGATGTCTATCTGGGTATTCATGAAAATAACATGAGATTGAAATCCACATCTCACTATCTTTCCATGGATCTATACTTAAAGTTTGTAAAATGTTTTTTAATTATTTTTGTAGTGTACAAAATAATTGTCGATGTTATGTCCAAGAACTTTCGGTGGTCTTAGAAAGATTACTCTTGAAGTCTATCAAGGTTTTATGGGTGTCTTCAGCTGGCCATATCAATCACAACTTGCATCATGTTTCTTTAGCTTGTTCTCTCAATTAAAATTTGGATGTTAGTGCATCCTTGTTCATAGAAGAACAATTTACACCATTTGCAAAATAGGCACTCCCATTTGTTACTTGAATATTCATATCAGTCATTAAGACCTTTTCATCTTGGCACAATAGGGTTTGATACCCACAACTAGATATGCAAAATCATCTTTCAATGAATTATAATTATATACTCTTTGAGCCACATTTTATAAAATTACTGATATTTTGTCATAGACAATTGGTTTTTTAATCAATTGTGCATATCCCTACCAGACTCATGTAGACAAATTGATTATGAGAGTATGTTTAATCTTATACTAAAATTCCTTAAGTTAATCTAATATGAGTTCTCCATTACTCTATATACCAGATGGTAGTGAATTTATTTATGATTGATAACTCTCTAGCATATATAGGTTTTGTTTCTCTAATTTGATGACATACCTTAGTTGCAAGAATGCTGATTTATCTAGTTTGATAAAAACTAAATATGAAGCCAAATGTACTCAATGTTTAAGCAATCCCATTGTCACATAGATTTGATCATATTGTGCAGGGAAGTCATTGCCACTCAAATCATGTGCATCAAATTTTATCTCTATAGGATACTGTTAGGGAAGAGAATTTCTTTAACTTCATTGTAGGCATTCACAACATTGAAATTTAGTTTTGTTTTGGGTTCCTAAATTCCTAATTTACTTGCTTTTCTTTGTAATCCCTTTGCCAGAATTTTTGTGTTTGTAATTGATAACTTGCACACTTTCATTTTTCTATATATGTCTTTCTCTTTTCATCATTCCCCTGTCATGTCACATCTTGTGTTATTCTTGCTGTTGTCATATCTGCATTTCATGTGTTATCTATTCTCCACTTCAACATCTGACCACTGTTTGTCATTGTCAACTACCAAATGATTGATATACCTAACTTTGTTTAGGATGGGAACAATGGCTTTGGTCTCAAATATGCTTGAGATAAATAAATTCTTATTGCAAATTATTAGAAAAAATTCATGTTAAGTTATGTGAAATATGCAAGCTTTTGGATTTTCTAACAAGAATTTCATAAGCATTAGTTTTGCAAGTATAGATAACATATAGAAAGCTACAAAATTCCAGTAAGAGAATGGGATCGTGAGATAAAAGTTGCAATAGAAAATGCATTGATTGCAGAATTAATCAAGAATAAGGGGTCTAATCCTCAAAATTACATTCTGAGTAGAGATGAGTTACATCAGCCAATGCAATGATTATAGAGTTACAAATATATTTTCAAGTACAATGAGAAACATTTTCTTTTAAATATTGGGCAATAGAGTCTAGATTTCTAAGTATTCTCATCACACATTTGAATACTAAGAAGAACAACAGAAACCATAATGTAAAATTTTCTTCTGCCTTTTCTCTTTAAGTTCTAGAGTTTGTGATGATTTGAGTTTTTTATTTAAACTTTCTTTCCTTCTTTTTGGTTAAGAGTAAGTTTGATAGCCTTTTCCTTCATCTTGCTACATCATCCTCATGCAACTTGATTAAGCCACAAAAAAATTGGTAAGGATTAATATTAGGCATTTATAAATTTGGAAAATAGTATTATAAATAAAAATTTCTTGACAAAGTTTCATTTCGTCAATCTTGAAACATATTGTTACAAAGGTGTATATAAGAAAGCCAATATAATTCTATTCTTTTTCAAAATGAGACAATAATATTATGACTTAAGAGAAAGCTAATTAACATCAAGGACACGTTACAAAAATTATAATTTTATAGAGACAGAAAATGAAGATTTTTTGCAACCTATCTAAGAAAAACATATTCAAAGGCTATTTTATGTTTTTCATTCACATGTCACAAATGGTGAGTAGTTAAAATCTTCAATATAGTTTCTTCTATTAGGAAATAAAGTTGGTGAGAATATATAATGATTTCCACACATTTATTTATAGTCAAGGAAGGAACTATGAAAATGTTATCACATGCATTGTGTACTAATTCTATTATAAATGAATGAAACTAATGTTATTTGAAAGAGATGAAAAGGATTGAAATATTTTCTTGATGTCCAATGAAACTAAATATGGTGTGTGGTATCATTAAAGCAAGTTAATGATTTCCACTCATTTGTTTATAGCTAGGGGCTATGTAGTTTATGTCACAATTATAAAACATCAATTCTTTTAAGCTTCTTTCTATTTTTTTTAGGGTTACTCAGGTTTTTAGCATGGTTCGAGTCCAGAGAGACCCTTACGATGGATTTCTTCCCATGGCTTTATCGTTGAGACCGCTACTAGGGGGGTCTCAGTACCTAAGACATAATCTCCTTTTTAGGCTCATTTTTGTATTTATGCATAGATATATCCCCAATTTATTAGATTGTAGATTCTATACATGAAAATCTTGAAGTGCCTTTGCTCCCACTTTCACCCCATTTGTATACAAATATATGTGTAATCTAGTCAATTAGTAAATTGTGGCTACCCTTGTTCCTTTCCTAAGATGCTAATAACAAGAAGGTAAGGATTATATTATCTCTCTTGATCTAGATAGAAATATTTCTATTATTATCACCTTTACACTAGTATTGTAGACACAAATTTAAGTAATTTTAAAAAATCCTTTGCATTCCTTTGTTTTTAATGAAAATAATGGAGAAGCACACTACAAATGATATTTTATAAATTCCTTCAATAAAAGAGTGTAAAGAGAGATGATATGTTCATTCATAACACAACATGAACCAATTCCCCCTTACCCCTTCCAAAAGATAGTATAATCTATCATGAGGGTAAGACAATTAGAAAATCTAGTCAACATGATGAATTGAGTAGATTTGATAACTATAATATATAAATTAAGTTAGTATTACATTTCAATACCATTAGGTTTGAACTATAATAACACCAATTTGTACAATACATTTTTTGATTAGGACAAATTTATAACTAACTACACAAGTTAAAACTATGTAGGTAAAATAGGAATTCATCAATACTATTTACTATGGTTAAATAAATTCTTACTAAATCATTTAATAAATTTGTATAGTCCTGAAAATAGTCCTAAAAAAGGTATATCTTTGAAGGGTTGTCAATCTCATCAATTAGACTCATTCCATCACCTATTGCTTGTATTGTGACTCTTTACTCACCTTGTTTATGAATATCCCTCAAAATGCAAGAAAACTAGTATCTTATCTATCACTTTAGATTTGTATAAGGAGTTGGTCAAATAGAAACTACACTTACCACCAAAAAAACATATACAATTGAGGATGGTTAACAAATCCTATTGAGTTCCATGATTGGAGATAGTATAAAGAATCTACTATAATAGATTTTATGTATATCATGATATGCCTTGACTAGTATGGAGGAAAGAATTTTACATGTGTATATGCTATAGGCAAAAAACTTGTAAAACTATTAATATTTATGGAAGTAATCCTTTCACCATAGAAAATACTGAACATTGTTAGGCAAGACTCCTTAAGATGCCCAGGAAAGAGTATATGTATAACTTTTCCAATATAGTCATTATTGTCTTCTAATATGTAATAGAATTCATAAATGAATGTACTATAATTCTTCAGTTACATGAGGAACAATTTTTTCCAAAGTTCGATAGGAATAGACCCTGTACAATAATAGGTTTCTCTTAAGGATTCAATGCAAAAGGTAAAGCATCAACATGAATCCTACTAGCCGTAGGAGAATTTATTTTGAGCCTATTTTATCACAAACTTTTAAAAAAACTATTTAATATTTGTAATTGTAGGGTGAGAAAGAATTAAATATTATAAAACACAAAATTCTATAAGAAATTCATTTCAACAAGACAATACTAAAGCATAATCAAAACAAATCTCTAAATTTTGTAATGTAATTTGTTCTGAACAAGATTGAGAGAAATGATCTTTGAAAACACAAATTGAAAAAGCAAACCATAGAGGTAAAAAGCTTTCCAATAACAATTTGTAGCATGCATTTAAAATTTCTTCTTGATTTGTGGAGTAGACAATTTTCTTTTTAAAGAGGTACAAAGTTGTTTAGTAATGATCTTCAAAATGTATTTGACATTTTTTATTGATTAGTATAGTGGAAATTTTTCATATAAGAGATTTGTAGAGGAGAAAAATAACCCCTCAAGAACAAAAAATTAAGTTTTCTATATTGGTGACATAAACTAGTCATGAATTTGCCCTATTGAAAAAATTTTAAACCCTTGAGTGGGAAATGGATTGCTTGTTTTTTCACTTAGTTCTAATTATTTTGTAAGTTCCATCTATTATTGATTATCTAATATCATAAAGGTTTGCCACACTTCTAGATTCTCTAAAAAGAAGGGCACTAAGAAGCCAAATTTTGATTACAACTATAGAAAGCAATCATATAACATTACTCAGAAGAAATATAAATTCATTATGCCTTTCCTTAAATCTTTCATTAGCCTATATTCAATGATGGTAGATTTGGAGAAAATACATGAGCCCTCTAGATAATATAAACCATCTTTCTAGAGTTCCATTAATCCCTCCTTGTGATAGAAATAGTATGTTAACGGGAAAGCATATATAACCTATCTATCTAAACAATCTTTCAAAATTGTAGTTATTTGAACCCATCCATTGTGTCAAATCTTTTAAAGTAAAAATAATAAGTAGACACACAATTTTTTATGAAAGATGTTTGGACCATATGAAACTTTAATTAAATATTAATACTACTGCAAAGGTCTGATATCTTAAATTTATTTGAATATAAGTTGAACTGAGTTATTCCTTGAACAATAATGTTACATGCAATTTAAGTTAGTATGTAGTATTACAGCAACTATGGATCACAATCATTGTTTTTTTTTAACTAATGATTTTTCATTAAAAATGGTGTTAATGAATTTTGATGGAGTGTATTGGTAATAAATATATAAATACATCAAGTATAAGCCCACAAAACATAATATTGAAAAAAATGAGAAAGAGAGTAGTAAACACAAAGTGTTGGTATCCCTTGCTACTATTGCACTTATTCTCTCTTGTGCCTTGCTCATCCAAGGCCATGTTGCCACAAAATTTAATAGAAAATAAAAACCTTTGTTCATACATAGTAAACCATGACAACAAAACCATGCACAATGATGAATCACAACAAAGGCTTATTAATATGTTATCAAATACTCCATAGGTATCCTTTCCTAATTGATAATCAATTTGAAATGTAATAATTGAGAGTGAACATGATATAAGAGTTTTATCCAACATGACCGCTATTCCTTTTATACCACATTAATAACCATTTCATTCAATAGATTCCCTATATCCTCAAAAAAGAAAGGCGTGGCCCATGTCCAATGAATTTGATACACATGTTTCTCAAATAGAGGAACTTCAAAATCTATGACAAATGTGGATTCATTTATTTTACTTAAAATTTCCAAGGCCATGTTTAAGATAGGTTGACAGATAAAGAAATTATCACATATGCTGCCCCAAGCTTGGAGATAATATTTGGAAAATATTAGAAACTTAAATAATCTTTTGTAAAGAAGAATGATGATAATGTCAAGAATAAAAACTCACACTCCTTTTGTTTGGATTAAATATTTCTATTTCTCTACATATATAGTTAATCAATAACTATGTTTGCCTTGGAAATGGATAAAAATTACACACCATCTTTAAATATTTGGAGTTTGGTGGAACATTATATATTTTTTCATAACTTGTTGTGAGATAACTCCAACTACTCCAAAGTTTCGCATCTTCCAAAACTATGAGGTATTTTCGTTTACAGTAGATTGTGAGCAAGAGAAAAATGCTTTCTAAGTTGTGGAATATCATCAAGACTATCTATAATTTGCCTTAGAAGCATGCTTTGACTCAGTGATAATAGCCCAAGACTTTTTGCCTAACCCTTGAACTTTTTGAAACACTTCTATATAAATTACTTTTTTCTAAATACAATCTTTCAAGATGTGGAAGTTGACTGAGTGCGGATAGAATAGCTCTTTTGACATGATTATCATATAAGATTAAGTATGCCGCTCAATTGGTTACTAGCTAAATCAAGCAATTGAAGTTGAGTACAATTAAAGAAGGAGCTTGGGATTTCTCCACTAAGTTGGTTTTCTTCTAAATATAAATTTCTCAACATTGATAGTTTTCCAAACTCATATGGAATTGCTCCTATCAAGCTGTTGTTATGAAGATAGAGTACTTGAAGTCGAGTAAGCATAGCCAATTCAGTAGGAATAACACCATGGAGTCTATTTCCTCCCAAGTGCAAGTAAATTAAAGAGGACAAGTTTCCTAGGAAAGATGGTATCGTACCTGTCAATCTGTTGTTGAAAAGATAAAGTCTTTCAAGTCGAGTAAGCATAGCCAATTCAATAGGAATAACACCATGGAGTCTATTTCCTCCCAATTGCAAGTAAATTAAAGAGGACAAGTTTCCTAGGAAAGATGGTATCGTACCTGTCAATCTGTTGTTGAAAAGATAAGGTGTTTCAAGTCGAGTAAGCATAGCCAATTCAATAGGAATAACACCATGGAGTCTATTTCCTCCCAACTCCAAGTCAAATAAAGAGGACAAGTTTCCTAGGGAAGGTGGGATTGTGCCTGTTAGTTGGTTTACTACTAAATAAAGGGTTTCTAATTGTGAAAGAAGGTCAAGCTGGGAAGGAATATTGCCGCTCAAAAGGTTAAAGGACAATTTGAGAACTTGCAAGGAATGACAACTTGCTAGAGCAGAGGGAATGGAGCCTTCCAATTTATTATAAGACAATCTAAGTATTCTAAGGCGAAACAACCTCCCTAGTTGAGAAGGAATTTGGCCTTGGAAGTTGTTAACCCCGAGACCAAGAACTCTAAGAAAAGAGAGATTGCCAAGGAATGGAGAGATGGGACCTTGTAAAGACATACCCGTAAGGTTCAAAGAAGTCACACGTTGATGACGAGAAGAGCAGACAATACCAGTCCAATTACAAAAGGAGTGATGAGGAGACCAATCAAGCAAAGAATTGTGAGGGTCGAGGAAAAGGGAATGCTTAAAATTCAGCAGAGCTTCTTGATCAGAGTAATAAGAAGGAGAAGAAGAATGCAAAGAGATGTAAAAAGGTAGTGCAGCGAGAAACAAGAGTAGGAGGGGAGAAACTAAAGCCATCTTCATCTGTGTATTGAACTCAGAAACAACAAGTAACCAGGAGGAATAAAAAGCTATCCAAGTCTCGGTGGTGTCCGCAGGCTCTCCGATATCTTGTTATAAAGCTACCACTTGTTATGTGCAATGGTCATTTTTGTCGGCCACTTGCGGGACAAAGTCCAGGCTGTTAAATCATGAAAGAGTGTTCTCGCACGCAGAAGAAAAGAGGAGAAAATGGGAGGGAAGTTACAGAGAAACATCTTCATTGACGGAGGGCAACGATTCTAATTTCCAACAGAGTCTTCACTTCCTCACAAAAATTGTTTCCACTTGGGAGACAAAGTCTACGCGGGTAAATCGTGAACGAGTGTTCTCGCACGCAGAAGAAAAAGAGAGGAAAATGGAAGCGAAGACAAAGACATGTGCAGCTCATCTTCATCCTTTCAACAGACTCTTGACTCTTGACTCTTAGTTTTGTCTCATGCTAAGGACGATATCTTTTCTACAATAATTTAGTTATCATTAGTTGGACGTCCACTGCTTTTAGCTTTCAAGTGGAGTTAATTTCAATTGTTACAATATTAACTTAGTTAACTTAGTTAGGATAAAATTAAAAATAAATTTTTAATTTGATTTTGCTATGAAATGGTTGATAGACACAAATATTCATAGGCCTATCACCAAATAGTATATATTTATATTTTGATATGCATAGTGTAACTATTTTTTGTAACATATCATCATGATTTGATTAGTTCATCCTTTCTATTTCTAAAGCATAATTTTGAAATGAGTGTGTGTGTGTGTGTGTGTGTGTGAAGTTAATTTTGGCATTGACTTTGTTTGAAATTCATGTGTGTGTGTATTTGAACCCTAACCCTAACAAAAATACTTCCTCATTCACTTTGTTTGAAGTATATGACTAAAAATACTTTCAAACTTCAATGATGTTCACTTTGTGTGTTTGATTGAACTTTGGCTTTCATTGTGTGTGCATGGCTTTGCAAGTTAACTTTGGCATTCACTATGTGTGTAAATGAATTTGGCATTCATTCTATGTGCATGTGCGCGCACACGCGCGTGAGTGTGTGTGTTTGAAAAGTTAATTTTAGCATTCACTTTGTCTAAAGTGGATTTGTGTGTGAAAAGTTAATCTTGACATTCACTTTGTTTGAAGTGCATGTGTGTGTGCGTGCACTTGAACTAACTTTGGTAGGCACTATGTGTATGTGTCTAAATGTACTTTGCCATTTTTTTCATTGTGTATGAATGCACTTAAACTATCACTTTATGTGGAGTGTGTTTGTGTATGCTTAAAAAATTGTTTTGTGTGGATTGTGTTTGTGTATGTATAAAAATAGTTTGACATTCACTCTGTGTGAAGTGTGTTTGTGTATGCATAAATTTACTTTGATGTTCACTTTGTGTGGAGTGTGTTTGTGTATGAATGGACTTTGATATTCACTTTATGTGGAATGTGTGTGCAATATAACTTTGGAATTCACTTTGTGTCATGTGTCTGTGTGTGTTTGAGTGAACTTTGACATTTTTTTTGTGTGTGTGTGTGTGAGTGAACTCTAGTATTCTTTTGTGTGTGTGAGTGAACTTTGGTTTTCTACAAATGTGTGTGTATAACTGAGTGAGTGAGTGAACTTTGGTATTCTTGTGTGTGTGTGTGTGTGTGAACTTTATCATTCTTGTGTGTGTTTGGAAGAACTTTTACATTCAATTTTATGTGTATGAGAATATACTTCAACTATCACTTTGTGTGAAGTGTATGTACAAAAACTTTGATGTTCACTTTGTTGGAGTGTATGTACAAAAGTTTTAACATTCACTTTATGTGGAGTGTGTTTATGCATGAATGAACTTTTCCATTCACTTTGTGTCATGTTTTTGGATATGTTTGAATGAACTTTGACATTTTTTTTTGTGTGCGTGTTTGTTTGAGTGGATTTTGGCATTCTTGTGTGTGTGCGTGTGTATGTGTTTGAAATAACTTGGACATTTAATTTTTTGTGTATGAATGTACTTCAACTATCACTTTGACCTTCACTTTCTATGGAGTATGTCTATGTACGAATGAAATTTTACATTCATTGTGTCATGTGCCTATGTGTTTGAGTAAAATTGGACACTCTTGTGTGTGTGTGTGTGGAGTGTGTCTATGTACAAATAAACTTTGACATTCACTTTATGCCATGTGTCTATGTGTTATTGAGTGAACATTGACAATATTTTGTGTGTGTGTGTGCCTGTAAGATCAATAATAAGAGGGATAAGAAAAAGAGCATATTAGGTGAACCAGAAAATAGAGAATGAAGAGCTTACCCACTCACACTCATGGGAAACAACACAAATAATATCACAATGTTAATATTTCTGAGTGAAATGATGTTGACTTGAAGCCAAATGGACCCTTTACTACCCATGATTTGGTTGTCCTGCTATAATACTTGTATAACTCAATGGGGTCTCTATGTTCCAAAATGCAATTTAGCTAATCAAATGGTAGAAATATTTGAAGGGATAAAGCTTTAGTAAGGAATTAAAAATATATAACTTGTTTAATATTTATGGAGAACCAATAGTAAAAATCTAAAAAATTTAATCAATTATTGTCACATTTTGCTTCAACAACGCCCTGACATTTTTCCTCCAAAATTACAAATTTACATAACTTAATCTTATAAATATAATGGTGGATGTGGGATTGTAGGATCTAGAAACAAAACCAACTATGGAAGTGTGACATCTATTGATGTTGGAAAAGAAATATATGTGAGTGACAAAGATAAATTGCAGAGTGGACTCTCAGTGACTTTGTGTTCTCATCCCAATTGTAGACAATGCCTAAGCCACCGCCTATTTCTATTTCAGAAAAGGCCACCCAATAGAAACTCTAATAAGCAGCCATATTTTGACCATGATTCCACCACCTACATGGTGTTTTCTTACCGTTGATGTTGTTCCTAAATATCCAACTGTCTCTGTCTCTTGATTTTTGTGTTTCTAAGTCTGTTTCAAGTAGAGATTTATCTCTTGATGGAGATAACCAAGAACAAACCTCTCATACAAGTCATCTCCTTCTATAATCCATAGTACCTAAACCATGTAGCTTTCTAGCAAAGAATCAATTGCTCCACATATCCATAAACAAAGAAAGAATGTTGCAAATGTTCATAGTAGAAAAACCTAGGATATGCATACGTACTTGAAAACATGAAATGATTTTGAAAAAAAAACATAAATGTGTAGATAGTCACACGTGTATATACATACATAGATTATATACATCGAAACATACAAAGACATACTGACCATATTTTCCAACAATACCAACATCCCAAGAAACTTGAAAGTGATTAGAAAATATGCATAATCAATATTTATTAATCAAGATAAACAACGAGGCTATATATACAAGACTTAGGATAAATGTTAATAGAAGAACCCCTTGCTCATTAAGCACTAAGCATTAATCTCCTAAGCTACAAAAGATCCTCATAACATGTTGCTCAAACCACATCATGCATTTGTGTAAATGTTATGTTTCATGAAAACTTGAACTACAAAATGTTCATAGACCTACCATCCACTAGAAAATACAAATTTAAATAAGCAAAACAAAACAAATGATTCAACCAAACTATTGTAATATGTTTCTACAAATGCATACTTGACATCTTACAAAGCATACTTACAACATGCAACTAGGTCCCAAACATCCTTTGATGTCCATTAGGAAGTGTTTTAGTCAAGATGGATTTTTGTACTATTTTACATTTTGTAACTTTGGCTTGCAACTATAACTTAAACACTTTAAATAATATTTAAAATACCCATTTAAATATAATCTATCATCACCCAAAAACATCTAGTAAATATAGGATTATTTTAAATATCATTCACTTCAACATTTAAAGGTCAATTTTGATAAATAAAAATAGAACAAATATTTACCACTTTTTGTTCTAAATGAGTTGTAAAATAACAATCAATGGTTTAACCATTAAAGTGGATGATATTTAAGTAGAGTGTAAATATATACCCTAATAACCTGTTAAAAATATTTGTGA
Source organism: Cunninghamia lanceolata (assembly GCA_027924645.1). Classification (NCBI taxonomy): domain Eukaryota; kingdom Viridiplantae; phylum Streptophyta; class Pinopsida; order Cupressales; family Cupressaceae; genus Cunninghamia; species Cunninghamia lanceolata. The sequence continues at coordinate 10,312,920 of BSBN01000726.1, read as the reverse complement.
TCAGTGGTCCATCATATGACCAATGTCAAAGGGACATGGCCCCCTAAACATAAATGTATTGCTCATAGATTCCATCTTCATTCATCCACCGCCAAACTGCGTTATGAAGAAATGATAGGGTTAACGTACTCACTTTTTTACAATCACATCTATTTCAAATTCACTTAAAATTTTTTGCACCAGCCTGTACAAAATTGGGAATTCAAGGTTGAAATGCTTGAAGTGACGTGAGAGCTTTGAAATATTAAGACAATTAAATTTAAATATTAATAATTTAAATATTAAGACAATTTTTTTTGCCTTTATTTGGAGATGCTATCTCCATTAATGACAAAAATATCCTCACACAATCTAAATGCGGTAGATATCAAGGGTCTTATCACCCTGGATGTGATCGAAGACGAGGTTCGCATAGAATTGGCTCTACAGCTTACCACTACAAGGAAAAGGTGCCTATCAAAAGGCATGGACAAATTCCGTTTTGAAAATCTCTAAGAATGCAGATTAAGTACAATCCAGTCACATTTCCAAAATCTCTCTATTAATCATTAATTCTCTAGAGCTCACTAATACAAATAAAGTAGGACAACCATGAAATTCAGAGATTCGCCAATTGTAAAACTTTTGGTGGGCACATAAGTGCTTCGTATTGAGAAAGAAAATGGCTCAATGCCTGTGGGCACCTGTGTCTAGCCTTGCTCCCTTGTCCTTGTCAAGTTCATTCAGTGCTCCTCAGAAGCACAACAACAGAAATATCATTGAAGCGCCCCTAAACCCTTATGCCCAAATCACAAGCAGAACAATACATCTCCTCAAAAAAAAGTCCACCTCTTTATGCTTTTATCGGCAAGTTATTCATATGCATCATGCTCTACTAAGAATATCTTATGATATTTATTGTCTTGTGCCACACTATAGTGGGTATAATAGTTGTCGCCTCCAACGATTTCAAGCTTTAATATGATTTGAATGTATTCATGAATGCCAACCAATATACCACCTATTTAATAATTTTTATTCAATTTTTTGGAAGATGAAAAAACATTGAGGATGGACTACCAAATTTTTGGACGACCAAACAAATATTTTTTTCGGGACTACCAAATTTTTGGTGGTTAAAATAATCTATCATGAGGTTAAGACATTAGAAACTCTAGTCAACTTAATAGTATATATTTATAAATTTTTTCTAGAAAAGCATTAAATGTAATAGTTGGTGGACAAGGCTATAAATACTATAAGAAAATCATTTTTGTAAATAAAAATAATGAAATTGTATTAAATGAATAACCACGTGATCTAAATCATGAATGTGCCATTATAAAACTAAATCATAAAAAAAACCATATATTTAGTTATTGCAAGATCTTTTCATCTTGTTGAAAGCTCTTGTTCCCCCTTTATGATTGCCTCATTATGCTATGTCTACAACTTATATAAAATATTTAATACCATAAGAATTTTAAAGAGTAATGAAGACAATAGAAAAATGTATAATAACAACATAAACATATATCAATGTTTTGAATGTAACTTTTAATAATTCACATTGAGATACGATATTAAATAGTAAGCTATATGAAATAAGATCACATGAAATATTTTATTTTATACAATTATTATTATATGGACACAATTGAAAAAAAATATATTATTGCAAGTACAAAGGCCATAACATTATTGTTAACAACACAATATTCATTTATGTAAATGAACAATAAATAAATTATTGAATATTTATTGGATGTTCTCTCATTGATCAACTTAGAGACAACGATTGCAATCGATGTTCTTCATCTTTCCTATTCTTAACATAATTTGCATTTTCTATCTTAATGTACTGTTCAAATGAGAATGGTGGTGATATTCTCAAAGTTTTGAGAGATTTAACTCGAGAGATAACAGTGAATGTTAAACCACCGCTCTCTACATCACCAATATTTATTGTTGATCTTTCCAATGTTAACCCTTGTTACATATATCGTTAAAGCCCATGCCATTTTGAGGGGAATTTGTGTACAATTGCCTCTTGTAACAGGTGAAATAGGGATAAACTTTGGATTGTTAACATCCCAAGGCACACCCATATAATTATCAAATTCCACAATCACACATAATGGCAACTCTGGTGGTTGAGTACCTTGATGATAAACTATATTTTTTTATAGTACCAAGTGCTCCATTAACTAATCTAGCATTTACCCAAAAATTGCATACCACCATCATGTGTTGGCCAACACATAGTAGAACCACCCTATCCAAGTGATCATCATCAGCGTCATGTAATTCTATACGTCGGGTGTATGTAGACACACTACGTGCAACTGGCATGTTGAGTGACTTTAGCATGTTCATATTGTGGAGCAGAACCATACTATTTGTGGCATATAAATGCATAGATGCATAAAATATTATTATTATTGTGTGAGGCATGTAAAAATTGGTAAATATGCAACAACAATTTCATGAAGTCTTCAAGCAAATTTTAAGGAGGACGTGCCACATATAATGGTTATATTATCATTGAAGTGAAGTCTGGGAATTTTGACAACAAAATGTAGGTGTTTTATCTGAACAAAGTCTTCCATTAAAATTTGCAAATTATTTTAGCATTAGGGGGCAGTGTAATATGATTATCTAGCTCAAAAAGAATGAACAAAAATGCAACAATAATCGTTGCAAATGGTGCATTAATAGAAGTGGTGATTTTGTAATGTTTCCAAGCTAGCATGTAGATGTTCAGGAGCAGGAATGATACATGAAGATGAAATTTACTAGACATGAGTAGTGGAATAATGAATTAATATGGGTATAATTGAAATATATCTTAGATCATTTGGTTGCATATGAAGTGTTTAACAAAATGCCTCATGTGTTGAAATAATCACAGAGTGAATCAAAGCTTTGGAGATGATAGAATTAGGGTTATGATTCATAGGGAAGGGCTTATTTAGATTTTTAATAGCTAAAATTTAGCTTTAACTATTGAAAGTGATGTTTTTTAAGAATAGCCCATGTGAAAAATGTAATCATAAAAAAAAAATTAATTAATTACTTTGGAATGAAAGTAACAAAAAAAATTTATACCTACAAACAATAAATATAATAATTAATTTTTTGAAAAAAAACAACACACATAATCACATCAACTATAGAATTTTATATAAAACAAGTGTTGTGTAGTGACTAATATCTAAAGACAAAGAGACACAGGGAGACAGAGAGAGATATAGAGAGAGAGAAATATAGAGATATAGATAAGAGAGAAAGAGACAAAGAGAGAGATATCTAGTGCAAATATATATAACCAAAAAAACATTAAGGTTAAGATTAGGGTTATAATTAATATTAGGGATGGAATTATGATTAGCAATAGAATTAAAGGGTTAGCGATACAATTATAGTTAGGGTTACAATTAGGGAAAATATTTATAACAAAAAAATCGGTATGATTACAGTTGGAATTACAATTAGGGTTAGGGATAGAATTATGAAGAGAGAGACAAAGACAAAGACAAAGACAAAGAGAGAAGGAGATAGGGAGGGACGAAGATGATGGAGATTGATTGTCATTGATGTCAAAAAGGATCTTGGGTTGATATTAGTGAACATCTGAAAGTCACTATTCAGGAGGTAAGTGCAAGAGGTTGATGCAAGTTGAGGTTATACTTCAAAAGATAAGGATTTGCTTCATATGTGTGTTCATGCTTCATCAAGAGTTGTGTGAAGTTGTTGGCAGGAGCAGGAGTACATCATCTTGTGTGTTCTTTCTATTGTCATATCACAGCTTGTTCAGTATGGTAAAGTGTTTGTGTTTATCTTGTTATCATGTTGCAACTTGTTCAGTATGGTAAAGTGTTTCTGTTTATCTTGTTATCATGTTGCAGCTTGGTCAGTGTGAATGCTTGTTTATCAAGGTTGGATCAAGGATGAGTTTATGACATCATATCAAGATAGAGCAATAAAGTAATCCTTGTTTGAAGTGGGTCATTATCATCAGATATATAAGATCATCATCATCATAGGTAAGGTTGATTGATAAAGTGTGATGAGGTTACTTACTTGGTTCCCTGATTCTCATGGTATTGATATTTGAAATAATGATCAGGAGTTTGTTTCAGATATTTCATCATCAGGAGTTTGGCATCATAAATTTGGATGTTATTGTTGTAGAATGTTCATATTGATCCTTGGAGTTATCAGTTTTGGTTTATAATGGTAATCATTAATCATCATCTTCTTTCATGATCACAAGACTTATTTGATCAGGTTGATCACATCAATTGTTGATTACATAAGATATTGATGCTAATTTGTTTGTGTTGATGGTTGAGGAAATTCCCATACTTTATGCTTCCAATAGCAAGCTCATCTTGCTTCAATCATTCATGCTAGATGATGGCTATATGTTATAATAGGATGCTTCAATGATCTTGGAAGATTGTTTGATATCTCAGAACTTGATGCTATTAGATCTTCTTCATGATACTCATTTTTACAAGGGTTCATGCAGTGATATGAGTGCTACAAAGAGGTAGAATGTTGGTTTGATATTGGTGGCTTAAGATGGAGTTGATTAAAAGTTATCTAAAGTCTTAGTAATCTCTTCAATCATAAAAGTTTCTTTTGAACTTAGATAGATCTAAGGGGTTGATTCATCTAGGGTTTTGTTTACTCAAACCTACATTATCTAAATCCCTAATCCTTATTATTAAGTTATATCTCTACCTGTCAACTAAACATGCACTTTATGTTTTAAAACATAGGTGACTTGGGATAGCAGGTTTATAACTTAAAAGTCACTGCTTGAAGGGTCCTTAAGACATGGTGGTGACCAGCCCTCTTCCAAGTGTGACTTATAGCATCAGTCTTCATCTTAATGCATTTGAGTGTATATGGCACCAAATTGTTAATCAATGGTCACATTTGAAATGTCAATGGGCGCAATTTTGGAAATTGATGGATAGAGTTTGAAATAAGAAATCAAGCTATGTGGTTAAACTTTGAAGTTCATTTAATCGTCGAAACTACAGATAAAGTTTTTTTTCTAAAGCTATTTTTAGCATTTTTAGTGGCAGTTAGTGGAGATTAAAAACTTATATTTTAACAAGGATTTTATTTCCTTCTATTCACTCCCGTGGCAGTTGAGATAATACAGGAGATTTTTATTTCTACGAAGGCAGTTTATTTAGTAAAGATTTAATTCTTTTTTGAAAGAATCTTAAGGTTTCACGTTTTGATTTTAATGAAGATAATGTCTTTTTGAGAAATGAATTTCGAATGGAGGAAAAAAATTTTGGGCAGATTATTTTTTCAAGTCATTTACAGAGAACGAAGTCTTGAAGAATATCAAAGTTTTTCAGATTGAAAGAGATTTGATTTTTTTTAAAGAAGAAAATGTAGAGATGGAAGAATATCAAAGTTTTTTTTAAGATGAAGGTGCTCAGAGATTTTATTTTATTTACAGGGCATTGATTGATTTAATTGAAGATTCTTTATATGACCTTATTATTGTTTTAGATGAATTGTTGGTGCAGAGAAGGTGAAAGGGTTGGAGATTTTTGAAGAAGATTTTCATGATTTATTTTTGTAGTTTGACGGGATAATTTTGAAGACAAAAATTGTCCAAATTGAAATGTCAAAGAATATGAAAGGTCCAATTTTTATGCACAGTGAAATTAAAAAATTAGAGAAGATAAAGTATGTGAAAGGTCGGGAGAGGATATTTAATTTCTTGATTTTTATGTCATCAGATGTGCCTTGAAAAAGTGTGGAAAAAATGCAGATCAATGATGAAGATGAAGTAAGGATACAGTTGTAATGAATATGAATTTATATGAAGACAACTTGTATGACACAGTTTGAAATTGAATGTGCAAAGATAATTGTTTACAAAAATTTGTAAGAGGAGATTGTTTGCAGAAGTGAGTAAAAGAAGATGGTCTTGATTTGAAAATCAAACAGGAAGTATAAGGATGTATGATGAAACACAGAGAATATAATGGTGCAAATCAGATTGAGTGGGAATCATTTCTTGCACACTTTGTAGTTTGTTTTGTATGTATTAGGGGTTGGTGCTCCTTGAAGTTGGTGCTTCTAAATGTATTAGGGGTTGGTGGTCCTCAAAGTTGGTGCTTCTAAACATTGTAACCAGTGAGGTTTTTGATAAAGCCAAAGAGGTAGTTTTGGAGTGGTTTTTCTACCCCTGGAGGGTTTTCCACTCGTACAAATCTTGTGTCATGATTTATATTGATCTTCTCTCTGTGTGTGTATGATTTACTCATTAGGTGTTGTATATATCCTCTTTTATCAGTAGTCTTATGTATATGTGTTTAACAATGTCTTCCTCTTTTGTCTTGTAAACAAAATTTGCAAAAGGTTAAAATTTATACTACACTGATTCACCCCCCCTCTCAGTGTTGTCCTGGACTCCTACAGGAGAAAGCATGAGAGATATAAAGAGAGCAAAGGATAGAGATATAGATAGGAGAGAAAAAGGTAGAGATTGAGATAATTAGGGTTACAATTAGAATTAGTGTACAACTAGAGAAAATATTTATAACAAAAAAAATTGTTAGCTGGTTAGAGTTAGAATTAGGGTTAGGGATAGAATTGTGATCAAGGTCAAAATTAGGGTTACAAATATAATTAAGGTAACGATTATAATTTTACTTATCATTAGCATTAGAGTAAGGGTTAGGGTTAGGGTTAGAATTAGGATTATGATTAGGGTTAGTGTTAGGGTCAGAATTAGGGTTAGGGTTAGGTTTAGAGATAGAATTAGGGTTTTGGGTTTGGTTATAATTAGGCTAAATATATAACTAAAAAATATTAGAATTAGAACTAGGGTTAGAGTTAAACTAGCATATTTGTATTTAAAAATATATATGTAAAATATGTCGAGAGATATTCTTCTCGAGGTGCCTATTTCTTAACCAATTTACTACATATATGTAGAATAGAATGAATATCAAGATTCATTCACACACAATTCGCACACATAGTGAATACCAGAGTCAACTTTCAAAGCCATGCTCACACAATGAAAGCCAAAGTTCATTCAAACACACAAAGTGAACATTATTGAAGTTTGAAAGTATTTTTATACATATACTTCATACAAATTAAACATCAAAGTATTTTTCTTAGGGTTAAGTTTCAAACACACACCCCCCCACACACACATGCACCCACTTTAGACAAAGTGAATGCCAAAATTAACTTTTCACACACACACACACGAGCATGCACATAGAGTGAATGTCAACAGTCATTCACAAACACAATGAATGCCAAAGTTAACTTTCAAAACCATACACACACTAAAAGCCAAAGTTAGTTCAAACACACAAAGGGAACATCATTGAAGTTTGAAAGTATTTTTGTACATATACTCACCCAAAGTGAACATCAAAGTATTTATGTTACACTTAGGGTTCAAACACACACAGATGCACTTCAAACAAAGTGAATGCTAAATTTTACTTTTCTCTCTCTCTCTCTCTCACACTTCAAACAAACTGAATGCTAAAATTTACTTTTTCCCAAATGGTCACATTGAAGTCTACCAAACATCAAGCCCTGATTTCTAGGAATGATAACCAACAAACTTCAAAAGAGAAGGAAAAGAACACTAAGAAGGACAAGGAAGCTAAGAAAGAACACAAATTTGACAGATCCAAAAATGACAACTTTTCTCAACAAGAGAAACCTACCACAGAGAAAGTTAATTGTGCCTTTTCTAAAAAATCTGGGCACGATGAACACTAATGTATGAGGAAACAAATAGAGCACCTCTCTCATATTCTCAAGAAGAATAATATAGGGCTACCTGATTCCATCAAAGCATCTTCATCAAACTAGGAAAATACTAAGGCAAAACAGAAATCAAAAGCCAAAGACTTTGTTGCTACAACATCTTCATATATCCATCATGCATAATAGACTCAGGGGCCTCGCACCATATGGGCTCTTCACAAGTTGTTTTTCATCCTTAGAGAAATCCAATATGTCAACTATCACCTTAGGTGATGATACTCCAACTTTGGTCAAAGGGAGAGGGTCTATTGAAGTAGAAGGAGGAACATTTTGAAATGTTCTAAGTGGGCAGGTGCAAAAAGTTAGGGGGCCAAAAAGTGGCCAACTTTAAAAAAAAAATTAGACATAACGCAAGCACATTATAACACACTCACGTTATAACACACTCATGTTATAACACGCTCGCATTATGGCTTGGTGTTTCCAAGCCTACACCAAGCCATAACGGGCTCGCATTATAACGTGAGCGTGTTATGGTCTGCTATAAAAAAAAAGTAGTGTTTCATTTCATTATTTGACAGCATTTTACAAGAAACCCGTGGCTTGAAGAGAGAACAGAGCGCACTCGTGTTATCCAACGTCCAATCATCAACTATTTCTTGCTAATTCATCATCAAAATGCCGCCACGACGTCAGGGAAATCAAAGAAGTAAGTTTATTTGCTTTCTTGTGTGAATTTGTTGCTAAATAGGTAGGTTAAAATATTTTTTTATGTAAATTTCTTAAATTTATAGGAGTTGATAATGCACCTCCTCCTCCTCTTGAAAATGCACAAATCCTCCAGCACCTGAACAACAAATACCTGCTCAAGAAGAACCCCAACCACAAACACCTCCATTTATTCCTCAATATGCCCCTGGAACACAAGAAAATATAATGGGGCAAATTGAAAACAATAAGAAACAAATTAAGGACATAATTGCAAGGTTGAAAGAACTTGCAACTTCAACCTTACATAGATCCACGCTTGCTCATCCCTTGAATCTATGTTATCAAATGTAGATTCAATTAGCAAGCAAATCACTAGTTGGACAGAAAAGAGGAGAGAATTTAGAGAGTATTATGCAGACAAGTTGTCATATGAACAAGTTAAAAATGAATAAATTACAAAAATGGACTTGTGTTCTATTTTTACAAACCCACAAACAAATCAACCTCTACCCCTTACATGCAAGAGGTTCCCTATCCATTGGTGCAACAACCAAGCGATACGGGACAATTTTGCGCAGAGGTGGTGGATGGTTTTTGACCATCCTCCATTCAACAATAATGAGGTCCCGCAATATTTTTTGAGGAAACTCTACTGCGAGTTTATAAAAAATAAAGTGCCAAATTATTTTGATATGTGGGAATTCCAAGGTAGAGGTGGGGGGTCAGGAAGAGATAGACCAGGGGCACATGTTGACCCACAGTGGTCAGCAAGATGAGCACTCACTAGACCAACCCATGAGCACGTTTCTATCCCTTCTGTTGTGAAGGAGAGTGTTGAGGTCGAGACACTTCAGTCTATTAGTGCCTTGACCCAGAGCATCATATAGCATGCTAGTCCTGCAGCACAGTGTAGGCAAGGGGAGAGTTTGAGTAGGTTTCCACCCCATACTTGTCGGGTTTGCGAGTCAGCATGTGGTTATGACCCCACGGATAGTTGTGATGTAGGTGTGCAGGCTACATCTGCAGCTGAGCAAATGGTGATGATAGATGCCCTCCTGAGTGAGACTTTCAGCGTTGATACTCAGATAAATCTTAGCAAGTTAATTGAATTTAATTTATTAAATTTCATTTTTGAAATGCAAGATTAACTAATTTAGTTTGCTGATTTTAATGAAATTTCAGGGTCATAGCATTGATGCAGTTTTCAATGGTACTCCACCTACATATTACACTACATCATCTACTGTCAGGGTATATAACTAGCAAACAATTATAAATATTACATGTGAATAGCATCGTTATATGAATGGTATTCTAATATTTGATTTTAGATGTTGAATAGGTTAATATTGGAGATTTCACGGCAACACTTGCTAGTGGTGGTGGACTTCAAAGCTTCATGGAGGTAATAAAATAAATAGTTTAATGAATGAATTGTACTTACTAGATTTTTGTATTTTATATTCATATCGTTGGTTACATTTCTTGCACATCTTTCAAAATCAAAGCATTACTATACATTGCATAACTAATAACTAGATGTTGATAGATGACAAAATTTCAATTACAATATAGTTATTTGAAAAAATGCCTCAAAGAAATGTGGTCTCATGGAATGTCATGACAAGTAGATGCATAGACAAGGACATCACCATGAGACCACATTTCTTTGAGGCATCTTTTCAAATGGCTTACTGTCTTGTCTATGCTACAACATTTTCCATACATGTCTACCAAAGCTTGTTGATCCACTCCACACTATTCTTTGACAAATTCTCTCTAATAAACTCATCCAATTACCACCAATTAGACCCCAGGACATGACACCAGAGAGGGGTATGAGCCTATGACATCTTATATAGCATATGATTGACTCCAACATCATCTAGGTCCCTCCTTTGTTGACTCTAAAATTCCTCATGATGGTAATGTCTTCACCATTTATCATAGCCTATACCAACTAGTTGTTACCTTAAGACACTTCTCCTTAGATTATTTTTTGTCAACCCCTTCTGGTTCACCTCAACCTCATACCAATTCCCTCGTTCACCTTTACCTATCTTATGCCTCTAAATGCATTGCTGCCACAACCCCACAACTTCTTTCTATTACTTCACCTACTCCACTAGTTATGCCCCTATCTTCCCCACCATATATCTACCTATTAATACTTCACCTTCCTCATTGACTTCTATCTCCCCTCTAACACCCCTCCAAGATAAAGTAAAAGAAAAAGTGTAGGACCTTTCCCCATCCACTTCTAATAGTAGACCTAAGAAACTTCCCCAACACTACACCCAACCTACTAACCAACACATATCTACCCTACTATTTCCAAATATACCCCTACCACATGTCCCAGACCTAGTTTTCTTCCAACCCACCCCCTGACAAACCTCAAGACAAAGAAAATGATAAGAAATTTTTAAAATAAGGTTTTTCTTCTCCTATCTAGTATCTTTCCTCCCTCATATTATCCCACAAACTCTTGATATTCCTTCTTCCCGTAAACCCATAAACTTACCTAATGTCTATGTGATTTCTAGTTTAGGCATTGTCCTATAAACCCACAAACTCTATCGTAGGCATTGTCCTACCTCCATGACTACCAAACAAACAAAAATTTGAGCACAACCCTACCCCACCCTACCACCAACCTAAACCCAAACTAACACCTTCACTCCCTCTCTGACTTCTTAAACCTAAAAGTTGATGGTACTATGATCCCTCCTTTGTTGACCCTTATACCACACAATAGTCATGAATCTTCGTCTAATTTGTATATATGCATGTGACTTGTGTGCTTTATTGTGTGTACTTCCATGTTTAGGTGAACGTGTGTTTATGTTAGGAGCCATGACTTGCATCACTATCATAGTTTTCGTAATTGAATAATGTTATTTTATTTTCAGATGATGCAAGCTGTGGAGACACCTCTCGATGTTCATAGGGCAATGGAGCATGGTGTGTCCTCTGCGATTCATAGCTCCATGTCATTGACGAGGGTATGAGGTAGATTAGTAAATTTCAATTTACATTCATTGTTATAGTTGTTTATTTTTGAAAAATCAAATGATTATTGATTTGAAGTTTAATTTATATCTGGATGGTTTCTATAGGACATGACATCACCACAGCCTAATCGTGCTACTAAGGCAAATGAGGAGACAAATTATATGGTAGCGGTAAGTGATTATTTTGTTAAATGTTTCATTTTTTATAACATGTAATTTCTATATATTAATGTCTATACTTTTTATTGTAACAGCGACAGATCCACGTAGAACTAAATAGGAGGAGCAGCCCTCAAGTTCATAGTAGACCACCCTCATACGCGTCTCCATCCCCTAGAAGATCAAATACTGTATGTGATCTATTCTCTTCACCAGACAGAGGGGAATGAATTATTATTGTGTTCCTTTGTTGTATGCCTATATGGTATTTGTCGACATATATTTTGTATTGCATATAGTTGACATGGTATGCCTATATGGCATTCTTGTAAGCCTATATGGCTATTTTGTACATATGTTATACTTATATCGATAGATATTGATGTATACCTATATGGATATTTGGTTAATACAAATCATTTTTGTTGATCATTATGTAATATCGATAGGTGCAGTTGACATTGTATGTTGTTGTATGGTATTGCTTTTTTGTGTGTGTGTTCAAATGCATATTTGAATTGTTATTTTATGTATGTTTGGATACTTGTGTTATACTAAGGTTAAGATTCTTGTAGTGTGGGATGCATATAATTCTACCTTGGGCATGTGTTCTTAGTAAGACATATATCCTCACCCGAAGAGAGCTATCATAATATGGGATGTGATTAGCAATTCATGTGGATTTGGATATGATCTTGGATGTATAGTTCTAAGTCAAACTTGTAGGATTAAAATGACTTGTGGTTACTATCAATGGTTATATTTGGCTTGATCATGTACTTATATTTATTTGTGTATTAGATGCTAGAAAGGATGTGTTGATGTTAGTTGAGAAATCTATTTCCATGCATTTGAGATGTTTTGGATCCATGATTTTATGTGTATACTTATGTGTTAATAAGGAAATGAATTAAATAAAATAATCACCATTCTACCACACTTTTGAATTATGGATGGTGCTTGATCACCTTGATTTATGGATGGGGAGGAAAGGGAGATCCTCACGATATCAGGTTCAACCCCTTCCTCAATCAGCACCAAGACCATAGGATCTTAGAGGATTCATTTGTAGAGTTGAGCTTGGATTTATTCAAATATTTTTCATGATGTACATTGTAATATGGCCACTTGTATTTATGGTGGGTGGTTCATGGCTTATTGCATTCATTATCATTGATGATCTAGTTTTAGTATTTGACCCCTTATATATCTTGGCTATGTAATGATGTTATCTTCAAGCCTAATAACACAGTGACCTAAAGGTGGAAGAAGATGAGGGTTGAACATGGATATGACAACATGAAGATGATATTAAGGTTTAAGAGAGTAGCCTAACAGAGGTCTATTTCAAGCCTAATAGGGGTCTAAGATTGCAGTGATGGAACAATGCATTGAAGGACTAAAACAAACCCTATAGAGATAGCACTAGAGAACAAAGTCAAGTTGAACCAAGATAAAAGAAAAAGTAGTTGATATATGACTGTGTTGACTACTAGAACAAGTATGTTAATAGCCATAAGATGCATGTTGACATGTGAAGACTATAACAGTTATAGCAAAGGCAATGTCTGAGGATATCGCTGGTACAATGTAGCTCGGACTGTTTTGGCATGTTTTGGTGTGAAACAGGACCATGTCTAGCCTAAACATACCCATCCTAATGTGTTGGAACAGTTAGTTTGGCCGCATCAGGAGCAGGATGAAAGTTACACCCCTTTGCAACTTTACACTACCTCCTTCTAACGATTTTTGGGGTAGCAGAAAACTTTTCACCACGAGCAAATGACTTAGAGATATATAAAACTGAGAGACGTTATTGTAGAGGGACCCTACATGAGCACGTTGCCTCAAATGGAACGTCTCTAAGTGACATAGTTTTTGAGTAACAACTCGTCAAAGATTGCTTCCTTTTTGCACTTTGGACTCTTCAGGGATATCGCCAGTACAATGTAGCTCAGACTGTTTTGGCATATTTGGGTATGAAATAGGACCATTCCTAGCCTAAACATACCCATCCAGACACGTTGGAAAAATTAGTTTGGCCGCATCAAGAGTAGGACAAAAGTTACACCCCTTTGCAACTTTACACTACCTCCTTCTGATGATTTTTGGGGTAGCAGAAAAACTTTCACCACAGGCAAACGAATCAGAGATATAAAAAATTGAGAGAGGTTATTGTAGAGGGACCCTATGTGATCTTGTAACCTCAAATGGAATGTCTCTAAGTCACACAGTTTCCAAGTAATAGCTCGTCAAAGATTGCTGCCTTTTTGCACTTTGGACTCTTCAGGGATATCGCTGGTACAATGTAGCTCAGACTATTTCGGCATGTTTGGGTGTGAAACAGGACCATGCCTAGTCTAAACGTACCCATCTAGATGCGTTGGAACTATTGGTTTGGCCACATCAGGAGTAAGAGGAAAGTTACACCCCTTTGCAACTTTACACTACCTCCTTCTGATGATTTTTGGGGCAACAAAAAACCTTTCACCATGGGCAAATGGCGTAGAGATATAAAAAATTGAGAGAGGTTATTATAGAGGGACCCTATGTGATCTTGTAGCCTTAGAGGGAATGTCTCTAAGTGACACAGTTTCTGAGTAACAACTCATCAAAAATTGCTACTTTTTGCACTTTGGACTCTTTAGGGATATCGCTGGTACAATGTAGCTCAAACTATTTCAGCATGTTTGGGTGTGAAACATGACCATGCCTAGCCTAAGTGTACCCATCCAGATGTGTTGGAACCGTCGGTTTGGCTGCATCAGGTGCAGGATGAAAGTTACACCCCTTTGCAACTTTACACTACCTTCTTCTGATAATTTTTGGGGCAGAAGAAAACCTTTCACCACAACAAATGGCTCAGAGATATTAAAAAATGAGAGAGGTTATTGTAGAGGGACCCTACGTGAACCTGTAGCCTCAAATGGAATGTCATTAAGTGACACAATTTTTGAGTAATAGCTTGTCAAAGATTGCTGCCTTTTGCACTTTGGACTCTTCAGGGATATCGCTGGTACAATGTAGCTCAGACTGTTTCGGCATATTTGGGTACGAAACAAGAGCATGCCTAGCCTAAACGTACCCATCCAAACATGTTAGAACTATCTGTTTGGCTGCACGAGGAGCAAGATGAAAGTTACACCCCTTTGCAACTTTACACTGCCTCCTAACGATTTTTGGGGCCATAGAAAACCTTTCACCACGAGCAAATGGCTTAGAGATATAACTAATTGAGAGAGGTTATTGTAGAGGGACTCTTACATGATTGTGTTACCTTAGACAAAATATTTCTAAGTGACACGGTTTCTGAGTAACAACTCGTCGAAGATCGTTGCCTTTTTGCACTTTGGACTCTTCGGGGATATCGTCGGTACAATGTAGCTCGGACTATTTCAGCATGTTTGGGTGCAAAAAAGGACCATGCCTAGCCTAAACATTCCCATCCAGATGTGTTGGAACTGTCAGTTTGGTCACATCAGGAGCAGGACACCAAAAATGCAAAAGTTACTTTATGCAACTTGACAACATTGACACTTTTTTGCAACAAGACTTAAAGACTCAAACTGACTCAAAAACATATGTAATTGTCTTAGAAGACCTTATTACATACAATTGACTCAATCAAAATTAAATTTCACTGTAATATTGTGATTGCACCTCACGCTGTGGCTGTAGACTATAGTTCTTTACAAAGTCGACGACTGAAACAATGCTACCAACTGGAAATGTGTCCTTGCATAACTTGAATTGCAATTCCAACCATTGAGCTCTATGGGCATGTCTTGCATACTCATACACTATACTATCATGAAATATAGCCATAAACTGATACACTAGAATCTTTTCAAAAACCAATTCAAACCTCTTTGCTTCATTACCATCTTTTGTATTATATGCCACTATTTTATACTTATCTAACTCTACTATTTCGTTTCCAACAGCATGTGTTGTTTCCATATGTTCACATATTGGCATAAGTTGCAAGCCACCGCAATGCTGAAATGTGCCATCCAAGCATAATTTCTTGTTGAATATTTGACCTTCCTCTCTATCACATAAAATTCTTGATATGAAGTCTCTTGAAGATGTTGGTGGGGCACGTATGCCACATTCCTACAAAACATTGTTAGTATGCAAATCTAAACATATAAACTAATAAACATCAAAATGGTTAGAAAATTCAATATGTAATCTACAACAACAAGTAGTGCGTGTGTGATTTATCTTGACATAGAAAGGTTTTAGCATTTCAAAATATCTTTGACAAATTTTAATTTGAGGATACATCTTTAGAAATTTGCCAAAAAACTGTGTTTGAGTCATATCCAAAAAATGCTTTGGATGTGGCTCACAGTTTCAACTACCGATTCTCCTTCTTACCACATCCCTTTGATTCGAAGATACACTTGTGTAATTCTGCCAAAAGTCTTCAATTAGTGATCTCAATGCTTCAACAATTAGTTTTTCTTTTTGTGGTAGTCTCCCCGAGAACGCCCATGCTTCAACAATTGGTTTTTTTTTTACATTGGTGTCCTCAATTCTTTGGCACCTTCCAACAGCTCTTGATAATTTTTTCCTATTAATTCTCAATGCTTGACTCATCTTTCTAATGAGACGAGCTTTCTTCATTTGACTACTTACTATAGTCGATGTAATCACACGCCGTGGTGCATTACTATCTTTTGTTCGTGATGTGTTACCCACACTGTCATATGCACTCATAAGATTCTTGACAATAGATTTTTCACTTAAAGCCTCTGATGTTCTCAACCCAAGAATCTTCATGATGGACCTATACTTTATACTTCGCATCATTTCAACGAATAGTTGATATCTTGCAGTCTCATTTAACTTTTCAAAGAACAATCTCCAAATCTTATGAGCATATCTTCTACAAGTGCATTTTGGAATCTTACCTTCCATTGGCTGCAAAATATTCTCATGAATATCAATCAAATATTTTGGCTTTCTATGTAAAATTCTAGGTGGTGTTAAGATACGTAAATTCATCTCAACATCAGGAATTTCATCAATATTTAAATGAGATGGGCTAGATGGCATACCGTCGATCAAAGATGGAATAAATGACATACCTTGAGGTTAAGGTGGGAACGATGGCATACCTCCTTCATCACATGTGAGTGATGATGTACTCTCAACTTGAGATGCGGTAGATGGTATCCCTACATGTTGACTTGCAGTAGACGACGTGTCTCCAACGACGATATTCAAATCTCTCATAGCACGAAGTTTTTGCATTCGTTCTCTTTGTGCCGCCAATACTATATCTCTTGGTGATGGTTGCAATTCCTCTTCAATTGGCATGTCTTCATTTATCTTGTCCAATTTCCTCTTCTCATGAAGTTCCCTCATAGCCGCTGCTTTCTTTACATTCTTAGCTTCTATCTCTTCCTGTGTTGGTTTAATTCTTGATCGTTTCCTCGGCATGACAGAGAATTTGTCTATAGCATGATAAAGAGACCAATATTAGTTCCTAAGAAATGAATCCATACAAATAACTAAAATATATGTCATTCAACCCTTCATAGTAAATGTACATACAATCATCATGTAGAAGAGTAAATGTCATTCAACCAAAATAGGTACAAAGCATTATTGCAGCCATACAAAACATTATTGCACAATATTATTGCAGCCATACAAAGCATTATGGTACAAAGCATTATTGCAACCATACAAAGCATTACGGTACAAAGTTTACTTCAGTCCTATGAGGATAAGGTCAAAGAAGAGTCACCTATTGAGGCTACAAGTGAAGAGTACATGGGACTTCATGTTGACTACTTGTTGATAACCATCTAGTCATGAGGACAAGATAAGACACCAAATTTGTGAAGTTGCCAATGGCAACAAATTTACCACCTAGCTATCCTTAACTAATCCATGATTGCAAATGGATGTATTTTGGCTTCTATTGACTAAATGTGACTTATTTATGATGAATATAATGCTCGAAATTGTTCCTTGATCGTCTAAGAAGTTGGAAACAAGTGGACGTTAGCTTGGAAACATGAAAATTTGGAGACATACTGGTGCAGGCGCACCAAGTTCATTTGTACAAATTTGATCAAACAAGGTCTTTGATAGGTTGGTTTAGGGTATTTTTTAGTATTGTGGGTATTTTTGAGCCTTTGTAGAGGGAGATTGCTTGAGAGGAAAGCTTATGAAATTTGAAGAAACTATTGGTATGAGCCCATTGTTGTGAAATATTCCTCCTTTGGATTGAGTTGAACCCTACCTCTACCACCTTTGAAATATGTCCTAGCCCAAGATATGTGCATACAAATCATCATGTCATGTGCATACTTGTATGATCTTAGCATCTATTCATTTGTATTTTAACTTGTTAATATGATAAGATAATAGTGGGATTGTATATTTATATGTTGTAAGGATTTATTCTTGTATAGTTTGACATCACGGTATGTTAAGGTCTATTTATTACACATAATTATTAAAGAGCCCAAGTGTAGAAAATATACATGGCATCATGTGAGATTGTAGGCTACTTTCTTGATTGCGATTGTGTCTATTTTAATTAATTTTGACCTTTGAGATATATTTTATTATGCATACCATGAACTAATTTAAAAAATAGTCTATTATATAAACACAAGATATGTATACATAGTCTTTTATAAACATGTATGATAAAGCATGATAAAGTAATTCAAATAGAATTAAGGAAAATGTAAAGAACATGCATGTAAAGACTTGACATACCTAAAAAATGGAGATTCGAATGGAGAGAGTACCCAATTATGTAGTTTTTTTTCTTCTTGCATCAAACTCCTCAACAATTTGAGTTTTTCACCACTTGCTTCCTTTTCAATGTTAAATTGAATAACACTCAAATATAATTAGTAAAAACAATACTATTAACCAATCTATAATGTTAAATTCCTAAAATTCAATCACAATTAAGATTGCAACACTACAAAAATTTAAACTTGAATAGATATATATCAAATTTGATGCGAAAACTATGTTATTTCCTCCTTCTCAAGTTGGCAAAGAAAAAAAGGTGGTTGAAAGATCATGCAAAGGTGGTCGAATGTGCAAAATGTGCATGTGAACTTCCCAATAGCATGAAAACACTTTTTTTTTGTCGAAACACATGCATAAATAGCATGAAAATAGAGCATGTGGGCCTGGATCACAGGGGTCCAAGCCTTTTTACCGTTTCTATAGCAGGACAAAATGTGAGCGCATTATAATGCGCTCACGTTTTGTCCTGCTATAGATTGATCCATAAATATTTGTGCCTATCTCACCTTTTATAGCACCTTTGCAATATCTCACCTCTAGTTCCATTAGCTCATGTTTTGTCTCTCACCTCTCTATATCTCACTTATCTCTCCCCCTCACCTCTCTACCTCTCCCCTCTCTATGTCTCTCAGTCACTCCTTGTCTACCTCTCCATCCATCCTTAACCATCTAGGTCTCACTTAACCCTAAACCCTAAAGCCTCAACCCTCAACCCTTAACCCTTAAACCTTAAATACTAAACCCTATCCCTAAACCCTCAACACTTTACCTTAAACCATATTCCCTCAATCATAAACCCTAATCCCTCAACCCTAAACCCTACACCCTATCACTAAACCCTTGACACTCAAACCCTAATCCCTTATCCCTAAACCCTATCCCTCAACCCTTAACCCTTAAACCTTAAACACTAAAACCTATCCCTAAAACCTTGACCCTCAACACTATATCTTAAACCCTAATACCTTAACCCTCAACCCTAAAGCCTCAACCCTCAATCCTTAAACCTTCAACCCTAAACCCTATCCCTAATCCCTATACCCTTGACACTCTACTTTAACCCTAATCTCTCGACCCTAAACCCTATACCTAAACCCTCAACCCTCAAACCTCAACCCTCAACCCTCAACGTCAAACCCTAATCCCTCAACCCTTAACCCTAATCCCTCAACCCTAAACCTTCAACACTATACCTTAAACCCTAATCCCTCAACCATAAACCCTAAACCCTATCCCTAAACCCTAATCCCTCAACCCTTAACCCTCAACCCCAATCCCTCAACCCTCAACCCTCAACCCTCAACCCTAATCCCTCAACCCTTAACCCTAATCCCTCATCCCTAAACCCTAAACACTATCCCTATTCCTAAACCCTCAACCCTCGATACTATACCTTAAACCCTAATCCCTTATCCCTAAACCCTCCAACCCTATCCCTAAACCCTCTACCCTCGACACTCTGCCTTAAACCCTAATCCCTCAACCCTTAAACCCTCAACCGTTAAACCCTTAATTGCTATAACCTTAAACCCTTAAACCCTAAACTCTCAACCCCTAGATACCCTTAAAAACCTAAATCTTAAACCCTTAAACCCTATACCCTATACACTTAACATTGGACACTCAACCTTAAACATTATCCCTCAACCTTCAAACCTCTACCCTATACACTATACCCTCAACCCTATTCTTATTCCCTAAACCATCAACCCTCATCCATATGCCTTATACCCTCAAACTTAAACCCTAAACCCTATATCCTAGAGACTCAACCTTGAACATTATCCCCCAGTTGTAAACTCTCACCCTCTACCTTATACCCTCAACCATATACTTAAGCCCTAATCACTCAATCCTCATCCCTATACCTTAAACCCTGAAACCTACATCCACAAGCCCTCATCCCTATACCCTATAACCTCACCCTTATACCCTAAACCTTGAATATTGTGCCTCAACCCTATACTTAAAACCTAAACCATACTCTCTCAACCCAAGTCACCCTATGCCTTAACCCTTAAACCCTCAACCCTTATCCGCCCCTCCTCCCCTATCTACCTCGCCCCCATCTCTCCCCTATCTCACATAGCCCTCTCTCCCTAAGTTATAGGTCTCTCACTTGTATATCTCTCATGGCTCTCTACATATTTCCCTTCCTCTCCACCTCTCTCCCTCCTCCTTACCCATCTTTCCCTCAAGTTGTCAACTTTACTCTCTCATTTTATTATCTCATGGTTTAAGATCAAAAGTACTTGAGGAAGCTCATAATGCCCCATATTCAAGTCATCCTGGGGTAACAAAACTTATAGATGAACTAAAACCCCTATACTTTTAGCCTGGTATGAAAAGAGAAGTAACAAAATACGTGGCCAGATGTTTGGAATGCCAGCGAGTTAAGGCAGAACATATTCATCTAGCAGGAAATTTATACCCACAGGATATACCAGAGAAAAAATGACATGTAATCAGTATAGATTTTATACAAGGGTTACCTATGTCTAAATCTAAACATGATGTCATCCTAGTGGTAATTAATAAATTAACAAAGGTAGCCCACTTCATACCTGGAAGTCTATTTTTGCACAGATATATCCCCAATCTATCATGTTATTTAAAAGTGTGATTCGCCATGACTTGCATGTTTTTCAAAAGACTCCTTTTGGGAAAAATTATGAATAACGAAATAAGCTACTCAATTGACTACACCCACATAAATAAACACATAATTTAAGTGAACTCAAATTCCACCCCCAATAATACAAAACAGAAATAGAGTAATAATTTGGCCGATAGGCCATTCTATATGTGCACACATCTTGTAACTGCCAAAAATTTGGTAGTCCATGTGAGAAAAACCAACATTTTTTTTAATTTATACATGTTTAGAGAAGCATTGACACTTGGAATATTATTCTTGACAACTATTTATGAGAAGTAGAACAATAAAAAGTGTGCATTATAATTATTCTATTTTCACATTTATTTCTTACATGTGAAAACTAATCTCTCCACTCAAGCATGTTATGCTATCTTAATCACTATGACCGTAATCAGATTATAACCATTCATTCTCTCACTAAAGAAAACAACATAACGCCTATTATTTGAATAAGTGGGCTTTCTCATTATGACATGCATAGAAGGATAGAGGCAGGTTCTTAACTATTACAAGAACATTCACTAGAGTAAACAATCACCTGGTTTTGCTCCAAGGACCTCCCAGTATAGGTATGGGCAATGCACTTCCACCTTCTGTAATTTTTTGATTTGGTAGCCGAAATAGCCACGTGCCTCATGAATTATCTGTAGATGCATTTGTGAACTTGAACAATAATTACAGACATTGTTTCAATATTTTTTATAGCTTTTTGTGGTTTCCAAATGCCATATCTCGAATTCACGTGTTTTTGCCTTTATTTTCATGGAATGTGGGTGAATTTGCTAGCTGAAATTTTGTTTGTAAATTTTATTGTAGTTTATAATCCTTTGTGGATTAGGATTTCATGTTGATTTCCCCTACATGAGCTATGGAAAACCTAGAATTTTTAAGAAATTTTATGGGTTAAGGTTTTTGGTGTATGTCAGGTTAGAATAGGCTGCAATGGATGCCATCCTGGGCATGATCCTGTAAGAGTCACTCATGCAGTTAAATAATTTATAGCATATCCTACATTTAGTTCATTCCATGAGATTATACTTGGATGATGTCTTTTGTTAAAAACTTGATGTGCCTTATGAATAATCCAACATTTTGCACACATGTCTATCAGGGCATTTGCAATGTCATCTGACAAACACCTGATTTCAATTATTTTTTGGTGTATCTCCATACCCTATTCGAAAGCTCCCATTTGGGAACATGTTGGGAGGATGCTAGAAGATGTTACATCAAGTTTGGCTTTACACCTGCCAACTACATCTGCTTGAAAATTTCCAAGGCTTTATCAATGAACCCATTTTGTGCATGTCCTGTAAATATAGCATTCCATGTGACTACATTTCGTTGAGGCACTTATTTGAAAAGGCTTAAAGTCTCCTTAAGATTACCATTTTGTAGATATCTTGTAACCATAGAATTCCACAAAACTACATTTCGTTGAGGCATTTTGTCAAACAATTCACACACTGTCTGAGTTTTTCCACGTTTTGAGTACATGTTTAAAAGAGCATTCAGAACCACCTGTGATGTAAAAATCCACTTTTCATTATTTTTTGATGAATCTGAGTACCATGCTCTAAAGATCTCATTTTGGCACATGTAGGGAGCACGATGGCAAAGGTAGTTGAGTTTGCCTTTAAACCAACCAACTACATTTGATTTAAAAATTTTAAGGCATCATCAACAAGCCCATTCTCTATATACCCTGCAATCATTGCATTCCATGAGACAACATTTCGTTCAATCATATTGTTAAATAGTTCATGCGTCTTCTCTACGCTCTCACATTTTGCATCCATGTCTATCAACACAGTTACAACTACAACATTTGATAACAATCCTCTTTCAATTATATTTTGATGGATTTCCATGCCCTATACCAAAACCCCCACTTCAGCACATGTTAGGAGGATGTAGGTAAAGGTGGTAGTATTTTTCTTTACATCTCCCAATTGAATTTGCTTAAAAATCTCTAATGATTTTTTAGCAAACCTAAAGTGTGCATAGCCTTTAATCATCGCATTTCATGAAACCATGTCTTCATTAGGCAATTTGTCAAACAATTCATGTGCCTTCTACATTCTTCCACATTTTACATAGATGTCTATTTGGGTATTCATGAAAATAACATGAGATTGAAATCCACATCTCACTATCTTTCCATGGATCCATACTTAAAGTTTGTAAAATGTTTTTTAATTATTTTTGTAGTGTACAAAATAATTGTCGATGTTATGTCCAAGAACTTTGGGTGGTCTTAGAAAGATTACTCTTGAAGTCTATCAAGGTTTTATGGGTGTCTTTAGCTGGCCATATCAATCACAACTTGCATCATGTTTCTTCAGCTTGTTCTCTCAATTAAAATTTGGATGTTAGTGCATCCTTGTTCATAGAAGAACAATTTACACCATTTGCAAAAGAGGCACTCCCATTTGTTACTTGAATATTCATATCAGTCATTAAGACCTTTTCATCTTGGCACAATAGGGTTTGATACCCACAACTAGATATGCAAAATCATCTTTCAATGAATTATAATTATACACTCTTTGAGCCACATTTTATAAAATTACTGATATTTTGTCATAGACAATTGGTTTTTTAATCAATTGTGCATATCCCTACCAGACTCATGTAGAGAAATTGATTATGAGAGTATGTTTAATTTTATACTAAAATTCCTTAAGTTAATCTAATATGAGTTCTCCATTACTCTATATACCAGATGGTAGTGAATTTATTTATGATTGATAACTCTCTAGCATATATAGGTTTTGTTTGTCTAATTTGATGACATACCTTAGTTGCAAGAATGCTGATTTATCTAGTTTGATAAAAACTAAATATGAAGCCAAATGTACTCAATGTTTAAGCAATCCCATTATCACATAGACTTGATCATATTGTGCAGGGAAGTCATTGCCACTCAAATCATGTGCATCAAATTTTATCACTGTAGGATACTGTTAGGGAAGAGAATTTCTTTAACTTCATTGTAGGCATTCACAACATTGAAATTTAGTTTTGTTTTGGGGTCCTAAACTCCTAATTTACTTGCTTTTCTTTGTAACCCCTTTGCCAGAATTTTTGTGTTTGTAATTGATAACTTGCACACTTTCATTTTTCTATATATGTCTTTCTCTTTTCATCATTCACTTGTCATGTCACGTCTTGTGTTATTCTTGCTATTGTCATATCTGCATTTCATGTGTTATCTATTCTCCACTTCAACATCTGACCACTGTTTGTCATTGTCAACTACCAAATGACTGATATACCTAAATTTGTTTAGGATGGGAACAATGGTTTTGGTCTCAAATATGCTTGAGATAAATAAATTCTTATTGCAAATTATTGGAAAAAATTCATGTTAAGTTATGTGAAATATGCAAGCTTTTAGATTTTCTAACAAGAATTTCATAAGCATTGGTTTTGCAAGTATAGATAACATATAGAAAGCTACGAAATTCCAGTCAGAGAATGGGATCGTGAGATAAAAGTTGCAATAGGAAATGCATTGATTGCAGAATTAAACATGAATAAGGGGTCTAATCCTCAAAATTACATTCTGAGTAGAGATGAGTTACATCAGCCAATGCAATGATTATAGAGTTACAAATATATTTTCAAGTACAATGAGAAACATTTTCTTTTTAATATTGGGCAATAGAGTCTAGATTTCTAAGTATTCCCATCACACATTTGAATACTAAGAAGAACAACAGAAACCATAATGTAAAATTTTCTTCTGCCTTTTCTCTTTAAGTTCTAGAGTTTGTGATGATTTGACTTTTTTATTTAAACTTTCTTTCCTTCTTTTTGGTTAAGAGTAAGTTTGATAGCCTTTTCCTTCATCTTGCTACATCATCCTCATGCAACTTGATTAAGCCACAAAAAAATTGGTAAGGATTAATAGTAGGCATTTATAAATTTGGAAAATAGTATTATAAATAAAAATTTCTTGACAAAGTTTCATTTCATCAATTTTGAAACACATTGTTACAAAGGTGTATATAAGAAAGCCAATATAATTCTATTCTTTTTCAAAATGAGACAATAATATTATGACTTAAGAGAAAGCTAATTAACATCAAAGACACGTTACAAAAATTATAATTTTATAGAGACAGAAAATGAAGATTTTTTGCAACCTATCTAAGAAAAACATATTCAAAGGCTATTTTATGTTTTTCATTCACATGTCACAAATGGTGAGTAGTTAAAATCTTCAATATAGTTTCTACTATTAGGAAATGAAGTTGGTGAGCATATATAATGATTTCCACACATTTATTTATAGTCAAGGAAGGAACTATGAAAATATTATCACATGCATTGTGTACTAATTCTATTATAAATGAATGAAACTAATGTTATTTGAAAGAGATGAAAAGGATTGAAATATTTTCTTGATGTCCAATGAAACTAAATATGGTGTGTGGTATCATTAAAGCAAGTTAATGATTTCCACTCATTTGTTTACAGCTAGGGGCTATGTAGTTTATGTCACAATTATAAAACATCAATTCTTTTAAGCTTCTTTCTATTTTTTTTAGGGTTACTCGGGTTTTTAGCATGGTTCGAGTCCAGAGAGACCCTTACAAGGGATTTCTTCCCATGGCTTTATCGTTGAGACCGCTACTAGGGGGGTCTCAGTACCTAAGACATAATCTCCTTTTTAGGCTCATTTTTGTATTTATGCATAGATATATCCCCAATTTATTAGATTGTAGATTCTATACATGAAAATCTTGAAGTGCCTTTGCTCCCACTTTCACCCCATTTGTATACAAATATATGTGTAATCTAGTCAATTAGTAAATTGTGGCTACCCTTGTTCCTTTCCTAAGATGCTAATAACAAGAAGGTAAGGATTATATTATCTCTCTTGATCTAGATAGAAATATTTCTATTATTATCACCTTTACACTACTTGTATTGTAGACACAAATTTAAGTAATTTTAAAAAATCCTTTGCATTCCTTTGTTTTTAATGAAAATAATGGAGAAGCACACTACAAATGATATTTTATAAATTCCTTCAATAAAAGAGTGTAAAGAGAGATGATATGTTCATTCATAACACAACATGAACCAATCCCCCCTTACCCCTTCCAAAAGATAGTATAATCTATCATGAGGGTAAGACAATTAGAAAATCTAGTCAACATGATGAATTGAGTAGATTTGATAACTATAATATATAAATTAAGTTAGTATTACATTTCAATACCATTAGGTTTGAACTATAATAACACCAATTTGTACAATACATTTTTTGATTAGGACAAATTTATAACTAACTACACAGGTTAAAACTATGTAGATAAAATAGGAATTCATCAATACTATTTACTATGGTTAAATAAATTCTTACTAAATCATTTAATAAATTTTTATAGTCCTAAAAATAGTCCTAAAAAAGGTATATCTTTGAAGGGTTGGCAATCTCATCAATCAGACTCATTCCATCACCGATTGCTTGTATTGTGACTCTTTGCTCACCTTGTTTATGAATATCCCTCAAAATGCAAGAAAACTAATATCTTATCTATCACTTTAGATTTGTATAAGGAGTTGGTCAAATAGAAACTACACTTACCACAAAAAAACATATACAATTGAGGATGGTTAACAAATCCTATTGAGTTCCATGATTGGAGATAGTATAAAGAATCTACTATAATAGATTTTATGTATATCATGATATGCCTTGACTAGTATGGAGGAAAGAATTTTACATGTGTATATGCAATAGGCAAAAAACTTGTAAAACTATTAATATTTATGGAATTAATCCTTTCACCATAGAAATTATTGAACATTGTTAGGCAAGACTCCTTAAGATGCCCAGGAAAGAGTATATGTATTTAACTTTTCCAATATAGTCATTATTGTCTTCTAATGTGTAATAGAATTCATAAATGAATGTACTATAATTCTTCAGTTACATGAGGAACAATTTTTTCCAAAGTTCGATAGGAATAGACCTTGTACAATAATAGGTTTCTCTTAAGGATTCAATGCAAAAGGTAAAGCATCAACATGAATCCAACTAGCCGTAGGAGAATTTATTTTGAGCCTATTTTATCACAAACTTAAAAAAAATATTTAATATTTGTAATTGTAGGGTGAGAAAGAATTAAATATTATAAAACACGAAATTCTATAAGAAATTCATTTGAAGAAGACAATACTAAAGCATAATCAAAACAAATCTCTAAATTTTGTAATGTAATTTGTTCTGAGCAAGATTGAGAGAAATGATCTTTGAAAACACAAATTGAAAAAGAAAACCATAGAGGTAAAAAGCTTTCCAATAACAATTTGTAGAATGCATTTAAAATTTCTTCTTGATTTATGGAGTAGACAATTTTCTTTTTAAAGAGGTACAAAGTTGTTTAGTAATGATCTTCAAAATGTATTTGACATTTTTTATTGATTAGTATAGTGGAAATTTTTCATATAAGAGATTTGTAGAGGAGAAAAATAACCCCTCAAGAACAAAAAATTAAGTTTTCTATATTGGTGACATAAACTAGTCATGAATTTGCCCTATTGAAAAAAATTTAAACCCTTGAGTGGGAAATGGATTGCTTTTTTTTTCACTTAGTTCTAATTATTTTGTAAGTTCCATCTATTATTGATTATCTAATATCATAAAGGTTTGCCACACTTCTAGATTCTCTAAAAAGAAGGGCACTAAGAAGCCAAATTTTGATTACAACTATAGAAAGCAATCATATAACATTACTCAGAAGAAATATAAATTCATTATGCCTTTCCTTAAATCTTTCATTAGCCTATATTCAATGATGGTAGATTTGGAGAAAATACATGAGCCCTCTAGATAATATAAACCATCTTTCTAGAGTTCCATTAATCCCTCCTTGTGATAGAAATAGTATGTTAACGGGAAAGCATATATAACCTATCTATCTAAACAATCTTTCAAAATTGTAGTTATTTGAACCCATCCATTGTGTCAAATCTTTTAAAGTAAAAATAATAAGTAGACACACAATTTTTTATGAAAGATGTTTGGACCATATGAAACTTTAATTAAATATTAATACTACTGCAAAGGTCTGATATCTTAAATTTATTTGAATATAAGTTGAACTGAGTTATTCCTTGAACAATAATGTTACATGCAATTTAAGTTAGTATGTAGTATTACAGCAACTATGGATCACAATCATTGTTTTTTTTTAACTAATGATTTTTCATTAAAAATGGTGTTAATGAATTTTGATGGAGTGTATTGGTAATAAATATATAAATACATCAAGTATAAGCCCACAAAACATCAAGTAATAAATATATAAATACAATTAACCAGGAGGAATAAAAAGCTATCCAAGTCTCTGTGGTGTCCGCGGGCTCTCCGATATCTTGTTATAAAGCTACCACTTGTTATGTGCAATGGTCAAAAAGTCTCTTGTTTTTGTCGGCCACTTGCGGGACAAAGTCTAGGCTGTTAAATCATGAAAGGGTGTTCTCGTACGCAGAAGAAAAAGAGGAGAAAATGGGAGGGAAGTTACAGAGAAACATCTTCATTGACGGAGGGCAACGATTCTAATTTCCAACAGAGTCTTCACTTCCTCACAAAAATTGTTTCCACTTGGGAGACAAAGTCTACGCGGGTAAATCGTGAACGAGTGTTCTCGCACGCAGAAGAAAAAGAGAGGAAAATGGAAGCGAAGACAGAGACATGTGCAGCTCATCTTCATCCTTTCAACAGACTCTTGACTCTTGACTCTTAGTTTTGTCTCATGCTAAGGACGATATCTTTTCTACAATAATTTAGTTATCATTAGTTGGACGTCTACTGCTTTTAGCTTTCAAGTGGAGTTAATTTCAATTGTTACAATATTAACTTAGTTAGGATAAAATTAATTTCATAGTAGAAAAACCTAGGATATGCATACGTACTTGAAAACATGAAATGACTTTGAAAAAAAAACATAAATGTGTAGATAGTCACACATGTGTATATACATACATAGATTATATACATCAAAACATACAAAGACATATTGACCATATTTTCCAACAATACCAACATCCCAAGAAACTTGAAAGTGATTAGAAAATATGCATAATCAATATTTATTAATCAAGATAAACAACGAGGCTATATATGCAAGACTTAGGATAAATGTTAATAGAAGAACCCTTAGCTCATTAAGCACTAAGCATTAATCTCCTAAGCTACAAAAGATCCTCATAACATGTTGCTCAAACCACATCATGCATTTGTGTAAATGTTATGTTTCATGAAAACTTGAACTACAAAATGTTCATAGAGCTACCATCCACTAGAAAATACAAATTTAAATAAGCAAAACAAAACAAATGATTCAACCAAACTATTGTAATATGTTTCTACAAATGCATACTTGACATCTTACAAAGCATACTTACAACATGCAACTAGGTCCCAAACTTCCTTTGATGTCCATTAGGAAGTGTTTTAGTCAAGATGGATTTTTGTACTATTTTACATTTTGTAAGTTTGGCTTGCAACTATAACTTAAATGCTTTAAATAATATTTAAAATACCCATTTAAATATAATCTATCATCACCCAAAAACATCTAGTAAATATAGGATTATTTTTAAATATCATTCACTTCAGCATTTAAAGGTCAATTTTGACAAATAAAAATAGAACAAATATTTACCACTTTTTGTTCTAAATGAGTTGTAAAATAACAATCAATGGTTTAACCATTAAAGTGGATGATATTTAAGTAGATTGTAAATATATACCCTAATAACCTGTTAAAAATATTTGTGATCAGTGGTCCATCATATGACCAATGTCAAAGGGACATGGCCCCGTAAACATAAATGTATTGCTCGTAGATTCCATCTTCATTCATCCACCGCCAAACCACATTATGAAGAAATGATAGGATTAACATACTCACTTTTTTACAATCACGTCTATTTCAAATTCACTTAAAAATTTTTGCACCAGCCTGTACAAAATTGGGAATTCAAGGTTGAAATGATTGAAGTGACGTGAGAGCTTTCAAATATTAAGACAATTAAATTAAAATATTAATAATTTAAATATTAAGACAATTTTTTGTGCCTTTATTTGGAGACGCTATCTCCATTAATGAAAAAAATATCCTCACACAATCTAAATGTAGTAGATATCAAGGGTATTATCACCCTGGATGTGATCGAAGATGAGGTTCACATAGAATTAGCTCTACAGCTTACCACTACAAGGAAAAGGTGCCTATCAAAAGGCATGGACAAATTCCTTGTTGAAAATCTCTAAGAATGTAGATTAAGTACAATCCAGTCACATTTCCAAAATCTTTCTATTAATCATTAATTCTCTAGAGCTCACTAACACCATGAAATTTAGAGACTCGCCGATTGTAAAACTTTTGGTGGGCACATAAGTGCTTCATATTGAGTAAGAAAATGGCTCAATGCCTATGGGCACCTGTGTCTAGCCTTGCTCCCTTGTCCTTGTCAAGTTCATTCAGTGCTCCTCAGAAGCACAACAACAGAAATATCATTGAAGTGCCCCTAAACCCTTACGCCCAAATCACAAGCAGAACAATACATCTCCTCAAACAAAAGTCCACCTCTTTATGTTTTAATCGGAAAGTTATTCCTATGCATCATGCTCTACCAAGAATATCTTATGAAATTTATTATCTTGTGCCACACTGTAGCAGGTATAACAGTCGCCGCCTCCCACGATTTCAAGCTTTAATATATCAATGTTTTGAATGTAACTTTTAATAATTCACAATGAGATACGATATTAAATAGTAAGCTATATGAAATAAGATCACATGAAATATTTTATTTTATACAATTATTATTACATGGACACAATTGAAAAAAAATTTATTGTTAACAACACAATATTCATTTATGTAAATGAACAACAAATAAATTATTGAATATTTATTGGATGTTCTCTCAATGATCAACTTAGAGACAACGATTGCATCGATGTTCTTCATCTTTCCTATTCTTAACATAATTTGCATTTTCTATCTTAATGTACCATTCAAATGAGAATGGTGGTGATATTCTCAAAGTTTTGTAAGATTTAACTTGAGAGATAGTAGTGAATGTTAAACCAGCTCTCTCTACATCACCAATATTTATTGTTGATCTTTCCAATGTTGACCCTTGTGACATATATTGTTAAAGTCCATGCCATTTTGAGGGGGATTTGTGTATGATTACCTCTTGTAACAGGTGAAATAGGGACAAACTTTGGATTGTTAACATCCCAAGGCACACCCATATAATTATCAAATTCCACAATCACACATAATGGCAACTCTGGTGGTTGAGTACCTTGATGATAAACTATATTTTTTTATAGTACCAAGTGCTCCATTAACTAATCCAGCATTTACCCACAAATTACATACCACCATCACGTGTTGGCCAACACATAGTAGAACCACCCTATCCAAGTGA
Organism: Cunninghamia lanceolata; assembly: GCA_027924645.1. Lineage (NCBI taxonomy): Eukaryota > Viridiplantae > Streptophyta > Pinopsida > Cupressales > Cupressaceae > Cunninghamia > Cunninghamia lanceolata. The sequence continues at coordinate 10,281,357 of BSBN01000726.1, read as the reverse complement.
TCATCATCAGCATCATGTGATTCTATACATCGGGTGTATGTAGACACACTACGTGCAACTGGCATGTTGAGTGACTTTAGCATGTTCTTATTGTGGAGCAGAACCATACTATTTGTGGCATATAAATGCATAGATGCATCAAATATTATTATTATTGTGTGAGGCATGTAAAAATTGGTAAATATACAACAACAATTTCATGAAGTCTTCAAGCAAATTTTAAGGAGGACATGCCACATATAATGGTTATATTATCATTGAAGTGAAGTCTGGGAATTTTGACAACAAAATGTAGGTGTTTTATCTGAACAAAGTCTTCCATTAAAATTTCCAAATTATTTTAGCATTAGGGGGCAGTGTAATATGATTATCTAGCTCCAAAAGAATGAACAAAAATGCAACAATAATTGTTGCAAATGGTGCATTAATAGAAGTGATGATTTTGTAATGTTTCCAAGCTAGCATGTAGATGTTCAGGAGCGGGAATGATACTTGAAGATGAAATTTACTAGACATGAGTAGTGGAATAATGAATTAATATGGGTATAACTGAAATATATCTTAGATCATTTGGTTGCATATGAAGTGTTTAACAAAATGCCTCATGTGTTGAAATAATCACAGAGTGAATCAAAGCTTTGGAGATGATAGAATTAGGGTTATGATTCATAGGGAAGGGCTTATTTAGATTTTTAATAGCTAAAATTTAGCTTTAACTATTGAAAGTAATGTTGTTTAAGAATAGCCCATGTGACAAATGTAATCATAAAAAAATAAAAAAATTAATTACTTTGGAATGAAAGTAACAAAAAAATTTATACCTACAAACAATAAATATAATAATTAATTTTTTGAAAAAAATCAACACACATAATCACATCAACTATAGAATTTTATATAAAACAAGTGTTGTGTAGTGACTAATATCTAAAGACAAAGAGACACAGGGAGACAGAGAGAGATATAGAGAGAGAAAAATATAGAGATATAGATAAGAGAGAGAGAGAGAGAGATAACTAGTGCAAATATATATAACCAAAAAAACATTAAGGTTAAGATTAGGGTTATAATTAATATTAGGGATAGAATTATGATTAGTAATAGAATTAAAGGGTTAGGGATACAATTATAGTTAGGGTTACAATTAGGGAAAATATTTATAACAAAAAACTCGGTACGATTACAGTTGGAATTACAATTGGGGTTAGGGATAGAATTATGAAGAGAGAGACAAAGACAAAGAGAGAAAGAGATAGGGAGGGAGGGAGAAAGCGTGAGAGATATAAAGAGAGCAAAAGATAGAGATATAGATAGGAGAGAAAGTGGTAGAGATCGAGATAATTAGGGTTATGATTAGAATTAGTGTGCAACTAGAGAAAATATTTATAACAAAAAAAATTGTTAGCTGGTTAGAGTTAGAATTAGGGTTAGGGATAGAATTGTGATCAAGGTCAAAATTAGGGTTACAAATATAATTAAGGTAACAATTATAATTTTACTTATGATTAGCATTAGAGTAAGGGTTAGGGTTAGGGTTAGAATTAGGATTATGATTAGGGTTAGTGTTAGGGTCAGAATTAGGGTTAGGGTTAGGTTTAGAGATAGAATTAGTGTTTTGGGTTTGGTTATAATTAGGGTAAATATATAACAAAAAATATTAGAATTAGAACTAGGGTTAGAGTTAAACTAGCATATTTATATTTAAAAATATATATATAAAATATGTTGAGAGATATTCTTCTCGAGGTGCCTATTTCTTAACCAATTTACTACATATATGTAGAATGGAATGAATATCAAAATTTATTCACACACATAGTGAATACCAGAGTTAACTTTCAAAGCCATGCACACACAATGAAAGCCAAAGTTCATTCAAGCACACAAAGTGAACATTATTGAAGTTTGAAAGTATTTTTATACATATACTTCACACAAAGTAAACATCAAAGTATTTTTCTTAGGGTTAAGTTTCAAACACACACCCCCCCACACACACATGCACCCACTTTAGACAAAGTGAATGCCAAAATTAACTTTTCACACACACACACACACACACACACACACACACACACACACACACACACACACGAGCATGCACATAGAGTGAATGTCAGCATTCATTCACAAACACAATGAATGCCAAAGTTAACTTTCAAAACCATACACACACTAAAAGCCAAAGTTAGTTCAAACACACAAAGGGAACATCATTGAAGTTTGAAAGTATTTTTTGTACATATACTCACCCAAAGTGAACATCAAAGTATTTATGTTATGCTTAGGGTTCAAACACACACAGATGCACTTCAAACAAAGTGAATGCTATACTTTTCTCTCTCTCACACACACACACACACTTCAAACAAAGTGAATGCTAAAATTTACTTTTCCCAAATGGTCACATAGAAGTCTACCAAACATCAAGCCCTAATTTCTAGGAATGATAACCAACAAACTTCAAAAGAGAAGGAAAAGAACACTAAGAAGGATAAGGAAGCTAAGAAAGAACACAAATTTGACAGATCCAAAAATGACAACTTTTCTCAACAAGAGAAACCTACCACAGAGAAAGTTAAGTGTGCCTTTTCTAAAAAAATCTAGGCACGATGAACATCAATGCATGAGGAACCAAATAGAGCACCTCTCTCATATTATCAAGAAGAATAATATAGGGCTACCTGATTCCATCAAAGCATCTTCATCAAACTAGGAAAATACTAAGGCAAAATAGAAATCAAAAGCCAAAGACTTTGTTGCTACAACATCTTCATATATCCATCATGGATAATAGACTCAGGCGCCTTGCACCATATGGGCTCTTCACAAGTTATTTTTCTTCCTTAGAGAAATCCAGTATGTCAACTATCACCTTAGGTGATGATACTCCAACTTTGGTCAAAGGGAGAGGGTCTATTGAAGTAGAAGGAGCAACATTTCAAATGTTCTAAGTGGGCGGGAGTAAAAAGTTGGGGGCCAAAAAGTGGCCAAATTTATAAAAAAAAAATAGACATAACGCAAGCACATTATAACGCGCCCGCATTATGGCTTGGTGTTTCTAAGCCTACACCAAGCCATAACGTGCTCGCGTTATAACACGAGCGCGTTATGGTCTGCTATTAAAAAAAGTAGTGTTTCATTTCATTATTTGACAGCATTTTACAAGAAACCCGCAACTTGAAGAGAGAATAGAGTGCGCTTGTGTTGTCCAACATCCAATCGTCAACTCTTTCTCGCTGATTTATCATCAAAATGCCGCCACGATGTCAGGGAAATTAAAGAAGTAAGTTTATTTGCTTTCTTGTGTGAATTTGTTGTTAAATAGGTAGGTTAAAATAGTTTTTGATGTAAATTTCTTAAATTTATAGGAGTTGATAATGCACCTCCTCCTCCTCCTAAAAATGCACAAAATCCTCCAACACCTGAACAACAAATACCTGCTGAAGAAGAACCCCAACCATAAACAACTCCATTTATTCCTGAATATGCCCCTGGAACACAAGAAAATATAATGGGGCAAATTGAAAACAATAAGAAACAAATTGAGGACATAATTGCAAGGTTGAAAGAACCTGCAACTTCAACCTTGCATAGATCCACACTTGCTCATCCCTTGAATCTATGTTATCAAATGTAGATTCAATTAGCAAGAAAATCACTAGTTGGACAGAAAAGAGGAGACAATTTAGAGAGTATTATGCAGATAAGTTGTCATATGAACAAGTTAAAAATGAACAAATTACAAAAATGGACTTGTGTTCTATTTTTACAAACCCACGAACAAATCAACCTCTACCCCTTACATGCAAGATGTTCCCTATCCATTGGTGCAACAACCAAGCAATAAGGGACAATTTTGCGCAGAGGTGGTGGATGGTTTTTGACCATCCTCCATGCAACAATATTGAGGTCTCACAATATTTTTTGAGGAAACTCTACTACGAGTTTATCAAAAATAAAGTGCCAAATTATTTTGATATGCGGGAGTTCCAGGGTAGAGGTGGGGGGTCAGCACAAGATAGACCAGGGGCACTTGTCGACCCACAGCAGCCAGCGAGACAAGCACTCGCCAGACCAACCCATGAGCATGTTTCTATCCCTTCCATTATGAAGGAGAGTGTTGAGGTCAAGACACTTCAGTCTATTAGTGCCTTGACCCAGAGCATCATATAGCATGCTAGTCTTGCAGCACAGTGTGGGCCAGGGGAGAGTTTGAGTAGGGTTCCACCCCATATTTTGTCAGGTTTGCGGGTCAGCATGTGGTTATGACCCCACGGATAGTCGTGACGCAGGTGTGCAGGCTACATCTACGGCCAAGCAAATGGTGATGATAGATGCCCTCCTGAGTGAGACTTTCGGCATTGATACTCAGATAAATCTTAACAAGTTCATTGAATTTAATTTATTAAATTTTATTTTTGAAATGCAAGATTAACTAATTTAGTTTGATGATTTTAATGAAATTTCAGGGTCATAGCGTTGATGCAGTTTTCAGTGGTACTCCACCTACATATTACACTACATCATCTACTGTCGGGGTATGTAACTAGAAAACAATTATAAATATTACATGTGAATAGCATCGTTATATGAATGGTATTCTAATATGTGATTTTGGATGTTGAATAGGTTAATATTGGAGATTTCATGGCAACACCTGCTAGTGGTGGTGGACTTCAAAGCTTCACAGAGGTAATAAAATAAATAGTTTAATGAATGAATTATACTTACTAGATCTTTTTATTTTATATTAATATCGTTAGTTACATTTCATGCATGTCTTTCAAACTCAAAGCATTACTATATACATTGCATAACTAATAACTAGATGTTGATAGATGACAAAATTTCAATTACAATATAGTTATTTAAAAAAATGCCTCAAAGAAATGTCATCTCATGGAATGTCATGACAAGTAGATGCATAGACAAGGACATCACCATGAGACCACATTTCTTTGAGGCATCTTTTCAAACAGCTCACTACCTTGTCTATGCTACCACATTTTCTATACATGTCTACCAAAGCTTGTTGATCCACTCCACACTATTCTTCAATAAATTCTCTCTAATAAACTCATCAAATTACCACCAATTAGACCCCAGGACATGACACAGAGAGGGGTATGAGCCTATGACATCTTATATAGCATATGATTGACTCCAACATCATCTAGGTCCCTCCTTTGTTGACTCTAAAATTCCTCATGATGGTAATGTCTTCACCATTTCTCATAGCCCATACCAACTAGTGGTTACCTTAAGACACTTCTCCTTAGATTATTTTTTGTCAACCCCTTCTGGTCCACCTCAACCTCATACCAATTCCCTCTTTCACCTTTACCTATCTTATGCCTCTAAATGCATTGCTGCCCCAACCCCACAACCTCTTTCTATTACTTCACCTACTCCACTAGTTATGCCCAGGTATCTTCCCCACCATATATCCACCTATTACTACTTCACCTTCCTCATTGACTTCTATCTCCCCTCTAACAACCCTCCAAGATAAAGTAAAAGAAAAAGTGTAGGACCTTTCCCCATCCACTTCTAATAGTAGGCCTAAGAAACTTCCCCAACACTACACCCAACCTACTAACCAACACATATCTACCCTACCTATTTCCAAATATACCCTACCAGACGTCCCAGACCTAGTTTGCTTCCAACCCACCCCCTAACAAACCTCAAGACAAAGAAAATGATAAGAAAATTTTAAAATAAGGTTTTTCTTCTCCTATCTAGTATCTTTCCTCCCTCATATTATCCCACAAACTCTTGATATTCCTCCTTCCCGTAAACCCATAAACTTACCTAATGTTTATGTGATTTCTAGTTTCGGCATTGTCCTACCTCCATGACTACCAAACAAACAAAAATTTGAACACAACCCTACCCCACCCTACCACCAACCTAAACCCAAACTAACACCCTCACTCCCTCTCTGACTTCTTAAACCTAAAAGTTGATGGTACTATGGTCCCTCCTTTGTTGACCCTTATACCACACAATAGTCATGAATCTTCATCTAATTTGTATATATGCATGTGACTTGTGTGCTTTATTGTGTGTACTTCCATGTTTAGGTGAACGTGTGTGTATGTTAGGAGCCATGACTTGCATCACTATTATAGTTTTCGTAATTGAATAATGTTGTTTTAGTTTCAGATGATGCAGGTTGCGGAGACACCTCCCGATGTTCATAGGGCAATGGATCATGGTGTGTCCTCTGCGATTCATAGCTCCATGTCATTGACAAGGGTATGAGGCAGATTAGTAAATTTCAATTTACATTCATTGTTATAGTTGTTTATTTTGAAAAATCAAATGATTATTGATTTGAAGTTTAATTTATATCTGGATGGTTTCTATAGGACATGACATCACCACAGCCTAATCCTGCTACTAAGGCAAATGAGGAGACAGATTATATGGTAGCAGTAAGTGATTATTTTGTTAAATGTTTCATTTTTTATAACATGTAATTTCTATATATTAATGTCTATACTTTTTATTGTAACAGCTATAGATCCACGGAGAACTAAATAGGAGGAGTAGCCCTTGGGTTCATAGTAGACCACCCTCATACGTGTCTCCATCCCCTAGAAGATCAAAGGTTGCATGTGATCTATTCTCTTCACCAGACAAAGGGGAATGGATTTTTATTATATTCCTATATGGCATTTGTGGACATATATTTTGTATTGCATATAGTTGACATTGTATGTCTATATGGCATTCTTGTAAGCCTATATGGCTATTTTGTATATATGTTATACTTATATCGATAGATATTGATGTATGCCCATATGGATATTTGGTTAATACAAATCATTTTTATTTATCATTATGTAATATGGATAGGTGAAGTGTAGATGACATTGTAATATGGATAGGTGCAGTTGATTGTATGTTGTTGTATGGTATTGCTTTTTTGTGTGTGTGTTCAAATGCGTATTTGAATTGTTATTTTATGTATGTTTGGATACTTGTGTTACACTAAGGTTAAGATTCTTGTAGTGTGGGATGCATATAATTCTACCTTGGGCATGTGTTCTTAGTAAGACATATATCCTCACCCGAAGAGAGCTATCATTATATGGGATGTGATTAGCAATTCATGTGGATTTGGATATGATCTTGGATGTATAGTTCTAAGTCAAACTTGTAGGATTAAAATGACTTGTGGTTACTATCAATGGTCATATTTGGCTTGATCATGTACTTATATTTATTTGTGTATTAGATGCTAGAAAGGATGTGTTGATGTTAGTTAAGAAATCTATTTCCATGCATTTGAGATGTTTTGGATCCATGATTTTATGTGTATACTTATGTGTTAATAAGGAAATGAATTAAATAAACTAATCACCATTCTACCACACTTTTGAATTATGGATGGTGCTTGATCACCTTGATTTATGGATGGGGAGGAAAGGGAGATCCTCACGATATCAGGTTCAACCGCTTCCTCAATCAGCACCAAGACCATAGGATCTTAGAGGATTCATTTGTAGAGTTGAGCTTGGAGTTATTCAAATATTGTTCATGATGTACATTGTAATATGGCCACTTGTATTTATGGTGGGTGGTTCATGGCTTATTGCATTCATTATCATTGATGATCTAGTTTTAGTATTTGACCCCTTGTATATCTTGGCTATGTAATGATGTTATCTTCGAGCCTAATAACACAGTGACCTAAAGGTGGAAGAAGATGAGGGTTGAACAACATGGATATGACAACATGAATATGATATTAAGGTTTAAGAGAGTAGCCTAACAAAGGTCTATTTCAAGCCTAATAGGGGTCTAAGATTGCAATGATGGAACAATGCATTGAAGGACTAAAACAAACCCTATAGAGATAGTACTAGAGAACAAAGTCAAGTTGAACCAAGATAAAAGAACAAGCAGTTCATATATGACTGTGTTGACTGCTAGAACAAGTATGTTAATAGCCATAATATTAATAAACCCTAAAAAATAAAATTTAACTATTTTTATAAAACAAAAAATGCATATTATCATATAAATTTCAATAGACCCCAAAAAATTAAAATTTAACTATTTTCCCATAAAACAAAAAATATATATTATCAACATGGATTAAAAAAAACATGATGGATGTATTCCTCATAAAACTCCCTTGTCCTCAAGTCCTTGTTAGTCCTCATCACCCTTCATTTGATTGTACTATAAAATAGAGACAAAAGTGGTGGTTTTCAACATACTTAGTGGTTATATAATTTTTAGGAGTTCAACCAAACCAAAGCAACTATGTGTCCACCATGTACGTGCTACATAATGCTAGATTTATAGATTTAGTCAAAAATATTTTCAATCCAAACTATCAAAAAATGTCACTTTCCCAAAAGGGTGAAACATCTTTATGCTTTTACCTAGATCTAGATTTCTTATTTTTATATGCCTGAACAATAAATTATATTATCTACATAAAAAAATATTAGGTTCATCCTGCAAAGATCTAAGAATCCTACTATGCTTTGCATCTAATTTCTTAGTTTAGCATTCAATTTTGAATTAATCACTCCCGCAACTATCAAATAATTATTGTACATTGATTTATAGGTTGAGTTGTATGCATCTTATTAGATTAGCCTAGATTAAGGTTGGGAAAAGTTTGTTTTTACATTTTTAGTTGACCTCTCTAATCCCACACCACCCTAATATTTTTCTTTAGGGCTTATACCTTCACTAGTTTAGGGTTTTAATATTTGCAATTTTCTTATTACATTGTCTAATTATAGATCTTGCTAGGGTTTGTGTGCCTTTCATTAATATTCATCTTATTTTTAGAGTTTAAGCTTCATTTTTTGCTCTTTTTTTCCACCATACCCACCCCTAGCTACCCTATTAGGGTTTCATTGTGATATCTAATATACCACTGATAGTTCTAGATTTTGAATCTAAAAATGAATTTTTGAGCTTTAGATTCCTTTCTTTTTCTTGCACCATGAGCTACTCATGATCCTAATCTTCCATTGAGAAGAAGTTCTTGTTTAAACCATAGTCCATGGTTATGCAATCTAATGAGAAAAAGATTTATAATGCTCCTTGTGTCAAGAGAACAATTGAGAGGATCATCAAGATTACATGACCACGAGGCTCACCTAGACAACCATATTTGTTTACAAATGAGTGTGCTAGTTTGGCTAATGCTAAAAAATGCAACATAACTAGGTGATATTTCTCAATGTTCTCATCAACAACCCATATGGATTAGATATTTTACAAGATGTTAACTTGATAAATTTGATTCATCTATTATGGATAGTGTACATCCACCTCCTCCCCCTCTTCCACCATTGATTCATATTTTTCTATTACTCCTTCCACTAACATTACTTATCTCCATAGTACCAGCCCAACATCTACTAGTGTCACACCACCTATTGTCTTTCCTTCATCCACATTCCATCCTTCATATCACCTTTGTCAAACTATACCCCTTCTTGAGATACTTGCATCTCATATGATGTATTACACCTCTATACCTATTTCATACATCATTAACCAACCTACCACCACTCCATCACATGTTATGCCTATCTCTAGTTCTATCTCTCCATCTATGCCCTTGCATACCACTTTTCCTCTTCTATGCCTTTTTTCCAACCTATCACCTCTTCTAGATCCCTCATAATTCTATCATCCATTCATGTACACACCATAGTGGTCCTCAACCTTCACTACTTATGCTTCCATTTTCCACCCCTAATGTACTAATTCATAGGATAGATCAAGTTGAAAAGAGAGCATGGACACAAGACCAACTAGACAAGATAGTGATATATTCAAGGATGTTGGACATACACCACTATTATATGAGATTGATAAACATCCACTACCCATGAGATTTGTGGCATGATGATTTCCAATGTATGATGGAAAAGGTGACCAAAACAAACATTTGAGATATTTTATAGTAGCATGTGTAAACTTTATATATGAGTATAAGCTATTAAGTTATCTCCATGGACCTTAAAACATTATGTTATTGAGTAGTTATTTTCAAGTTTCCTCACTTGGTTATATTCATGTATTTGATGACTTGACAAAAGAATTCTTAAATTAATTCAAGGTTAATATGGGACTTAGAGTCTTATTTTTTTTATCTATTTTAGTGTGCCTAAGAACCAAATGAACACATCAGTGATTATGTTATAAGATTTTAGTCCTTATATTATAAGATGATTAGTCCATTACATGCTTTTAGATTACAAAACATCTTTATTAAGGGATTGCTTACACCAATTTAGGACAATGTTTATCGGAATAGCTTTGCATCTTTCATGGACTTGTGTACACATGTCAAAATCATGGAGTCCAAAATTTTACCAAGAAATGTTTCCAAGTATGGATCATCACATCAAAATCATTCATCATACCCTTCAAAGTATCAAAAGTCAAATAACCTTTCAAAGGGTATAAGTATGAAGGAAAATGTTCAAAAATTTCTAATAGTTCTAATTTTCCTAAATATTAAAATCAAATGCTCCTAGGAAGTTCACTAAGCTTTAAGAATATATGGATGATGTTCTTCAAAGATTTTGAGTGCTAATTTAATCTCTCCCTCTTGCTCATCAATTGGAACCCAACAAGACACTTCCTAGGACATATATAATGACCAAGCATTTTGCAATTTCCATCAAGTTAAAGGTTATCACACTCAATCATGTGTAGGTAATAAACATAAGTTACAAGACATTATAGACAATAATATGATCAAAGTCAATGACAACATAAATTATTTAGTGGCACCTTCGAATAGCCATTTGGAAATATATATGAACTCATTTCCAGACCATACAAATAATGTTGACACACAGTGAAAATAATGTTAAAAATGAGGACAAGGACTATAGAAGCTAATGTTACATCTTCTTTTAATCCTATCCCCACACCACCAACCTACCACCAATTGCATTTTATGATGTAGACATGCCATATAATAACAATTATGGCCCATTATACATCATAGAAAAGATGTGCGATCTTGATAATCATGATGTTCTTGTTAATCCAACAAAACAATATAATCATTTGAATGGGGGAATCTTTCCCTTGACACTCTTTTTGTATGTTATAATTACCTATCTCTTTTTACTTGGGAGCATCACTCCTTTCATTTCTATGACCTTGAGATTGTATTCCTAGACCTATGTTACCATTAGGAGCCTATTACCTTACTTCCACCATTGTGTGCTCATGCTCTTGGATGCCACATTAAGGGCATATGCCCATCCTAGTTTCTTATGTATCTACATGGATGTTTTTGGTATTTAAGGGCCACAACACCATTTTCATTTGTCCATGCTAGGGGTAACCTTATATCTTTAGATTCATCTCTAGCCCATATTATTTCCATGCCTTATATTTCTATATATTTGACTTTCTTATTACACAATGCATTTATTACAATTACTACTTACACGAGTTACACAATTATATTACATTTAGATTATATGTACTATTTTCCCCTAGATTCTCTAATTCCTTGCATCCTATGGATGGAACCAATTGTGGGGGGCATATTTTGTCACTAACACTCCCATGTTGAGATTACAAATAGTTACAAATACCTACACAATGATTCATCACCATGACTAAATAGAGCATTATCACATAGCAACATGCCATATCAATTTTTGTGTAGATAGAATTTCCTAGCCATGCTCCCTCCTCTCCTTTTTCTTATGATTATTGATAGTAAAATTCAATTTGCACTTGTTTTTCCTTATGTAACAAAATCTATTCATTATGCATTTTCCCTCTATTTTGTAAGCTCTAATGGAGCATGCCTGCTAAAGGATGAACATGCATGATGGAATTTAGTAGGCTCCATTACTTTATATTGACCTAAATACCAGGTATTATGTCTAGATATTTACTTTATGTATGCATGTTTATGAGTGCTTACATACTTTGAGATACATGATCATTCTAGGATTCACATGCACCTAAAAATGGAGGCAAAATGAATTGGTGAAATTTGCATACCCATGCCAATTCCCATTTATTTTTGTGTCTAATTTGAAATAATGTCTTAATGCAATTACATATTCACAAATGATACAATCCTGTGCAAATCTAGACTCGTTCTCACATCCTTCACCTATCCCTATTTACACACATTCCCACATATATTGTTGCACCTTATCCATTTCTACACATTCTCCCATATTTTTTATATTTATTACATCTTCCACATTTAGACATTCATTCTCTACACAAACATTTCTTCTTCCTTATCCTTGGTCAATCTCATGGGTGCAATCTATTAATTTTGCATCCACATATCTAATCCTTGAAATTCTAAAAGTCAAATTCAAAATTGGCCAACTTTTGCCCACTCACTAACCATTATAAGTTGACTAAACACACATTTACATGATTCATTGTTATATCATTATATTTAAAGGCCCATTAAACAACATTCATTATTATCCTCTTAGATCAAGGAATCAACAAGCATTATCTTTCACATTAAAGGAGTAGAGCAAGATAGGAACACTCCAATTGGAGTGCCTAAAAAAATCACAATTTGCATATTTATTCTAGCACATCTGCATGTTTGAAGATCGTTGTCCTTGATCACTTCTATCAAGGGGATCGACCTAGGAGAACACAACCCTTGCAATCCAATGACCTCCCTAGGTGTTTATAAACATCACTAGTCCTTAACACATGAATCAAGTGAATTATAATGTAAGGATGTGCATTCAAGGGGATGAGATATGTGCCTTGTAGGATAGATTTGTGCTTGTGGAAATGACTTAGAACCACAAATTCAATCAGGAAAAAGCTACAAGCCTATGTAGAATCTGACATGGAAAACATATTCAAATTTCTTATTTTTTGTGCTAGAACAACATATTTCAATGCACATTAGAATTATCTTTCTTTATCGTGCATAAAGATAAAAACCCTAATCCACTCTGTATTTAATTTTCTAACGTAACATTCAATTATGAATTAATCCACTCTGTATTTAATTTTCTAACTTAACATTCAATTATGAATTAATCATTCTCATGAGCAACAAATAATCAATCTTGTTTATGTTGAGCTATACACATTTTATTAGATTAATCTAGATTAAGCTAGGAAAAATATTTTCCCTCACACTATTCCACCATTTTAGAAACTAGCACTTGCACCCATGGGAGGTTCAAGGAATATGCCGATAGGAACAACCGACGAGTTTAGAAAATTTTCCGGCACGGCGTGAGACAATTTTCCGAGCACTATAATGCTCACATATAAAAGCCTATTGGCTAATTAGAAAAAAAAATTAAATTATAACATGCGCTCATTAAAATATACATAAAACCTCCTTGAATTTTAAAAAGTCGAAGTAAAGAAGTCTATGAAATCATGCTCTGAAAACTTTATCTCACTCTAGATGCATCTCCACCCGGAAAACCTCCATGAGATCATGCTCTTAAAGCTTTATAGGATTATTATTTATAGGTAGAGCAGATAACTACTGAACCAGTTTTTAATACAACCCACATGCATATATATTAAATTAATACTTATACGTTTATATACATTGAACCAATGTTAAAAAAACGAACCAACATAGGATAACGTTGAAACGCTGTACTTAAACATTAAAAACAGTGGCAAGTGGCGTGTTGAGCGTCAGCATTATCCTTCTAGCAGACGTAGCGAAGGCCCAGAGAGGCCTACAAAAGCCTGCAATCCGCTCTCTTTTTCCACATCTCAAACATGGCAAGAAACATTTTGGTTGCAGTTGGTATATTGTTAGCGATATCACAAGCAAACGCAAACAGCTCGGAAGGAGAAGGATGTGGACAAAGTTGTGCAACACTGAATGACTGTCCCGGTGAGCTGATTTGCACCACCGGCAAATGCAACGACGATCCCGACCTTCCAGCTGCGATAATCGTTACCACCCAAACACGGAGCGCGTGGTGGCGCTTTCCACAGGCTGGTTCAGCGATCGGAGCCGCTGCGGAAAGATGATAAAAATCAGCGGCAACGGGAGGAGTGTGATGGCTAAAGTGGTGGACGAGTGCGACTCCATGCATGGATGTGATGATGAGCACTCTTATCAGCCGCCATGTCGTAATAACATTGTGGATGCCTCTCTTGCCGTCTGGAGAGCTCTCGGCGTGCCCTCTGACCGCCAGGGGGATGATCTTCACATCACCTGGTCAATGACTGACTTCTCCTCCTTTCTCACCCTCAATCACACCCATGCCCATTCCTCTGTATCCTAATCACACACTCTTTCAGTGTGATTGCCTTAAATAAATACTACTCTCTCACTCTAGTGTTCTCTAAGTGCTAGTGCTGTAAAAACAGATCAAAAAACAGAACAGCAGTTACAAATGGCTGTGCTAATGGAATGGAATTTTTTTATAGTCTACAATGTGGGGCGACCTGATTTTAGGGGCCCAATATTGAACGGGTCGGTGCCATATCACAACTATTAAACTCTATGAGTTAACTGGAGATTAACAGGACGATTTTCACTACCTCACGTATTCTCGTGTCGTGTTGGTGTGAATAGGATCTAACTAATGACTAGTTAGATAATATGTCTTGTTCATACTACAAAGGGGCAAACCAGATAGGAAATAACCCCATTCACACCAACACCCCCCTTAAGTGCAACTTATGGAGAAGTAGACAAATGCAAATATGCAAAGATGGGTCTTCGCTACAAGGCCATGTTAAGTACCCAAATACAAACAATCTCTCACAAATGGAGTAAAGGAGAAAAATCCATAGAAAAAACTCCTCTCCAAAAGAGAGAAAACAAACATGTACAAGTGATGAAGTGATGGAAGAAGAACTTAATACCCCCAAGTACACCATCCATCACAAATATTCAATCAATAGAACCCCCACAAGAGGGAAAGAATGAGACAAGATGTCCCTCTAGAATGAAGTAGCTCATGTGCCAATGGTGAATACTTGAAGAAGAAGACCAAAGAGGATCTAAAACCAATAAACAACATTTCTCCCCTTGGGAAGAAACCAATCCACTGGTGTATGTAGAAGAACCTCCAACTCCAAAACAAGAGATGAGGGAGGAAATATCATGAAGTATGATGTCTCTGAAAACTACTCATGTGCCTCCATGTTAATGCTGAATGATACCACAATCAAATCAGGAGTCGTAGGCCTAACTAATGAAAGTGACAATCTATAATCTAGTTGTTATGGAGTAAAAAGTGGACACATGTCTTTTTACCTCCTAGTATAGCTCCTAGGTCCCCGTGATTACTTTATACATGCAAAATATTCACCCGATGCAAAATCCCCTGAAACCCATGACAATTGCGAATTGGGGGCCCATTTTATGCCTTACCCTAGACCAAAAAGGTGCCTAGGGACTTGGGCACCGGCGTCCTCGCTGATTGGTCAGGGCAAATTCCAATATATGTCGGCATAGGACCTTTAAAAGGGTCTCTCCTTGTCGACTCTTATGATTTAATTTATGAATGTTAGTAGGAAAGAATATATAAGTGTGTTTTTGAATTCATTTATAATCTAGATGGATATAGTGAACTTATGATCTTGGAGCAAAGAGCATTCAAAGCATTCATTATGTTATTGTTGCATATTTATGTTTCTATTATGTGTGTTATTGCAGATTTGGAATCATCGTCCATCTCCTTATGAGTTGAAGGATCTTCATTCTCCTAAGGGATTCACCTCTGAGGTAATATATCTTTAGCCTCTGCCTTGCTAGGGCAACACTCTCTATCTAACAACGGTGTTGGGAAGCTTGAATGCTCTCCTAAGATTTGACTAAGGCAAGTCCCTAAACACCATAACCCCCAAACCCCTTTTATTCTTGTGTGCAGGTTATAGGTGCGAGATCCAGAAAGGTGAAGACACAAGAAGGTAGAGTGACAAAAAAGGTTTCAGGATCCGAAAAGAATATTGCATTGCAGAAGACTTGGGAGCCCACCCCGTAGTCCTCCTACTCAAACGAGTACTAAATCTGACATCAGGACATCATCTGCAACATTTCTCCAATTTCGAGTTTCTAAAGATTCTGTCTTTCTGGACTGGGGTGCCTGCCCCATAGTCCTCTGACTTTCTAAGTTCCGGGACACAGGTTCTGATATCTCTCTGATTACTCTTATGAAATTAGTTTTTGAATATCTTCTGTGCATCTCTGGTTATGATAAGATCTTTACAAATCTAGGGTTTTGTGCATTGGTTGACCTAGGGTTTGATAAAAGGCCTAATTAAATCATATCTTTCCATAGCAATCAAGAGCACAAGATATGTAGCTGAGTCCACCTCCCTTTGGTTATGATTTGGATCAATCTTGTCCTTGAATGTTATTGTGGAAGAGGGTTTGATTTAGTATGCATGCTTGTCTCCTTCATCCCCTTTTTCACACATAACATTTTGGTGAACCCGTAGCATCAAGCATTTGCATCTTGTTAAGTGTTGAATTCAGATCTTGCCTTCATTCATAGCATACTTTTCATTAATCATTAAAAAATCTTGCATAATTTTGAAAAAAGTGAAAAAAAAAAGCATTCTAGGCTTGCATAAAGGCATAGTTTTGCATTATTTTCATTGCATATTATTGAAACATTTAAATTTTTTATTTTTACATCAGATATGATCCATATTACAACAATTAATCACTTTATGGCATTGCATCTTGCATTTGAAGATCTCATTTGCTAGGGTTTTGTTGAAAACTTGCATTTTTCCCTATAACCTAGTCATTTGCAAATGCTAGGGTTTGTAGTCAAAATCTTATTTCAAATTTTTCTACTATTATAAACATTCATTCAAATCTGATTTGCATTGAAGTGTTTCACCATTTCTCACCTTTCATCTTTAAAAAATCACAATTTTTACAATTACACATTGTGTATTTCAACATTAAGAACTTTAGCTTCTTTCTCACACTTCTTTGCACAAAGTCTTAAAATCATCTACATTGCCTTGTTGTGCAACACTCTTCACATCATACTCACTTTGTTTGTAGTGAAATTAGTGTGTTTTTTTTATTTTCAAAAACCTGATTTCCTCAAACTAGTGCCTTGGTGTGCAATAGTCTCTGATACATGGCCTCTAATCAAAATAAGGGTGGTATGGTTCCTCCTCAAGTTAATAAGAAGAGGAAGGCTCTTGAACTTGTAATTTCATTCACACCACATGAGGTCACAATTAGAGATATTGATGGCCCTATTTACATTACAACACGTATAGGTGGGAATCCTATAAGAGGAGTCCTTATCGATCGTAATTATATGGCAAATGTGATAACTAAAGAGTTCTTATACATGCATGATTTGGCACAAGACACTTATGATCCTACACATATGATGATCAAGGCACATAATGGATATTTCGTCCCTGTTATTGGAAAGATTACACTCTTGATTAAAGTGGTGGAAAATGCATTAGAACAACCATTTGTCATCATTCCTACATCAAACTTATTTCGTGTGAAATTAAGCCATCCTTGGTTCAAGTCCATGAAAGTGGTCCCTTCTACCATTCATAAGTGTTTAAAATTCCCTCATCAAAGATGGGTGCATGTTGTACATCATAGTGGATGGAAACCTTTAGCCACTCCTAGAAATTTCAACTTGGACTACTTTTGGCTGTAACCTATTGAACCAAATCAACCAAGAGAAGATCAATTTTTCTTGGCATATAAAAAATACAAGGCAAAGTTAATATCTCAACTATCACATGGCAAGAATGCTTCTGGACCCTCTCAGTCCTCTAAGGCTACAATTCCTCCTACCAAACAAATAAAGAGTGAAAGCAGCCCAAGCTGAAAGAAACCCCTCGCCCAAGAGGTAAAGGAATTTTTGTTGAAGTTCCTCCTCCTCCATCCTTACAAGGATCAAGAGACAACCTTAAAGAGCGAAGCCTTTCATCACAAAAGATCAAATTTGTGTCAGCTTCCTCTTCTGAAATGTCAAAGAATGTGAAAACTCATGAGACTCCTTTTACAAATATCACTAACAAGACAAGAAGGAACCAAAATGCAAAAGAAAGGAGAAAACGACAAGCTTTAGCTCAACAAGTATCACCTCAACAAGAAAACATCCCACCGACAAAAATGGAATCAAAAGAAGAGCTAAAGGACAAAGAATTAAAGGATGAAGTTTCAAATTGGGCCATAGTACCTTATGTACCTATTTCCTCTCGCATTCAAGATTGGGAGGAAGATGACTTGCTCAAAGATGACTGCTAGTGCAGTTGCATCTTCTCACAAGTAAGTATTTATCACTCTTTTAGCCACCTTTGATGTAGCACAGGTCTTTGAGTTGCTCTCATGGGTGGCCTCCTCTTATGTGTTGTATTGTGTTCCCTCGTGTTGTGTTATATGTTGTGGAAACTCATATGGCAATACCCTATTGTCTGAAGTCTATTGCCCTCTCCTAGGTGATACTCTCCCTCACTCTTTGGAGGGCAAGAAATTATCTTGCATTTCACTTAGAGAAACATTCACGTAGTTAGCCGTTAAAAATCACAACATAACATAATGTGGATTAAATATCAAATATTCATTCAAATGCAAAAACATCTCATTGCATATTATTTTATCAAAACATTAAATATCATAATAATATCATCTTGCATCAAAATAGTATTTAACATAGAAGTTAAAAGTAAATTGGTCCATCAAAATTGGGGTGTAACAATTTGGTTGATGAGTTCTAAGTAGGAGTTAGTTTGTGTGCCAAATAAATCAAATTGAGTAGTGATTGAGAGGCACACCTACAAAATATAAGCAGGACCAAGTCCAAAACAAAAGTTGCTATAGTTTAAAAATGCATGTGTAACGGCTATTCTTAAATATCATTCACTTCAACAATCAAAAGTTAATTTTGGCCAATAAAAATAGGACAAATATTTACCACTTTTTGTTGTGAATGAGGCGTAAAATTTCTATTGACTGTATAACCATTAAAGTGGATGATATTTAAGCAGAGTGATGTGGAACATAATCAGTAGAGAAGTTGTGGTTGAAAATGGGAGGTTGCAAGATGTTACACATCACTTTACTTAAATATCATCCACTTTAATGGTTATACAGTTAATAGCAATTTTACACCTCATTCACAACAAAAAAGTGGTAAATACTTATCCTATTTTTATTGGCCAAAATTAACTTTTGACTATTGAAGTGGATGATATTTAAGAATCTGTTCCAGATTCTTAAATATCATCCACTTCAATAGTCAAAAGTTAATTTTGGCCAATTAAAATAGAATAAGTATTTACCACTTTTTGTTGTGAATGAGGTCTAAAATCTCCATTGATTGTCTGAAGTGGTCCAATTCAACCACTTTCTTTTTAGACAACCTACAAACATGAAGCATTTTAAATTTACAATAAATATACTATATATTGTAACTTGATTATTCTATTTTAATCCATTAAATGACAATATTGGAGTCATTACTCGTCGGTCGCAACGGTTCTACGAACTGGAACAAAGTCGTTTATTAATAGGTAGAATCGAAAACTTCAAAACAAGTCGATTTCTATCAAAATGCAGTGTTGTTTATGTTTTCAATAGAAAGATCCGGGCGAATTAATACAAGGAAACAGACATAACATCCAATTGTCCTGTGAAAAATGAGCCGTCGCAACTCAGTGAGAAAGCAGCAGGGTGTTGAGGCATTAGATTTAGAAGAAGAAAGAAGTAAAGGCAATAAGTGCTTCAGGGAACAAGATTGGCAAGGCGCCGTCGCCCACTACACAAACTGTATCGAGCTCGCGCAAGGCATGAAAAAATATGACAAAGAGGCAGCAACAAAGGAGCTTCTCCTTGCTTATTCCAACCGAGCTGAGGTACTGCTACAGATGGGCGAGTTCCAGTTGGCGCTAATCGATTCCACCAAGGGGCTACACATGGAGCCCGGGAATCTGAAAAGCCTCTACAGAAAAGGCCGGGCACTTCATGGCCTCAAAGACTATGCTCGGGCCTGTGACGTTCTGGAAGAAGCCCTCGCGGTGGGCCCGTGCCACCCAGATGTAGTGACTGCTCTGCAACAGTGTAAGGCTTCTTATGCCTCCGCCCGCCAGGGGGAATACGATATTTCGGAGTTCTTGCTCCGATGTCACCCACAAAGAGTCAATAGCAATTTTACATCTTACCCACAAGAAAAAGTGCCTCGTGTTGATGAGATCATCGACGATGTCGAAATCAAGAAGACGAAGCATCACCCACAAAGAGACAATAGTAATTTTACATCTTATCCAAAAGAAAAAGTGTCTTGTGTCAATGACATCATCCGCGATGTTGAAATCAAGAAGACGAAGGATCACCCACAAAGATTCAATAGTAATTTTACATCTTATCCACAAGAAAAAGTGCCTTGTGTCGATGACATCATCGGCAATGTGGAAATCAAGAAGACAAAGGACGGACGGGGTCGTGGACTCTACGCTACGAAAAGTGTTGGCGCTGGTGAGCTGTTGCTTGTCAGCAACGCAATCGCCGTTGCACACTGTCCACTCTATTTAAATATCACCGATGGTCAAGAAGATGCTTATGATGTGAAGGTGGTCAAGGCCAATGGCTTGTATAAGATGTATGCTCATTTGCAAGAAGATCTTGTAAGTGCTGTGATTGATGCTGCGGATAAATCTCGCATTCTAGTAGACCAACTTTGTGCGCTGGATGACGGCTCTGCAGAAGTCCGCGCATCAACGCCAGACATGAACTTGTTTCGAACCACTCTACTTAAACGTCATCCATTTCAAACTGGCAACCCTAACCCTGCGACAGTACTACAGCTTGATGCGAGTCGCGTCCGTGACATCGTTGCTCGAAATTCGTTGTCCGGGGAGGTGACAACGATGGCTTCGACTGAAGTTTTGTGTGGGCTGTGGTTGCTGCCGTCTTTTATCAATCATTCGTGTCTTCCCAATGCAGGTAGAATTACTGTCGGAAATGCCATGTTTTTGCACGCGGCGAAGGACATTAACAAGGGAGAAGAAATCACCCTATGTTACTGCGATGCCTTGCTTCCACTCCCGCTGCGTCAAGCCAAATTCGAGGCCTCCGGTTTCAAGTGCAGCTGCAGGCAATGCAATCTGGAGAAATCTCTTTACCCAGCTCTCAAGCCTTTATATGCACAGTTTGAGGCCTTGCATGATAAGGCTCTGGAGGAAACTAATGCAGCAAGATCTGGAGGCCAAGAATTCCCCACCGAGTTACCTAAATCTGCAGAATTTGCCGAGGTTTTTTTAAAACTCGAGCAAACTCTGGCTAAGCATCCGAAAATGAAAGACGAAGAGAAGAAATGAGTTCGGTCTTCTTTTGTGTCTGCTTACTTGGCTGGAACTCAGTCGGAGGAGTTCTTTCCGAAAACTCTTGAGGATCCTATTCCTGCAAGGGTTGAAATAATGCAGGCCATTCAAAGCACCGTGCCGGGTGATGTGAGAACCCTCGCCATGGCCTCCCATGAATTGAAAGAGATAAAGCTCTTGGCTGGCGCAAGTGAACAATGGGCTATACAACATTCTGCAACACTTGCCTCAAATGCGTGCATCAGAGTTTTTGGTAATCACAGGGAAGATGTTATTGAACCACTTGTATCCAGCCATTCAAACTGCCATGTTTTTTAGTGGGTTGGTTGGCTATTAATCTTTTCAGGTGTATAGGTGTATAGAAGTAGATTTCCCTTCTGTTTTTCATTACATATCACTGCTATTCTTAAATATCATCCATTTTAATAGTCAAAGGTTATTTTTGGCCAATAAAAAATAGGACAAATATTTACCACTTTTTCTTGACTATTTAATTATTAAAGTGGATGATAGTTAAGTAGGGTGACATATCACTTACCAATCTTTGTTTACAAAAATAAAATCACTCTAAGACATTAAATTTTGATATAAAATAAAATACAATTATAATTTTCTCAAAATATTATATGACATAAAATATCTAATTCCTGTTCCCAAAGAAGCACAATAAACTAAATATTAAATGTGATAGCCAGATAATTTAATACAAAAATAATGCTCCCCAAAAATAAAAGTCCCAATCTAACTAATCTCTAAATATAATAACAATTATGGACCATTATACATCATAGAAAAGATGTGTGATCTTGATATTCATGATGTTCTTGTTGATCCAATGAAACAATATAATCTATTCCTAGAAGATTCTCTAATCAATTTACATCAAGCCAAAATATTATGATTATTCAAAAGTATGTTTAAAGAAGACAAATACAATATTGATTAACACTTTGGTTTGTGTCATCTTGCCACTTAAGTTTGAACAAGTAAAGAATTACAAGTCGTATGTCTTGTTATTCATGCTATAAATAGATTCTCTATATTACTTGGTAGATCATGTCTAGAACACTTAAAAGTGGTACCTTTAGTTGTACACCAATGCATTAAATTCATTCATGAAGGAAGAGTTATTAAGATTCCAAGAGATATATTTGAGCCAAATGCAAAGTTCAGTCACTTTACTTTAGACATATATATCCCAACTCCAAAGGAAACTCCATATAAAGAAGAAGAAGAAGGAAATAATGAGGTATATCAAGAGATGTTTCAATAATAAAAGAGAAAAAGAAGAAGAAATAAAAAATAAAACATAAAGAGCCACATAAATAACAAATCAAACACTAACAAAGGAAATAAACAAAAGCTAAAGTAAAACAAATACCAAAAGTTCATGTACATAAGATTACTTGGAAACCAAAGCAAGAAGTTGTGGCGCATTAAATGCCAATCAATCCTCCACAACTGCAAGTAAAGAAATAAGCAATTTGGGTAAGAAAATAAATTCCAAATATTGACACTAATGGATCATAGTTTTGTGCCTAGAATGAATGAATATAAGGAAGAGACATGTAATAGAAAAACCAAGCAAATAAAAACAAGAATAAAATGCAAATGAAGAAAAATTTGATGAATTTTGTTAGGATGATGATGATTTGTTATATGATGACCTTTTGGAGGAAAAAGTTGAGTCTCCAAAGTTTGTTCAATCATTTATGAGCATCACTAAGGCCCTATAACCTAGATTTCTTGTTTTGTCTTTTTTCTTCCTTATTACTTTTTACAGCTTGGCCTTTTTTGTTATGCCTTGTTTGTTTTTCATAACATGCTCATTTCACCTTCTACATTTGGTTTAATGCTTACTTTCCCCCACTTGGGGGTATTTGTTCCTTTATGTTTTCCTACCTTCATACCCTTTCTCATTTTATTGTTTACATCTTTATTTTCTATGTTTTGTTCACCCTTTCCTTTGCCTATGATTTCAACTTTAGTTACTCTTTTACCCAGTTCGCATTGTGCATCCTCATGCTCAAATTTTCTTTTGATTATGTTCACTTACTAATTATGTTTCTCATGTTGTCTTGTTATCTCTTGTTATACATTTCTCTGCCTATTTATGATCCTCATGCTTGTTCATATATGTTATCATGCTTATTCTTATGACATTTACCATGTACCTAGATTGCATGCCTATGTTTTATCTTTGGTTCTATATTGCCATCTCTTAGAGTTATCATTTATATTGGGGAGATCATGTCTTCCCCATAGCATTTAATCTTCCATAGCCATATTTTTACATTGGTGGCATCATGCCTTCCCTATTCCATATTGAGCTTTCATTGCCACATGTCTACATTGAGGGGCACCATGTCTTCCCCCATACCATTTGTGCTTACATTGCCTTAGTATGATTCTAGAGATACCTCATTTGAATAGGGGAATATTTCCATTGACACTCTTTTCGTATGTTATCATTACCTATCTCGTTTTACTTGGAAGCATCACTCCTTTCCTTACTATGACCTTGAGATTATATTCCTAGATCTATGTTACCATTAGGAACCTATTATCTTACCTCAACCATTGTGTGCTCATGCTCTCAAATGCCACCTTAAGGGAATATACCCATTCTAGTTTCTCATGTATTTACATGGATGTTTTTGGTATTTAAGGGCCACATTACCATTTTCATTTATCCATGCTAGGGCCAACCTTATATCTTTAGATTCATCTCTAGCCCATATGATTTACATGCCTTATCTTTCTAGATGTTTGACTTGCTTATTACACAATGCATAAATATTACAATTACTACTTTACATGAGTTACATGCTTAGATTACATTTACATTCCATGTACTATTTTTCCCTCTTCTCCAATTCCTTGCATCCTATGGATGGAACCAACTGTGGGGGCATATCTTGTCACTAACACTCCTATGTTGAAATTACAAATAGTTATAGATACTTACACAATGATTCATCACCATGACTAAATCTAGAGCATTATCACATAGCAACATGCCATATCACTTTTTGTATAGATAGAATTTCCTAGCCATACTCCCTCCTCTCCTTTTTATCATGATCATTGATAGTAAAATTCAATTTGCACTTATTTTTTCCTAATGTAACAAAATCTATTCATTGTGCATTTTTCCTCTATTGTGCAAGCTATAATAGTGCACACCTACTAAAGGATGAACATACATGATGGAATTTAGTAGGATCCAAATAGTGACCCAAATACCAGGTATTATATTTAAATATTTACTTTATGTGTGCATTTTTATGAGTTCTTACATATTTTGAGATGGATGATCATTATAGGATTCACTTGCACCTAAAAATGGAGGCAAAATGAATTGGTGAAATTTACATACCCATGCCAATTCCCATTTATTTTTGTGTCTAATTTGAAAGAATGTCTTAATGCAATTACATATTCACAAATGGTGCAATCTTGTGCAAATTTGGACTCGTTCTCATATCCTTCACCTATCCCTATTTACACACATTCCCACATATCTAATTGTGCCTTATCCATTTCTACTCATTCTCCCATATTGTTTATATTTATTGCATTTTCCACATTTAGACATTCATTTTCTACACAAACATTACCTCTCCCTTATCCTTTGTCAATCTTGTGAGTGTAAGATGAATTTTGCATCCACATATCTAACCCTTGAAATTCTAAAAGTCAAATTCAAAATTGGCTAACTTTCACCCATTCACTAACCATTACAAGTCAAGACTAAACACACATTTGCATGATTCATTGTTATATCATTGTATTTAAAGGCATTAAATAACATTCATTTATCATCCTCGTAGATCAAGGAATCAACAAGCATTATCTTTCGTATTAAAGGAGTAGAGCAAGCTATGAACACTTCAATTGGAGTGCCTAAAAAAATCACAATTTGCATAATTATTCTATCACATCTACATGTTTCAAGATCGTTATTCTTGATCACTTCCACAACTGTATAGTCGGTCCTATCAAGGGGATCGACCTAGGAGAACACAACCCCTTACAATCCAATGACCTACTTAGGTGTTTGTAAACACCGCTAGTCCTTGACACATGAATCAAGTGAATTAGAATATAGGGGCATACATTCAAGGGGATGAGATATGTGCCTTGTAGGACATATTTGTGTTTGTGGAAATGACCTAGAACCACAAATTCAATCAAGGAAAAGCTACAAGTATGCATCGATTCTAACATGGAGAACAAATTCTAATTTCCTATTTTTTTGTGCTCGAACAACATATTTTAGTACACATTAGAATTATCTTCTTTTATCGTGCATAAAGCTAAAAACCCTAATCCACTTTATATTTAATTTTCTAACATAGCATTCAATTATGAATTAACCATTCTCATAAGTAACAAATAATTGATCTAAGTTAGTTTATGTTGAGTTATCCACATTTGATTAGATTAACTTAGATTAAGCTTAGGAAAAGTTTATTCTATTCCACCATTTTATAAAAAAAATATATAAAATTGGGAAGTGTACTCATTAAAATCTACATAAAACCTCCTTCAATTTTATAAAGTCAAAGGAAACAACTCCGTGAAATCATGCTCTTAAAACTTTCTCTCTCTAGATGCATCTCCACACTGACACCTCCATGAGATCGTGCTCTTAAAGCTTTATAGGATTATTATTAATAGGTAGAGCAGATAACTACTGAACCAGTTTTTAATACAACCCACATGCATATATATTAAATTAATACTTATACGTTTATATACATTGAACTAACATAGGATGACGAACCAACATAGGATGACGTTGAAACATTAAAAACAGTGGCAAGTGGGGTGTTGAGCGTCAGCATTATCTTTCTGGCAGACGTAGCGAAGGCCCAGAGAGGCCTACAAAAGCCTGCAATCCGCTCTCTTTTTCCACATATCAAACATGGCAAGAAACATTTTGGTTGCAGTTTGTATATTGTTAGCGATATCACAAGCAAACGCAAACAGCTCGGAAGGAGAAGGATGTGGACAAAGTTGTGCAACACTGAATGACTGTCCCGGTGAGCTGATTTGCACCACCGGCAAATGCAACGACGATCCCGACGTGGGGAGCAGCATTTGTGGGGAATGATCTTCACATCACTTGGTCAATGACTTCCTTCTCTTCCTTTCTCACCCTCAATCACAGTACCCACGCCCATTCCTCTGTATCCTAATCACACACACTTTCAGTGTGATTGCCTTAAATAAATACTACTCTCTCACTCTAGTGTTCTCTAAGTGCTAGTGCTGTAAAAACAGTGTCAAAAAACAGAACAGCAGTTACAAATGGCTGGGCTAATGGAATGGAATCTTTTGATAGTTTATTGCATTGGTCAGCTGGGCTTAAATTTGACAGTTGTTTAGCTGTATTTAAAGTTTTTAATTGTAAAATACGGTTAAAATAACATACATGTAATTTACTTTAAAAAGAAAATCCAATTAATATGAAAATCTAAGTGTATGTATGTTTATATATTTTTTTTTGATTCGTAAGGAGGGATTATTTAGGCTGGCCCCACATCAACGGATGTTACAAGGGGACCTCCTCCCCATCAACATATTCTCAACTTATAGCTTAGAATCCACTTAACAGCCACACACACTTTCGAATCCACTTAAGACCTACTAGAAGACCAAGAGTCACCGCATAGAACCGCACTAGAAGCCACCAACGGAGCCACCACGGAAGTCCAAGAGCCACGAATCCACTTGAGAGCCATTGGAAGAACAAGAGTCACCACATAGAACCACACTAGAAACCACCAACAGAACCATCACGAAAGTCCAAGAGCCATGTCTTCCAACTATAGATGTTACTTGGTGGATTTGAACTTGAATCTCCATCTTAAGAACCTTATGGCCCCGCCCAAATTTTTAGGTTTTTTTTTTAAATTCTCAATACTCAATTTTTTTTATAGAATATTTTATATTTATTCCAAGCTTTATTAAATTTTGCATTGATGATCTGACAGTTATAAAAAATACAAAGAAATGTTTGCATAAGTATCTCGCATGCTTGTAATTTTTTTTATTTCTTATTTAAAAGTTGACTTCATAAAAAAATAATAATTGTCATGAGAAAGGCAATAACGAAGACTAAACTGTAGGGAAAAAATTTCTTGACAATCAAGGTGGACTATCAAAGCCCTAATGTCGGGCGACCTGATTTTGGGGGTTGTGTCTATCTAGCATTGAATGGGTCACGATGCCATGCCATAACTATTAAACTCCATGAGTTAACTGGAGATTAATAGGATGATTTTCACTACTATCTTCCTGCTAATTTTCCCTGGGTTTTTCTAGTTTATTTTTAGGAACATTCAAGTGAGATGTTGTACAAAGTGCAGTTTTTGTTTTGAAATCATTTAAGTTGACTTTGATCAGCGGGAAATGAAACAAAGGGCGAGTAAATCTGATTAGTGTAAATAAGGGGTCAAAAGGGATGAGAACTGGTCTGTTGTATTACATCTTATAAAAAAGCATGTGTCGTTGTTTGCTTTATGTGATATTCATGTTGATTTGTCTTCAAGGACTGTTGAGGCGCAGCGCTATAAAAATAGCTTCAAGCTTTAGTAGGGGAGATAAGTTTTTGTTGTCTCTGTTTATCTCTCTTATGTCAAGTTTTCTGTTAGGATATGTTTTGCATCCAACAAGTTGTATTCCATAATTATGTCTATTAGGGTGCCATTTGCACCAACAAGTTGCATACACTATTTTACCCAATTTTAACATTACAATGTTTCCAATAAATGTTTCATGATCTTTTATGTATAATATTCTTTGTAATTTTTTTTCATAGTTTTTTTAACATGCAACAATCAAGAAGTATCCAAATTAATATTCAAATTGAATACATTAATTCACCATTACAATATTACTATTACGTAATTGAAATATTGCATGTTCATTAAATTGCTATGATTACATTATTACTATTATCTAATTGTAATATTTCAGTGCATGATCATTAAATTGCTATGATTACATTATTACTATGTGTCACATCTCAATTAATGTGTCTTGTCAAATTTAATTTTATTGATGATTCATTTAGTAACCAATTTGGTAAAGGAAATTATGTTATGTTTGAACATCATTTGGACTTGTTAATAGTTACGATCACAAGTTATGGTTTTGAAATAGACTAAAAGCTTGTCCCTGTAAGCACTAAAATCACGTACAACTTCCACGAGGACCCCATGATGACACATAATCCTTGTCACATACATGTAAGTGTGAAAATAATGCCCTCTCAATAGTGTTTGGGTATGTGCAGGATCATCGCATGCCAAACAATGGCAATGGAAAAAAAAATCGCGTCTTTACTTAGCTAAATTTGTGAATTGGCCAACTTTGACTTTCATAGGCATGTTAAAAATATCCGTTTTGGTTTGGATAACAAACCAAAATGGATATCCGTTTTGTGTGTCCCAAAACGAATATCCGTTCCAAAATGGATATTCATTTTGGGGATCCCAAAACGGATATCTATTTCTTGGAACTATACAAATGGTTTTTTTTATAATTATTTTCATTGGTTTATGAATTCAAGTTACAAATTTCTATTGTTACATGGTTAACATCTTTTCAACCAATCGACAAAGTTGCATCTCTTTAAAATTTGAATCTCTCTCTCTCTCTCTCTCTCTCTCTCTCTCTCTCTCTCTCTCTCTCTCTCTCTCTCTCTCTCTCTCTCTCTCTCTCTCTCTCTCTCCCTAGTGAGTCTTGTTTGCAATGTGTGAGATGCACTAAGAAAACCTTAGGCTTTATGTTGAATTGGTAGTGGTTGGTAAACCTTTGCATGAGATCTAAATTGAATTCATAGAACCAAATAGTAATGTGTCAAACCATACAAGGGCATATCATATCAATGTGGATGGAAAATTCTTAAGGAACATGAACGACATTTGAGGTTAGTCCTGCAATGCTTAAGGAAACATCATTTTTTTGGAAGGTTGTCTAAATGTTCCTTCTATCAGAAGAAAGTACACTACTTGGGACATATCATTTCAACAAAAGGTATATCTGTTGATCCAGCTAAGATTGAAGCTATTTTAGAATGGCCAACCCCCACAAATGTTCAAGAGGTCCATAGTTTTATCGGTCTGGCAGAATATTATAGGAGGTTTGTTGAAGGATTCTCAAAGATAGCAAACCCTATCACTACCTTACAAAAAAAAGGGGAAGAAATTTGAATGGACAAGGAAATATGAAGAAACCTTCCAAATTTTGAAACATAAACTCACTACCACTCCAATTCTCACAGTACCTGACCCAAATGGGAGGTTCTCAGTTATAACAGATGCATTAGGGGATGGTTTAGGTGGGGTCCTTATGCAGAATGGCTTAGTTGTAGCCTATGAATCTCGAAAGTTAAAGACCTATGTGTTGATAACTAAGAGGGGGGTGAATCAGTTATCTTAATTATTTCAGCTTTCTGAATTTCCTTATCAATTAATGCAGCATCAAATCAAATAAGCAAACATAACCATGAAATGGAAATAACATCAATACACATGACACAATGATTTTGACATGGAAAACCCTGTTAGGGGAAAAACTACGGGGTGATTAACCCAAGATTGTATTCTCTATTAGAAGAATAAGATAGTACAAAATGGCACTTGCCAATTAGGGCTCACTGCCCAAGCACACTGCTCACAAGAGGCTCTCTGCCTACAATAGTTTATACAAGGAAACTAAATACTTGAACTAATGAGAAGCATCCACATATGCTGAGGTTTAGTTCCGGTTAAGCCCAATATACTGATCTGCTGCACTTCATTCTTACTCTCCTTAGGTGTTGCTATCCTGTTACATTTTGGACCTGTCTTATTGTCTTCACACTGCTCTTCTACTATTCTTCACACAACACCACACACCACCATATCTAAATCCATCTGGTATATATATCCACACCAAAGATTTCATCCACTTTCTAGTCGGCATCTGAAATACTCAATATTTTCCCAAACTCTAATCTGTTAGCTGAATCTTTGCATACCAAGTAATGCGAATCAAGGAGATGCTTATAGAAGTCATCAATTATGTTGGCCAATCATGAATGATACCTTAGGAAACTTAATCACCATCAATATCACATCCAAATTTAGGTCTGATGCTCTGTCGGTTAGGTCTTCCTCTGTCTACTCTGTCAATCAGGAACCCAACACTCAAGTGCTCATATTTGTTCACTCTTCTATCACTGGAGGCTAAGTCCTTGGAATATATTAGTCAAGGTACTCATCTTGACTTCCCCAAATCTGCACTTTATTGTGATACTTTCTCTGAAAGATCTGAACCTGACTGTCAGACCTTGCTGCCTGCTCTATTCTTGCTTACCGGACCACAACATTTCTTCAATCTGACTTTCGGTAAAGATACATCATGTCCTGCGGATGTGTGGGATGGACTTTGTTGCCATCAATGACAACACTCATAAAGCCACACAGTGTCTCTTGCCAACAATCTCCCCCTTTGACATTGATGGCAACACTTAGTGAAAAATGACTAAGTATCATACTGCACTCCCCCTTTGTTGATGCTCTATTCTAATGTACACTTTACCGAAGCTTCCCCTTAGCTAGATTCCTCATTTTTCACTGCTCCTCACTCCCCCTTTGACATCAATGGCAAAGGGTGGGGTCCGCACACCAAAATTTGTAAAAGTCAATCTATATTTAGCCGCATAAGTATTTAACAGGTTATACTCACATATACTTAAGTATGTCCTAACTGCACAACTTATGTCACCTAACTCTGCTTCATCCTATCCAAAATTGAGATGTGGCCACTCAACAAGAATGCAAAAGCTTCTGCTTTCTTAAGATCTATCAGGTCATTTGTCCGGGCTGTGGCCTGTGCATCAGTTAGGGCCTCATGCATGGCCTCTAATTTAGGGATAATGATCCCTCTGAGTTCATCCATCTGGCTTATTATGTTCTTCCTTTCCTCCTCAAGTTTCTTTATTTCATTTATCACTGCAATGGTTTGACACTCTTGATTTACTATGGAAGAGGAGAGAGGATCAAAACTTTGAGATAAACTTAATAGTTTATCCTCTTGCTCTTTTACTTTCTTCTCAATATCCTTGGTTACTGTAGACCAAGATAAACAAAATTTATATATATCTCTGCCATCTTTGAGAGCATTTTCTACGCTCTTTATTCTGATATCCATAACTCTCCTATCATTGGTTATTAGCCCTTGTACCTCTGATAATCTTTTTACCAAAAACTCCTTCCAGACCTTATCTTCTACTGACTTTTCTAAGGAATCAAAATGTGTGCTAATACTATTAACTAAAGATTTGAGATTACCGGATGAAGAGGCTGAGGGATCCTTCTGAAAAGATGGCAAGATCTTCTCCAATACATCGGATGCAATTTCTATAAGCTTGTAGTCTTCCATGTGAGACTTCAGAAGCTTTTCTTTTGCCTTTGCTGAAGTAAAGGATGCTAGCTTCATGGTTTGAACTGGAGAGAGGGAGTCAAAATTGAACGGTCCTTGAAGAAGTTTCAGTTCATCAAATTCCATCATCTCTTTGGTTAAGAACTCTTCGACTGCCTCTGCTGTGTCTCTTGCCAGAGACAGAGTTTTCTCACCTTCTTCACCCTTACCACTATCATCTGTGGCCTTCTCTGTTGGAGTTTTCTCTCCTTCTGTAACCTTACTACTGTCATCTTCATTTTCCTTCTCCTTTGCTTCTTGACTGATCTTCTCTTGTACTCTTTCTTTTTCTTTGGATCCAGAGTCTGCAGGGAAAACTGGAGGAGAGATGTTTGCTTGATCATGGACCTCCTCTTCCAGAGTAGAGGAATCTAAGTCCTTACCTTTTTCTTCACCTGACTCCTTTACCTCTTCTGCCACTGTCTCAGTAGATTCTTCTTCAACATCTGTGGCCGAGGGATCATCACCTAAGTCCTCTATAATAGGAATGTTGAATCTTTTGTATGCATTCTGTTGGGTGAATATTTTGTCGTTAACTTGCTAACGGCAAAATGGGTATATCAGCCACAACTATGATGAGACAAAGTCTCTCCTCTCAGCAAGGGGAGGTTCCCTCTAATTACTTGACTTTTGCAAACCAAACAACTTATAAAATTTATGTACACTAAAAACTATGTTTGTGATGGTTCCATCTCATTTCATTCTCTTTTTTCAGAATAGATGTTTATACTTCAAACTTTTGATAGAAGACTTATAAATTATCACAAAATCACAGAAACACAAAGTTTTCTGTTACCTCACTTACTACTTGTAAATGGAACTATTTGAAGTAGAATGCAGCCCAAAGTCTTCATTCCTCTTCAAGATGATAAAAGTAAATCGAATATAACAACTTGTAGCACAAAGTCTCCAAAGTATTGTATTCTCACAAACATGAACATATAGCCCACAACTGATTTGATAACACAAAGTTTATCAAAATCAAATTAAGAGTGCTCTTCAATCACTTGAAACAAACTCCACACTTCAATTATTATCAAATAAGATTATGATAGCAAGACGTAAGAACAAAACTATCACAACACAAATAATCCCAAGACAAAGATTGGAATTGAACTTGCTTCCTTGTATTGATAAATATTTGAATATTGATTTTCACAAAAAGCACAAAGTCTTGATTTGCTTCTCAATTTGCCAGAGTTTTCTTGCAATAGACAAAAGATAATATTTACAAAAGAGGCCACCTTTATTTATAGGGAAAGGCCTTGAGAAAATTTAGGAAATCTACAACTAATTTGACTTATTCAACAAGAGAGTCCTATTTGACTTAGGACTTCTCTTGTTTCACATGTAATTACATTTTGGAAAATTAAACGTGTAGATGTCCAAAACAAAATTCAATTTACATAACATCTAAGAAAAACAAGCTAAGGCACTAGCTTCCTCCATCTTTTTTCCTTAGGAAGTTCTGGTACATAGTTTGAATGACTGACATCTCGCATGCATCTGGTTTTGCTGTGTTTTCAGAGATGGTGCGAGCTCGGAGAATTGAATCTTTCACCGCCTTTACTGCCTTTTCATGCTTATCTAAATTATCCTTCAGGTTCTCTAGAGTCGAATGTTGATCATACAGGGTATCCATTGAGAGCACTGAGGGAGCTTCCTCTTCAAACCCTGTAAGGAACTCTTTCAACTTAATTCCCTTACTTTCCAACCACAAGTTGGTGTTTGCCAATATTGGTTGGAATCTTTTCCTGATGGATGTCTCCTCTTTGACTGACCATTTCACCTCTGGGAGAGGTGAAGCCTCAACATTCTCTGCCTCATATTTGTGATCTAGGACATCCCCATCATCCTCCATTCCATCTGGAATATCAGCAAGTCCTAGTTCTTCAATTTGACTTAGATGAAGTCTGCAAAAATCTAGTTTTCTGATCTCATTTTGAGTCCTGAGATCTGCCCATATGTCTTCGACCATTGGCACATGAAAAGTTGACTTCCTCTTGATTTTATCTTGAACCCTTCTGAAGTCAAAATGATTTCTTTTCTTGTAGGTCTTCATGGTGACCAACTGCAACTCAGAGTCAATTATCTTTGCTTTGTTGGCAGATTGAACTGAGTACCTCCCAATTTCAATGGGAAACTTTATCCCTGACCTCTTAAGCTCCATCTGTTTGTTGTGTACCACAATCAGTTGTCTGCAAAGCTCCATAAGAACAATGCAATCACTGGGATACCGTGGCAGCATGTAAGGGTAACCAGGATAATATCCTACCCGAAGATATGTAAAGCTGGGAAATTGCAAGAACAAGCAACCAAAAGAATTTACAACCTGCCAAGCTTCATCAGAAACTCTTCTTTGAACCAGTTCACCATCCCACAAGCACAAGAAAACTGAGAAGAAAGCATCATTGACTCTTCTGAAATGATGAATTGACCCCTTCAGAGTGATTTGGGGGTAATATTCATACACTGGGACCAATCTCCTGTCTCCTACTTGGGTTAAACCTGGAAAGTTCCTCATGCTTGCAGCAGCATAGACAAGATAAGAGGTCATGTAAAATTTGAAGGTAGTATTGACCCTTATTAGTTGCTTGTGCAAAGCATTGCTGATCTGTTCACCCCAGAATATCTTCTGATTACCCCATAGAATCACCTTAATGTAAGTGTACATCCAATCCTAGAATTTGGAAGTAGAAGGGAGTCCTCTGATGCGACTCAAGAGAGTAATCAAATCACACACTTCCTCCACAAAATCACTCCTGTGAAGGTCTTTTGGCCATCTGGTCAAAGTTGTCCTAGGAATCTTTAACCATTTGCTGTTTATATGCCTCCTAGCAGATTCCACGTCATTATCATAGTCTTGTTGACCCTGAGCAAAATCAATCCGCCTGACATTTTCAATTGGTGGACACATGAAAATTTTGTCCATGAATTCTACATCCAATCTCATGATTACATTTCCCTGTGAGTCCGTCACAGCTCTAGCGTCTTTGTTGTAGTGGCTGGCCACTTGTAGAACAAATTCAGGATTGTGTGCACTAACTGGAAATGATGCAACCAAATGAATACCGCTGTCAATGATTTTCTACATAGGCTTGGAGGGATTTACTTGTTTAGTTCTATCTACGAACTCGGCCAAGTCCACATGCCCAATTTCTGTGTCTCTGATTTCATCAACGTTTGATTGCACTGCCATTACCGGAAAGACACCCTGGTACTTGTACTTCATGGCTCTGGACTTTGACGGAGATGATTCTGACATGAGCTCTGTAGAAAACTGTGAACTTGAACACCACGAACGTTGATTGAGAACTGCAAAAGGCCATGATCTCGCAGTTAGGGGAAAAATTGGATAGACTGGGTCAACTACGTTTTGATGATCATGGGCAGGAAAGCTTGCATTTGAAGGGCTTGAGTGCGCAAATCAAGGCGAAGGCGAAAGTGGGCTTCTAGTTTTGAAGAGTGAATTTTTCGGTGTTGGGAAAAAATCAAGAAAATGTGCTTGAGCGGGTGATTTGGCCGCCATTGCAGGTTGGGAGAGTTATCAAGTGTAAGAGCGGTGGAAAACACCGCTTCTGCATGTATTTTGGAAGTTTTGGTTTAACATGCACAAGCGGTTAATATTACCGCTATTACATGTAACTTAGTAAAAACCTCAAGTGCTCAGGCGGAGGTACCAGCCGCTTATGCATATAATAGGTTTCATTACTAACAAATGCTCAGGTGGGTGTATCAGCCGCTCCAGCAGGGAAGTGACCAAACAGGTTTTGGTGTAGGGGCGGGTGTATCGGCCGCTGTTACATGTGAATCAAAACTCAAAGTTGACAATGTTCGGTCGGCGATAAACGCCGACACTGCATAGGGTATTTCGGAGTCTTCGATGTAAGGGCAGAAAAATCCACCGACATTGCACATAATGGAAGTTGCGAGGTTTGGAAGGTCTAAGCGGCGAATTTGGCCGTTGATGCATCTCTTCGAAAGTTGTATCAACGGTGAAGGTTTTAAATGATGAAAAACACAGCGTCCTCAAAACAAAAACCCTAACAGCAGCCTATGTTGTATGGGCAAAAACACTCCAGACACAAATCACAAACATAACCAAAATAAAAAGAATAAAAACCTAACAAAAATCTATCTAATTAAAACCTAAACCAACAGTTGCGTTTAAACAAAAATCTCTGGTAAGAAGATCATGTTCAAAAGAAAGGTCTACCTGTGATGTCGGTAGAAAACCCTAAGCACCAATCTGCAACACGAAATCCGCTATGATTCGAAAACACGCGATTTGGTGGTCGAAGATGGTATTAGCGAATAGGCTAAATGGTTTCTGTTTTGAAATGAAAGAAATGACAAGACCATGGGTTTATAACACCTTAAAAGGTTGAAAACAAAACCATTAATACCTGGCAGGAACGACCATAAATGTCACTCCAGTTAAAAGATCCGGAGATCTTGTTGAAGCGGGTGTTTCGGTCGTTCCGGCAGGGAGAGTTAACACTCGTATGTAACGGCGGGTGATTTGGCCGCCATTACACAACAAACAAAAATGCAACATATGTAATAGCGGATAAAAACTCTGCTATTACATATTAAAACAAACTTCAAAATATGTAATAGCGGGTGAAAACACCGCACTTACATGATAAAATGAAAATTTGGCTAACACCTGAAAAATGACTAAAACATGACCTTTTAACCAGTTTACGACTTAAATGATCCTTGCGAATATCGAGAAATCAATTCAAGGGAATGTCGCAGACGAGTTTAGAATGTCAAATGACTTCGCACAAGACCAAGGAAATCTTTTCTCGATTTGCGATCTTAGAGTGTAGATTCACGAAACGGACAAGTTTCGTGGGGGTTGTCTACAAAAATGAGCGTAGCTAATTTTGAGAACAACACATTCCGAAGGATCTCTTCTGTCTCTTTTGCTACTTTGTTAGTTTCTCTGAGCATAAGATGATTCATTCTAGCTTTGCTCTGAAACTCATCCTTACAATCTTTGAAGATCATAATCTTCTGCTTAGGAGTGATTGAAGGATATAGCTGAATAGCTATCTGTTCTCAGATCTCAAGATCCTTTGCCATAGCATTATTCTTTCTTATTTCTAATTCCTTTTCTAGGCTTTTGGGGATAAGAGATATGATTTCAATAAAATCCTTATTGTAGATATTCAGATACCTGACTATGGCTTCTTGCAAGATCTTTTGGTCAGCTTCATTGTAATCATCATAGAATTCAGCCATTGGTTGAAGGTTCCCATCCATAATAACTGATTTTATGATGTCATCAATGCACAAAGTAGGCTTCTCAATAAATTCTTCTGTTACTTCTTCAGTAGAGAGATCACCAGAAGTTTTCCTTTTCTTCTTCATTTTCTTTACTTCTCCGTCTGATTCTGTCTCTTCTTCATCCTTTTGGCTTGTATAAGACCTTGTTGCCTTTTTCTTGGTTCTCTTCTCTCCTTTTCCGGTGTCTGAGCTTACGGTTTTGAATCCTTTTGACCCTTGGGAGTGGCAGGTGCAGAGCTTTTGGTTGATCTGATCTGGGAGGGGGCTTGCACCAGAGCACTTTCTTTTCCAGTTTCTTGCTTTTCTTTCTCTGCCCTTTCCATTTTCTCTCTGTTGGCATCAAGTGCCTCTTTTGAGATTCCATGCCTCTTGGCAAATTCTTCTACCTCTTTTCTCACTTTTCTCTTCATCTCCGGTTGTCTGAGCTCCACATGGATTTTTACACTTAATTCTTTAAAGGTTCCAAACCTTTCTGCCTTAGGATCCTTGGGCTGACTTAGCATGTGTTGAACATGCAGCTCTACAATTTTCTCATCAACTTCATACCCCATTGGCATGATCCACACTGTTCTTGGTTCCACTACCTCCATTAGGCATTGATCAGTTTCTACCATAAAGCATATTGTATTCTTATACTTTTCAACTAGCGATTGAGGAATTCTTTCTCTGGTTTGCATCATGTTCTGAAATTTCTTGAAATAGCCCCAGAGTGTTGTGTTTTGTGCCTTGGCATCACCAAGTCCATGCAAGTAATCCCTGATTTGTATGGCAACCGGTCTATCATTTTGCCATATCCAGCCACTAGATCCGGGTAGCTCATTCATATAATAGAAGAACAAACAAAGTATCAAGCCACCGTATTTGAAGGAATTCTTCTTGTCCTTCTTTATCTTCTGTAGATTTTCCAAAAGTTGGTTCAGAAGGAGCTCACAGAGATCATAGTCAGCATTCTTCCTCAACATTTCATAGGTAGTATATACAGCAGTTTTGGATACTGAATTCTCCCTGCTGGAATGATATATCTTATATCCAATTATCATTGATGCAAACTTGATATTCGGATCTGTGACATCCTCAATTGTCATTGCTCTTTTATCAAATTTTGATCTGGTAGCCTCACTGACAATTTGGTTTTTGACAGATTTGAGAGTAGGCATCCCACTAGTTGAGTGTAATCCAGTTACTTCCCTAATGGCATCCTTACTGATCTTAAATGGCCTATTCAACCATATAAAGTTATCATGTATTCTACTTCGAACATACCGGACCCATTCATCTTCTGGAAAATAGGGGAAATGAATGCACTATGCAAAATATTTGTCTCGGATAGCCTTATACTGAGGTTTGAGATCAAAAGAGTCGTCTATTAAATGATTGTGATAGATATCTGACAGCTTGGATTTCCCAAAATTTTCAATGTTCGCATGAATATATGCCCTAACATCTTCAACATGCAAAACCCCATGCGGAATGCTGGAAAAAGCCCCTAAGGGATCCACTTCTAGAGATTTGTAAGGATGTTTCTTAAATTTGGGTTGAGGCCTATCAGAAATCTTTACAACATTTGGAGTAGCCATCTTCAAAAGATTTACAGAGAGATTTTCAACAACGGAAAATACCTTTTACGCTTCTAGGGTTCGCTGAATGAGCCGGATTAATTTGCTAGATGAATCGACTTCAACGGTTGATCTTTTGAGAATTTGAGACAATTTGTTGCAGAGCTCCTTTTCTCTTCTTCTTGAATGCAAATGTGCAAATGACAAATGAATGAGCCTTTTCATTTCTGGGAAAACCCTAATTTCATATTGCAGTAAATGTGCAACTCAAGTCATTTCAGTTGCCTGGTTCTTCTTATTTTGAGAAAGATCTTTTTTCGGATCACTGAGATATACTTAGAGTTATCCTTGGTGATTAATAACAAACTATCTTACTCTCCCCAAACACTTGATCTATCCGCAGAACAAGATGCCTCGAATTTGAATCATACCAAATCTAAATGTGATAATCCTGTTTTACCGGATGACTGTTAAACCAAATCAATCTTGGAAGATTAGACTCTTCAAATCTTCCTGCAGATCTTCCATATCTTTACCAAGCTTTCTTTAGATGTTTCTCTGAGAATCCTTTAATCTACAACTTCCCATGTGCCAATTTCAGGCACCAATTGACTAGCTGGGGGATTTTTTTTCTTAGTGACTCCCCCTGAGCCAGAGCTCATCTACTCAATTTCTGGAAGGATTATCAGCACCAAATTCTGGTGTGGATCCATCCCCAACATTCTCTGTGCTTCTCTTCACCCAGATCTTATTCATCTCCCTTTGAAATTCATCCGCGTTTACTTTTCCCTTTCCTTTGTCTTGGCTATGATTATACTGTTCCAGACCCCTTTTGTCTTGATTCTTACTTCTACAGAATTTGGCAATATGACCGGATCTATTGCAATTGTAGCAAACAAAATTTCTTTGCATATTTGACTGATATCCTCTTGATCTACACTGATTAGCCATATGTCTCATTCTATTGCATGCAAAGCATCTACCATTGAATGAATTATTTATTTGTATGTTTCTACACTCATGGGATTTGTGACCATACCTTTTGTAATTGAAGCATTGTCCAGAGAAGGATGTATTAGTCTGATTCATTCTTTTTCTGCATTGATTTGCTTTGTGACCAAAGTTGTTGCAGTTGTGGCAGTATCCATTGAAAGATGGATATCTTTGAGCATTTGGTTGTCTTACCAGAGGTCTTCTAGGCATGTTTCTTGGATGTTCTGATCTTGAGTTCTTTTTACCAGATCCAGAGATTTCACCTTGTTCATACCCCAAGCCTTGCTTGTCATCCACCCTCTTTTGGCTTTGAAGAAGAACTTCAAGTTGAGTAGAGCTTATCTTGAATTTCTCTTTGTATTCATTTGTTGTTTGAAGATCCCTTTTAAGAGTGTCAATCTAATTCTCAAGTTGTTCTTCATTATCTCTAGCTTCTTCAAGATCAGATTCTAGATGCTTGATTATTCTATCCATTTTGTGGCAGTCTTCTGACTTCTCCTTGAGAGATTGTCTTAGATGATCTTCAATTTTTCTTTTCTCTTCAATTTCTTGGGTGAATTTCATAACTCCTGATTCCATTTCATGTCTTACCATAATGACCTCTTTTGATAACTTTTCACATAACTTGGTTTTCTCCTTCAAATCTTCATTTGTACCATTGTCTTCACTTTGACTTGCCAATCGCTGAAGTAGATCTTTTCTCTTTTTCATAGAGGTACTCAGTTTCCCTTTTAGTTCATTTATGAAATCATTAACCTGTTTGAGTCTTTCCTTCAATTCATTGACTTCAGAGTTGGATTGCTCAAGATCATCTAGGGCAGACTGAAGTTGTTCCCTCATACCATACACATCCATTTGAGTTCCCAGATCTTCCTCAAGCAGTTAGGCTCTGTTTGTTGGAACTTGGCTCTGATACCAATTGTTGATAACTAAGAGGGGGGGTGAATCAATTATCTTAATTATTTTAGATTTCTGAATTTCCTTATCAATTAATGCAGTATCAAATCAAATAAGCAAACATAACCATGAAATGGAAATAACATCAATACACATGACACAATGATTTTAATGTGGAAAACCCTGTTAGGGGAAAAACCACAGGGTGATTAACCCAAGATTGTATTCTCTGTTAGAAGAATAAGATAGTACAAAATGGCACTTGCCAATTAGGGCTCACTGCCTGAGAACACTGCTCACAATAGGCTCACTGCCTACAATAGTTTATACAAGGAAACTAGATACTTGAACTGATGAGAAGCATCCACATATGCTGAGGTTCAGTTCTGGTTAAGCCCAATATACTGATCTGCTACACTTCATTCTTACTCTCCTTAGGTGCTGCTGTCCTGTTACATTCCGGACCTGTCTTACTATCTTCACACTGCTCTTTTGCTGTTCTTTGCACAACACCACACACCACCATATCTAAATCCATCTGGTATATATATACGCACCAAAGATTTCATCCACTTTCTAGTCAGCATCCAGAATACTCAATATTTTCCCAAACTCTGATCTATCGGCTGAATCTTTGCATACCAAGTAATGCGGATCAATGATATGCTTATAGAAGTCATCAATTATGTTGGCCAATCATGAATGATACCTTAGGAAACTTAATCACCATCAATATCACATCCGGATTTAGGTCTGATGCTCTGCCGGTTAGGTCTTCCTCTGTCTACTCTGCCAATCAGGAACCCAACACTCAAGTGCTCATATCTGTTCACTCTTCTATCACTGGAGGCTAAGTCCTTGGAATATATCAATCAAGGTACTCCTCTTGACTTCCCCAAATCCGCACTTCACTGTGATACCTTCTCTGAAAGATCCGGACCTGACTGTCAGACCTTGCTACCTGCTCTATTCTTGCTTACCGGACCACAACATTTCTTCAATCTGACTTCCGATAAAGATACATCATGTCCTGCGGATGTGTGGGATGAACTTTGTTGCCATCAATGACAACACTCATAAATCCACACAGTGTCTCTTGCCAACACTATGAAGTTAATTACGTTCCTCATGATCTAGAATTGGCTACAATAGTACATGCCCTACAAATGTGGAGGCACTATTTAATCAGGAAACCATTTGAGTTAAAAACTGATCATTTAGGACTCAAGTACATCTTCACTCAACCCAATTTTCTTTAAACAGTGCTACTTGGGAGAACACTGCAGAAATGCAACGACTCTTTCCACATCTTTTCTAAGTTTTGTTAAATACACCTTGGATATCATCAAGACGATGACAACTTTTAGAGGGGAGGGATGTCATAGCCCATTTTTCTACATGATACAGTATTATTGGATACAGATAGTCTATTTGTTACATGACACAGTATTATGGATACAAACTTGTATATATAGTTACATATGATGCATAACAGTATTGTTAACCTAAAATCTGTATAGACATATATGTTTATTTAAGATCAGAGATATATGATGATCTAACCATCAGAGTGATTATGTTTTATTCATTATGATTATTTCGATGGACCTTAAAACATTATGTTAATGAGTGGTTATTTTCAAGTTTCCTCAAGGTTATATTCATGCATTTGATGATTTGACAAAAGAATTCTTAAATCAATTCAAGGTTAATATGGGACTTAGAGTCTTAATTGTTTTTATCTATTTTAGTGTGCCTAAGGACCAAATGAACACATTAGTGATTATGTTATAAGATTTCAATCCTTATATTCTAAGATGATTCGTCCATTACATTCTTTTAGATTACAGAACATCTTTATTAAGGGATTACTTACTCCAATTTAGGACAATATTTATCATAATAGCTTTGCATCTTTCATGTCCACTTGTGTACACATGTCAAAATCATGGAGTCCAAATTGTTAACAAGAAATGTTTCCAAGTATGGATCATCACATCAAAATTATTCATCATACCCTTCAAAATATCAAAAGTCAAATAAGCTTTCAAAGGGTATAAGTATGAAGGAAAATGTTCAAAAAATTCTAATAGTTCTAATTTTCCTTTATTAAAACCAAATGCTCCTAGGAAGTTCACTAAGCTTTAAGAATATATGGACAATGTTCTTCAAAGATTTTGAGTGCTAATTTAATCACTCTCCCTCTTGTTCATCCATTGGATCCCAACAAGCCACTTCCTAGGACATATATAATGACCAAGCATTTTGCAATTTCCATCAAGTTAAAGGTTATCACACTCAATCATGCATAAGTCTTAAACAAAAGTTACATGACCTTATAGACAATAATATGATCAAAGTCAATGTCAACATAAATTATTTAGTGGCACCTTCGAATAGCCATTTGGAAATATATATGAACTCATTTCCAGACCATACAAATAATGTTGACACACAACAAGAATAATGTTAAAAATGAGGACAAGGGACTATAGAAGCTAATGTTACATCTTCTTTTACTCCTATCCCCACACCACCAACCTACCACCAATTGCATTTTATGATGTAGGCATGCCATATAATAACAATTATGGACCATTATACATCATAGAAAAGATGTGTGATATTGATAGTGGGTGATCCCACAAAAGTGGGTTACACTTTTTGGCCAAAGTTGACATTGAAATGAACATTTTGAAAAAAATCTTCACTTTCGGACACCTATAATTGCTAAACCGTGAGGAATTTGAAGATGATGTAAACTAATGATTTGTCACATTTTGTCTGTAGATTCTAAATATATATATTTTAAATTTTTTGGAATTAAATTATATTTCGTTTTCCATCTCCTTCAATAACTAGTTTCTAATAGTAAACAACATTTTTAAAGAGTGACGTGTACTGTGTAAAACATAATTTTTTTTATATGAAGGATAAAATTCTAATTTTTTCAAATTTAGATTTTTAACTACGATATCTAGAGGATGCATTTGGTTTCATAATGTTTTATTGAATTTTTTTCTTTTAATTAAGTTTTGAAGTCAAACCAATTACAATTTAGACATAGGTGTATTGTGTAAAGCATAACAATTTTTGTATGTATCAGAATTCAATTTTTTTTGGTTGGAATAAGGACATCAATACCTAGAGGACAATTATTTATTATAATTTATTTTCTATATTTTCCTATTTTTTCATATGTATGAAACAGAGACCTTGATGTTCATTAAAAAACCTACATTCACAAGAAATAAAAAATGAATATAATAATCAAATTAAATATATTTAAAATTATACTTTTTGGGAAGCTTATAATAAGGACTACATACTTACAAATCATAACATTTTAAATGAATTCATTCGATCCCCCAAAAGGTAAATCAAATGTGGTTTTTAATCAGCATTTTGATAGGTGTAGAGGAGACTCCATAACAGGTATGGTTTAAAACTAGAGGGATTCTATCCAAGGGGGTTTGATCTAAGGGGGTTTGATCAAACCCTATTCAATTACAATCATTTAAATGGAAACTTTCAAGGCTTGAATCATTATATTTTATAAAATTATGTGATTTTAGCAAAAAATTAGGATGTCCCAGAAAGTGTAACCCATTATTGTGGCAGCACCCTAGTCATGATGTTCTTGTTGATCCAACAAGACAATATAATCATTTGAATGGGGGAATATTTCCCTTGACACTCTTTTTATATGTTATAATTACCTCTCTTTTTACTTGGGAGTATCCCTCCTTTCCTTTCTATGACCTTGAGATTATATTCCTGGACCTATGTTACCTTTAGGAGCCTATTACCTTACCTCCACCATTGTGTGCTCATGCTCTTGCATGCCACATTAAGGGCACATGCCCATCCTAGTTTCTTATGTATCTACATGGATATTTTTGGTATTTAAGGGCCACATCACCATTTTCATTTGTCCATGCTAGGGGCAACCTTATATATCTTTAGATTCATCTCTAGCCCATATTATTTCCATGCCTTAATATATTTCTAGATATTTGACTTTCTTATTACACAATGCATTTATTACAATTACTACTTTACATGAGTTACATACTTATATTACATTTAGATTCCGTGTACTATTTTCCCCTCTTCTCCAATTCCTTGCATCTTGTGGATGGAACCGATTGTGGGGGGCATATTTTGTCACTAACACTCCCATGTTGAGATTACAAATAGTTACAAA
The DNA here is from genome assembly GCA_027924645.1 of Cunninghamia lanceolata. NCBI lineage: Eukaryota > Viridiplantae > Streptophyta > Pinopsida > Cupressales > Cupressaceae > Cunninghamia > Cunninghamia lanceolata. Next base: position 10,236,612 of record BSBN01000726.1, on the reverse strand, counting down.
TACCTACACAATGATTCATCACCATGACTAAATAGAGCATTATCACATAGCAACATGCCATATCACTTTTTGTATAGATAGAATTTCCTAGCCATGCTCACTCCCCTCCTTTTTCTCATGATCATTGATAGTAAAATTCAATTTGCACTTGTTTTTCTTGATGTAACAAAATTTATTCATTGTGCATTTTTCCTCTATTTTGTAAGCTCTAATGGTACACACCTACTAAAGGATGAACATGCATGATGGAATTTAGTAGGCTCCATTACTTCATATTGAACCAAATACTAGGTATTATGTCTAAATATTTACTTTATGTATGCATGTTTATGAATGCTTACATACTTTTAGATACACAATCATTTTAGGATTCACATGCACCTAAAAATGGAGACAAAATGGTGGGTGGAAGGGTGGGTGTCCTTCCACACAATGGGTGTCGAAGGACCGGGGTCTTGGTTTGCTAGCCAGGCTGGCTAGGTGGCAACCTCGGAGGATCATACAATAGATATTGGGTGTTTGGGAAGGGATTCTGCCTAGGTGGCAAGTGACTTGGAAGGAAGGGATCCGATGTGACAAGGGTGATAGAATTGCAATGAAGGGTATGTCATTATTGTAAGGAGCATATATGTAGTATAGTCTTAGCTTGCATAAACATCATAGCGCGTCATTATTGCTAGGAGCGTTGCCTTCATTTCTATAATTGTCCCCAAATGTGCTTTGCTTGGAAGAATCGAGAAGCCAGCATTGTTTATATAAAGAAGCCTAGTGTAGGGGATTTCACTCTTATCAGTGTCTTTCAATGCTAGGTGGGTCTGGTTTTATTATGAGGATTTCAACAGAAGGTCTGGTGTGCTTAGGAATGGATACACCCATTCAGGTGGAGAGCGCAGTTAGACAACTTGCCTTCAAGGGTCCGATGACTGATCACACACTCAAGAGGATTCTACGCTTAAATGATGATCTCATTCTATTAGCTGTGAAGGTTATCTTGGGTAAAAAAAATTTAGAGGAGAGTGAATTCTACAAAGTCGACACCTCCATTGTGTCCCAGTTCTTAGCATCTTTATTGGACGCAGGCATTTCGAAGGAGAGAATTGTCCTCTTGGTAAGGCAAATTTTCATCAGGCATTTTCTTATTTTCAATCAATATAAACTATACTCTTACAAAGTAAAAAAAATGGAGGCAAAATGAATTGGTGAAATTTGCATACCCATGCCAATTCCCATTTATTTTTGTGTCTAATTTGAAAGAATGTCTTAATGCAATTACATATTCACAAATGGTGCAATCATGTGAAAATTTAGACTCATTCTCATATCCTTCACATATCCATATTTACACATATTCCCACATATCTAACTGCACCTTATCCATTTATACACATTCTCCCATATTGTTTATATTTATTGCATCTTCTACATTTAGACATTATTTCTCTACACAAACATTACTGCTCCCTTATCCTTGGTCAATCTCATGAGTGCAAGATCAATTTTGCATCCACATATCTAACCCTTGAAATTCTAAAAGTCAAATTCAAAATTGGCTAATTTTTCCCACTCACTAACCATTATAAGCTGACTAAACACACATTTGCATGATTTATTTTATATCAATGTATTTAAAGGCATTAAATAGCATTCATTTATCATCCTCTTAGATCAAGGAATCAACAAGCATTATCTTTCATATTAAAGGAGTAGAGCAAGCTAGGAACACTTCAATTGGAATGCCTAAAAAATCACAATTTGCATAATTATTCTAGCACATTTGCATGTTTGAAGATCGTTGTCCTTGATCACTTCTATGGCTGTAAAGTTGGTCCTATCAAGGGGATCGATCTAGGAGAACACAACCCTTGCAATCCAATGACATCCCTAGGTGTTTATAAACACCGCTAGTCCTTGACACATGAATCAAGTGAATTAGAATGTAGGGGTGTACATTCAAGGGGATGAGATATGTGCCTTGTAGGACATATTTGTGCTTGTGGAAATGACATAGAACCACAAATTCAATCAGGAAAAAGCTACAAGTCTATGTAGAATCTGACATGGAGAACATATTCAAATTTCCTAATTTTTTTGTGCTAGAACAATATATTTCAGTGCACAATAGAATTATTTCCTTTATCATGCACAAAGCTAAGAACCCTAATCCACTTTGTATTTAATTTTCTAACTTAACATTCAGTTATGAATTAATCATTCTCACGAGTAACAAATAATTAATCTAAGTCTATTTATACTCAGTTATACCCATTTTATTAGATTGACCTAGATTAAGCTTAAGAAAAGTTTATTTTCTGTCACACTATTCCACCATTTTAGAAGAAAAATAAATAAATTATAAACTGTGCTCATTAAAATCTACATAAAACCTCCTTCAATTTTATAAAGTCAAAGTTAACAACTCCATGAAATCATGCTTGAAAACTTTATTACTCCGAGAGGCATTCTAGACTCACATCAAGGGCTAAAAGATTCAGATTCTTGTAACCAGTAAACAAAAATCTAAAAAAATTTAAAAAAATAGCAAATAAATAAAATAAAATTCAATGCATGGTTGTAGTGGATCATAATGAAACGCCACAATAAATACACCACTAAACCTCACACCACTCTCAAAGATGCTTTTTGCTATTTTAAACCAAAATGCAAATATTAACTGGAGTAATTTATAAATGCCAAAACCAAAAAACAAATTGGAAGATATCTCCTATAGATATATTTTTTAAATATTATTGGAACATTGTAAGAATCTAATAAATTCTAGATGATTTTTTAACACATTCCAATTAAAATATAAATAAAACCTCATTAAATTTTATAAAGTGAAAGTAAACAACTCCATGAAATCATGCTTGAAAACTTTATCTCACTCTAGACACATCTCCCCTAGTAACACCTCCATAAGATCATGCTCTTAAAACTTTATCTATCACTCTAGGATCACTTTACTTAAATATCATATATTTCACTGGTCAAACACTCAATAGTAATTTTACACATCATCCACACCAAAAAGTTGTAAATATTTATCCTATTTTTATTGGCCAAAATGTTTAAAATACCTATTTGACCTGATCTATTGATGATGATTGTCTGATTCAAATAACTTGTTTTTTATTATGATTGATTTATTTCGATATGTCTGCAAATTTTTGACTGCCCATGCATTCTGTTTAAACTCTTCCATTTTCACTACTATCTTCGTGCTAATTTTCCCTGGATTTTTCTAGTTTATTTTTTAGGAACATCCAAGTGAGATGTTGTACAAAGCGCAGTTTTTGGTTTGAAATCATTTAAGTTTACTTTGATTGGCTGGAAATGAAACAAAGGGGGGTAAATCTGATTAGTGTAAACAAGGGGTCAAAAAGGATGAGAACTGGTCCGCTCTGCTACATATTATAAAAAAGCATGTGAAGTTGTTTGCTTTATGTGATATTAATGTTGATTTGTCTTCAAGGACTGCTAAGGTGCAGCGCTGTAAAAATAGCTTCAAGCTTTAGGAGGGGAGAGAAGTTTTTGTTGTCTCTGTTTATCTCTCTTATGTCAAGTTTTCTGTTAGGATATGTTTTTGCATCCAAGTCATATTCCATAATTCTGTCTGTTAGGGTGCCATTTGCACCAACAAGTTGCATACACTATTCTACCCAATTTTAACATTACAATGTTTCCACTAAATGTTTCATGATCTTTTATGTATAATATTCATTGTAATTTCTTTTTTCATAGTTTTTTTTAACATGCAATAATCAAGAGGTATCCAAATTAATATTCAAATTGAATACATTAATTCACCATTACATTATTATTGTTACGTAATTGAAATATTGCATGTTCATTAAATTCCTATGATTACATTATTACATTATCTAATTGTAATATTTCAATACATGATCATTAAATTGCTATGATTACATAGTAATGTCACATCTCAATTAATATGTCTTGTCAAAAAAAAAATATATGTATTTAATTGCATTGATGATTCATTTAGTAACCAATTTGGTAAAGGAAATTATGTTATGTTTGAACATCATTTGGACTTGTTAATAGTTACGATTACAAGTTATGATTTTGAAATAGACTAAATGTTTGTCCCTTGATATATCATTATATTTAAAGGCCCATTAAATAACATTCATTTATTATCCTCTCAGATCAAGGAATCAACAAGCATTATCTTTCACATTAAAGGAGTAGAGCAAGCTAGGAACACTTCAATTGGAGTGCCTAAAAAAATCACAATTTGCATAATTATTCTGGCACATTTGCATGTTTGAAGATCATTTTCCTTGATCACTTCCACAACTGTAAAGTCGGTCCTATCAAGGGGATCGACCGAGGAGAACACAACCCTTGCAATCCAATGACCTCCCTAGGTGTTTATAAACACCACTAGTCCTTGACACATGAATCAAGTGAATTAGAATGTAGGGGTGTACATTCAAGGGGATGAGATATGTGCCTTGTAGGACATATTTGTGCTTGTGGAAATGACCTAGAACCACAAATTCAATTAGGAAAAAGCTACAAGTCTATGTAGAATTTGACATGACATGGAGAACATATTCAAATTTCCCAAGTTTATTGTACTAGAATAACATATTTCAATGCACATTAGAATTATCTTCCTTTATCATGCACAAAGCTAAGAACCCTAATCCACTTTGTATTTAATTTTCTAACTTAACGTTCAGTTATGAATTAATCATTCCCATAAGTAACAAATAGTTAATGTAAATTAATTTATACTCAGTTATACACATTTTATTAAATTAACCTAGACTAAGCTTGCACTATTCCACCATTTTAAAAGGAAAAAAAATTATAAACTGTGCTCATTAAAATCTACATAAAACCTCCTTCAATTTTATAAAGTCAAAGTAAACAACTCCATGAAATCATGCTCTTAAAACTTTATCTCACTCATGCTCTTAAAGCTTTATCTATCACTCTAGGATTATTGTTAATAGGTAGAGCAGATAACTACTGAACCATTTTTTAATACAACTCGCATGCATATATATTAAACTAACCCTTATATGTTTATATACGTTAAACCCGCCCACCGTATCTGTATGGATTTTTTGACCAGCCACAGTTTCGATTTCTACTAGCGACCAAATAGACTTATTTGCTTTCGACCAATCTGTCTATACTGTTTGTCGACATGTTTTCGACCAGCATTTATGTTGCAATGTTTTCAACCAGTCGGTCATTTTACAACACACTGGCTGGTTAAGCTCTTCTCGTTGAACCAATGTTAAAAAATGAACCAACATAGGATAACATTGAAGCATTGTCCTTCAACATTAAAAACATTAAGAACAGTAGTGTTAGGGTTAGGACAGATCAAAGCAATAAACACTAACAATTATATACAGATTAAATAACCCAAATATAACAATGAGGAATAACACAAAAGAGATCAACACAGAAATTTAATGTGGTTCACCCAATATGGGCTACATCCACTGAAACTCAGCCATCCAATGATTTTATTATCCAGTGCAAAATAGATTACAATATCGCGAATACATCGTTGTACCATACATCCCAGCCGCTTATAACAAGATTTTTGGAAGCTTCTAGAATTAGGGTTCTGCAATGTCATTTTTCTTTTGTCGATTAACAAAAATTAACAACTGACTCCGAACCCTGGCAAGGATACATAACTTGTGTATAGTACTTGCATGATCAGTCACCACATACCAACAAGTAGCAAGTGGTGTGTTGAGTGTCAGCATTATCCTTTTGGCTGACGTAGCGAAGGCCAAGAGAGGCCTATAAAAACCTGCAATCTGCTATGTTTTTCCACATCTTAAACATGGCCAGAAATATCTTGGTTGCGGTTTGTATATTATTAGCGATATCATAAGCAAACACAAATGGCCATGAAGAGGAAGGATGTGGACAAAGTTGTGCGACACTGGATGACTATCCTGGTGAGCAGAACAGTTGTTACAAATGACTGGATTTAATGGAATGGAATCTTTTTATAATCTACCATGTGGGTGACCTAATTTTAGGGGCTATGTCTATCCAGCATTCAGGATGCACCATATCATGGAGGGTACCATACCATAACTATTAAACTCCATGAGTTAATTGGAGATTAATAGGATGATTTTCACTACTATCTTTGTGTTGATTTTCACTAGATTTTTCTAGTTTATTTTTAGGAACATCCAAGTGAGATGTTGTACAAATAAGTTGATTTGTCTTCAAGGACTGCTGAGGCGCAATACTGTAAAAATAGCTTCAATCTTTAGGAGGGGAGATATTTTCCATTTACTTAATAAGTTTTTGTTGTCTTGTTTATCTCTTACATCAAGTTTTTTTATAGGATATGTTTTGCATCGAACAAGTCATATTTCATAATTCTCTGTTAGGGTGTCATTCGTACCAACAAGTTGCTTACACTATTTTACCCAATTTTAACATTACAATGTTTCCACTAAATGTTTCATGATCTTTTATGTATAATATTCATTGTAATTTCTTTTTTCATAGTTTTTTTAACATGCAACAATCAAGAGGTATCCAAATTAATATTCAAATTGAATACATTAATTCACCATTACATTATTACTATTACGTAATTGAAATGTTGCATGTTCATTAAATTGCTATGATTACATTATTACTATGTGTCACATCTCAATTAATATGTCTTGTCAAAAAAAATTATGTATTTAATTTTATTGATGATTCATTTAGTAACCAATTTGGTAAAGGAAATTATGTAAAATTACGTTATGTTTGAACATCATTTGTACTTGTTAGTAGTTACGATTACAAGTTATGGTTTTGAAATAGACTAAATACTTATCCCTATAAGCACTAAAATCACGCACAGCTTCCACGAGGACCCCATGATGACACATAATCCTTGTCACGTGCGTACATGTAAGCATGAAAATAACACCCTCTCAATAATGTTTCTCTTTGCAACATGTGGATTTTGGTTTCTCCCTTTATTTCCCCTTTGTCGTGCTAACGTTTCCATCATTTTTGACACTTGTTGATTTTCATTTTCTATGCTTGCGACTTCATCCCTAAGCCGAGCTTATTCATCTATTTGTCATAAATTGACCTTTCCCTAGTGTTTTTCATCCAACCCCACCCTTAAGAGTCCTCCAAGAGACCTCCCAAGCCATCTCCAACTTTTAGTTTTTAGTTGTGATCAACCAGGACAAATCTCCCCCTATTATTTTCGGATCTCCCCCGGGAGATTTGACATTTGCAAGTAGAGATTTAGTTTATGAAAACCTTTTGACCTCGTTCCAAAGACATATCACTTCTGCAACCCCTAACTAACAATCTCCAACCCCGCATGTCAACCCAGGACCTCCCCTTTGTGGGTTGCCCATGGGTCGCCCTCGGGCCACTTAGATTGGTAAAAGGGGCGACCTATGGGTGACCTTGCCATCTTTTCAACCATGGAAAAACTTCAAGTTTGGACATGAAAAAGCTTTGTTTTGACCTATTTTTCCTCCTATTTGCATGATTTTTTGGCCAAACATAGAGTGAACTAATCCAAGCCTTCAAGCATGCATAATTAGCTACATTTGATCTCTACTTATCACCTCTTGGACTCTTGTTGACTCTATTTTTTTCTTATGTGATAAGTTATATTTGCTTCATCACTCCTTAATTAGCCCAATTCACTATCTAATCTAATGAGTTAACTCTCCAATCAAGGGAGTTAACTATTCAATCACTCACACCTTTCATGTGCTCTTCAAACCTATAAATACCCCTCCCCTCTTCATTATTTTTCAAGGTTGGAGAATGCTCCACTCTTCTTCACAAGATTTTTCAAGCTTCTTCATAAGCCCTTGAGCCTCTTTGTCTCTTTCTTTAGTTTTCCAAAGCTTCAAAGCTCTTATTTCTTTAGTTGTTTTCATTATTGCATAGCTTCAAAGCTCCCTCTTTTGAGAGGCAATTTCATTTGTGCATCTAATCTTTGCAGGTTTTTGCTCTCCACATAGCATTCTTATGCTCATGCAGGACTTATGAGCCTTTTATTTTCTTTTTGTTATGCTAAATCTTTGTTAAATCTTCCCTTTGTGTCATTACGTCGCTCGTTTTACAAGCCATAGTGTTTTTTATCTCACATTGAGCTCATATTTCGAAGCCTTCTCAAGTTATTTTGCATCCCTTCCCTATTGTTGCCAAGAGGAGATCCTCACTGCTGCAAGAGGATGAAGAGGTTGCCTACACAAGGATTCCTGAGGATAGTGGAGGCTCATGTGTCACACATTCCAGGTTCTTTAATGCTTTTTTCATTGTGGTAGTAATTAGTTAATCTCAAAATTGCTCTTGGAAATAGTAAATTCATGTTACAATTTCCTTGATAGGTAAAATAGAATTTGCATTGATAAATTAGTTTATTTCCAATTTCTTTTGCATTCTTAGATTAGTTTGTTCTTTCATTTCCTAGTGTAATTAGATTCAAAATATCAAAAATACCAAAAATATAGATTAAGATTGCATTAGGTAAACAGACTTAGAATTGCATTCATATTTTAATTTTAGATTAAAATTAAAGCACTTTCCTTTTCAAAAAAATCATAAAAAAGAACAAAAACACAATCTTGCATACATATAGAGTGCATACATTCAAAAATAGAAAAATAACAAAAATATAGGCATAACACGAAGTTCATAAACCCTCGATTTCATCACGAAGTCAACCAAGGTTAAAACAAAGTGAAAACTTAAGTAAACCCTTGATTTCATCATGAGGTCAACACAAGTCAACCAAAATCAATCAACTTAGAGCAACACAAAGAAAACCTTAGGCCATCACCCTAAGTCAACTCAAGGTTAACTCTAACCAACTCTCTTGGTTCAGGCTTACAAATGTGCCCTGGGCTTAGGGGTGAGTGGGTGAGGGCGATCCTAGAGGAGATCAAAGAACTATACCCTAGGCCTCAACACAATCAATTAACAATCCAAGAACATCAACATAGGCTAAGGTTACTTCAAACATGAGTCATCATACAACAATTTGAAGAGCAACTCCAACTTGATAGAAACGTAAACGAAAACAATCGACAACCCACTCAACATTGGAATCTTCAGAAGATAAATAGGAGAACAATAACCAATGACCCTTCGGGTCAAATAATTATCTCAACTACAATGGTCACTGAACATCATATATGAAACAATATCCAAGAAAGGCCCCAGGACCATTCCACCGCTCTTCGTGAAGTCCAACTCTTAAGCAAGCAGGACCACCCCCATGTCTTACCTCCTCTTGACTGGCTTCTACCATGAGAGCGAGAGTGACGTAGAGGTTCAACTTGTGGCAAGGAGAGGGTCTCGTGTCCTCCATCAAAGCTGACTCCAACGCCCCGTGCAATCAAGTCATGTTTTTGAGTGTACATATTTTGGTGAACCCGATGTGAACTACAAATCCTTCTAGGATGAGCCGCTTGTGTTTCAACTTCAAAAATTTATTCATCATCATTTCCACATCTAAAACCAGATTCACCACATATTTTGGTGAACCTAACATGAAAAACAAAAACTTATGATGGGGTCCTTTGCATTTTCCTATGCTTCTTTCATTCCACGCTCATCATTTATGTCCATCTTCATTTCATGGTGTTTCCTACACCCTAAAACTAGGACAAAATCACACAAGGTTCAAGGGAATTGCCCATCCAATGAAACTAGCACACATTCAGATCCGATAGATTCAATATTGAATCAATCAAACTTGAAAGACTCAAAGGGTATCCAACAAGATCCCCACAACATTGACCAAATCAAAACATGTCAAGTGAGTGTTTGGTCTGAGATCCATCAACAAGACTAACCCATAATGAGCCATATGAAAATGGCCACCCAAATAGACAACAAGGTGAGCCATCAAAAGAAAAGCTTACAAGAAGATTGGGGGGCACAAAAACCCCTTGATGTGGCACATCAAGATAAAAGACCCATGACATGTCAAGTTTCATCAAAAGGAACAAGTGGGGTCACTCAAACCCCAATGCAAAGCAATCCATCTCAAGTTTGTAAAACTCAAAGAATACAGGAAGCCTCACTTAAAGACCTTATAGAAAATTTGGTCCAACGAATCAGGACCCTTGAAGCTAGAAATGTTAGACAAGTTTGTCAAAGCTAAATTTAAGAAAACTTAGGGCACAGGGAAATCCTCTCAAATTGACAAGATTGAATCAAACCAGGGGGTAACACAAATTCCCCCTCATCTAAACTTCCATGAAACATTCAGGCCTCCCTTACCCTCACCATCCAACACGAAAAGTCTCAATCAAATAGGTGGGATTCTTATGACACAAAATCAGCCACAAACGATCCCATCCAATCTTCAAAACATAAACATGATGCCATCTAGTCATCCATCTTTTCAGGATATCAACAATCTAGCATACCCTTTCAAAAAGTGCAACAAGCTCCACTTGAAGGGCTAATGTTTGGAGGAATAAAACCCTCTACACATAACTCCCTCTTAGGAACATACCTTGAGTATTTAAAGGAGCCTCTTGACTACAACATTCATCAGGTCATAGTACCACATCCTCTCCCCGAGCTTCTAAAATTTAAAGGAGAGGGTGATCCCAACTCTCATATCAAGGCTTCTGTCATTGTAGTGCAAGAACTCCTTCCTTGGGATGGGGTGGTAGCAAAGACTTTTCCAAATAATTTGGAGGATATTAGTCTGGATTGGTGCTATCAGATTCCAAAAGCATCAATCCACTCTTTTAAGCAACTCATCAATCAATTTTTGGTTGCCTTCGACATAAACAAATTGGTCAAGATAGGAATATGAGAATTTATAACACTCAAACAAGAAGGCAACAAGTCAGTTGCACATTTTATAACACAATGGAGGAAAGTTCTCTATTCTTCAACAAGTGCACCAAACATGGATCATAGAGAACTTTGTGATCTTTACTTGCATGCTCTCAACAATGACATATGAGAACAAGTCCAAAACCTCCCTTACAAATCATATGAAGAAGCACTTGAAAGTGCCCTTAGAATTGACCAAGCCGCTATTGATAGCGGAAGAAGGGAGTCTAATGTCAATGGAAGGTTGACAAACCATTATAGAAATAATAAATCTTTGGCAAACAACCAAGACATAGATGGGTCAACAAGCACTTCACCATCTAGGAACAATAGTCACCAAAATGTCAACAACTATCCCATGAGAATTAACAAGCATTCATACAATAATTATCATAAACCTCAAGATCACAATCATAATAAATATTGCTCATTTCACAAGAGAAGGTGGCATGATATCATGTCATGTCGGGGGTACCATCGCTTCATATCAATCCTCCCAAAACACCAACAAGAAGCATTCATGGATACATTCTCACAAGATTAAAGAAATAATACCATAAGCCATCAAAACACTTTTGACCAAAACACCTTAGGCTTTGTGGAATTAGATAAAGATCAAGAAATTTCTGTCACCCAAGGACCAGAACAACTAGATGACACCTCCAACAATTCAAATTTTTGTCACATGTTAGAACTTCTCAAAAGTTCTCCTACACATAGGAATTCTCTCCTCAAAGCCTTAGATCTAGGCCATCTAGTTCAAAACACTCCAAGTGAAAAGTGTTCTTCAACATTTGACTTCAAAAAGTTACCCTCAAATGATGACAGATAAACAGGGTGATCTCCCCATCTACTTAATAGTCTAAGTTCGTGACTATTCCATTAAATGTGTAATGATAGATAATGGGTATGCAATCAACATGGTCTCTTTCTCTCTTCAAAGAATGGGTTTTGACGAAACTCAAATCATACAAGAAACTTCCATCCTTATAACCCATAATAACCAAAACATTCAAACCATGGGTAAGGTTAATCTTCAAATATCACATTGGGTCCCAAAACCCTCCCAACTAAATTTTATTTCATCAATGAAGAAACCACTTACAACATGATCCTAGGAAGGCCTTGGATCCATCGTATGAGGGCCATTCCCTCCACACTATTTCAAGAAATACACTTCACGCACATGGGACAAACCCACATCATCAAAGGAGATCCTGATCCTTTCAACCTTTATAGAGTTGAACAAGTCAAAAAGAAGGGAAAGACCATGGAAACCACTAGTGACCCAAAAATCAACACATTTGAAAAAGGAGAGATGTTGGCAGAGAATAGAGCAGCAAGTAGAAACTACCGTAGAATAGAGGCCATGTGGAGGATAGAGCCGACTCCTGAAGAGCTATTTTGGGAAAGGACACACCTCTAGATAGATATATAGGAGATATATGCAAAGTAATGTAAAGTAAGAGTGTAAGAGTGAATACATGTGAATAAAGAGAGTAATAATGTATAAGGCAGAGACTCAGACCTGTCGATATGAATATGTATATACCTATTGATTATAAAGGCATATAATGGAGATATAAGGATTGTGATATCATTGTGTATGTGTTATGATGTTACGCTTTACTTATCTTGTACTGCATATTAGATTTCATTAATGTTTATTCATGTTTCTCTCATTGCATGATTAGGGTAGAAACTAGACTTACGGACTTGACTAAGGACCAAATCTCTGGACTAGTTCCTCCTCATTTCTTGCCAAAATTTGGTTCCATTGTCAAGACCCTAGAAAAGGGTAGTGAAGAAAGAGAGAATAAACTGAGAAAGGAGAAGTGTGGAGTAGCACAAGTAAGAAAACTTAAGTGATAAGAAGTTTTTTCTATGACCTGTGAGAGATCTTGAATTCTCCTAAGTTCCTACCCTTGTGAGAGGGGAGCAGGCACTTAAGGGGACAGCAAATGGAACAGGGGGAGGATCTGAAAATATCCTTGAAAAGATGTAACTCTTCAAGATAATCCAACCATGGGATACATAAGGATTAATATTATTCCAAATCAAAAACACCCATAGCAAAAAGGGATAACAAAAGATTAAGAGAAAACGTAGAAATTATACTTACCAGAATGGAGATAAGCAGAGAAGAAAGATAGAAACAAACCTAGGAAAGACAAGAAAGGTACCGCAGAAGGATGGAGAAGGCAGGATAAACAAGTAGAACTTAGGAAAGAGAAATTGTGGAAGAAAATAGTAAGTTGGATGAGCACACTACTGAGGGTGTTGCTGAGCATGCCATTGTGCGTGCTGCCGGAGAGGAAAATATAAAAGGAAAGGAAAGATTGAATGAAGAAGCCATAGAGGCTACTGCAAAATTGATACAAAGAGATATAGAAAATCATGAGCCTATTACAATACATATTGATAGGACAACAAAACATTTAAAGAGTATAGGAGGAAGAACTGATGTTTATGAGCAATTGCAAAGTGCATGGAAGAAAGAACATAACCAAACCCTAACCATACCGCAGATATACAAAACTCTAGAATATCAACCTAATTGGGCTAATGTTCAAATTAGAGTTGACAAACAATGGCAAGAATTACTGAATCCTATACGAAACCTTTAGCCCCTAAATTTGGATGTGGATTACCTAGACAATCTGGTTAATCAAAGTATAATGAAGATTAGAGAAGATGCAATATTACAGAGATGAGTTTTGGTAATATAATACAAAATAATGAAAAGTCACCTAATGATAACACAATGTCGTTTACAAATGAAAGAATATCCTCGAGAATGAAAAGGAAGTTTGAAGAGACACACCCCCTCAACTAGGAGTCACCCCAAGTGCCTTATAAATCAAGGAGAATTTTAAGAAAAGATCAAAGTGACATTGAACGAGAAAGAGAAGAAGGAATTAAGAAAGATTTTGAAGAAATTTTGAGAGAAGAATATTTTGATATTCATTTGCAGAGAGATAAAGGTAGAGAACATAAAACCCTAGCACAAAGGCCAGAGCCTAAGGAGAAGAAAAACTAGAAAGAAAACTACTACAAAACACCAGAAGGTCTGAAAAAGAAAAAGAAAGGAAATATGGATGCTATTATCAAATTATCGGTATTTGAAAAGGACACAACTAAAGTTGTGGAGCATATTTTTGTATTGGAATCAACCTGGGACTGGAATGAGATAACTAAAGATAAAACTAAGTTGTTTGACTTCATTGGGACTTTAAGGAATGACACATTAAAATGGTATAGAAAGGCTTGTCCCAAACATGATAAAACATGGGAGGAAGTGAAGGAGTTCTTGGAGAACTTTCAAACTCCAGAAATACCAACAGAAGGGGTGAGTAAGATGAGAGAACTAATACAAAAGGATGGAGAAAAAAATCAAGGATTTGACAAAAGGTTTAAGGACAGAGTTTGTAAACTAGAAGAACCCCTGACTGAGAAGCAGAAGATTGAGTGGTTTATATCCAAAGTAAGCCTTGATGTGAGAGCCTCTCTAGATGGGAGAATTTTTGAAACATATGCGAAAGTAGTCACATTAGCATGCCAGATTGAGGTACATACATGGCACAAACAGGACAAAAATAAGGAAAATATGGAGTTAGAAATATTAAGATTAGAAATTGAGCAACTAAAACTTAAACAGGAAATTCTAGCGAAATAAGAACATAAAAGGCCAAACATATGGTGTTCCTATTGTACAAAGGAAGGACACATCCAGAATGAATGTCCAAAACTAAAAGGAGAAAGGTAGGTCATTACAATGAAGGTGGATATAAAGGCACTCCCTACAAAGAACAACATAGTATATTGTGGCTTATGCGGAGAATTGGATGATCATGAAACACCGGATTGTCCATCACAAATGTTAAGGGTAAGAGAAGACGAGGATGAAAGTGACTCATGGTACAATTCAAATCACAAAAACAAAACACACAATAATACCATGGCATATGTCAAGGGCCTAGCAAAAAGACCTCTATATCTTCAGAACCAAGGTTACAAACAACCTTCATGGAAAAACCTAAAGAACATGAATAATATCCAGAATACAAATCAAAATGCTCCATATGAAAATAACTATAGTAATGAGGATAGAGGACAATTTGGAGGTTATAGAGGAGGCAGAGGTCGAGGCTAAGGAAGAGGCAGAAGAAGAGATAAAGCCACTTGTTACAAATGCGGTAAACTAGGGGACTTTGCTAATCAGTGTTGGGGTGAAAGAAGAAGGCAATGCTCATTTTGCAATAGTAAAGAACATGACCTTTTCACATGTGATAAGACACAACAGTACTTTTAGAATGCACCACAACAAGGAAAAGGAGATGATTTGGATAAGCAAAAAGGAGCCAGAGTGATTAGAAGAATCCCTAAGGAAGAAGGTCAAGTCCTCAAGTCCTATCAAAGAGATCAGGATGGAAATATAGATCTATCTTCATTAGATGAAGAAAACCAAATAAAGGAGAAAAAAACTAAAAATGACAAAGGAAAAGAGAAAGTAGCAATAGTTACAAGACAAAGCACAAACACTGGAAGAAAAATATATAAAACTACTGAATCAAAAGAGAAGAAAGTGAGGAGGAAGATATATTCTTCATGGATAAAAGGCAACATGATGAAGTGGTACAAAAGACTAAATAGATAATAACAGAACAACAAAAAAAGAAAAAACAAGTTGATCAATTCTTTATAGAAGAAGTTGTGGCACTAAAAAAATTTACATGTCTAACGCAGCAACAATCTAACGGAGAAATCTAAACAATTTGCTAAATATTGGAATAAGGAGAAGATATCACAAAACCAAGTTAGACAATTGGGCAGAAATGAAAGACATTGGAAAACAAAACCACTGTTGTTAGATGCCCATATTAATCATAAAAAAAGTCAAAAATGTAATGATAGACTTGGGTGAAAACATAAACATGGTCACTAAAAAGCTTTGGGAACAACGAGGGAGACCTAGATTATCTCAAACACCTTATAACATTACTTTGGCAGATGGTTATAGCATGTCAACCATTGGAACATGGAGACAAGTAGAAGTGAACATGATGGGAATCAAATAGGTAGTAGATTTTATGGTTGTTGATACGAAAGAGAAAGGAGATTCATTTAATGCACTACTTGGACTAAGATGGTTTGTAAATGTCAATGGCATAGTGGACTCCCGCAAGGAAGAACTATCTTTTATAGATAGTAATAGAAGTGTATTCATACCACTAGGGATACCAATGGATGGGGTTTATATTGAAGAATCCACTAATGCGGAAGAAAATGATGACTTCCATAAGAACATCTACACAATCTCAAGGTTGGAAACAAATGAAATGGAAGGAGAACCAAACTCTGCAGGAGAAATAGAGGTGGAGAATGAAAATACCAGCACTGATAGTGAAGAAGTCCTAGAAGCATGGATCAAAAATGAATCAGAGCTTAAAACCCGAGGAATGACATGGATTAGGAGGATATGTATGGTCTAATCTAGTAAAGGAAACATACCGTAATCCTCCGCACCAGAGGAAAATCTGCTGCAAATGGTATGCGCCATTAAAAAGGGCCAAAATGATGAAGAATCTAGAAGATCTCATCATATTATGAAAGGAATCTCTCATATCAAGTTACCAAAGTTCTCAGGGGTTAAAGACCTACAACAATACTTGGAGGAGATGGAGACAATCTTTACAGAAGAACAAAACATAATACAAGCAATATAACATACATTAGTATGTAATACAACAAACTGGTAGGCAACACATAGAGAGTCGGTTCAAGATTCACATACTTTTACACTTCTTATCAAGGTGAGATACCTACCAGAACATGGGGAATACAAAAAAATATCTAAGTATGAAGGCCAAACTCTACTGCAAGATCACCTAACCACTTGCATAACAACATGGGAAAACATAAAAAAACATAGTAAGGATATATACACCCATTTGTTCTATTGGACATTAACACTTATAGCCCAAACTTGGTATATCAACCAAGAGAGAAGGAAAGAGACAAGGGATTGGGAAGAAGCACAAGCTAACTTCATACATACATTCTCTTTTTGGAATCCAGAAAAATCTATACACATTGCACTTGATAAAATAAAATAAATAATCTTTCAACAAGAAATAGAGGAGGAGAAAAATGAACTAGAGTACAGTACACCACCACCAAGATCAAAAGGGATATGGAAATTGGTGGAATGGATAGATCAATAGTCAAGGAACATGGGTCAAAAATGTCACAAAACAACAAAGATAGATGATGAGGATAATGAAGAGATAAATATTGAAGTGTGGGAAGGAGAAAGAGAGCTAGAAATATTGACTAAACAAAAAGACCAATATTACAAGGAACCATTGAAAATTAGAGAGGAAAATATTGAAAAGGAAGGTGATCCTAAACTGGCAAAGATTAGAGACTATTAAAATGAAAAGTAGTAGTGAGGTGATTGAGATTCTCTCTGAATTTGAAGATGTATTCCCAAGGACCTTCATTGAGATGAAAGGTATTAAAGAAAAAGCAGGCATCATGAATATGCAACTAAAAGGAGTGAAACCAATCAAGAAAGGGCCTTATAGACTCATTCCTAACATGAAGAAACAAGTCAAGATAGAGATTGACAAAATGTTAGTAGCAAGAATCATAAAACCTATTGAGGAAGTTGATTGGATCAACCCCATAGTGGTACAAAACAAGAAATCATGTGAAATAAGGATATGCAGAGACTACAGAGAGTTAAATAAAGCTTGCATCCATGACCCATTCCCCACACCCTTCACAGAAGAGATATTGGAATTAGTTGCTGGAAGGGAAATATACTCATTCAATGATGGATTTTCTAGCTATCACCAAGTCAAAATAAGAGAAGAGGATCAACGTAAGACAACATTTGCATCTGAATTGGGATCTTATAAGTACACAGTAATGCCTTTTGGACTTAAGAATGCACTAGCAGTCTTCAGTAGAATAATGGTCAACGCTTTCAAAGAATTCATTCATGATTTCTTAGAGGTTTACTTAGATGGCTGGACTGTCTATGACTCAGTGAAAGACCACACAGACATTGAGAATGATATTCAATAAATGCAGAAGTCTGCAATTCTCACTAAATCTCAAGAAATGCAAACTTGTAGTACCCCTTGGAACTCTCCTAGGTCACATCATTTGAAAAGAAGGGTTGATGGTAGATCCCTTGAAAGTAACTTTAATCCTCACATTACCACCACCTGAAACAACATCAAAAGTCAAAACTTTCTTAAGCTACACTGCATATCACCTGAAGTTTATAAAGGTTTATGCACCAATTGCATCACCTTTAGAAGAATTATTGAAAAAGAAAAGTGGAAGAAACATTGAATGGAATGAGAAGTGTCAATCTTCTTTTGACAAACTAAAGCAAAAAATTGTTGAAGCCCCTATCCTGATATTCCCTGATTGGAATATTCCTCTCCATGTTCATGTAGATGCCTCAGGCATAGCAGTAGGTGCAGTATTAGTTCAACCCAAAGGGACTAAAGATCATCCTATAGCATTTTCTAGTAGGAAATTATCAAAAGCTGAGAAAAATTACACTACAACGGAAAGGGAAGCACTAGCAATGGTCTATCTACTGCAAAAATTTAGACACTACCTACTATCCAAACCCTTCACCTTCTTTACTGACCATGAATCACTCAAATACCTATTAAACAAACATGTTATACAAGGAAGAATATGTAGATGGCTGCTACTATTCCAAGAATTTGAGTTTAATATCAAAGTGAAACCGATAAAACAAAACCAAGGCCATGATTATCTATCAAGAATTGAAACAAGAGAGGAGCCTGATATTCATGAAGAAGAACTCCTTGGCCCAAACATGTTTAGGGTCAATGCAGTACCAGAAGAATTGAAAGATATTGCATATCTACTAGCCACAAGAGAATGCCCAGCTAAGACATCTCTGCAAGATAAACAAATGCTTATGTGGAATGCTTTTTCCCTATACACTTATCAAAGGAAAACTACATATAAGAGGGAAAGATGGCATAATCAAGAGAGTAGTGTATGAACATGAAAGGGAGAATATTATAAAGGAATCACATGAAGGGATAGTAGGAGGACACAACTCCAGAGACTTAACAGTAAGAAAAATAAAACTAGTAGGCTTGTGGTGGCCTACCCTGTTTCAAGATACTAAAGGATATGTAAAATATTGTGACATTTGTCAAAGAATGGGTAAACCCACCACCCAAGATAAAATGCCATTAACACCTATGTCAGCACAACTTCCCATTGAGAAATGGGCAATTGAATTTACTGGACCCATAGATCCTTCGGCCAACCAATCGAAATCAAGATACATCATCACTGAAGTAGAATACCTTACAAAATGGGCAGAAGCTATACCTACAAAAGATTGTACCGCAAAAATAGCAGTAAAGTTCCTCTATGAGAATATAATCACTAGATTTGGATGTCCACTCAGTATCACAAGTGATCAAGGAAAACACTTTGTAAATAACATGATTGTGGAATTACTACAATACTTTATGATAGTACATAACAAGAGCACACCATATCATCCCCAGGCAAATAGGGCAAGTGAGGCCTTAAACAAGATCATTGGTAAGACACTAACAAAAATGTGTGATGGAAACAAAATGGATTGGGACCTAAAAGTACCTGCGGTACTTTGGGCCTACCGCACCACTTACAAAAGATCTACAAATTTCAAACCCTATGAGCTAGTCTATGGCCTAGATGCTACTATACCCATACACTTAAAACTTCCTAACTTTTGTACTTCAAAGATTCTAAAACTAAATGCGAAGGAATCCTTAAATCAAATAATTGAGGAACTAGAGAAAATGGATGAAAATAGGTTGGTGGTAGCCTATAATATGAATCTTGAGAGAAAGCAGCAGAAAGCTTGGCATGACCGGAACCTGCAGAGGAAAACTTTCAAAGAAGGAGACTTGGTAATTCAATATGATAGTAAGTTTAATAGATAGGGTAAACTCAAAATTAGATGGTTAGGACCCTATTACATACATGAAATTATCAAATCTGGAGTGGTAAGATTGAAAGACATGGAAGGAAGAATCACTGTCGGATATGTTAACAAAGCTTGGTTGAAGCATTATCACAAGTATCCAAGATGAAAAGATGAAATGCGGTGAAATCCAAACATGTAACATACTAACTATATCATACTATATCATATTGTAGAATAAAGTAACCATTAGCAGCTTGCCATAATAAATGGCTAGAAAAGCCCGCGAAAAACATAATTGGTAAGAACAATAAATGCAAAAAGCAATTTTTAGGGCTACTTATACCCTATTCTGACCTAAAATCCTCATTTGCATCCTAACAAGATTGAGAAAATTGAGCTCTGAGATACATAGCAATCAAACCCTAGCCAACAAACTGTGAGAAAAGTGAAATGGCTACACCAGCGCTCATCGATGTGATGGAGAAACCACGACCTAAATACAAGAAATGCCCATTCAAAGCAATGGAAGTGGACAAAGAAGGAGCTTTTTCCAATATTCTGGCAAATGTGGTATACATAAGATGTCAGGAAGTACATCCATGCCGCATTCTCGGAGATCAACCATATTAAGTTTGAAGAGCTAAGGGACACACTACTCAGATTTGTAGGGTACTCTGATGATTACAAGAACATTGCCACCAAGAAATTAGACATATGGAAAGAATATCCAAATTTTAGTGACACCCATGAGTGGGTAAGGATAATTCTCATCCAGATCCATGACGAGCTCATATATTTAGACAAACCCTACCGCATAATAAAGGATGCAATCATAGCAGTGACTAGACGGCTCAACAGGGTCAGTGCCTGTAATGAAGGCGATCAAGAATGATAAGGTTACAAAGCTAACTGGAGAAAAACCTAACAGATGGAGCCTTAGTGTAAAGGATATCATAGATCCAGGGGTCTGGTATGCTATGATGGGAATATCCTACAAAATATACTATGCAAACAGAGAGGGTTCAGCTACCACCACAGCAATACACACTGCATACCAAATGGTGAAAGAGAGGAAAGATCTTGACCTCTATGAAGTAATGAGAGAGCAGTTGATAGAGAACCTAAAAAGAACAAAGGATTCAAACTACAATTTCCAGTATGGTACTCTAATTATATGAGTTGTATTCTATTTTCTCAATGAATTACTAGGGTTCAAGGGCAAAATTTGGCAACAACACATATCAGTTGCCGCACAAATAAACTAGCACATTAGAAGATTTAGCGACACAAGAACATTTAGCACCATGTATTGGGGTTTCTTCAAAACCCTATAGTTAGACATGCAAAATAGAGAAAGACTACCATATGAATATGTGAAACAAGATATAAATCATATTACTTTCTTGGTAGATAAAGATTACACGTATATGGAGGTAGTAGATCCTAGAACTTTATGGATACCTAGGCTACCATATGAAGTTTCTAAGGTGGAAATAAATGCATAGACGGAGAATTTACTGAGCAAATCTGAAGTATTGCAGCAAAAAGATTTGGAACATACAGGGAAGTGATGGATAAAATGCATAAAAAAATATGGAGAAACATTTGGAGAAGCATAAAGGTAAATTGCATAAACAATGGGAAATCCCAACCCTGGAGAGCACATCCACTACATCAGCCTCCCAAGACATTGCGAAAGATCCGCAAGTGCGCATTGCTTTGCAAACACCTAGAAGATCAGGAAGAAGTGCCTCCGCGGTAGCCAGTGCACAAACAGTACCACAACCTATCACATCATCACAAACAGTATCTACCAGTAAGAGAACTGCGTCAGAAACATTAGTACAAATGAGTACTAAGAAGAAAAAGGGGCCTAGGAAAAAGGTACATGCTAAAAGAAAGAAGAATGAATCCCCTGTGGAGGAGATAGAAGAGGAAGATGGATAAGAAGTATCAAAACTATCCAGGAAGAAGAAACAAAGGCCAATAACCCAAGAAACTCCACTAAACCTAGAGGCAATCCTGAGTAGGATTGAATGCCATGGCTTGTTAAAGGAGACAACAGAACTCTACACTGAGGTGTCTGAGGATAATAAGAAAATAATTGAAAGGGCAATAATCAAATATATGATTAAAACCAATAAGACAATTGATGAGATTCTAGGGTTGCTACTGGATGGCCATGCAGAGGCACTAAGGCAAAGAAGAGAGAAAGCCCTAAAATTAGATGAGGATCTCAGGAAACAAGCTATAGATGGAGTCAGTACTTGTATCTCTGCGGATGAGAAGGATAAAACAGCACAATTACAGTCTACTGAGATCAGATCAAAGCAAATCGTAGACATCCTTCTGAACTTAGAACAAGTAGATAGAGATAAAATATAGGTAGAGACTAAGAAAATAACAAAGAATATTTATGAAACAGATAAGGAGGCAGAGAAAACTACTGCACAAAAGGATACACCTCCTCTGCAGAATGCAGAACAAAGCAATTCTCCTCTACATAACACCAATACTGAGCAGGAGGATGTACAACATCAAGAAGAGGCTCCGAATACAGGAGATAACCAATTGGATTCCCAAGATGCATCCTCTTCTTCCTGACCCATCCAATCTATCAAATATTTCTTGGTGCAACAAAAGCAAATACAACCTATGGTGACTCCTCAACTACTACAACTGCCAGTGATAGGGGGACAGGTAAAACTATCTAGTATCTCACCCCTACAGAAGTTACAATTGGGTGGCATCTTCCACTCCACTGCAAGGGAAGAAATTTTGCAGCAACACATAGAGGGAAGTGAGATATTAATGGAAGTGATAGATATAATACAAAAGGAGATGCTAGAGGCATAGAGGGATACATCCCTACCTCCTACCTAGCAACTCAAACAATTGATGCAAAGCTTCAAAGCTCATTCTACATATTTGGAGAAGAAAGCAGAAGAGAAGATAATAGAGACAATTAATCAGAAAAGACTTGTTGATGCTTCCAACAAATGTGCTAAAGCACACAATAAACTAGAAGTCCAAATAAAGAACATCCAGCAGGGTATGGAGGAGGCCAAGGTACTTTACTAGTTTTGTTTACAATTGCTTACCACTACTAAGATTATAAAAGATCAAATGGAGGCACTAGAATTAAAAATAACACAAGTAGCCAGTACCTATGATCCAGTACAAGACACCAATGGAGCAATAACCTGACATAGGTAGAGACCCTACATTCTTAGCTACAACAATTTTAGGATCAAAGAGAACAAATAAAATCGCAGATCAAGCATCTCAAAGAAGTAATAATCTTGAGATTGGCCTCTCTAACTAGAGTACTCACTGAAGCTAAACAAATCACATTGAAAGTTACGGTATCGTCTACCTTAGGAGAAGCAGAAGATACATACATCCAGCTGGAAATCTAGATCTAAATTTTGGCATCTACTAAGAAACAATGGGATGCTACTCTGGCTCAACTTAGGGTAATCTACAAAAACATCTTACCTACAAACTGAAGAACGTGTCTGGGGAACAAGACATACTTTTAAAAGGGGGAGTGGTGTTGGCAGAGAACAAGACAAGTAGAAACTACCGCAGAATACCGCAAAGGTCATGCGGAGGATAGTGCAGACTCCTAAAGAGGTATTTTGGGAAAGGACATGCCTCTAGATAGATATATAAGGGATATATGCAAATCAATGTAAAGTAAGAGTGTAAGAGTGACTACATGTGAATAAAGAGAGTAATAGTGTATAAGGCAGAGACTCAAACCTATCAGAATGACTATGTATATACCTATTGATTATAAAGGAATATAATGAAGATATAAGGATTGCGATATCATTATGTATGTGTTATGATGTTATGCTTTACTTACCTTGTACCGCATATTAGATTTCCTTAATGTTTATTCATGTTTCTCTCATTGCCTGACTGGGGTATAAACTAGACTTACAGACTTGACTGAGGACTAGATCTTTGGACTAGTTCCTCCCCATTTCTTGCCAACAATCATTTTACATCCAGTGTCAAGTTTTAGAGATCAATATAACAAATGTTCTAAACCATTAATGTGCACAACAGATAAGCAAAGGCGACAATTATGATTATGAGAACAATTCCATTGATTCATCAAAAGTTTGAGTATAAGTCACTACACAAGGCAATAAATAGAGCTAGGGACAAAATGCTCTCAAGAGATATGAGTCTCCCCATGCAAGGGGGAAAAATAGAAATAGAAAGACCCTACATAACCTTAGGGATTGTATGCTCAAAATCATGACCTTGGTTTCCTAGGGTTGTCGAGTCAGAGTTTGGCATGCACACGGACCCTTCCCTCCTTGCCACGGGGTGAACTGCCACGTCACTCTCACTCTCGTAGAAGTAGCCAGTCGAGAAGAGGCAAGACACAGTAGTGGTCTGACTCATTGGAGAGCTGGACTTCGCAGAGAGGGGTCGGCATGTCCTGGGGCTTTGTTATTGTGTGCTAGTGTGGATGTTTCATTCAATGATGGTTGTTGTAGAGATAACTGTATGACCCGAAGGGTCACTAGTTACTCTTATTCTGTTGGGGTTTCTACTATTCCACCTCTGTGTGGATAAGTTGTTACTTTCGTTAATGGCTTGATGTCTTTCAAAGTATCTAATGAATGCTTGTTGAACCAAATGTTGTCTATGTTCTTCTATTTGTTGGAGGACAAGCAGATATTATTGTGGTCGCAGATGGATCTCCTCAATCTCGTTGAGGATTGCCCTCACCCACTCACCTCTTAATCCTGGGCACATTCGTGAGCTGAGACAAGAGATAGGTGTATGTGGACCAACCTTGACTAGACTTTAGGGTTTGACTTAGGGTTTTGGGTTGACCTAAGGTTTAGTTGTGCGTTGAATTTTGTTGACCTTGTGATGGTATCAATGGTTTGAACAATTGACTATGGTTAACCTTGTGATGGTATCAAGGGTTTGAAATTTACCTAAGTGCCTAATGTTTTTTGTTCTTTTCTTGAATTTTATGAATGCAATACTATATGAAATGCAAAATTTCTTTTTGTGCTTTTTTGGTATTTTTGGAAATAAAAGATGTTTTTTTATCTAGGAAAGGAAAGATGAATGCAACTATAATGAATTTTACCTAATGCAATTACTCTATGTTTTTGGGGTTTTCGAATGTTTTGAAATGATTTAATCTAGAAAAGGAAATTGCAAGTAAATGAATTAAACTATGAATGCAAATTACTCTAAAATGCTAGATCTGACTATTATATCAACGAAAAAATAATAAATTACTAATCCCAAGAGCAATTTCAATTTTCTAATTACTACCAATTGACACAAAGCATAGAGGAACCTGGAATAAAGAAGACTTGTGAGCCTCCACTATCCTCAGAAATACTTGATGGCAACCTCATATCCTCTTGAACCATTGGGAAGACCTCTTGGCGACAAGACAACACAAAGAAGCGAAAGAAGCTTTAGAATCTTTGAAAAGATAGCGCAACAAGAGCTATTGATGAGCACGATGGCTTGATTGAAGCAGTGTAAGGACACTTGAAGAGATTTATGTGAAAGCTTGATGAACAATGAACAAACAAAAGGCACCTTCGTCGTGCGTGAGCATGAGAATGTTGATTGGAGAGCAAAAAATTAGCAAGAGCTATGTGCATAATGAATTTGCCTCCCTTTGTGCTTGAGGGAAGGGAGTATTTATACATTAGAAGAAGGGATGAGATGTGAGGAAGAGAAAGAGTTAACTCAATTAGATTGGAGAGTTAACACAGAGGATTCAAGAGTGATCTAGGCTAAAATTGGAGTGATATGCCCAATAAAAGCTTATCACTCAAGAAGAAGTGAAGAAGAGATGCATGAGAGTGCATGAGTTGTTAATTTTAGATCAGATGGAGCTAATTATGCATGTGTGGGTGCATGAAATAGTCAACTCCATATTAGGCATAAAAAATTATGCAAACTAGAAGAAAAACATGCAAAAACAGAGCTTTTTCGAGTTAGAAACTCAAGTTTTTCCGTAGCTAGAAACACGATAGGGTCGCCCATGGGTCACCCCTTTCACCAGAAGGGTCACCCATGGGTTGCCCGGCGGGAGATCCTGATTTATGAGAGTCGCTCGGCAGGAGATTCGGAAAGAAAGGGGTCTGGGTGAAAATGCATCATGGTAAATGGTAGAGGAAATGAAAAGGAGGGGATTTGCCTCCAGAAACAGGCCAGTCATGTGCAAGAATCCAAATCTCCACTTGCAAAGTAGAATCTCCCGATGGGAGATCTGGAAATAATAAAGGGAGATTAGAATTGGTTGACTGAAACTAAAAACTGAAAGTGGGAGATGGTTAGGGGGGACTCTATAAGGCTTCTAGGGGGTGGAGAAGATGAAAAACATAGGGGAAAAGTGAAAACTCACCTACAAGACGCATACAAGGCTTAGGAACAGGGTCGAAAGATCAGAAAATGCAAATCAACAAGTGTCTCAAAAGTGTCAAAAAGTGTCGACAACAAAGAGAGAAAACAACAAAGGGGAAACAACACAAGATAAAAGAAATGACACATCACCAAGAGGATTATTGCTGAGAGGATGTTATTTCACGCTTACATGTACGTGACAAGGATTATATATCATCATAGGGGTTCTCGTGGAGGCTGTGCATGATTTTTTGTGCTTAAAGGGATGACTCTGACCAATTGAGCCTTCAGGACTCTGACTCCTAGGTCTCCTATGACTACTACTAGCATCAAAACCTTTGTGGGTCCTGTGAGAAAGAGAAAGAATCTTACTAGGAGCACATGAAGGACCAGTTGTATCCATCCATGAGGCCTACCTACGAACTCCAAGGATAGCCATCTCTTGAAGAACATCATTCTCAGCATGAAGCACAATAATTTGAGCTCGCATAGAAATGATCTCCTAACTCGCATGATAAGGAGGAGCAAGATCATCTGTGTGATGACCAGCTCGAGAAGGAAGATGAACATCAACAAGAAGAGACTCTCATGGATGACCAATGGAAAGGACTAGATCTAAAGAAGAGCCATGAAAGAGCTCCCTCCATCCCTTGGCAATACCTAAGAAGTAAGAAGGAAGAGTATTAATAAAACAGTTGAGTTCACAAAAGTAATGAAGTAAAAAGAGGAATAAAGGAAAGGATTCTTACGAGGGTCATCCTCTTCCCATGAGGGATCATCTAATGTAGAACCATACATATATAAGATATAGTTGCATCCTCGCCAAAAGGAATCTCTCTATCTTCCCCCACAATGGCATCATCATGCTCCTCTCCCTTGGGATCATAGTCCTCATCAGAAGAGTTAGTATCCTCTAGAACTATCAACCTCCCAGATTGAGGTCCTCTCCTTCCCCTCTGTCTATTACTCATGTCATGAGCTACTCTAGTGATCAAAACTCTGAGAGTCAAAGGAGTCCAAGTGATCATTCTCTTCTCAACATCACCCATCTCCTGGACGGATCTGTAACAAATAGGAACTGAGGGCAAGTCCTCTGAAAAGTCATCCCCTTACTGTTGCAAGACTCACTCGATAAAACCTTTCTTACCTGATAAGTAAACCACACCCCTGCAGAATTCTGGAATCTATCTGTCGTTGGGCCATAAGCCCTCCATGTCAACATAAGGATCATGAATCATGTCAACATTAATGAGAGTCGCTATTGTACATAAGCTAGCATCAAAATGACCAAGTTGACCCCAACGTGTAGTCCTCAGTAATCTAGGATTAAGAAGTGGCACTTCTATCTGAAATGGTCTAATGTGCTCATAAATCCACATCATAATCAGAGAAGAGTAGCTAAAAGCAAGTACCCCTCGTCGTGCAATAAAGTAGAAGTCTCGATAAACCATAGCTAGGATGTCGACTCCCCGTGTGAAAATAATGTCGTACTCCACATACTGAATGATGGGTGCTCAACACCATCTAAGCCATTATAATCCCTTATCCCCTGATAACTTTGAATCAATCAAACTAATGAGGAATTTTCTCAAAGGTTAAATCAGTAAGCGCGGCATTGAAGTGAGCATTACCCCTGTATGCTCCTCAAGATTAGTCACCCCCTAATAGATGCCCAAGCGTGTTTCTCTCCATAGGACTCACTCTCAAGTAGGATAAGTGGTTGTCCTCTAACAAGCACTCCAAGGATGTGATAAACATCATATAAGGTCATAGTCCATTCCCCTAAAACCTTGGGGAATCTAAAGGTGTTCATGTCAGGATCCCAGTAAGTCAGAATGTCACAACAAATGTGAGATGTGGGATGAACAACTGGAACATAACATATCTTGTCTAGTCCTGCTCTCTCCAAGATAGCATGATCCCCTGAAGATAAGGTCTAGCACGATCCCCTGAAGACAAGGTCTCGTAAGCATCAGAAAGCCACAACTTCTCACGACTGGCATCCCATCAAATGTGCATATCATGTCAAACACAAAGAACCTTGTGTTAAATCTTGTTAAAATCAAAAAATCAAAAAAAAGGGCATATATTGCTTAGAAAATTGCAATAAAACAATGAGTTTAGTGTTGGAATTAACAAAAATGGAGCAGCAAAAACACCACAAAACAAAAGACTACAGTCGGAAACAAATAGGCTAGGTTACCCCTTTCACCAAGTCAAATCCCCCCAGGCGACCCTAACGTTCAATCGGATCCGCCTGGGTGACCTGCCCTGGCAAAAGGGGTGACCCATGGGAGACACCATCCCATGCCCTAGCATGCAAAAACCCTCACAAAAACCTTAAATTTTCACTCAATTTTGACAAACGAAAAGTATATACACACTAAAATGAAGAAACTAACGCAATGCAACAAGAAAAATTGGCGAAAATGGAATCTTTTGATGGAAAATCACCAAAATACAAACTAGGGTTTTGAGAGAGATTTTTCACATTGTTTGTACCTAATTATCAATGGGAGAAAGATTTGTTGCCATCTTTGTGATCCTCTCGATGATAGATTCTCAACAATTATTCGCACACACGATTTCGTTGTTGTTTGTTTCATTTGCTCAATTTCCTTCACTCTTCTTTTCTCTTAGTTTAGTTTCATTTTGTACATTTAGAAGTAATTTCTAGTTTTTGTAGCATCTTTGCACCCTCGTTTTGCATGCTCTTATCCTTACAAGTCCCCTTGGCGAAGCAAACAACCAAGTGAACTTGCGACTTGATCTATAGTATGTTCATTCATTGCAATTTCATTGTTTATTTTAAATATCTCAAATGTCAAGCTAACACTGGTTATTGCAAGTACAATTGCAAAAATTTGACAAGTAAGGCTTATTTCGAGAACGGTACCTACCTTTCATGTAGACTACCATCCCCGAGGGGGCAAATATGTAAGCACTAAAAATGTGCATGGGCTTACACGAGGATCCTATCATGAGTTGTAATCCTAATCACATACATGAAAGCATGAATAAAATGTCCTCTCAACAGTGCTTCTCTTAGTGACATGTGGCTATTAATTCCTCGCTTCATCATTTCTTCTTAATTTTGACTTTTCTTCACTTTCCCCTTGTCAACTTTTCTTCTTTTGCATTTTCAACCTTGCCTACATAGCTAATTTTCATCGTAACTTGGTAATTCCAACTTTTCCATGCTTGTTTCGTGTGTCTTTGCCCTTTAGAGGCCTTTAAATGACCTCCCAAACCAGACCCATCTTTTAGAATTGACTTAACTTTTGTCATTTCTAGATCCCCCCTATTATTTATGAAACCCCCATGGGCCTCCCTTAGGTGACCTTACTGGTGAAAGGGAGGATCATGTTTATTTCATCCATTTCAATTGTTTCAGGAGGTAGATTACATCTTTGACCCTCCAAGACCAATCTCCAACCCCTAACTTTCACCCAAAAGACATATTTTTTGGGTCGCCCATGGATCCCCTAGGTGACCCTACTGGTGAAAGGGGGAACCTTATCATGTTTCTAAGTGTGTGTTTCCCTTCAATCTGAGCCTCAAAAAGCTTCGTTTTTCCTCCAATTTGCATGTAGTTCTGACCCTAACATAGACTAAACTATTCTTAGCCCATCCATCACCCTCAATCATGCATAATTACCTCTTTTGATCTATTCTTATCACCTCTCCAACTCATGCTAACTCCATTTTCTCAGCTTGTGATAAGCTTTTATAGCTTCATCACTCCCCAATTAGCCCAGTCTTCGCTTCAATCAAACCTGTTAACTCTCCAATCAAGAGTTAACTCCCCAATCATCCCCACCTATCACGAGCCATTCCATCCTATAAATACCCCCCTCCCTCAAGCCATAAGGGAGACAAATTTCATAGTTGCATCCATTCATAGCTTGTTTGCTTTCCATTAGCATCCTTGATGCTCACGCAGGACACACGTGCCTTTTAGTTTTGCTTAGCACAGATTCTCAAAGCATGCAAATTCTCTCATTTGCTCAAGCCAATGCCATATGCCCAATTAACACGCTCACATAGTGTTCATAGCTCAATTCGAGCTCAATCATTAGCTTTCTCGAGCTCAATCATTAGCTTTCTCAAGCTCAATGCAATCATTTTATTGTCAATGCAAGCTCAATGCAATCATTTACTCTCTTCACCATTGCCACCAAGAGGAGAACCCCACTGCTACAAAAGGACGAAGAGGTTGCCAGATTTAAAGGATTCCTAAAGATGTTGCGAAGACTCATGTGTCAACCATATACCAGGTTCTTTCAATGTTTTTTAGTAATTAGATCACAACATTGCTCTTGAAGGAAGTAATTAATCATTGCTTTACTCTTGATAGGAATTGTTAGCATAGCTTCATTTCTTTGCATTATATTAGTGATTAATTGCTTTCAATAGATTAAATCACTTTCATTAGATTAGACTTTCATTTGCTTTCCTAGTTTGGAATTCTAAAACAATTTCGAAAATACAAAAACATAGATTAATTTGCATCAAGAAAACCCATATAGACTTGCATTAATATTTCCTTTTTGTAGTAATTAGATGATCTTTATTTATTGAGAAAAGAACAAAACTATTGCTTGCATTCATATAGTTGCATACATTTGAAAACACCAAAAAAATTAGGAAAACTTGGAACAACTAAACCCTTGGTTAAGTCACAAGGTATCGCTAAACATTCACACACAAAAGTAAACCCTTGGTTTCGTCACAAGGTAAATCCAACATTTAACATACAAAATCAAATCACAAGTCTAAACCCTAGGTCAAACTCTAGATCAACTTTAGTCAACGCTCTACTTTTTCCCTAAGCATATGAATGTGCCCAAGAATTAGAGGGGAGTGGATCAGGGAGGTTCTTGAAGAACTAGAAGAAATCAACCCTAGGCCAAACCACATCTAGACAGTAGAAAGACAAGAGCATGCCTTAAGAGTTATACAACAAAACAACCAAATACAACAACTTCAAGATGACGAAGAAATACTACAACGTGCTAGGTACTTCAACGAACAGAATAACTTGCCCACTAGACGTTGGAATCTAAGAAACCCAAATAGGAGACACATCACAAGTGACCCTTTTGATCATACTATTATCTCAACAACCCTAGCCATAGAAAGGGCTCGAGGACAGAACCATGCCCAGGTCTCGCCTCCGCTCGACTGGGTCATGTCGCGAGAGAGTGGCAAGGAGAAAGTTCATGTGTGAATCGAGGCTAACTCACCAATGGGGTCACATTTCGAGAAACACAGTACCAAGGGTACATTTTGGAGGGATGTGCAAAGGACTTGCCCATACCTCATGTACAACAGCGCATGCTTAAAAAAACTCATGCACAATTTTGGAAGATGTATAAGAATTGAATGAGTTGATGAAAGTTTATGAATATTCAAGTAAGTGATTAGTTGGCTAATTGGTTTTAGCCAACTTAATAAAAAGTGAACAAAATAGGGAATTAAATAAATAGCAATACTTATTTAATTTTTGGGATGAAAATGAAGAACAAAAATAAATAATTGGGATTATTTATCTAATGTTGGACTATGTAAAAAGGATGAGTAATTAAATAAATGATTGGATTTGCTTAATAAATGTTAGATCGAGGGTCAAATGAATAGTAATGAATACTGATTTTATTAATTAAATAATAAAATGTTGGGATAAAAATTAGATAATTAATCGAATAAATAAAAATATATTCAATTAATTATAGAGGAAATGATCAAGTGATGTCTTGATATCTTGATTATAGTTGAAATAGTGATGAGATGATTTGAGGTGTCTACACGTCTTAATTTATACTTATCTTCAAAAAATTAATTTATACTTATCTTCAAAAAATTAGTATGAAAAGATTCATTATCAAAATTACTTTGAAGTTGGGGTTCCCAATTCTATCTAATACTTTCTTCTTACTAATAGTTTTTTAAAATGTTCTCCAACCACTCATCAGACTATTCCAATACTCAATTGCAAAGCGAGAATAAGGAATATCATTATTGATGTTTCTAATAATAAATATTACAATGTTGATCCTTCAACAAACTCACATTCAATTTAAAGTATTCATCAATCATGTTCTACTTAAACAATGTTTCCTCCTTTAACAATAATCTTTGTTTTGGTCAAAAGTGATATGGAAAAAAACTTGGACACGATTATTGTTATCAATTATTTTAAAGCTGAAAAACAAATATGAACATAAAATATATTAAGTGGTGTATATCATATAAGTTTAGTATCATCTTAGTTTTAACTCGAAATTAAAGCTCATTACCCATCTAAGACATTTGGATCGCCCCTTAATTTGTCCGCTTTATGTTCAATCATACTATAACTTCCTCCAATCATCCAAGGTACATGGGAGATAATAAAGATCCACTTACATAAGTCATTTCTTTTTCTAGAAATAGGTGCTTAATTGGTCCTCTGCAGACAATATATGAAATTATAAATCCACGGTGTACATGTTAGTCCTTAGTGGACAAATTATAAGGGTGTGGGCCCCAAAACCAAACCCTCTATATTCAATTTAAAAAATTAATTTAATTAATTTAAACTGCATGGTCTTAAGAAACCGGAACATTACAAGACATACATTTGTGAATAATAGCATGCCATAGCAGATGCAAGTCATGTTTTCAAAAGTAGGCAAATAACCATCCAAAGAGGATTGTGATTTATAGTCCCTCTTTAACCAATCACGAAATACTGATAAAAGTTTTGACCACACGGAGGAACATGCCTGTGATAGCTCTAACCTGCATTAGACTACCATTTTACAATTAATGATTCAGGTAGATTTTTCTTTTAAAAGAAAAAGCAACACATCACTGGAAATTCATTAAAACTCAAAAGACAGAAAAACTATTCTAGTAGGTGCAAAAATGTTTAAACGAACGCTGATTTCATTTTCAAAATTTAAGTGCTTGCATTTTGCCAAACTGTTTGAAGCATTGATGAATTAACAGTTAACAAAACGGCCAGAAAACCTTTTAAGTTCATATCTGCAGTTCCAGATTAAAAAATTTATGTGTGGCTTTTAATAAGATCCCAAAACCTATATTATTTTGAAGGTATAACATGCAATACTCCAAGTTGACGCAACAGGTCATCATTTACAAGACACAAATTTAGAAAACAAGCAAATCTAATTAAGCAAATCTGACCTCTTGCATCTTATCTCTCCACTAGGTGAGAAGACACTCTTGTAGTTCAAAAAAGCAATGACCATGGCACATTCCAATTAAGAAATTTAGCCATCTTCACGGCATTTCAATAGAGGTGGATTAATCATATCAAGTAATTTCATTGAGTGATGGAGACAAAACTAACTTATATATTTTGATGTGTACAAACAAAAATTCTGAGAAGCATATGTAGACATTAGATTTGATACATGAGCACACCTATTGAAAAATTGAAGCACCTGCATGGAATTTTGGCACGGCTGCATCAGTTTTCCTCATGTGGATTAATCATATTAAGTAATTTCATTGAGTGATGGAGACAAAACTAACTTATATATTTTGATGTGTACAAACAAAGATTCTGAGAAGCATATGAAGACATTAGAATTGATACATGAGCACACCTATTGAAAAATTGAAGCACCTGCATGGAATTTTGGCACAGCTGCATCAGTTTTCCTCATGTGGACGATGGTACATTTTCATTAAGTTTCTAAGCCAAAAAGTGCAACATACAATATATTAATCATGCAAAGCAGAATTAGGTCTGCTTGTAACTCAAGTTCAGGTTTGAGCGCTCCTGTATTCTGTGTTGATCTATGCAACATGTTTCAGTCAAAAAATACGGTTCAAATGTACAGACTCAAAAAGAATGGCTGATATTCTTTATTTTTACTTATGATAACAAAAAACCATGGAGCCTCTAAGAAAGAACACGTTACTTTAAACAAATGATCCTCCTGAATGCCTCATAGAAAAGGAGCAATTGCAACCTTTGGTGTAACTCATCTCTCTTTCAGTACAATTGGTGGCTAGCTTAAAAAAATTGCTTCGCCGTATCTTTCCTTCTTCACTACAACTCCCACTTCCATTACAGGAAATTGCTTCGATGTCATCCATCATGCCATTCTTATTCCAGCTTGATCAAATCACATAGCAAGTGATACAAATTCTAAATGGTAAAACAATCCCAGTTGAGAATTATCTTACATAAATATGAGGACCTTCCTGCAGCTTCACTTCAGGGCACATGTACATTTAGTGACAATGCAACCTGTAACTAAATATCAAGAACTTCTCATGTTCCCCACTACGCATAAACCCTGCTTGGACGTTAAAGAAGAGATCTTCTGTTCAAACCATAATCTCCCAACAACCATCCTCAATTTGTAAATTATGCACTTTTGCAGAAGCATATAAAAATTTGACAGTATCTTGCTTAATACCAGTCAGCTTTATCAAAATTAATTATCTGTTGCTTCATAGAAAAGGACTTGTGGTTGTAGATGACCCCTTCGGCATGTATTGGTTACCTCATCCCATCCACCCACCACCTGCATTTAGTGTCAATTTCAAATAGTCAGCGATATTATTTTGCACCAATAACCAGCATTCCCTCTCATTTTCCATTTGTGTGCTCTAATGGTGTTACCTTGACAGTCCTGTCATCATACATGACCCATCTTGCATGCTCCAAGCTATAAGCAAAGCAATGATAGTGCTGACCATAATAACAAACCTGCCAATGAATTTACATTACGTGAGCTAACATACAATTATTATGTTTTATGATCCTACCAATGTAAAATTTCTCTTGAATTTGCAACATCCACCAATAAAATAATAGTACCCCATGATATACTTTAGAAGTTGACCGTATTGCCAACTCAAATGTCAACAAATTACTAATTTAAAGATTTGATGTTTCCAATAAGTTGGGTCAAATGCCAGTCTAGCTAACCACAGAATCTACCTCATACTGTTCATCTAACATAGACTATTAAATCTGATAATGAGGCCAACCAGGCACTGAGGCATTTAATCAAACACGGTTTGTGAAACAAAGCAAATTGGTTAGATTATAAAATTACTTTCAGAGGTTCTTCACAAAATATTTCTCAGGAAACACCTAGAAAAATAAAATGGTGCTTCTGATAAGCTTATATCTTGTATTCGCTTTAGCTCACATTCAAGTCTGCAATAGCTTGCTCTTGGATTTGTATTTACAGGTGGTTCTCACATCCAGTCACTTACCTTCCAAATTGCTAGAACATATGCAACAGAAAATGCAACTTATCGAGCACAAACAAGTAAGAAATGATAGAAATTTCAAACTTATTTACCAGCATTGCCTAGAAAATTATGCATAACAATAAAAAAATTAACAGGACACTGTGCAAGACATGCAATTTTCTTACACAAAGTAATATAAATGAGGGAAAAACTGACGTACAAGAAGTAAAATTTTGAGCACAAGGAATCCGTAGAAATGGTCAATAACTATTTTCTATATGTTATAGTTTATGGTGCGTTGAGCCCAGTAATTCCACCAAGGGTCAAACTTTCACCCTGAAATGAAGACTGTGGGTGACCTCCGGTTTGAATAAAAGTTTAGAATTTAATGATGAATTGCAAAGCCAGGGAAGTGATGTTGCCCATCAATACCCTTATCACAAACATTTTGGGATAGTTGTGAGAATCAAGGCACCCAAAACATAATTGCATCAGATGCCAAGTTGTATGGATACCTTTGACACACATTACCAATAAGGTTGTATATGGCAGAACGTGTTCCCAAATTTAGGATTATATAAAGCAAAATATTTTAAATAATTAAATATTTGGAAATACGGTAAGAAAAAATCAAAATGCTTTACATCAATTCAAATACGTAACTGAAGGGAAAAACTCCAGTTAATATTCAAATAATATATTTTATTTAATAATGTGTGGTTTCTTTTCTGCTCTGTGCTTCTTTATTTCCAAATTAAACTAGATCCAGTTTCTAAATCTCTACCATCCATATCAATATGGATCCCAAATTGTACCTGCGATATATACAAATACAGATACATATAAACCTTATATTAAGGTCATAAACAGAATTTGGCATATTATGGGGAGTTGGCAACATAGATCATTGAGAAAATGAACATTTCTAAATCAGACGGGACGAGAAAAGATATTAAAATGAGGACCCAGGGTGCCTGGGGCAGACCCTGGGTGAACCCAGGGAGGTCCCAGGCGTATCCACGTGA
This sequence comes from Cunninghamia lanceolata, assembly GCA_027924645.1. Classification (NCBI taxonomy): domain Eukaryota; kingdom Viridiplantae; phylum Streptophyta; class Pinopsida; order Cupressales; family Cupressaceae; genus Cunninghamia; species Cunninghamia lanceolata. The sequence goes on along the minus strand of BSBN01000726.1, from coordinate 10,200,126 downwards.
AAGTCAATGAAAAAAAACGTCAAAGGGGCATTCTCCAAGCTCATTTTGCCATCAGTCATCACTCTTTTTGCATGAGAATTATTATTGCAGTTGAAGGTTGATGTATAATAAGACCTTATTCTGCCCTGTTAAGGGGACAGACCATGTTCATTTTATTAAAATATTAGTTGTATTAGTTAATGGTCATCTTAGGTAGTTTCTATTTCTGTTTCTTAGTTTAGTATGTTTCTATCTATCCTGTTTTATTAGCTGTAGTTTCTATTCTGAAACTCCTGTTCTGTTTATAGAAACATCCTTGTATCTCCTTTAAATAGAGCTGTGCTCTACATTGTAATGATCTCATTCAGTTAATATAATTATGTTTTTCAGTAACATGGTATCAGAGCTTGGTTGAGTGGGAAAATCTCTGCCCGATTTCATGGTCGCATCTGTATGTCTGGAGGTCGCAGGCGGATACCGATTCAAGGCTGTTCGTGGTTCGTGGGTTTCTGCAGACGTTTCTGCAATATGGTCGGGTTAGGGATTCTAGTCGTTTTTTGCTGAAACCACGATTTTGTGTTAATCTGAGTCGTGGAAACCCTAGTCGCGAAGTCTGTTCCTTGGGCGATTGTTTCATTCAGAAATCGCGTCGTTTGGAGCTGGTTCATGAATTTTTTCAAAGGCGATTCTTTTTTTTAGGCGTCCGTATCTGTTTAAATCACGACTTGCAGTGTCTGCAAGTGTTTCTCTTGTGGTCGCGTGTGGAGATTGCCGCGTTTTTTTTTGGAGGTTTCCTCTTTGATGCCTGTGGTCACGTTCTGAAGGGTCTTCTTGTGACTCGCATTTTTTTTCTTACGAGTTTCTTGGTCACGCCTTTCTTTTTGGGGTTTGTCTTTTTTACTGGGTGTTTGAAGGGTTTTTATCAGAGACTTCAAAACATTACAACGTTTTTTTGATATTGTTGGTCGCTGCTTTTTCCCCGTGGATTTGCTCACCATTTTGGCGGCATCTGTGGTGGGTCGAGATTCTGTCTGTGATCCCAGTTTTCTCTCTGGCCGCAATTTCCCTTATCATGGTTCGTGGTGTGTTTCCTTGTGCACGTCGTTTTTGTGTGGTCACCATTTGATAAATATTGGCAGATATTCTCTTTTTTTGGGCGATTGTATATAAATCGCGATTTGCTGCGCATGATTCGTGGTCGTCGCCTTACTTTTCAGGCACGTTTTTGAGAAATCTGGGTCGTGCTTTCATGGCAGTTTAAAAGGGTTTTTTAATTTTTTCCACAAAAAAAATTATGCAGGGTTTTGTATGATTTTCCACAAAATCATAATATTTTGGTTGTGCCGATTTTTTAAAAAAATCGAAGACTTTGTTTTTTGACTGATTTTTGCAATAAAATCAGGGTTATTTATGGGCTGCTTGTGCCAGCTATTCGGTGAAGATTTCTGACTGAGTTTTTGAGAAATTTACCTCGTTTTTTGTGCTTTGGAAAACGGGAGGGATGGTATCTTTGTCCAGTATTCTGTTGGAAAATACGCAGAGGTTCAATGGAAAGAATTACAGCACATGGAAGCAAAGGATGCTTACCATCTTTGAGTACCGGTGTCTGAATTTGCTTGTTCTAGGTACGGATGCTCGTCCCGCTACCCCTGGGAAGAATCAGGACAAATATGATGAAGGTAATAGGGAGGCAGTTATGCTTCTAAAATTATCTGTCACCGATGAGATGTTACCAGAAATACCATCTGGTAAATCTGCTGCAGAGATCTGGAAGCATCTGAAAGATCTTCATGAGACCTCAGACAAGGGAAGGGCATTCTTTCTGAAGAATATGCTATTCTCTATTATGATGGATAACCAAGTGTCTTTGCAGGGGCACTTGACGAAAATCAAGGATATTCGCGACCAACTGGAAGCCATTGGTCGTAAGATGGTTGAAGAGGATATGGTGGTGATCACTTTGAAAAGTTTGCCACGTTCCTACGAGCACTTCATCGAAACTCTCAACATTACATCCACCAATGTTGACTTGAAGTTTGATGAATTGTTGAACAAGCTTTTGCAGCAAGATAGGTGGAGGAAGCAGTTTGGGAGCAGCAATGAGTCTCCTAGTGTTGAACAAGCTTTTACTGCCAAGGAAGTTGGCAAAGGCAAGTCCACTCAACAGAAAGGACAAGGCGATTCCGAGGACTCCAAGAAATCTTTTACTTGCCATTACTGTGGGAAGCCTAGTCATATCAAAAGGTTTTGCAGAAAGCGGTTGGCTGATGAGAAGTCCAACCAAGAAATGCCTCAGCAAAGTGCTCAAGTGGCGAAGCATACTGAGAAGGAGTCTACATTTTATGCATTTTGAGGACCAGCACTCCATAGGGTTATGGGTTGCATTAGTTTTTGTTTGTACAATGACCATTAAGGGAGGGTATCAAAATATTAGTTGTATTAGTTAATGGTCATCTTAGGTAGTTTCTATTTCTGTTTCTTAGTTTAGTATGTTTCTATCTATCATGTTTTATTAGTTGTAGTTTCTATTCTGAAACTCCTGTTCTGTTTATAGAAACATCCTTGTATCTCCTTTAAATAGAGCTGTGCTCTACATTGTAATGATCTCATTCAGTTAATATAATTATGTTTTTCAATAACACATTTCAAATGGTGGTGTCCATTTTGTGTGTTTTTTAATACACTTGTCACCTTGGGGATTTCTCGCAGCTTGTTTCTAATTAAAAAACTCGGAAGCTTTCGCTCTTAGAACTTGAACCAGAGAGATTGAGCTAATTAATTGTTTAGAACAAGGGAGAGGGGAATGGGTGGCTACTAAGCTAGTGGACTGTGGGTAGACCACAATAATATGGCTCCATGATTACAAAATAAGCATTGCCCTTTTCCTTTCACCAAATGCTTTCCTCCCTTACAAATCAACTGTGTTTTGCTCCAACATAAATATATTTATGAGGTTGGACAAAGCTGTGTCTCATTGTCTAATTATCTAAATTACTGGATATACCTGAAAACCGACCAGATCCAGGTCCGGTTCAAACCCAGTTCGCAATCCAGTCCAATTTGCCTATAGGTGCCGGCAAGGCACGGCAAAATCGTTACAGTTTTGTCCCGAGCAAACCAAGGAGAACCCAAGCCAATGACGCTGGATCCAATCCAAACCCGACACAAGCCGCCTTTTTTGACACTTTTTTTTAATATTTTTTACCCTTGACTTTGACTAGTTCGCCCTAAAACAAATCCCTAACCCTAAAAAAACCAACTAAAGCATTTTAAAGACTAAAACAACTTATTTTAGCTCATTTTGATTGCAAAAGACAAATTCCATTCCAAAAGATTGAACTTTCATTCTTGCTTGTCATTCAACGAAGGGAGTTGAAGATTGATCATTGAAAGTTTCAAATTGATTGCATTGTTATTCATATGCATTTGCAAGTGTCTATTAGCTGCCACGAAGATCATAGAAGAAGATTTTTGAAAAGAGATAAGTTCTAATTTTTTTTCTGTATTTTTGTTCTACAAACTCTTTTGCTTTGTTTTCAACTTCTTGTTTTCCTTCCATTTTTCTTAAGTTTCTATGTATGCATCACTATGCTTAACATATTAAACGAGTTAGGTATTGTTTTTTTTGTTTTTATTTGTTTTGTATGTGTTGTTTATAAAACTTGTTGCCACAAGAATTACAATGGCAGCTAGTTCTAGCTCTATAGCCCAGCCTAAATTCAAAACCAATCCAAATTCTCCTCTTTGGAAGTATGTTGAGATGATACAACCAGTTCCAAATGGTGGGGGTATATTTGGAAGTGCAATGGGTGTGATGTGAGGTATTCAAGTTCATATAGTCGGGTGAAAGCCCATTTGTGTAAGATCCCTGGCTGAGATTGGCATCAAAGCTTGCCCAAGAAAGCTTGGTAAGCATATGCCACTAGAGCAAATGATTGCATATATCAATGAGCAACAACAAACAGATGAAGCAGCAGGCCATAGAATAAGTTTAGCAAAGAGAAAATCTCAAGGAATGAAGCCTCCATCTAATCCCACTATTGTGGTAGAGAGCCACCCATATATGGCCACTCCTCAAGAACAACCCACTAGTACTACAAATAAGAGACCAAAGGGACCCATGGAAATTTCATTTCAAAATGAGGCTCGAGATGTTGCGGACCAACACATAGCAAGATGTATTTATGCAACTGGGCTGTCTTTCAATGTTGTTCGTTCACCATATTAGCAAGAGATGGTTAAAAAAATTAATGAGGCTCCAAAAGGGTATAAGGGTCCACGTTATGAGGAGATGTGTGGCACCTTGTTGGAAAATGAGGTCAAGGTTGTAGAAGATTCATTGAAGCCCATAAGGGATTCATGGGTTGAGACAAAGGTGTCCATTGTCTCCGATGGATGGAAAGATGCAAAAAATCGGCTCTTGATCAATAGCATTGCAATATCCCCTAAAGGGGCAATGTTTTTAAGAGTCATGGATTGTGAGGGAGAGATGAAGGATGGCCAATTTATTGCTAACATCCTCATCGCAGCCATTGAGAATGTGGGACCTCATAATGTTTGTTCAAGTCATAACAAACAAAGCAAAAGAATGTGCAGTTGTTGGGTTGTTGGTTGCATAACACTATTCACATGTCTTTTGGACACCTTGTGTTGTCCACTCTCTCAAGCCAATGCTACAAAAGATTGGGAACTAAATTGATTGGATCAGAAAATTATATCCGTATGCCGAGCAGATCCGAATGTTCATCACCAACCACCACATGTCGCAAGGCATATTTAAATCATTTTCAATATTGGAGCTATTGAAGGTAAGGGAAACAATATAAAATTTTATGTTTTAATTTCACTTTAAGTTAGTTACTGGGAAATATATTTTTAGACTTGGTTACTTAGTAACTTAAGTCTTAATTTGATTAGTAATACATATTCTAATTCTTCTTTAAAGTTTGTTTTTAAATTTTTTAATTTTAATTATTTTATTTTTTATTTTTGAATAGGTTGTTGATACCCATTTTGCCTCAAACAAAATTGTCTTGAGACAACTTGTAAAGGTTCGAGAGGCACTTTCTAACATGGTTATTAGCCATACTTGGTCCATATGGAGGCAAAACAACACTAAGAGAGCAGCAGATGTATCTTAGATCACTCTTGGTGGGATTGTGTGGAGTATCTCATTAGTTTTCACTGAGCCCATTTTGAGCATGATTCGTTACATTGACATGGACAAGCCTTGCATGGGGGAGATATATGATGGCATTCAATGATAGAGAAGATAAAGAGCATCATCAATGAGAAAGAGCACAATCATCAAGAAACTTTCTTCCGCACGAAATGATTGAGGATAGATGGAACACAATGACCACCCTGCTACATCTTGCCTTTGCACTAACTCCTAAATATTATAATGCTGAGATTCTTGTTGTGCCAATGAAGATTCCCCCATGGAAAGATTATGAAGTGTTTGAAGGGTACAAGGCAGCATTTCATAGACTTTTTCTTAATCCAAATTTACAGGATGTAGTCATGAATGAGTTCACTGATTTTGTAAACTCCAATGGTCAAAGTATTGAGGCTCTTCGTGGTAAGTTCATGAAAGATGCTCACAATTGGTGGTACTTCCATGGCCAACAATCCCGACACCTACAACCTCTAACAATCAAAGTTTTATTGCAAGTTTAATAAATTTTTACTCCTTTTATCTTTACTCCTTTAGACTTCGAAGTTTCTATTACAATTTTATAAATTAAAAAAAAAAAAAATTGTTTATAATTTATAAGTTTATAACTCTCTCTCTACTTTGTCTTCATAGGTTGCTAGTTCATCTTCATTTAAGAGGCATTAGAGCACATACTCTTTTCATAGGTTGCTAGTTCATCTTCATTTAAGAGGCATTAGAGCACATACTCTTTCATCCACTCAATAAAGCACAATCGATTGCTCTCAAAAAAGGCAGAGAACTTAATGTATGTGAATTCCAACTTGTGCTTCCTTTCGCACAAACAACATGGCTACAAGGAAGGGGAATCAAAGTTGTGGGATGTGGAGCCAAAGTATACTGACTTGAATGCGTCCACTTCCCAACATGTTGCACTTGAGTCAAAAAGCAAGCACACTTTTACAACGAGTGGCAATGGCACTACTTGTGGTTCTTCAAATGTTCTTGCATCAGCTAATGTCCACGATGTTGTTGATGATGATGTGGATGATTTCGAAAATCAATATGATTGATGACATTGAAAATTGATTGTTGAACTTGATATTATTTTTTCATATTTAACTTGAAGTTCGAACAATGAATATTTAAATTTTTATGTTTTAAAATTTAAATGATATTCAAGTTTATGGTGGTTTTGTTGATTATATGATGCTATGTGGTATTCTACACTTAATTCCTGCTCTAAGGCTATATATATATCAGTGTTACAGGACTCGCCTAGACTCAGTGAGTCTCGAGGCGAGGGGCACCAGACAAATCCCTAGGACTTGAGAGGTGGACAAACCCAAACTCGGTAAGTCACAAGGCGAGGGGCACCAGACAAGTCCCTGGGACTTGAGACTCGGGTCTTTGGTGAGTCTCACAAACTCACCCAAACTTGGTGAGTCTCGAGGCAAGGGGCACCAAACGAGTCCCTGGGACTCAAGACCCGGGTCTCTGGCGAGTCTAGCAAACTCACCAAAATTGGCAAGTACCGAGGGTGAGACTCAATCACGGCAAGCAAAGTGAAAATAAGAAAAATAAATAAAAGGAAGAAAACAAAAACACTCAAAATAAAAACACTTAAAATGGTCTCCTACACCCTAAAAGCAAGTTCATTTCATTTCCAAGCCAAAGGAGAAGGAAAAAAAGAGTTTTGAGCCAAAACTATATTGCAATGAAGGAAAAATCAACAGGCAAATTGAGCAAAAATTGGTAGTTGAATCACATTTGGGCAAGTTTGTAGCTGTTTTTGGTGCATCTAGACGAGTCTTCAAAGGATTGGGAAGAGCTCACCGTTGATTTGGAGCAGCCCAACATAGATTTCAAGCAAGATATAAGAAGTTTGTATTTTGAAGTTTTTTGTTTTCTTAATAAAAATTTCATTTTTCTTTTACATTTATTTTCTTTTTTCTATTTTATTTTAATGGACCAAAGTACAAACCCTAGGTATGTTTAATTTTTTTTATGAACAAATCCTAGGTGTTTTTGTAACAAAACTTGTTTTATAATTGCAAACCCTAAATTTGTTTATTTTAATTTAATTATAACCCATAAATGTTAATTTATTTTCTATATATGCTTTATTGCAGCATTCTTTACATTGATAAATTGTTTCAATCACAATGTCAACCCCAGTTAGAAAAGACCCTTGTTGGAAACATGTCATCCCTGGGTCAAAGAAAGGGAAGGTAACTTGTTTTCATTGCAAAACAAAAATGCTTGGGGACGGCATTAACCAATTGAAATGCCATCTTGCACAAATACCATGTAGAGATTGTAAATCTTGCACAAAAGCACCTATTGAAGTTATACATGAAGTACAAAGTCGATTAGAAACCTTTGAGCAACAAAAGGAACTAAAAAAGAGGCAAAAAGAGATGGCAGCCATTGGTAGAAAGTCTTCTTCTTCCATTCCTCCATTTTTTGCATCTATGGGTAGTAGCAATGGCAGTGGCAGTGTTAGCATCAGGCCTAGAGTTCATGGATCTAGGTTAGATTCATATATTTTGCCACGCACTACTCCAGGTGCCCAATCAGCACTTGAGAGCATGGGTTGGAACAAGGATAAACATGATGCAGCTAGAAGTGCAATTGGAGATTTTTGGTTCTATTGCACCATTCCATTTCACATAGTCAGGTAATTCATTTTTTATTTTATTTTTAAAATATAGTTTGGTTCTTTGTCTCTTGAACTTTTGAATGTAAAAGTATGTAGAATTCAAAGTTAAACTCTCAATTTTAGAATACTTATATTGTTTATTTTGTTTGTGTTAAGTCTTTTTATTAGCAAAACATGGTGGATGTTATTACTGTTTTGGGGCGCGGTTCAAAGCCCCTAATGATGAAGAGATAAAGGGCTCCATTTTTACTCAAAAGGTGGCCAGTGTGAAAGCCACAATTGAGGAGCATGAGATATGGAGGAAGGGTTGCACCATCATGATTGATGGTTGGACAAATAGAGGAAATAGAGCATTGTTAATTTTTCTTGTTTCTTCCTCAGGTGATTGTACTTCCTGAAATCCATTGATTTAGTGATTAAGATTTTTAATTTCTACTTTACTGAATTGCTGATTTTGTTTCTTTATCAGGTGGCATAGTTATTTTTAAGATCATTGATGCTTCAGGGAGTCCAAAAAATGTTGAATTCCTTTGTGAGGCTTTGGAGGGAGTCTTGGACGAGGTGGGTGAAGAGAATGTAGTGCAAAATAGTTACAAATAATGCAGCATCTTGCTGCAGGTAGACTCCTCATGGATAGGCACCTATTCCTATTTTGGACTCGTGTTGCTCATTGCCTTGATCTCATGTTGGAGGATCTTGGCAAAATTCCATAGATCAGAACATGTGTGGAGCATGCTAAAAATATTTGCAAATATGTATAGAATCACACTTGGGTTCTCAACCTAATGAGGAAATTCACAAACAAGGAGTTGGCTCGTTCAAGAATAACCTGCTTTGCAACAAACTTTATCACATTGCAATCTTTGCTTCAATCAAAGGATACTTTGAAACGCATGTTTGTCAGTGAGGAGTGGTCTTCATCATCATATGCTAAGACTAATGCAAAGGTTGATGTTGTTGATTGGATTTTTTATGAGATCATAGAGGTAAATTTCCATTATATTTTTGTTCATATTTCCATTCTATTTTCTTATTTTTGTTCACACTTATTTATCTTAATGTTTAATATTAATTTCAATTCACAGAGCCTTTGGTTGTTCTCCTTTGAGTTGCTAATGGTGAGAAGCTCACAATAGGCTATATATATGAGGCCATGGATAGGATCAAGGAGGCCATTAGATCCATTTATGTTGGGGTTGAGGAGAAGTATTGTCCCATATGGGACATCATTGATCAACAATGGCACCTTCAGCTTCACAAGCACTTACATGCAGCTACCTACTTCCTCAATCCGGCATTCCAATTCCGCCCAATATTCAAGGCAGATGAGGAGGTTTTGAGTGGGCTCTACACAGTCATCGAGCGGATGGTGCTTGATCCTCAACATAGAGTGCAAATTATCACTGAGATTGAGATCTTCAGACTTGCACAAGGAGATCTCTTTGTGCGAGAGATATGCAAGGCCACTAGAACATCATTGCTACCAAGTAAAAATCTATTGAAGGCATAATTTAAGTTTAAAAATTAAAAAATTTCCCTTTTTTTACGTTATTATTAAATATTGAAACTTAAAGTTGGACAATGAGATTGATTTTTTCGTCTCATTCTAGATGCATGGTGGGAAAGGTTTGGTGCTAAGGTGCCAAATCTTCATAGGATTGCAATTCATTTCTTGAGCCAACCATACAGTGCTTCAGGATGCGAGCGCAATTCAAGTATGTTTGAGCACATACACTCCAAGAAGCACAATAGATTGTCGGTGCAAAAATTGAATGATCTTGTTTATGTTCATTACAACCTTCGCCTTCACCACAAACAAATTTTGGTCACTAACTTGTATCCCATCACATTAGAGGAGGTCGATCCATAGTCAGATTGGATCACTGAGGTTGAGGATCTCATCTTCAATGATGAGGACCTTGCATAGGTTGACTAGGTGGATCGGGAGCGGAGGCAGTAGCCATGGCAGAGGAGGATAGAGCATGAACGTCTTGGATGTTGGTGTCACCGAGACATAGGCTGATATAATGGATGCATCATCATCCAGGACCTATCTTAGACGACCGCACAGGACTTGTCATGATGTTGGGCCAAGTGATGTTGGATCCTCTGAGCCATAGACTTATAGTTTTTGTTTTGATATTTGTTTTTAACTTTTGATGACATAGATTTCATAATCCATGAGTTTTGTATACATTTGACAATATTTATATATCTAAATGTGTTATTTCCTTCAGCTAAAATTTGTGTTTATACTCATGTGATCAATGTATACTTGTGTATGCAATCAAAGTAGCTTCTATTCAATTAGTTTATTGTGTTTATTTATTTAAGGGTGCATGAAACAAGTTTTATATCCTTAAAAATCTCTCAATTTCATGGGTTTTTCAATTTGCCGAGTTTGGGACGAACCCAAAAACAAACTCAACCGAAAAAAAATTGCCAAACCCACAGACCGAATCCACAAACCCAAACAAGGATCCAAACCAGAGCCAACAACTTAGCTAATTATTCATTTGGCTATGTTCATTTACTATTTTAATTTATTTTTTAAAATTGTAAAAATGGCATGGGTGTTGCCCCTCGACCCCAATGGAGGCTCCGCCCCCAAACCCCTACTAGTTGCCATCCTCAAATATAGGCCCTTGGTCCCCTCATTCTTGTGTCCCTCATCCCAAGACTCTATGGAACATAGCTTATTTTGCTTAGAGTTATACATTTCAATAGGTTATGAGTTCTTCAAATGATTGTAATTTTCATTTTGTATTGACATTTGATAAATCACTCAAATATGAATATTTTCTTTTTTGCAAATTATGAGGTATTTAAATATTTTGTTTATTGACAATTATGAGTATTACTGCTTTTATAATTTATAATATATATATATATATATATAAAGCATAGTTATATTGAGTACTACTATACTTACAACCTCAAATCTAGGCCCTTGTTCCCCTTGTTCTTGCATCCCCTCCTCCTGAGACTCCATGGAACATAGCTTATTTTGCTTAACGTTATTCATTTAAATAGGTTGCAAGTTCTTCGGATAATTGTAATTTTCTTTTTATATCAACATTTGACAAATCACTGAATTATAAATATTTTCTTTTTTGCAAATTATGAGGTATTTAAAAATTTTGTTTATTGACAATTATGGGTATTATTGTTTTTTATAATATTTAATATATATGTAAAATTATTAAGTATAGTTATATTGAGTATAATATTGTATTTACTGTTGTGTGTGTATGTGTATTACTCAATATAACTATAATATATATACATACATATATATATATATTCATTCGGCCCCTCCAAGAGGTAGAATGAAAATTAATTTTGACAGGGCCTCGCGAGGCAATCCTGGGATCTCTGGTGCTAGATGTATCATAAGGAATGAATCAAGAATCCTCATATGGGCTTTATCGAAGCAATTTCCCCACAATTCTAACAATGAAGCAGAGCTAGACATGTTATATGAGGGGATGAAGCTATGTATGGAGAAGAATACTGACTGCTTGGGCATTGAGGGCGACTCGATGCTATACATCAATGTAGTGAAATTGAGGAGGCTGATGAAATGGAAACTACAAAAGAAGCTAGACGTGATACATATTGTACTAAACAAATTTAAGAATTTCTTCGTCCGACATATTTATAGGGAGTCCAATATGGCAACGGATTTGTTGGCTATGGTTGCGAGTAAATAGGGAAGATCATAATATCAAATCAAGATGAGACATGGGATGGGCTTCACAGGCTACTCGATGCAGATATGGCATCGAGTGTTGAAATTGATGGTATAGGGATATTGGGAGATCCCAAGGTGATCGAGAAAGATACATATCCTGCAAATGGTTTGGTAGGACTGATATGGTCGTCTCCCTCCTGATCAAACGACACCTTCTTAAGATGTAGGCGGGACTCGGGCTTCCCACACAATGGCGAATAGAGTCAAGATTAAAGGGATGGGCTACGAATGCTTAAGGGAGAATTCTTAATTGTAGCTTAGGTGCATGCTCAACATATAGAGATCGAAGATGGAGATGGCAATAATGGAGGTTGTGGGGTTGTGATGGCTAACGGACAGGTATATCCATGACTGCGATATTATTGGTGAATTTCTCACGCTGTATGTTGACTTACTGGGCCGGAAAATGAGCACACAGGTGGCTACACACAACTTTCTACACGGGGTTTGGGTGAAGCAGGCCCAAGCGACTATATCCAACTATGATCACAAGAGGTCTTCCAGAGATATTGGAGAGGTGTTCCAACAAAGTGATCTAAAAAACAATGCAGTGTTAAGGGAGTGTATGTAACTATTCACCAAAGGAGTGTTCTTCAAAGACTTCGAGGAATTCAAGAGGCTCCTAGAAAGGCACCCAGATATGCTTACTGTGCAACAATAGGAGTGACTAGATGACATGGGGAAAGGTTTTATTTTCTTGCAATTATCCTAAAATGTATTTGTACCAAAACTCATGTAAACCCTCTCTAAAGGATGTTTTTGAAAATATAATATATGGGAGCTACCCCCTTGGCAGCAACTAGCCTATCAAAAAATATAGATAGATAGATAGATATATTATAGTTATATTGAGTATTATTGTATATATATGTTACTGGTTCTTTGCAAGGGACTGCTGGGTACTGGTTCGGTTCGAACCAGGTCCAGGTCCTAGTCCTGGTCCGGTCCTCCAGGGGATTCAGCTAGGGTCCTTCAAATGCCCTGTGGGTTCTTCTGAGACGAACCCGGGAGAACCCAGACAAAATTTGCTCAAAACCCAGACAGAATTTGCTACTGAACGATGAGAATTTATTATTTATTTTACCTGTCTTGATTGCCATCGTTGTTTCCCTATGATCACTCTTATAATAGAAGATTCATTGAAAGAATGCACGCTTAATCAGGCATGTTTTGCGCATCAAAACCCATTAATATTGACTAGCTAAACTACAGAACTTGCACAACATCACAACATATGATTGAACAGTGAGTATCAGTAAGTCTAGATCTTCACTGGGAATCTTTTGAGTTGCCTGGCAATATTCAGTAATTGAACATCAAGACCTTGAAAATATTTTAAAGAACTCTTGATTTTAAACACTATTTGGATTCAAAATTTCTTAGAGTTGCCATGTTGGTTTAAGGACAATGGAAGTAAGTTGTGCACTCTCAGACAAAAAAAAAAAATAGTTCTTTCTTAATGAATCTAAAGTCTCACAAGAGGTAATCTATGTGGATGTGGGATGCAGAAGCAACAAAAATGCAGGGGAATGAGTGCAAGTAAGAATGCATGTTGTTGAACCTGATGTTACCAAAATTGTGATCAGAAAAAATCAGAAAGAGAACAGAAACTAAAAATTGGGAAAATCATAAAATCAAAAACAAATCAGAACACAGAAAGAACCCACTGACCAAAAATATGTCCTTCACTTATTTCATTACAAAAATATTTTTGACATGGGCCATTACATCAACACGTGACAAGGAGATACAAGGTAGAGACAACATACACATAGGCATGATATTCGTGTTTGACTAATTGACATTGTAGTGTTTTAAATTTTTAATACTATGGAGGTTTTGTTTATTATATGATCATAGTCATGATGCTATGGTATTCTGAACTTAATTACTGTTGCAAATATGAATATATTTCTGATTTTTATATGTTTTTGTATGGACGGACCCAAAACAAACCCACACCCAAAAAAATTTTGACTGAACCCCCAAACCCGAACCCGAACCAAGATCAGTAACTTATATATATATATATACACACTACATGTAATGTCCCATTTTTTGGTGCATAGATGTTCGTGCACATTGTGCTTGTTCCTAGTCTCTTGGAGGCTATCCGACATGTTTGGGAAGAACTCCAAAGTTCTTGGAGTAGTCATAATTCAATCTACAAAACAGTTATTTGGGTTCCTGGCGTAAATAGATTATTTTTCATGGCTTTGAGCTCAGTTGATGTTCCGGGTTACAATGATGGTTTCTGAAGTTTGATCAGGCTTCTGATTTGCTCTCCAAGATTCTTGGAGGAGTTTTCTATTTTTGGAAAGTCACCCGGAAGGCATCGTTGCACATCCCAAACCTTACAAAGCATATTGGTTCAATTTAAATTGCATTCGAAGGCCGTTTGGGATTATCCGCAAAATTTAATATTTAATGAGCTATTTTAATCATTATTTTCATTAAGCTCCTAGGGGTGAAAATAATTAAAATATTATTAAGTGTTATAGCTCATTATAAAGGGGAAAACATATTCTTTTATTTAGGCACATAAAAGTAAGCACTTAAGTGGAGGAAAAACGAAATAATTTAAGTTAGAAGGAAAATGTTATTATTTTCAAGAAATAATTCATTTCCTTTGTAACTCCTCCAGTGCCTTATAAAAGAGAATGAGCTCTCATTTGGAAGGGTTATGTTATGCTTTGGATTTGATTTTGTTTGCAGATGGATTGAACCTACGAGTTCTTCCATATTCTCTTGAGGACGAAAACCCTCTTGTAGAATGCTCTTGAGGACGATAACCCTCTTGAGGTTGGGTGTTGTTTCACTACAGGAATCACCATTGGGCTGAGAAGACTTGAAGATTTCATTAAGTTTTTTGTTATGCTTTCCAGTTTATTATTTATCTATTGGGATTGTGAATTTATTTTGGCTTGTTTATTAAGTTATTGATGAATTTGGTTGAAGTTTATGAAGAATGGTGAAATTTCTATGCTGGTCGTACATCCTCTGGTAGTACCAGCACATGAGGTCGATCGCTTGCAGGGGTGTGATCATTGGTTTTTGCTGCTGATTATGTATGGGATATTAATTACTATGTGTAGACGCCCATTCCTGTTCACATTTTATGGAGTTTGATGCAGATATAAAATTATTATGATCAGCCCCAGCCGTACCTCCAAGATGGATGAAATTTTGAAGTGTTCAGTCTAATGTTTATTTTGAGTTTTTAATGTTTGGGAATCTCGTATCGAGTGGGTACCTTGATCTGAGCAGATATTGTGAAGTTTAAGACTTATTTTATGTTGCAACTTTGCTGCCATACCTTTAAAGTGCCGTACAGCAGCCAGGGTCGACTTCATATTTTTGAGTAGTGTGTTTGTTGATTGGTGTTATTATTGTAGGGATTGCATCTGAATAGTGCTGGCAATGAATTCTGATTTCTTCTTCTAAACATCTGGGCAGTCTTTGAAAACAATTGAAGTGATATGCCATTCCATGACAGTACGGACTTGTATCTGAGTTTGATGAAATTCACATGAAATATTTATTGCATGGGGTCTTCTTGGATTGGATTTAGAATGTTATGCTGTGGGAATGGAGACCGTATAAAAGTGCTCTGAGTTTTTAGCATTGTGCTTTGTGACTCTTTGATTGATTTTTCCATGGGGCCGTACATTACCATGAGGCCGTACACCATGAACATAGGTGTGGAATTTCCCTGTTGATCGCTTATGATTTGCTTAAGTTTTGTTCTCTTTAAGCACTTTGGTTCTATATTATAATGATGGAGACTTTGGAGGTAGCTATAGTGTTTGTTCATGCATTTCTTGAGACAGTATATTTCTGAGCTGCTGTGCAATCAGCCAAATGATTAAGTCTGTATGCAGTCTGCAACAGCAGTATGGTTTCTGGACATTTATCTGTTTAGACTCTTTAGAGGAGTCTTCCATTATGTATTGGTGATGCAAATTTGGTATGTGCAGATTTATGTCAAGTAATAACATTACATGATTGATGATGGGAATATTTTAAGGCTTTCATTATATGTCACAGGGCAGCGAATAGCTACAGTTCTGATCAGTATGGAATACTTGCATGATATCAGCCTGGATAGTTTGGGATGTTGATGTTCAGTGATACTAATTCTTATGCAGAGCTTCCTTATGATTGCAAAGGCATTTATAATGCTGATATGCTGATCTAATACAACTTTCTAGAGTAGTTTGCTGTTTGATTCATCATTTGTAATTATTCTTTATGTTGCAAACTCAGTTAATATCCCCTGGATGGTTTACCGCCAGTGTGGGCAAAATGGACTTTAATTTCATGTTTCTACCCACTGAATAAGTGGTGAATACCCACTGGATAAGTGGATGGTTTGTAATTTCATTCTTGCACTCATACCCACTGAAAAGTGGCGAATTCCCACTGTACAAGTGGATGCCCGCCACAGCGGACGAATTGTTTTTACTTCTTGTATAATTGCTCAGTTGTAAGCCAAGCACTGTATGCTCTCACCTTGCCCATACTGGGATCTGGGTGATCAGAAAGTGTGAAGCAATTTAGTTGGTTTATGCAATTTATGCTAACATTGTCATATCATTGTTCATTTTTTTTGAAAAAATTTGGGGTAGCATCTTACACTATATATATATATATAATAAAAGAATATATATACATACATACAGTATATGTATATATACGTACAGTAATACTCAATATATATAGTAATATATATAGATATATTATAGTTATATTGTGTATATATACATACAATAATACTCAATATATATACAGTAATACTCAATATAACTATAATATAGATAGATAGATAGATAGAGTATTATTGTATGTCTATATACATGAACCCATACACTTACCCAGGGCAAAAAAAAAGTTGTACTGTCATACCCAAACCCTAAACCCGTAATAGGACCCGCAACTTTGGAGACAACATTCAGCAAGCACAAAATTCTAGCAGGACTGTTCCACAACTCCTGAAGTACTGGAAGCATATCCAAAAAGTGTCAGATAGAGTATTATTGTATGTCTATATACATGAACCCATACACTTACCCAGGGCAAAAAAAATGTTGTACTGTCATACCCGAACCCTAAACCCGTAATAGGACCCGCAACTTTGGAGACAACATTCAGCAAGCACAAAATTCTAGCAGGACTGTTCCACAATTCCTGAAGTACTGGAAGCATATCCAAAAAGTGTCACGATCTAATTGTTACTATTGAACACTCAAAGAGTAGAGTGTTAGATCCGAGCATGGTTTCAAAACTCTCCAGGTACTTGCAAGTTATTTTGTCAGCTGAGTAATTCACCCATTAACTCACCTAGCCAAGTTTCTGGCGAGTTTGACCGAGTCTTAGCAAGTTTTGGCAAGTATTCACAAGTTTTGCCAATTTAATGAATATAAGTATTGTAATGAACTGCAAATGGATGGCAAGGATGCAAAAAATACATCTAAGCAAAGTATATACATTAATCTTTGAACCATAGTTGGCAAACTCGGTAAGTTTTCGCCGAGTTTTCAAAAACTCACAAGTTTTTTTTCGTGTCGAGTTTTTTTAAGTTTAACTCACCGAGTTTTGGTGCAAGGTCTTCGATGAGAACTCACAAAATTTTGGACAAATTAAATGCAAAAACTCACTAAGTCCGAGGCGCAGCAACAAAGGCATTTTTTTTTGGATCTTCGTGCTAGTAACCCTAACCCTAATGGTCTATGGGCCCAGCCCACACCCTAAGCAGTCACAAAAGTGAAAAAATGAGAAAGGCTAAAGGCTGCGAGAGTGAGTATTAGGATAGGAAAAGTAAGAACTTGGTATTGCAGAAAACATAGTGATAAAATTGTGAAAATGCCATGCACCATGAAGGTTTGTGTGGTATCGCTGCCCCTTGACCACACTAGGGGCTCCACCCCCAAACCACCACCCACCACTATCCCCTGTTGTCCCCAAACTTAGGCCCTTGGTCCCCTCATCCTCAAACCCACCCCCCCATCTCCCTATCAAGAAACTTTGTGGAACATAGACCAAATCTAATAGAAAACACTTTTGTACTCATTTATGGACTCATTGGATTCATTTTGTCATTGAATTTTGTAAAAAAATTGTGTTTTTAAAGAAATTTAAGTTAATTTTTTTAATTTTAAGTTGCCGAGTTTTTGCCAAGTCGCAATTTTTGGGTCTGCCGAGTTTTGTTGAGTCAGAGTCTGCTAACTATGCTTTGAACATTTGTTTTCTTTGCAGGGGCACATTGCTTTAAGACATAGGGTGAATCTCCATATGAAACGTCATGACCTGTAGATAAAATTTTGAAAAGCAATTCATCACAATTAGAGGACTATAACCTACCACAAAATAGTCGTCTTAGCACACAAAATGGCCATACAGTTTGCTAATGGTGAGCTACGTTTTCAAGCCGGGCACACAACAAGTATTGAATGGGGCACACAATTCATTTTCACTTACAGCATGTCAAAAAAATTTAAGATCCCCTTGAACCAAGTACCCGTGAGATTTTTTCACATGCAAGAAACTCACCCATTTACAAACGGTCCAATTCTGGCAAGTTTTGCATTGAGAATCATGCCAAGAACTTGCATTCAGCAAGTCTGCAAGAGAAACTCGGATACACCAACTTTTTGCCGTGTTGCCAAGCCCAAGTCAAAATTAGGTCTGCTGAGTGTTGCTGAGTCACAAGTTTTCAAACTTGAGTTTTGCCAAGTCCTTTTGTCCCCATGTTACATAGCTAATTCTTGTGATTAAATGAGTTTTGTACCCACCACACATGCCTTATTCCATAAACATCAATTTTTGCATTTATTGTTCCACTTTTATTGTCCTTGTTTGGTTTAGACTTTAGACATTCTCATTTCATTACTAGCCATCAAATCGTCAGTGTACTTAAACGGAAATAACTACAAAAAATTAGATTTATAATTTATTGCACTTGACAATATCCTAGCAAGTGCCTTTTTAATATCAGACTGCTGTCCACATGCCTGGTATCTGCTAAAGTTCACTAACTGCCAACCTGCAGGTTAACTGGCAAGAAAAGGGAAAACTAAAGGTTATTTTAACAGAAAGCAGCAGTGTGGATATACCTATAACGGAGAACTACATTAACATTTCAAGTATATCAGAAACAACTAATAGCTTCTGTTAGGGAAGATATACATATAACAGAGAATTACATAAGCATTTCAAGTATATCAGAAACAACTAATTGCTTCAAACAGAAGGGCAAAATCTAGAAAATCGACTTGTGAGCTACTAACCAAGATAACTTTAACATAAATTTTCATGTACCAATCCAGTCAAATAGATCTATAATTTATGCAATTGGCAATAAATTTGCATGAGGTTGTAAGCTTAGCATTGAAAGGATTGAAGAAAACTATAATTTTAAATATATACATACCACAGATACCAGACGATGTGTGTAGCCTTCATCTAATCCCCTATAAATAACGCCAACATCAATTTCTGTCGTAATTGCATCTAGAGTAGCTGATATGTCCTCAATACTTTCGCAATTATTCTGCCACCCCAAAACTGACAGAACATTCATGGATATTAGCTTGTATCCTCAATTGAAAGGAACGTACAGAAAGAAAAACTAAGCATTCACATCAATAAGAAACACTCACAACAACAAGACATCTATTAAGAATGGTGTGAATTACCAGTTGTAAACACATGAGGTGCCGCACAAAGAAGATGGTGAATGTAATTGAACTGTCCACATCCACCAGTCTCAGCATCACATGCTAATTGATGATTCATCTCCACGAGCTTGAGAAGTTCATCAAGGGAACTCTCCATGCACATGATCTGAAGCAAGTTGGTATTGTAAATAGCATGCTTTTAGTGAGAGGAATAGCTTTGCACAACGCCAAATTGATGGCATATAAGGGCTGGTATATTTAACTAACCAACATTGCACCTTAAGTAAAACTTGAATAGCAAGAGTTGGATTAACCAAATTTATAACTCACCTTCATCGTGCGGAGTGCACTGGCATTGCTATTATGAAAGAACGAAGTGTATTTTAAATTCCGTGACTCTAGGCCACAACTCTTGCAGTTCATCTGTTCTGAAATGTCAAGACCAAACAGCCTATGAGCAATACAAGTTTGGATTTGGCAATCCCATGATCCTATGTTAGCACTTCCATCCGACTCTGAATCTGAAGCTGTGCCATTTGATGTAAATGCACGATGCAGGCAGTCAAAGATCACAGCCAATACTTCAGATGCATCATTCATCTGTGCCTGAGACAATATCAGTAGTCAGAAAAAGCTAGATAACTGGTGAACATTGCAAAAAGGTTGTATGTTAAAGCAGTAGTGAATTCTTGATCTGTATTTTTAGCTGAAACAAGGACTTTGAAATCAACAAAAAGTTGCATCCAAAATCAGCATTCTCATTTTTTTTCTTTCTCAAATAGTAAGTAGAACTAGTTGGCTTTAATTAAAAAATTCACAGCCCCTACACTCATAAGTACAAGTATATATACAGTAGCAGAGACACATTTATAAAACTCAAAAGTATTGCAGTTGAAAACATTCTGATTATTACCTGCTGAAAGAAATTACTCTCAGGATAAAGTGTACTGAGTGCAATTCTCAAAGATGTAGGTGCAACAGCTTCATGAGTTGCTTCTGTGGTTACTGAACTTAAAGCAACAAAAATACTGTGAAGCGCACAGACAACACAAGGATCGCCCACATGGACATGCAGGGAGTTTGACAGTGCAAGAAACTCCTCCCGAAATCTCCGTAAATGCCATAGTGACTAGACATTCAACATTCTAAATTTCAAACAAACATTGAACAAAGCAGCCCCAAAAGAATTTACATTTACATAAGAACTGTAAATTTAAAACTGCAATATACTAAATCAATTTTATAGATCTGGTACCTTGCAAAAGAAATGTTTTCAAGTCATGAAACATTAAAATGGCATGACAATAACTACCTGTATGATAACATTTATGAAACAGTTGTACTCGCCAACTTCATTCTGCAAACCCTTCCCAAAAGTTTCCACTTCAGTTGCTACTTTTAGAGGCAAACCACTTGCAGTTTGTACAATGCCATCACTGATAGGGAATCCACCTTCAGTTTTGGTCGCTTCACGTAAATTCAAAGAACTGTGCTTGGCATTATAGGCATCTGCAAAATAAACAGCAAGAGTTTGGATCTTAATAATTAAAATTTAACATCAATCATTTATGCTTCCAGTAGCACACCTGTGATAGTTTGGTATGAAGAGTAATTAAACATCGGGCTTGTATTCAAATTTATGGTTAGCATGCAATGTTTCTGAAGCCTAAAGATACAACCCACTAAATAACAATTAAATCTTCTTGTAATAGAAAATATAGTCTGATTGAGACTGATATATCCACATGCAGGGCAGCTAAATCCATTCCAGGGAGACCCAGGAGATAGAACTCATCAAGAGACCTGGGTAATGAGATACTTACCAATGATGGGAGAAATGCTACTTGCAAAAACAAAGCTGCAGAAGCTCTAACATTAATTACAGGTTTGAAACTACCAATCAAAAAGCAGAAATAAAAATCAATGCTTCAGTGACCACCATGTCATTGTTGGAGTTGATATGGCAGAGGGACTCCAAGAATGCACTCTTTTCAGCCCAATTAAAAGAAACTCACTTTCTAGATGTGAAAGAAAAAAACATAACCCATAATCTGGTAAGCTGGCAAACATTTGCCCCATCCACTTCGTAGGACAATCAACAGTTGAAGAAATATGTAAAGTGGTACATTTAAGGCAACAGATCCCCTCTATGATCCTTAAAAGTAAGATAAAGTCATAAGAACCTTTTAAAAAGCAAAGTCTGAGAAGGCTGAAGAATCACAAATCATCTCACACCAGCTTAACGAAGAGTGATGTTTAGACATGAAAATAGCTGCATTCATTGTAAGTTTTTGCAAATAGACCTACAAGCTAAAGGAGCAACAAAAAATGTGAAAGAAAATGTGTACATATGTTATATGCTGTTTTACATCCCTTATAGAATGTACACCATGCCACAACTAGGGATTTGGGGGCAGAAGTCCCTAAGAAAAAAAAATCAGCCCTATAGGTAGTTTTTTGGCTCGTGGATTTATACCATTTTATTGTAATACTTCTTAGTGGTTTCTTATATTGATGTGTCAAATACTTGCTCATGGATTAAGCTTAAGCATAAGCGTGAAATATCTTACTATATGCTGTTTTACTTGATTTTTTCCCAAAAGAGTGTCTCAAGGTAAAATCTATTGTTATACTGTGAGTGTGCCATTTCTTTCTACTGCAGCTAAGATTATGTTGGCACTGCTCCTTCTCCATTGGTTTTGCATTGTTTTTCTCTTCAAGTTCATTTGATATAAGAGCTAAGGTTTAGCTAGTTTCTTGAGTGGGAGCCCTGCATAGGTGAATCTTGTAATAAGCAAAATGGTAAGCATTTCAATGATGAAGGTATTTTTGTTGATAGAGATCAGTGGGTTGTTGTGTCAAGAAACAAAGCCATTGGGTATGACAGCAGAAGAATGAGTGGGTCAAGAGTTCAATCAGGGTATAGCTTTCACATTCAATGTTGTTGAATGTTTCAAGAGAAGCCAGCTGCAAAAGAATGTTTCGAGTTAAGGTCTTTGTACCAAACAAAGTCCCTAGTAAACAAACTTTCTTGAAAGAAATCGTACTATATTAAGAAGAATGATGATGACTTCACGATAGAGCTTTTGAATGCTTTTAACATTGCAGTAAGCTAGTTGGCCTCAGTTGATGTTAACATGGATGAAAATAAATGTATTACTTTGTTGTGTTCTTTTGAATCTTTTCCAAATTCAAGGATAATCTCGTTATGGCCATTAATAGTACATCACATAAATTAAAGCTTGAGGATGTAGTCACACCCTTGTGATGCAGTCATGGAGGGAGGATCCAATTAAGAATTGTCCAACCATACAGCCAATAAACCAAACAACACATAACAGAGTATTCCACAAAAATGGCAACAACTTCATTTATTTCAGACTTGCATGATTACAACCATGATCACAAACTTGCCACGGTGGGCTCCTTACACGCCAGGCTGCAACCGTTTAATTACCAAGTAAGATTCACAAATGGATAGTTGTCGCAATGGGCTTCCTACATGTCAAGCCACAGTCGTTTGATTATTACACAAAATGAAACAACTCTAATACACTCCTACATGCTACACCATTAGCTTCCTCAAGATTGTACTCAACATCATACTCCTATTCTTCCGCTTACGCTCTCCATCTCAAACCTCACTCCCTTTCTCCTTACCTTTACTATTGATCTCTCTCTTCTTCACTTCCTTTAATCTACTCATGAACCATGTATAAATAGCATTCGCCAACCTCTAAAATGATTTGTGTCGACTACAAGGTGCTGCAAAGTTCTATGCCTTATGAAACGTGTCGTCAGCCAATGTTAACAAACTTTCAAACCCAAACGGTGACATTGGTGAAACTCTTCGTGCAATGCTCAACATATGTCCACAGCAGTCCAATAAGCCTTCTCATATACTCATCTTCTGGCACAAACTCCAAATAATCCGGCACAAACACAACTGTGCAAAAATTGTCAACCTATCACACACTCACAAATCCAATATCGCTCTTGTGTACATCCAATTCTCCTCAAACATGGGCTCAATTTCCAAAACCATGAAACCAAATCACACTACGGTGAAATGTGGTGGCTTCTCCTACTTTTGACTGACAACCAAAAACTGGCAAACAAACAAAGGAACTGAAACAAACCAAGAAACAACTATCTTTGGGTGATGCACGATTGCCATGACTCCCAGAGATGCTCCTACATTAGACACCCAGTGTTGATTAAAAAATGAGTCCCTCATTTTCCAAGACAGTCTGTGATGCAAGAGCATCTAGAGGTACGAGGACAATCTTGGTTATTGGCTTTCATTATGTTGTTTGTTTGCAGGTCACCATGAAGTTGCAGAAGAAGCCACCACATTTCGTAACAAATGCTTACCAAGTCTCATGGTTTGGAGGATATGTTGTGTAATGATGAGGTAACATCGTGTTCATGTTTCAAAAGATATTTTTTTTCATGTTTCAAAAGATTTGAGTCACCGCAAGGGCATGGCATGGTCTTCTAAGTCTCAGTTAGGCCAACCGGCTTACATGATTTTCACTTGCACCAACTTTCTGGGAGTTTGTGCCAACGAGGAAGTTTATATGGAGGTTCATTGAGACCAAGGAAGGTTTCAAGGACCGCATGAAGACCTTTCTTTTCATTATCACCGCATTTGATTTGGAAGATTGTTTACACTTGGCCAACTACATGTTTCATGTGGCCTAGAGCGTTACGCCACGTGGTAGTAGACGCAGATCATCGTCGAGGCTTGAGCTTGCTATATATACATTGCTTATGATTGTCGAGGATCAGCAACCGAGTTTAGGGAACAAATCATCATCAAGGAAGTTGGAGAACAGTTCATCTTCAATAGAGTTTGTGAGCAACGGATGACAAATCCAATTTGGGAATAGAGGAATAAGGAAAGAGAAGCACCACTTGTGACCATGAGGATGAGAGTTCAAAGAGGAGTATGATTGGTTAGCGCAGCGTGTGGAAATAGCTCGAGGGTGGGTTTGTATTCAAACCCTACGGTTGGGTGGAGAGCAATTCCTGTATTGGTTGTTTGTGAACATCATTCTTATTTGCAGATTACAAGCTCCATGTAAGGTTGATCATTGTTGCAAACAAACGTGTAGAAATGTAAAGTTGATTGTGAATCAAAAATGATGTGGATGCTATTGGAGGCTAGGTTTTTCCCTCATGGAGGGTTCTCCCAGGATATATATTGTGTCATCTTGATGTTGTGATGTTGTTGTGGTTATCTATTTTGGTTATTGTATGCTATTATGTGTGAGACTGCATGTCTGAATTGCAGCAAGTTGTGATCATTCTAAAGTGTGGAATCAAATAAGTTTTTGGTACAAGCTTATGTTAATGAGTATATTGTGGTATTTTATGTGAAATTGTGTGGTTTGCAGTGGCTTGTTTGTGTGTTTATGCTGCTGGCGACACAGCCGGACAATCCTTCACTAGACCCTCCTACCATGACTGCATCAATCCACCCTTGCTTGGAAATTCCAACCTGGTGCTTCCTCAACTCGCTCTTTTCACCTCTTCAAGCATGCCTCAAGTGATCCACCCTATGCACTACTTTCCCCTACAATGTTCGTCGTCTCATCAAGCTTCCTTTTTTATTGTGGTACTTTGTTCCACTAATCATCTTTCATGCCACTTTCCTTTGGCTTGCAATCCTCTTGCTCCTTCTATCTTCATTAACCACTCCCTCACTTCTATCATCCACCTTCTTGGCCACCACATACCCTTTTGTTATGCCCTTCCCTGCCGCATGTTCCTTGGTACAGCTCCTCATCCTTTCCCTCATTTGTTCTGATTCCCTTTGGTGACCTCTGTTCCCATGTTCCATCTTCTGCAATACCCTCTATATAGATGTGGTATTGTTTGGCAGGCTTATGGTGCCACACATCCTTGGAATCAATGCATACTACTCATTCCTCATGCAAACTCGAAAACTATTACAAACTACTCATCGACCTCATTCGGCAACATCAACTGATGCCTTCTACCATTCATTTAAAATCGTGTACATGTTATAGCTTTCCCATCATACATAGCACTTCTATCAAACTGCCAAGGTCTTCCCAACAACAAATGTCATATATCCATTGGTGCAATGTCACACATCACCTCACCTCACTAAACATTATTTCTCCACCTATATTCTATCTCCCTACTCCAACCAACCAATCCTATATGGGTGCGAGTGCTTCAATCTTCTCAATCCTAGCTTGCCAACCATTTCCTCAAATATCAAATTGTTGGTACTGCCGCTATCCACAACAACATTGCAACACTTTTCCCCCTGCCTTACATCTGGTCCTGAACAAACTCTTCCTTTGTGTCGATTCATCCCTTCTCTCACATCTCAAGGCTCTCCACGAAATAAGTGATTCTCCATACTTCGGGTTCCTTTCCAAGCTAGGTGACCTCTCATCCACAAATGTAGTCCTTGCACCATCTGCTCTCCTTCCTCTACACTCAAATGCTCTATGGCTTTCTTCTCCACACTTGAAACAAGTTCCTCTAAAATATTTATGTCTTTTCCTCTCATATCCTCTACCCTACGGAGAATCCATGCAATATGTTTTATTGTATCCTCCTCTTCCTTGCTGAGAATCTCTACAATGTGTTTCATCACCTTCTTTGTCCTTGCAACAACTCTTACCAACATCTCTGCCTCTACGGTGGGTATTGTTGTCATCGCTTCGCTCACTGTGATAGGACTTACCGTCTTCTTTCTCTCCACCGCAGGAATTTCGGCTTCCACCTTCATTGCGGTAAGGGCTACCTCTCCCTTGACCCCTTGAGTAAGCTCCTTGATCGCAACATCTCTCCTCTCTCTATCGATTGTCTCTCTTCCAGTCTCCAATTCAGTTTCCTCTCTGTAGTGAGTGCCAACTAGTAGTCCTCTTCAACTGTCTGGATATTCCACATACCCAACTCCTCTTGGATGATTTCCTTCAAACCATATATGTATTTCGCCACTTTCTCAGCTCCTTCCTCATGATGTCCAAATTGAATTGTCAGCCTATGGTACTCTTTGGTGTATTCCTTCAAAATCATGTTCCTTTGCTGCAAATTGTGCAGCTCCTTCAACAACTCCAACTAGTAATTTGTCGTAATGAACTTGGATTTCAGTTTCTCCACCATCCAATCCACTTTCCAATGCTAGGTTTCCCTTCCTATTTCTAGTTTCCTTCCACCATATAGTAGCATATCCTTTCAGCTTAGTCTTTATAAATTTTACCCTATCCAAATCCACAATATCTTCATACTCAAAGTGCTCCTCTAAATCAGTTATCCAATCCATCAACTCCTCAGGATTAAAATTTCCAAAATAATTAGAAATGTCTACTCTAGTCCTCTTACCAATGTCGGTTATGGTTCTCAACATTCTCTCTTCCTTGTCTTCTTCACTTCTGCTTGGTTCAACAAGATCTAATTCTTGTTCTTCATCACTCTCCTCAACCCTTGGGTTAGGGTTTCTTAGATGATATTGCTCAAATGTATCCATTTGGTTCTCCATAGCCTTCAACATCTCTTCCATTCTCCCAGCAACATTGACAATACCACGCTCTCTATTTGGCGACATCCTATATTGGTGTAAACAGCCTCAAGTTGGTGGCCTATCCACAATCACCCCTACAAATTGTCTCTCAGTCAACGCTTGGTATACAAGCTTCTTGTGGACTGCCTCAATTCGACAATCTGCTTACAACCGATAAGTTTGCAGGGATCTTCTACCCAACACTCCCTTGCTAGAAGATACCTTATTTAATTTTGCAAACTATAACAAAATGCGGTGCGCTCCCTCTACTTGGATATGCCTTAATCTACCTAAATGGACCTTTCCCCCTCTTTTGTCAACTCGTTCTTGAAAAGATACATCAATCAACTCTTGAATACTCCTCACAACGATCTACCTTGCTTTGATACCACTTGATGCAATCATGGAGGGAAGATCCAATTAAGGATTGTCCAACCATGTAGCCAATACACCAAACTACACATTTAACAAAGTATTCCACAAAAACAGCAACAAATTAATTTATTTCAGACTTGCACAATTACAACCATGATTACAATCTTGCCACAATGGGCTCCTTACATGCCAGGCCACAGCCGTTTGATTACTAACTAAGATTCACAAATGGATAGTTGCCGCATTGGGCTTCCTACATGCCAAGTAGTAATCATTTGATTATTACATAAAATGAAACCACTCTAATACACTCTTACATGCTACGTCATTAGCTTCCTCAAAATTGCACTCCACATCATACTCCTATTCTTCCACTCACACTTTCCATCTCGGACCTCACTCCCTTTCTCCTTACCTTCACTACTAATCTCTCTCTTCTTCTTTGCTTGCTTTAATCTACTCACAACTGTGTACAAATAGCATTCCTCAACCTCTAAAATGATCTGCATCGGCTACAAAGTAGTGCAAATATCTTCTCTAAAGAAGCAAGGGATGATGTATACCTAGCATCTTCAAGTACACACTCATGCCATGATGCATGGTTGGTCAATTCAAGCGCTTCCTTTCATATGACCCCCACAAGGGATGTATACCTAGCATCTTGAAGTACACACTCATGCCATGATGCATGGTTGGTCAATTCAAGCACTTCCTTTCATATGACCCCCACAAGGAGTGGTTTACAAATATGAAAGATATAATGGAGTCATGTCTTCTTAGGAGACAACTCATCTTATAAAATCATAAGAGTAAGGAGGAGTCAAGGTGATGTTTAAAGATGGAGGGGTTAAAACCCTCAAGGGGATTATACATATTCTAGAGTTGACTAGAAATATGATATTTGTAAGCAAAATGAGTGATGCAAGGGTGCAGATAATATTTAACAAAGATAGCTACAAGTTGGTAAGAGGAGTCCCCACCGAAACAATGTTTGAGCTTCGAGTCAAGCACTGTAATAGCATTGTTGTTCTAAGGTTGGCAATGAAGAAACAGAACCTTTGTGTTGTATGTAGAGAAGTCAATGCTTAGGCGCTAGAGAGTAGGAAACGTTGACTACTAGAAACCCTCACTTTTACTTTTTGAGACTTTTTGGTTGTGATGCTTATGTGCATGTTCCAAAGGAAAATAAAACTAAATTGGATTATCAAGCAAAAAAGTGTATATTTATTAGGTATAGTGATAGTATAAAAGGCCACAAACATTGGAACCCAAAAAACAAAGAAGATTGTTTATAGTCATAGTCTAATCTTTAGAGAGGTTAATCCGTCTCCAAATAAGGAATCAGTAGAAAATGTCCAATTTGAATTAGAAGACGGAGAACCTGTATTTGAATATGAATCAACATAAAAAAGCTAAGTTACTGGTTTGGATTCAGGTATGCTGATCCGGAAAAAAAATATTGTGGTTGGGTACATTTTAGGTATATTTGTACAAAAATAATATAAATATAAACATATTTTAGCCTAAAAATAGGAATTAGGTTCAAATAACCATATAACATGCATATAATAAACAAAACAACCATAAAAATACTAGTTCCATATCAATTTGTCAAACTCAAATGTCATAATAGATATTCATTGTTCAAGATTAAAATTAAAAATAATAAAATTAGCAATTAAAATTAACAATCATTGTCATATTGCTCTTCATAAAAGACCTATTATGCAAGCAAAATTAAATATAAATTAAGATATGTATTCAAATGACACATTTGAAACCACTATAACAAATTAACTAAGTCAAAAGAGCTGTTGAAAGTTAAAAAATCATCTTCATGGTCATAACATGGCCAATTCACTTTGATATATAAACTCATAACTATTAAACACCATAAGGACCTCTTGCAATTACAATGTAGAGCATCTCCATTTAGAAATAATTTATATGTTTCAAATTGTCTTTTTGAACGCGACTTTGACCTGCAGGGTGTCAGGGAAGCTGCATAAGTTTATTTCCTGTTCCTAATTTTTTGAAATGGAAGTTGTTCTAAGTAGGTTAATTGATGTTTTGCAAAAAATCTCGTGTGGATGACCAACTGCACAAACTAGATGGACTCAAATCCCTCGAAGCCAAAGAATATAGTTGTGCATTAAAGGCCCTAGAGTCTGCGTAGAACCGTCGACACAACCTCAGACTTCCAACAAAATGACAAGAACGTCAAGGTTGCCTTAGTGGACCACCATGATGCCCATCTGCATGTATTTTGACCAGCTAGCACCAGCTTGGTTGAGCGATTGCCACATAGCTTGCTGTGCAATGACATGTCGACCATGTTGCAGGCAGGTCTAAAGAAGGCAGTGATGCGTTTGAGGTCACCGACCCATTTTGCGAGGGCAAAGTACCTGTTTGTGGTGGGGCAACACCATTACGCCATACTAACCTGGTTTTTCAGCACATCCATGACACCATGGACTGCCATTAAAAAGAAAAAGAAAAAAGGAAAAAATTCTGTCCAGTTTGCCTCATGTTCATTTTGGGTTCATAATTTGCAGCCTAGATTCGCTTCATGTATGTACCTGGATGAATCCCAGATGCAGAACATGTTCCCTACCCACACGCACAGGGAACTGCCTACTTGTATCCAAAGTGAAATGAACCAGGATCTCAGGCTTGCGGCAAGCAAACCAATAACTTAAGAAAAAAGTGAACTAAGGGAGGAAGACCCTCATGCCCCAACATTGACAGTTCTATATTACAAAAAAGGGAATATAAAGGTATATCCCACTTGATTTTCATATGCTTTTACTTTATCTACTGGTTATGATGATCCTAGAAGTGTTGGGGAGGCACTTGATTCAAAAATGGGTAAATTCTGGAAAGTTGTGGATGAAGAAATGGAAGCCTTGGACAAAAATATGATATGGAATTTGATCAACTTGCTATTGGAAGAAAACCCAGTAGTTGCAAATGGGTTTTCAAAAAGAAGTTCAATGCAAACAGTAAAAGTGGAGTAATACAAAGCTCACTTAGTAGCAAAGGGATATTATTACCAGATGAGAGCAATTGAACTTGGTAAGATTTTCTCCTGTTGCTAAATTAACTTCTATTAAAAAAAATTTAACCATCACTACTATTTTTTATCTTGGAGAACAGATGAATGTAAGACAACATTCACATGGGTTTCTTGGAAAAGAAATCTGTGTCACAAACAAAAGCTTTTAGCGTTAAAGGAAAGGAGGACCTAGTTTGTAGGTTGAAAAGGTCCCTACATGGCCTAAAGCAATCACAAGGATGTGGTAATAGAAGCTTGATAATTATGTGTTGAGACTTTACATTTGTAGAACAATGTCCCCAAGACACAAACGGACATTAAGAACGTCTCATGCACCTTATGCAAATGCAGTGGGAAGTCAAATGTATACCATTGTCTATACTAGACAATACATTGCCCATGCAGTTGGAGTTCTGGGCAAATATATGTCAAACCCAAGGAAAGAACATTCAATTATTGCCAAGAGGGCCTTCAAGTACTTCTATGGTACTTCAAATTATGCAATTGGCTAACAAGGAAGACCTGGAACAAGCAGGGTAGTAGATGATTTTGTTAATGCTGAGTGGGTTGGAGATATTGACTATCAAATATCTACAAGCGGTTATGTTTTTAATTTGTTTAGTGGAACAGTCAATTAGATGAGCAAAAGGCAAGGAACTATTTGTGATGTCCTGATATTAAGACGTCGTTTAAATTAAAGATTTAAACATCATGATAAAAGTCGATCAAGTTACTTTCAAAAAATACGGTGTTTAGTCAATTTAAATGATAGAGATAATTACGTATGTATTAATATTTAAATAAACATATATTATTTAATAAATAATATTATTCTTTTAATAAATAATATTATTATTTTAATATAATTAAGATATAATATTATATTTATAAATAACACATATAAATGTAAATATAAATATTAATATTAACAATTTAAATATTATTATATTATATAAAAGTCAATATAAATAACAAATTATAATTTATTTGAATAATATGAAGAGTCTTATAAACATAAGTGAGTGCAGCTAGTAAAATACTTAAAAGAAAGTCTTAATAAATAAAGAAAACTAGTAAATGTACGATCAGCATATGAAATAGGATAAATATCATATATTACCTTTTTGTCTTATTCAAAATATGGAAAAGTAGATGCAAGAGGTGCGATTAACAAAAGAGAAGATGTGATGAGCAGCAGTTAGGAAAATAAAGGGCAACGAACTGTTTAGGAGACAAGTCTTAATCATTTACGAAGGGCTTCAAAAGCAGCGATTATTATATAACAATAATTAGTATTCTAGAAGGGGCATCGCCCTTCAAAGGGATGCCTCCCTTCATAGAAACACAGGGATATAAATTTAGCTTATGGTGGGAGCTGTGAGAAAGTGAATAAGCAAGGAATATTACTTGAATATAAAGACATAGGAAGGAATAAAAGTATATTTTTCTGAGTTTAGAATATGTATATATTCTGAAATAAAATACATATTTATGATTATAGAGAGGAAGATATATATAGATATGCCATAGATATATATAATAGAGGTATCAAATGAAGGAACATAACAACATATATATTCTGATTTAAGAAGAATATAAATAGGAATAAGAAGCAACAAAGAATGTAATTCAGATTTGAGCAGACGTATGGCAGATTAAAGGCAGATTTATAGACAGATGTAAGGTAGATATAAGTCAACACTAAAGGAAGACAATCCCTAGATCTCCAAGGATACAAAGCCAAGGAGTATCCTAGTATGATGTATCTAACCCTATGTTTCTTATGATAAATGTCGTATGATAAATAATGAAAAATGCATATAATTGAAAGATTATCATTAGTGTCATAAGCATTGTGAAACTTGCTATGAAATATAGATTATATTCACAACACACTCGATATGATTGCTTGCAACTATGAAGTTTGATTAGTTTATTATGCATTAATGTGGTTTCTTGTATGAATGTTATGATAGAGGGAATTAAGGGCCTACGAGGAGGGGAAACGGCGTTGGGATCCTCTTCTAAGTACACCACCCCATGGTGGATGGCTGAGGCCTGCCACATGTGGGCCAAGGGGGCATAAGAGACCGCTCTTGGGCTTGGAAGGAGTGATTTCCGGGACACCCTGCTGTAGTTGCACCCCCAACCTCCCATCATGGTGATTAATTGAGTCATAAGAAGAAGCAGAATGGTTCTGATAAGGGGAACCGTGATAGGACACCTCACTAGGCACCCCACCCCATATGGATGGCAGGAGGCCACATGGGCCAAGAGGGGTGAAGCACCCACTCTTGGGCCTAGGGTAGAGGGTTTCTTGGGCACCCTATCAAACCATTTTGTCCCATGAAGAATGAATTAGAAACCTAAAAGATTTCAATATATTCATGACATGATATTTATTTCTTGTTATAAATGTTTACTAATCTATTTGCAGGTCTTAAACAGGTAGTTGTATCACTAATCTTACTTTCCTTTACATATTCCAATGAGAGCATCATATAATACTATCTTGTAAATATTTTCTAACTCTGTCTTGCAAGTACCCAATCAAGTTATACACTTCCCCAAAACCAAGTTGATTAATTGAAATTGATATATTAGGGGCAAATTTAGGGGTTTTCCAAATTTGGGGACATTACACTATTGTACTTTTAACTACATAAGCTAAGTACATAGCAGCCACACTCATCCATGCAAGGAAGTTGTATGGCTTCAGAGACTCTTTTCAGATGTCGTTTTCTTACAAAATGTTGTGAGGATAACTGTGATAATTAAAGTGCAATTTGTTAGAGACATGGTTGAAGACAACGTGTTGTTGGAGAGTGTTGATACCTTAGACTCTCGAGAAAGTTGCTTACCCGTTGATGAAACTTGTTAGTACCAAGACGTTTCTTGGTGAAGGAAACCAATGGCATAATTGCCCTTTGCAATGGATTTCATTTCTCTCTTGACCCCCGATGTGAAATATTCAACAAGGAGGAGATTTCTTAGATATGTGTTGTATACTTTGCATGTCTTACATCCCTTATAGACTATTCACCCCACCACAATTGTGGGGTTCAAGGCATCGTGCCAATTGGGAGGTACAGATGGCCAGCAGCCCCCATGATGAGGTTCTAGGGCAAAAGTCCAAGTAGAAAAAAAATTGAGCCTTAGAGATGGTTTTTTGACCCATGGTTTTATACCCATTGTATTGTAATATAATTTAGGAGTTTCCTCTATTGATGTGCTTACAAATACTCACATGGATTAGGGTTAAGCAAAGTCAAAATATCTTATTGTGTTGTAATTTGTAAACGATTGAGTTAATACAATAAATGGTGTTGTTTTGCTGGACTTTTTTCCAAAAGGGTTTCCCAGGGTAAAATCTCGTCATAGAGAGTGTGTACCATTATTTATTTCTGCTGCATTTAAGATTCTGTTAGCATTGCTTGTCCTGCATAAGTTTATTGGTATTTTTCTCTTCACTAAAGAGGCAACTAAAAAATAGCCAATGTAAACCAACAAGCCAAGATACAAGCAGAGAAGCAATATCAACATTAACCAGAGAAAGCAACATAAAAAACAATGTGAAAAGCTGGATCCAGTGAATAAGACAAAAGAATACATGGGTTAGAATTGAATAACTAGAAGAGTGGGATGGAACAAAAGAAAGATAAATATAGATGAGACTGAGGAAGCCAGGATGACTTCCTACCTGGCTGTCTTGAAAATTTGAAGACTATTAGAGTAAGTCCACTGATAATGACATATCATTTAGAGTCTACACTTTGCCACTGTTGCCTTGCATCCTTTGTGAATACATACATACCTGGGGTGTTGTTGTGGCAAGTTTTCTAATATAACTCAAGCATCTAAGGTATCAGTTCTAGAAAGATGGATATCTAATGATCAGTTTCCAGATCATTAGAGCAACTGCTTTGTGTTATTCAAGTTGTGTTCTGGTAGCAATTTGGAGCACTTGCAAAGCTTTCCACAGAACTAAGCATAGTTTGCAAACTCGGACTCAACAAAAACTTGGCAAACCCAAATTTGACTCAAACTTGGTGACTCGTCAACTTTAAAAAACACTTAAGTTCCTTTAAAAAAACATAAATTTTATCCAAAACCCTCCAAAATTATACGCAATCAATCATAGGCCAAAAATGCCACCGAAATTGTAGTAGTAGATCTGAATAATTAGGGCGGCTGAACCCACAGAGCTGCAGGGCAGGGTTGTGTCAAGAGAGCAGAGTAAAATTAAAAATTAAAAATTGCAGGCTCGGGTAGTAGTAGCGACCACTAAATAATTCCTGCCCTAAAAATAACCTAGATATAGCATAAAACAAGTTCAACAAAAAGGAATTATGGGACAGACAACCAGAAGAAATGCAAAATAAAATAAAGTAATTAGCACCAATTTGGATGTGGTACTAAGATGAACGAAAGTATTCTTTTCACTAGCCTCATACATGAATTTGTTTAGGTTTCTGTTAGGCATACCAATTAAATTTTGTGTGAACATTAACATAATTAAGGAAAATAAAGTTGAATGCACTAAATTTCAACTATAAGGTAATTAAAACATGATATAATAGATAGCATTCATGTGAAAAAACCCAGTCTAGAAGACTGCTAAAGATACATGATACAATTGATACCATCAGTCTGGAAAGAAGCAGCCTAGAAGAGTACTGAATTGCTAATCGAAAGAAACTCTGGGAAAGGAAAAGAAACATCTGGCTAATGATTTGCAAAAGAAGTAATAGAGAGAATAAAATTATCACCAAGACTTTGTCGAACTGCTTGCTCAAGCTCTGCCTGAAAACGTTCTTCATCATCTTCTTCAGCATGAAGCTGTCTTAATGTCTTTGAATTGTTTTCACCTATTAAATAAACCACAATCAATGCACAAAAATTATATATTTCTCATACAAATGAAAATCTAACCAAAGCTAAAACAATCATTCACCTGAAGTAACTCCAGATTTCTCATTGAGCATCGCACCTTGCTTTAAACCTGTTCTTGCCTGTGCTGCAACAGTTGGTCTACCTGCACATAAAATATCAAATGCCAGTTTTACAAAAGTAATACCTGAAAGCCAGGTAACTTAAATTCTTTGCAAATATCTTGCATAAGCTAATAGGCCGAAGTGAAATATCCAAGTTCAGAAAACTAACTTGGTAAGGGAAATTTCCAATTTTAGGAAACTATTAATTTGGTGAATACCAGTCCAATGCAGAAATTTTCGCACAAAATTTGAATCAACCAAATTGACCAACACACTTGCAAGTTGCAACCCTTACTTACCATGTCTGTTGGAGACAGGCATAGGTAAAGGATTATGTGGAAGTGAGTCTAGCATTTCTATCACACTGTTCTCAGCAACTTGACTATTTTCATGATTCGAAGATACTTTAGGGATGTATGTATATGTGCCACGTTCTGGTATTTGGGCAACAGCCTTCTGTCTACTTCTGTGCCCTCGTGCCTTTTGCCCAAATGAAGAGAACTTCTCACGTTCTGTCACCTGTAGGGAATTATCTGTGCGGAAAACCAAGTGAATTCAACAGACTCAACTTGCAGCCAAGCATAATCCATTCCATGGAGAAAAGGAATCACAAACAGCTTATTACAAAATTTTACAACATAAGGTGGTGCCTTTACAATTAGGTATTATATCTTACCTGCACCACTCCTAGAATAAGAATGCAGATCAGAGTCCTGCAATCTGTGTCTCTCTTGATTCATTGTACTGCTTGGCATGCTTTCAGGAAATACAGCCTCTCCTGAAATTTTGTTGTCCATCTGCATCCTTGTCAATCTGCTCTTGTCATCCATCAATGAACCTTTATCAACATGATCAGAGATCTTCACTGCCTGGTGGTTTTGTTGCCCAAAGGAACCAAGATAAGATTTATCTTTTCCAGCACTTGTATGTTTCTCTTGATGTCTGGAATAATTCTTAGAGTCATCTAACAAAAACTCTCTCTCGTCTGGAAATGTAGATGCTTCTCCAGGATAACTGCCAAAAGAAAACATTTTCTTCCCTGGTGGCACAGAGTTGGCATCCACCACCATTTGCTGCTGATAGGCATTGCTATCCATGCACTCATTAACAATACTTGTAGTATCCTGTATATTGAGATAAGGCTCACTACTAATAATACTTGAATTGAACTCTTTCAGCATACACCACCGTCTTTCTTCTTCTACTTGCTTTTTACTTATTTCTGCAAGGTGCTTTTGTTTTGCCTCCTCTTCAATTTTTCTTTGTAATTCCAATGTTTCCTCGAGCTTTCTTTCCTCAGCTTCAAGTTCAAATTGCCATTTTAGTTCATCTTCTTCCTGTCTCTTTGACTCTTCTTCTCTAATCCATTTTTGGCCTCCAGTTTTATCTTGCTCATCTTCAGTAACACTGCAAATAAAGGTAAATAAGAAAACATTTCTGGCAATGCTAACAGTGAAAGAGACAGACACCTCAGCATGAAGTATAATTAAACAAGTGTATGTAAAACGAGAAAGTCACTTCAGAATATACAAAAGAACAGGACAAGTAGACTAGAGTGGTAACATTCTCATTATTATGCAAAACCAAACCAGAAATCCAAGCTATGAATCTACCACATTGGGATCCACACCTACACCTCAAACCAGAAGAAAAAAAGGCAGCAGAGCCATAATGAAAAGCCAAATGGGATAGGATAAAGGGGTAAGTAAAAGCTATAAAATTATGAAATATGTTCTTTCAGTTCTATGGCCACTTAGTGGATAAGTATAATTTATGACCATCAATTTAATGTAAAATAACGTTGCCCTCAACAGATGTAAATAAATAATCCCCCAGAAATGAAAACTAAATCAAAAAAAAGCATTTAGTATAAAAATATGCAAATTCCTCAATGCCATAGACCAAGGCTTGGCAGCAAAACTCTACTGCAATAAAAGCAAGGACAGAAGATATGCAAAGCCCTGTAAATTGTCTGAAATTTGACGGCAATGTTGGAAGTCTTCAAAGCACAACAATAGATGTCATTCCCTCCTAAAGTAGAGAGAAACAAATGCAGGAAACAAAAGAGCAAAATATACATTTATATATTATGAATGAAAAATTATCACTTATAATTACCAAAATAATATAAATTTGAAAAATGGAAAAAGCTCTATCAATAATCAATTTTAAATCGATTACATATCATGTCCTGATTTTTTAAACACATCTTATCCATTCTGCTATCAGTTGTGGTTACCAGGTTCAAGAAGATCAGTAAGTTTGGGAGGAGAAGCTTTGCCGAAATTTGTGATTTCAAAGAAGTTTAAGACATGGAAAAAAAGTTTGAATGTTGGAAACATTAAATATAAAAATAAGAAATAATGCTATCGAGATAATTTCTTAATGTTATATGATATATACTTTAAATTTTTAATAGATAATTATGAATCTTTTCGGTAACTTAAGGCGTATTTTCTGTCCCTTGCAGATGCAAGGGATGAGGGATCAGACTATGAAAATACAAGTAGAATTAGGTGACTAGTATGACACTTGGCCCTTTGTTATCCATTAACCTTCCCTGAAATGTGCAGTGGAATAAAAGAACAATGTGGCAAAGAGACTTCACAAGACCTGAACGCTGGAGAGTCAACAAATAGAAGTACAAATGTATGAGTATTCCACAATTTTATCTAGAAGAATCAGATTATTGGACATTTTATCCACCTCAGGTATCTCATATATTCTGGGTCAAGTAGCAGCATATGTCAAATTCTATTTTTTAGGTTGTCATAGTTGCAGTGTACTACATTGTTAGAAGTTTCTGGAAACAACTGTATAAGAGAATTAACGTCTGAAAGCTTGTGTAGTCATTTCCAGAGACTTCTGACAATGTCCCAAAGTAATTTTAGCTAGAAGTTTTTTCTTTATATATAAAGTTCTACACTGTAAGGTGCCATAGATTTCTTTTTCAATTTTTTTTACCAAATGCTCAATCCAAACAAGTTTGACCCACCCAAAAGGTTCAGGCATCAGCCAAACCTACCAACTATGCTATAGGCACATATAACACATCATGTAAACAATTTAATCTTGTGGTAGGGCAACAT
This sequence comes from Cunninghamia lanceolata, assembly GCA_027924645.1. Taxonomy (NCBI): domain Eukaryota; kingdom Viridiplantae; phylum Streptophyta; class Pinopsida; order Cupressales; family Cupressaceae; genus Cunninghamia; species Cunninghamia lanceolata. Next base: position 10,161,841 of record BSBN01000726.1, on the reverse strand, counting down.
ATGGATGCAAACCTGTACAAGAATCTCAACAGCTCATAGGTGAACAATTTTTTTATGTTCCAGTATAGGAATGGTTTTAGAGTGTCAAGATAACAGCACTTCATCTTTTGCATTTGATGTGGACTACATTAAATGTATGTATTGATATACAACAGCTTTAGCGTTCTCCCTCCAGTGTCATTACTCCTTGCTAATCCTTCACTATTGGAGATTAGAGAAATTTCATGCAATTTCAATCTTTTATGATAACACTATGCTTCTTACATTACACATGGCACCCTAACCATATGCATTTATATACAACAGCTTTAGTATTCTCCCTCCAGTGTCATTACTCCATGTGAATCCTTCATTATCATTTATAAATATTAAAAATAATTTTCAATCTTTTATGATAACACTATGCTTTTTCTGCGCATGCACAGATGTCACCTTAAACAACTATATATTGTTTAAATATGGAGATTTCCCTGAAACTAAATGCTTTATAATCATCAAGATTGTAGACACAAAAGGTCTTCTTGACAATAGAAGTACAAATATGTTGACTTATATTGATCTTGTTAGTTAAATATGCACTGCTGTTTGGAAAATCTGTATACTTTAGCATTGCATGTGCACTAGAGCTCTTCCTCTGCCCTGCATAATCTACATAGAAAAACAATTGTCTGCCATGCACTAAAAGCTTTTCCAATTGAGAAAGTGACTAGAAGCTGAAAAACCCAAACCGATGAATTATTGTTGATGCTCCCCCCTCATACTAACAAAAGCCTAAGGGTGCTTGAATGCATTGGGGGTCCCCTTGCAATATGATTAGCACCAACATAGATGAAAGGTCACTGAAGTGATGACTACTCGCAGAAATTGGTCACTGAACAGATAACATAAATATACATGGGTCAAAATCCCACAAATATTTAAAAATCTGTCTTACGGAATCGTTAATGCTTGTAATGCCTTTTGCTGGACATTTAAGGATAATTGCATTGCAAATTTTAACTAGGAATATTAGCAATACTTGTTATGTCGGAAAAATTAAAATTTCAGAAAACCAGCTATGATACTCATTATAACATAAGATGTCTACGGTCATACTACTTTAGGGCTTCTGCCATATGGAGCTAAATCTTGCATTTTAACTTTTATGTTTTTTAATCAAAAGTCCTTAAAACAAGGTGTCAACCAAAAAGATAAAATTATTATATGAAACTATATACAATTCTTGCAAACATTCAATTTGAACCTACAGTTTTTCTGAATTGGAGCCCAGGATATATAGGGGTTACTCCTTAAAATGTTGATAAAGCATTATAAAAATTTAAAAAAAACATTAGCCAGATGTCCTAATGATTTCATTTGCTAATTTGATTTTAAAGTGGCTGAACTCTAGTGCTCTTTTATTTTTTTCACACAACTATGCACAGCCTAAATGGCAGTGGCCTTCATTAGTTAAGCTCAAAGAAAGTTCCATTCACCTTCAAGTCCTTTTGGTGGCTAGCAAGATTGCCAGCTGATGTGCTTCGGATCTCCTACCCTTTGCCATGTGTCCCAAACTTATCTAGTATTTGCTTTAATCATACCAGATTTACTCTCCTGCTTGAAAAATTAGCTCCTCAGTTTAGAGGCTTTTATTATTATTAGGCATATCAGTAAACAAAAGGTGGTGTTGAGACTCATTTCATTTTGTCATTTGCCTCAACAGCAGTGTTCCACAGGGACCCATCCCCCCCCCTAAAACTACCCGTCCCCCCGTCCCGAACGTTTCCGAGACTTGGGGACGCCCCCCGAGACGTCCCCCCACTGCCGCCGGTACGCCGGAAACTTCACAGAAACTTTGGGTACTTCTGGCCGTCCCCGAGACGTCTCGGGGACTTCTGGACGTCCCTCAAGCGTCTCAAGGACTTCTGGACGTCCCCCGTGTTGGGGGCAGCGAAAAGTGTTTTTTTTTTTTTTTTTTTTTTTTTTGGTTTTGGTTTTGCCTTGGACTTAGAGCCTAGGTCGGAACCCTAAGGAGGTGATTGACCATTTTAAAAGCTAAAATGATGAGGATGCTTCAATTTCGGCTTCGGATGCAGGGCTGGTTGGTATTAGTTTGGCAGAGCTTGACCGCAAGGATTCCAGTAGTTCAAGTGATGAGGAGTTTGGGGACGATTAGAGGCCTCCCTTCACTACATTTTGATTTTTGCATTTTGTAGTTTGTACTTATTTTGATATCATCATATGCTACGCATTGTAACCATCTTTAAGACTTTATGATCCATTGATATGATATTATGATGTGACATGTTATATTTTCCGTTTTCGATATAATAGAAACTAAGAAATCTCAAATTCGACAATTTCATTTGTCTTTTAGTAATAGACTAATAGTATTCAAGTATTTAAAATGTTAGTATTTGCAATTTTGCTAGTTTACTAATTTGCCATTTGAAATGTTATTCTTAAACATCTTTTTATAACTAGTTATTCAAGTACCATATGTATATTAGCGCCGCCCCCCCGCAGCCGTCCCCAAACTTAGACCCTTTGTCCCCCCGTCCCCGTCAGGAAACTCCGTGGAACTATGCTCAACAGCCATTACAGTATCTACAATAAATATATTTCCCACATAGATTTTCAATATCAGCATGCCTGGCATATATGACGAAAGGATGTTCTGTGAACTCCACAAAAGGCACATATGCATTGACATAGAGGAAATCTCTTACATGAAAAAGTGCAAATTTTAAAGAATAAACTACCCTCCTTTCCTCAAATCCTTTTCAAGATTAGTATTCAACAAACATCAATCTTTCAAGCAATTTTATATTGGGGCTCACTCTTAAAACTTTAAATTGTTTTCATAATTTAGTAACTGAAATTATCTAATCACATAAGATAACATAAGAGATCAGGTTTCACACCCATCTGCTTCCATGATCAGTTTCATGAGAAACTTTGGACCAGATTACTTTTTGTAACTAAAGAATCATTGCCCGTGCCATCCATGATGGAAAATATAAAGCCACATCTCTTATGATGCAAAAGTATCCCCACAAGAAACATTCATTTCTGGGCAAAAGACCAAACACCCATTGAATGTGATATCACCAAGATAAGTTGGCTCAAAATGAGTAGTTTACACTTCACATAAACAAGAAAGCCGTCCAATTCTAATCCTAGAAAGGTAACTTCCCCTATCCGATAAGCTATCTTTACATTTACATATTAAACATGCATCTCCTCTATTTTATGTGGAGCTATCTTCTTTACTATGCATGACTGTTCATGCACATAATCTGACCATTGTTGATGGATGGAAGTTGTGGAATTGTAATGGCAAAATATGTGGTAATATTAGATGCATTATTATCCTAGAGGCCTTACCTTGGGACAAAGATCGCTTATGTGAAAGCATGAGGTGAATGGATTGTAAGGCATAGTTTTGGCCATCATCATATACCAAAAAAAATCAAATGAGTTAATAAAGAAATGGCATAACTTTCCTATGGTCTGATGTACTCAAGTAAGATTATATAAATTTTGAGTTATGGCATTGGTCAATGCCTTGATCATTGTGGATAACTGTTGCACCTACCCCATTCCGTTCTTTTGGGCATTTGAGTTGTTCAAAGATCTCCACCTTTGTGTCTATTGTCAGAAGTAGAAAGAACATACGCGAATCCGGCCTACATTTGGAAAACATATTTATCATGTTCAGATCGATCATATGAGAAATAATTTTCAAAGCCGGGGCTCTCTTAAGCCACAAAAAATTTCTTATGAAATTTACAAAATAGTATGATTTCTTAGAAAAGGCAATCTCATTTTCCTCAAAAAATAAAAATCATAAAATAGCTTAAAAGTGCAACCCAACAAAAGCCACCATGTTTGTACAATTTATTTCCTAACCCAAAAAAGAAAGAAAATATAATAAATGTTTCGAACTTCCATGGTGTATATTTTTTTATAACTTGCTTGTAGGATCACCGTGTGATAGTTTGCTTCCATGGTGTACATATTTTTTATAGTTTGCCTATGGTATCCCATATGAAATAAAGAAAATATTTTTTCTGATAGTTTGCTTATGGGATCCCCTTGTGAAAGAAAGAAATTATATTGTCATCAACTTATCAAAAATGGCCAATCAGAACATGCTGATAAAATGTAGATCATTAAACCAAGTGAAATTTGATAAAAGCTCATATCAACTAGAAAATTTCGAATAATAAAAAAGGTCACAGTATACACAGCATAGTGAATAACAAAAAAAGGTCACAGTATACACACAATAGTGAATAACAAAAAAGGTCACAGTATACACAGAATAGTGAGGCGAAGGACCAAAGATAAGTCTACTAATCATCTCCGCCCATCGTCTAGAGAAGAACATAAATTCGCATATTACTATTTTTTATTGATTTTCTTATCAAGCATTTCTCCCCCATAATGTTTCTTATGAGCAAGAACTCTCTTCCCACAACTTTCCTCCTCTTCCTTTAATATTGAAGCAAATGATTGTTTTCCTAAACCCTAAGGAAAACTCTGTAGTTCCTCTCCTAAGTCACTTCAATGTTTCTTTTTCGTGACTTGCTTTAGCAGACAGAACTCGTATTTGTTTGTGCATTCCCCAATTACTGGCTAACAAAAAACATAAAGTTGTCTATAATTCTCAAACACTGGCACACTTGGCTCCTCTAAGCATGTTATTCATTCAAAGCTTCAGCTTAAACACAGCAGTGATAATAAAAATATAGATGTACTTCACAATCTTTATCTATATTTTATCTATATTAATCATTTACTAAAGTTGAGCTTGTTGGTTTTTTCTTCTGAATCAGTATTAAGGTTTGCCAATTTTAATGCACAGGCAGATTCAGCCAACAAAATACAGGAGGTTGAGTGAGCTCCTCCCCTTCACTTCTAGTTCTGTCGCACCAAGGGGGGTGTCCCTATTTGATAAAGATATGACCTTGACTAGCTCAATAACATAAGGATTTAACTTGACAGCAACAGGCAGAATACTCTCATGTATGGACCAAGATTTGTGTAACAAATCACAAGGTTGGCAACATTCTTGGACACATGTCTGGTTAGGTATGAGAGCATGCAGGGGTTTCCTACTCCTACTCCTACAACTAACAGGTGGAAGTATGAAATGGTTTGATTTGATGTTTGGAGTTATGGGACTTTCCTAGACCCATTGAACAAACAGATTCCCAGACCAGTGCTTTATCTGGGCAGCAGAGTCAAATCTAAGAATGTAAATGTTCCCCTATGACAACATGAATTCATATCCAGAGGACTTGAGAAGAATGCTACTGCCTAACAGCAACATGTCCAAGAAAGAGTATTACTTATGATCATACTTAACAAATCCTATGATGCAATCCATTTTCATTTGTATCTGATCAAAAGCCTATTTAACCACTCCTTGAGTAGATGCAATAAATCAGACACACAGTATGCATATACTGAAAAACTTGGAAGCCCTTAACAACCTTGTTTGAAAGGAAAACATATGACATACAGGAAACAATCATAAATAATACACACAACAGGTGTTTTTCATTTGAAAATAATCTGCATAGAAAGTTATCATACAGGAAATTATCATTTACAAGACAAGATAAACTGGTACACCAGACCAAGGAACGAATCTGTAGCAAAAAATGCCTTTCAAAATGTGAACACCTTATGTTCAGAGTCAGAGCAGAGAGCCCAAAAACATCCAACCCCCGAAAAAGTGACACAGTCTGCCCTTTATACAGAACCGTGTACTTAGCCAAAAATTAATTACAAGGCAAATCAAAAATTTGCCAGATACAATGCATCGCCAAGGGGGACCGAAAACATTCAATGCCACCGCACAGACAAGAGGGAAGGAGCAAACAGGATTGGGATCTGCATTGCCGCGCCAAGATTTTCTTTCTGAATCGGGTAGCTAGCATGTCTTTTCGAGCCATACCCCTGCATAATCTTGCCATTAATGGCATACCAACTCAGCCTCGGGACGCAGTAGTGGAAGCATGGAGAACTCTCCATTTGAATGTTCGAAAGATAACCGTCGATCTCCAAACTTCCCGCCGAGATCTACGGCGTCAAAAAAAAAATCCAAAGAGTCGAGGACCAATAAGAATGTGCCACGTAGGCATCCCGCGCATCCAATCGTTGATCACTTCAAAAAAAAAAGAAATGAATAATCCCACATTCAACATGTAACGCATGTGAAACCACCTTATAAACCAGGCCACGGGCAGACATAGCATCGTGCGCTTTTGCCCTGCACGACTAGCAGACCACCTACCACCAACCCGTCGCCCAGACTCCCACCGATACCAAGATCCGATCGGCAAGACCATAACCCATCGGCGAGCCCGAAAATCCTTCCACCGATACACAAGTCATCCCGATGACCACCCCGCATACACCTTGTCCATCAGCGATCAGCGACACCCAGAAAACATTCGCCAACGCCCACAGCTATGCTGATGACATCGTCATCGGGGAGACCACTCCCATCGGCCCAACACCATCCTTCCAATTCCGATACACTACTCTCGCCGATCGCAAACCCCCAATCCATTGGCCAGACACCAGGCGTCGGAAGAAGATCTCCTAGCCCCGCCGATGCCACATGTTACGCCGATGACACCACAACAGTCGGCGTGACTTGAACCCTCGGAGCATCTTCCGTCAATCTGCCCAATACACAAGTCATGCCGATGACACCACACAGCCTTGAAAACCTCAAACCATCCGCCATTGGCCAGACCCACGCACATCGGTGAATCTCAAAATTCTTTCGCCGATAGCAATATTCCCGCCGATGACCACTCTGAACGACCCTCATCGGCTTGACCATCATCATCGATGGGACACATAACACTGCTGCCGATGGAGAAAGTCTTGTCAATGGAAGAAAATACCACTGTGAAGAACGTGGCCGCCAAGACAAAGGTGAACTCACACCGATGGACATGAAAATTTTTTATTTTTTGGGAAGGTGCCTGCAAAATTTATGCTTGTAACTTGACTGCTCATGCAGGCACCAACAGTGGCTCTGTCTGGGGATGCATGCCTCTTGTAGGCATGGCAAGAACCTCAGAACTCTGGGATGCAGACCAGTCCCCTATCCATTGGGCACAGACTCATGAAGTTACACTGACCTGCATCACAAAACACATTCGATTTCAAAAATTACTTTGGCGGCCGAGGGCAACCAAAAAGGAAAAACCAGAACTTCTTGTCAAATGCCTGATTCCAAACTGAAAGATCCCAATCCCAACTGAAAAGCTTGGCATAGTCTGCCCACAAGGTCATCTGCTCAATTAGATATTCCATCATTTTTGACAACTTGCCACTTGTAGTATTGCCTCTGTCACTCTCGATTTCAAAATTAGAAACATAACCATACACATCATAATATTCTTCAGCATTAAGTAACATATGTATGTTATGTTCCTCAAACAGTACATCATATTGCCCTTGGCACTCTTCATCATTTACCTGGCTGCTGCACATTACCAAACACTGATCCAGCTGATCCAAAAACTGAAAGCACTCAAAAAAAATGGGACCCCCAATACTTATTGATATTGAAAACAAAACCTGATCCACACACCCATAGTTGCACATGTCTGGATCAAAAGATGATGAACATACATTATCCACAGTTTGCAAACCAGTTTCATCATCTTCAAATAGAGGGTTAATCCTGCACCAATGTGGGTCATGACTCACAAAATCACATGCATCAGTAAGCTCATCATAAAGGGGATTGATACTCACTACAAAGTTCTTTGCTTCTTCTTCATGACAGTCCAATTCTTCTTCATATCAGATCCAAAGTCATAAGAAGAACAAACCTGATCCATGCACTGGTCATTGATATCATTTTTATCATCTGATTTATCTGATTGCCCAACATACAAGATTTCTGCTATTTCAATGCACTCTGAAGTTGAACTATCTGCATCATTTTCCAGCCCTCTAATACTTCCTGATGAAACTGATATTGACTGTTGATCCATATGATGACAACTTTGCATAACTGGATCATTTAAACATGAATGCTCTTTGTTAAGGGCTGGTATGTAAATATTACTTGAAAAATCATTATTTTCAACTTCCCTTGCTGGGCAAAACAAGACATCCTCCTCTATAACAGAAACATCATCAACTTGGAATGATGCAAAAACTGGGACAGCAGGGGTGTGAGTACTTTGACATTCATTGTCAACTCCTGAATTAAATCTTTCATCAACATTGGGGGCTACAGGACAACAAAAATTTTCAGAAAAATAACCCTTTTGTATTCCACACCTCCAATTGTTTTCAATATCTATTGCAAACTGATGTGCCTGATGCAATGTGGTGGGCTCCTTATCTTTCAATCTATAACTCATTTTCTTATCAAAGGCTCCCAAATAGACAACTAAGCATAATGCATCATTAGGTCTCATGCATTCTGGTATTCTGTTCAATGCCTTCATAAATCTGAGGTTAAAGGCTGGGATCAGCTCATCTTCTTCAATATGGATGTACATAAAGTCACTAATGATTGTATATTCAGAGATTCTTTCACCATATTGTACTAGAAATGCAGATTTAAAACCATGCCAAGAGCCAACAGAGTGAGCTGGAAGGTAGGAAAACCAGTCCCTTGCATCTTCATCTAGAGATTGAACAAATAGCCTTATAACTACATCTTCATGATCAATCTCAAAATCATCTATCACATTTCTAAATAGCTGCAAGTGTCTCTCAGCGGATTCATCCTTTATACCATTGAATTTAGGCAAATACTTTCTGATTTTATAGGTGGAAAAGCATTTGGGTAGCCACAAATGCCACTGAAATTTATGGTTGGGACTGATTATTATGCATTATTGCATTTGACACCTCACTAGGGTTCATGGGCTGATAATACATCATTATGTTCTTACAACCCTTTTCTTTTCAACTTAGATTTTCAGTCAACAATGACCTTAGGCCTTACAAATTCAGACTGTTGTTTAGCTTTCCTAAAGTCCTCCAAATGAGTCTTTTAACAATATTGCATGCTCTTTGAAATACAGAGTAGGTTCTAACAAAAGCATGCAAGCTCTGCTTTCACCAATGTTTCCCTTTTAACTAGTGCTACTTCACCAAATAGGAAGTCTTTCAAAATTTCTAGAAATACCTGGATATGTTGCAGCAACTGCAAATTCTCCTCTAACTGATTTTGTTCTTTTATCAAGTTTTTTGATGCAGAGTCGCCACCTCCTTGAAGAGGAATGAGCTTCAAACAAGCTGAAGCTGCAAATTGATTTCTTTCTTTCTGGGTCATCCAACAGCAGAGTCACATATACAACATTTTTCTTTTGCTGCAACAAACACTTTCCAGGTCTAATTAATCAATCTTTTAGACTCAGACTCGGATGGGCCACAAATACATTCTGTTTTATTTCAATTCTCCCCAACAGAGTCGCCAATTTGTTGGTTTTTTCTTCTGAATCAGCATTAAGGTTTGCCAATTCTAATGCATAGGCAGATTCAGCCAACAAAGTACAGGAGGTTGCGTGAGCTCCTCCCCTTCACTTCTAGTTCTGTCGCACCAAGGGGGGTGTCCCTATTTGATAAAGATATGACCTTGACTAGCTCAATAACATAAGGATTTAACTTGACAACAACAAGCAGAATACTCTCATGTATGGACCAAGATTTGTGTAACAAATCACAAGGTTGGCAACATTCTTGGACACATATGTCTGGTTACGTATGAGAGCATGCAGGGGTTTCCTACTCCTACTCCTACAACTAACAGGTGGAAGTATGAAATGGTTTGATTTGATGTTTGGAGTTATGGGACTTTCCTAGACCCATTGAACAGACAAATTCCCAAACCAGTGCTTTATCTGGGCAGCAGAGTCAAATCTAAGAATGTAAATGTTCCCCTATGACAACATGAATTCATATCCAGAGGACTTGAGAAGAATGCTACTGCCTAACAGCAACATGTCCAAGAAAGAGTATTAAAAGCCTATTTAACCACTCCTTGAGTAGATGCAATAAATCAGACACACAGTATGCATATACTAAAAAACTTGGAAGCCCTTGACAACCTTGTTTGAAAGGAAAACATATGACATACAGGAGACAATCATAAATAATACACACAACAGGTGTTTTTCATTTGAAAATAATCTGCATAGAAAGTTATCATACAGGAAATTATCATTTACAAGACAAGATAAACTGGTACACCAGACCAAGGACCGAATCTGTAGCAAAAAATGCCTTTCAAAATGTGAACACCTTATGTTCAGAGTCAGAGCAGAGAGCCCAAAAACATCCAACCCCCGAAAAAGTGACACAGTCTGCCCTTTATACAGAACCGTGTACTTAGCCAAAAATAAATTACAAGGCAAATCAAAAATTTGCCAGATACAATGCATCGCCAAGGAGGACCGAAAACATTCAATGCCACCGCACAGACAGGAGGGAAGGAGCAAATAGGATTGGGATCTGCATTGCCGCGCCAAGATTTTCTTTCTGAATCGGGTAGCTGGCATGTCTTTTCGAGCCATACCCCTGCATAATCTTGCCATTAATGGCATACCAACTCAGCCTCGGGACGCAGTAGTGGAAGCATGGAGAACTCTCCATTTGAATGTTCGAAAGATAACCGTTGATCTCCAAACTTCCCGCCGATATCTATGGCGTCAAAAAAAAAATCCAAAGAGTCGAGGACCAATAAGAATGTGCCACGTACGCATCCCGCACATCCAATCGCTGATCACTTCAAAAAAGAAGAAATGAATAATCCCACATTCAACATGTAACGCATGTGAAACCACCTTATAAACCAGGCCACAGGCAGACATAGCGTCGTGCGCTTTTGCCCTGCACGACTAGCAGACCACCTACCACCAACCCGTCGCCCAGACTCCCACCGATACCAAGATCCGATCGGCAAGACCATAACCCATCGGCGAGCCCGAAAATCCTTCCGCCGATACACAAGTCATCCCGATGACCACCCCGCATACACCTTGTCCATCGGCCATTGGCGACACCCAGAAAACATTCGCCGACGCCCACAGCTATGCCGATGACATCGTCATCGGGGAGACCACTCCCATCGGCCCAACACCATCCTTCCAATTCCGATACACTACTCTCGCCGATCGCAAACCCCCAATCCATCGGCCAGACACCAAGCGTCGGAAGATGATCTCCTAGCCCCACCGATGCCACATGTTACGCCAATGACACCACAACAGTCGGCGTGACTTGAACCCTCGGAGCATCTTCCGTCAATCTGCCCGATACACAAGTCATGCCGATGACACCACACAGCCTTGAAAACCTCAAACCATCCGCCATCGGCCAGACCCACGCACATCGGTGAATCTCAAAATTCTTTCGCCGATAGCAATATTCCCGCTGATGACCACTCTGAACGACCCTCATCGGCCTGACCATCATCATCGATGGGACACATAACACTGCTGCCGATGGAGAAAGTCTTGGCGATGGAAGAAAATACCACTGTGAAGAACGTGGTCGCCAAGACAAAGGTGAACTCACACCGATGGACATGAAAAAAAAAAAAAAAAAAAATTGGGAAGGTGCCTACAAAATTTATGCTTGTAACTTGACTGCTCATGCAGGCACCAACAGAGCTAACAATCATTTTTACTTTTTTGAAGACTCTATGAACCAGATCTTATCCTCCTTAAAACATCTTAAAAAGAATTAATTTGCATTGCATGAAGACAGCTCAAAACGCAATTAGCATACTTCTCACCATCTTGTACCAGAAATAAAACAAACAATATAATATTGCTACACAATTCCTGAAGTTGCCATTTATATGTCATCCTTAATAACAATATGGCAAGAGAAGAAGAATATTAGGTTACTTTTATCCTTCCTTCTTTCTCATTTGAACCTCAATAATATTCTTCATATCTCTCTTTTTTTCTACCCCTCCTAAATGACAGATAGGAAACAATCTTTGCCAACTCTAAAATTTTCCCAATTGTGAAAAGTAACTTAGACGAAACAAGTGGCATGCATTTTGCACAGCAAAGTTGTCCATGGACATATAGTGAGAGTCATGGTTGTAATCAAACACCCTACTGATTTCTCAAATTCAACCAAATGCAAGAAATAAATAAACTGCCATCAGAGGCATAATGGAAATTTAATTGCCAATAAATTGCATTTCAAACTTTTGGCATTTAAAACACCATCGGCAGCTAGGAACAGACATATCGGGGCTTACATTCTTGTGTACTTTATAAAAATCTAATTTGGTGAATTTCCCACATCCTGAGAACACATATAGTTTCCCATACTTTAACTTCTTCCTGAATCTTTTCCATTTTCATCTTTTGCTAATCAAAGAAATCTGCAGCCAATTAACAATGTCAATAAGCACTATATTTCCTCTCCTCTAGTTCGGGAAGAGGGTTTTATGATTTATCCAGGAAGCTCTTCCCATTTTTTGTTAGATCCTCTTATAGTAGTAGTTCAATAATAAGCCTGAAAAAGGTTCTCCTTCCTGTTATGAGTTATCTGGTTTTATAAGTAGATCTTAGGCTCCATTCCTAAAGAAATATTTCTACAGAAATACCCAATACTAAAACAACTCCAGCATATATTACTAGAAATAGAAACCATGCTCCACTTCTAGCACAAGAACCAGCCAAACTCACCCTCGTCATTGGTTACATAAAGGAAAGGGGATGCTATCACAAAAACACAGGAATTTCTCCACGAGCAAAGGGAGATGGAACTGTGATAGACTCAGACAACTTACAAGAAAGAATAAACAAATGCATTCACCTTACACAGACAGGCATAAGTATGCAATCATTAACAATGAAACTCCGTCAAGAGTAGCCACCTGTCACCCACAAGGCATTAAGCCTGCTGGGATTTTGCGCCCCAAAAAGTTTTGCCAGTCGGCATCCCTTCAACCCAGTCACTCTAGCCCACAGAATATACCCCAATAAACAATCATATAGACCTGTCATGGTAGCTGAGCGTGGAAAAAACAGGTTTTACCATTGGGCATGTATATTTTCCGCAACTATCTTTCCCTGACAAAAGGATTCAAGTATATACAAACCTGAAAGCAAGTACTTTCAAACTCATCAAAATCAACCAAAAAATATAATCACCAACATGGAAATAAAATCACAAACGACAGGCTTAAAACATAGAAGTTTGAAAAAAGAATAGGATTTTTTTAAATCCCCTCTAATCCATTTCAAAATTTAAAAAACCTAAAATTTTCTATTCAGGTTACTTCAAATCATAGGAGGTTATTAACTGGTTTATGGCACAAACCCCCTAAGATAACTATAAACAATTGGCAAAGGTATATTAAAATTTAAAATACATACTAGAAATAGTACAACATTAAAATCAAATTGAAATATGTTAATAACTCACCATTCACCGATATTTTCCTCAAGAATGGCCTGCTGCCCACCATTACTGGTTCCCTGCAAACAAAACGTGCCTTTCACATTTCAGTTAAAAATGATGCATGTGAGATTGCAAAAATGTTTGCCTTTGTTAATCATGTTCGGTTCTTCAACCTTTAAATCCTTGGTTCTCCTGTGATCCTTGTTCTTTTTCTTGTCCTTGGACTTTTCCTGGGGATGCTTTGATAGATCAAGCCCCTTGTCATCATTCCTTTTTGCATCACGTGCTAGCTCTGCCAAAAATGCTTCTCGTACGGCATCAGACTTTTCTGTCGCATCTTTCTCTGCTGCATCTTCTAGGCGGGACTGCCAGAAGACCATAAAGCACAAGGGTTTTATAATATGAAGGTATGTCACCACATCATAAAGAATGTCGGCTAATAAATTTGAAAAATGTGATAATCGACAATGATCAAATTCCAACCTTTAAATATGACTTGATAAGAGGTAAAACAACTATTCGGTAATCAAGAGAAGATAAATGACCCAGCTTAAGTTCCAATTGTTGCATGCCAAAAACATTCCTCATTATTTTAGCATCAAGTTTGCTAACCTGCAAAAAACCAAATAATTTCCAATAATGAGGATAACGTGCATGTCTTACTGTACATATTTCAATCTGTCAATCACATTAGCATAAACGAAAATACAAATACAAACCTCAGTGGACAGGTGATCTTTCTGCCTCTGGATGGCCACTTGAATACAGGAATCCGTCTGTCGCAAAAACTCCTGCATTCTCCACTCGTCATCTTCACCATCATCTAACTCACTCAAACACGATGAGACTGGACCTAAGCCATCATCATATCCAAATCGAGGTAGAGTTTGAGCTTCCTTGAGAATGTTTGTAATTGCATCAAGCTCAAACTTATAATGAGGTAAGAGAGAATCATTATGCCCTTCAAGAAGCTCTTCCTGCCGCTTTTTCAGTATGGCATCATAGCTTTGAGAACCAACCTTTCCTGCCTCTTCCCTCTTCTTATGTTCTTCAAGACAAAGACTTTCTGCAGCATTCAGAGCCACCTCATAACTCAGATGTTCACATTTCCTCTTACAAAGACTTTGCAAAAGATCAAATTCATTGTCCAGTGTTCGAAGAACTTCCATGCCTTGCTGTGATTTCTCTTCTCTCAGTTGCATCCATCCCAGGGGTTGAAGCTCATAAGAAGAACTCCCAAAAATCCAAGCCAGCTGCAAATCTACCAATGGGATTTTGTCTTGCCATTCATCAATACTAAAGCCCGTAAGCTGGGATATTACAATGCTGCTACTTTTCTCCAAATTGCTTCCATTACTCATATTTGTCGATAAACGTTCATCCACAACAAGACTAGTGAAATCATCATTTAGAATAAGCCTCTCTTGAGCATCAGCTTCATGAGAACCTTCGCTAATATTTTGTGTACTTATTTTGTCTGAATATCTTTCTAATCCACAGGAATGTGCCAGTTCACGTAAATATTTGACTACATTTCGCAGTTGATGGGCCTGTAAGAATCGAATGTAAACAGGTGACTGCTTGATTTCATAATGCATAGCTGGTTCGGGTATGAGAATTTGAAGCTCATCAACTGCATACTGAATCACTTTAGAGAGATGAGAAGCAGCAAGGCATTTATGAGTAATTAGAGCACGAAACAGGCTATAGATTCTCTCCAAAAGCTTCTCCCGTTCAGTATCATCAACCAAAGGCCAAAGTTCTGCTAATGACTGGAGATTACTACCTCCTTTGTGGTCATCAGCATCTATATTAGAACATCTTTCCTCTCTCACAAACTCAACATTGTTGAGATGATCTGATTGAGAGGCCTCTGTTAGTTTTAGATCTTCTTCCCCCACTGCCTCAACAGGATTGCAAGTTTTGGATATGCACTCAACAATGTTTTCCAAGCAAGCTTCTTGAGAAAAACTGCTAGCATCACTTACATTGCCAGAACAGTCAGAGCCACCACCAACAGACTGTAGTTGTTCAGCCATATGCTCTTTGACCTTAACACCACATGAGGATCTTAGCAGCAACTTTATTGCAGCAGGACCATCAATAGGCCTGCAATCTCCATTCACGAGCTGATCAGCCCAGTTGCTATCAATTTCCTGGGGAAGAACTGCTTGCAATTTAAGTGAAAGACTTTCAACATGCTCACGAACAACATGCTGCATAAAAACTTCATTGTCAACAAACTTGTCATTGCACTTGCAACAAAGCCAAAATCTCCATGTTTTATTGGCATGAGCAAATGATAGGGCCTCAGATAGTAACTCTGTGGTTGTGTTGTCTTTGGATGACATCCAATGAGATTTGAGATCCTCCACTGGAATTTCCAGCACTTCCTGTCTCTTCTGGTTTTCCATTGAATACCAAAATGGTTTAACCTGCTCCATTTTCTCTTCAATAGAAACTGCATGAGAGAGCTTTCGAGAATTTGTTGTTTTCCTTCGTTCTCCCCGCTGGTTACCAGTGGCTAGCTGGTTGGGTCGCTGATCTGAACTTGCTATGGATGTATCGTTTCTTTGTTGCAATAACCTTGCTGCAGCAACCCTAACTTCTATTTCCTTACGGCGTTCTTCAGGAGTTTTAATGTTCTTCTTAATCTCATGGGGCCTCTTATTCTGTAACATCCGCACCTCCATCGGATCATCAACTCTGTCTCTCCTCATTGGTATTATACGGAACTTATCCTCCCCAGACCCATTTCCCAAATTCTTTACCCAACTAGAAATTGAAGCAATATTAGATTTCTGAACGAGCGTCCTGAGCTCCTGCTGTACCTGACTGATCCTTGCCTGGGGTGTCACTTGTTTTTGCTGGCTTTCATCTTGAAGACTATCCTTTGCTGGGTCTACTGGATTTTCTATAGAAAGAGCTCTCTCGCACTCTTTAACAACTTCCTCATAATCCTTGCTGTCACTGGATGCTTCATAGAGTAGCTGTGCATAGTAGTGGGCAAATTCAATAGACTGAGGTGAAATCAAAACAGCTTTCTTTGCAGATTCAATAGCAGTTCTCATGTGCCGTTGCTTCAAACTAGGATCTTCAATAAGAGCTGCTATTTTCATGCAGATATTACCCTGTAGACGAAGTGACAGAGGAGAGTTGTCATGTCTCGCACAAGATTCCTTCATAAGCCTCAGGGCTTTGTTGTGGTTTCCCCTCCTAAATGCCAGGAGGGCCTTCTCATAATCTGCTTTAACAGAAGAAACATCCCCATTTGCCCCTGTTCCCACACTGTTCCCTTCCAAAGCTTCTCCTCCATGTTCACTTGCTGAATTACCAGCTCTTGCACCTCCAACTATTACCCCATTTCTAGCCCCATGACTTGTTTTCGCCATTGTCGTCGTCATCAACGTCATCTCTGCTGCTACAGTGGAGCACTGGACTGCCCCACTCCCCGCTTCTGCATCCAGTTTATTTTTGTTCGGCTCAACTCCATCTGCTTCTACACCATTATGAGCCCTGGACAACATCCCAGCTCCTTCTGCCAATCCATCAGAATTGGAGACCAGATCAGCAAAGCCAGCTGGCTCAGGCCCCTCTGGGACTCTGGCCTGGTAGGCAGCATCAGTGGGCGTTGCTGCCCGGTTACGGTTACCGGAATTCCGCTTCTTGTGCCCCATTCCCAAACTGCATATCCACTTCAGACGTCCACACGTGATGTCAACACAGCCACTCAGTCCATGCGACCCCGTGCACCTTGATTACAACACCCCAAAATTGTGAGACAAACGCTCAGACCAAATTTACAGCATCCACAAACTATCTGAATCTTGCGTAAGATTTGCCGGCTCAGTTCAAATCCCTAACCAATCAAGCAGTCGGTTCTAATTATAACCCTCCTTAATGCCCAAGCACACAGTTACGCCAAATTTCCAACCTTCAGGGGTACCACCTGAATCTTATGCAAAAATTGCCTAATATAAAACACCTACTCTTCCCTTTGTTCAAAACCCTAATTGCAATGGCACACCTGCATCACCTTTGTTCTCTAAACCGTGACTGAAACGGCGTTGCCGAATCGCCTTTCTCCAAAACCCTAATTAAAATACCGCGGCTTAATCAGAATACAGGGAACCTTGCTGAAATCTAGCCAAACCAAGAATCTGCCCGTTCTTTACCAATTACTGAATGCAGAAATCGGAGATGCATATAACCGAATTACCAAATAAAAACATACACAAACATAATCTATACTTTATCTGCTATACATAACATTTCTACTGCTCTAAATCTACATAGACTTCCCTAACCCAAAATAATCAGCAAATTTTAATCACACAGTAAAATTTTCGAAAGAACTCGCGAATTGAAAAGTGTAAAATAAATCAAAAGGGGAGAAAAATCTCATGGCATACCTCAAAATGAAAATGAAGATTCACAAGCTCCCACCACGAACCGAATCTGCACAGAGATCGATCGACGAACAAAAAGAACGAATGTTTTTAAAGGGTTTTGTGAAAAAAACAAATTGAAATGAGTGAGGACTTTCCTCAGGACTTTCCTCTTTTTTGTTTTCCTTTTTTTTCCCTACTATAGCGTTCGACATGCACTAATTTGGACCCGCTAGAAATGAAAAGTATATTTAGCGAAGTAGAATATGCAATCGAAGCGAGACAGAGAGGGTCACGTGCCTTGTTAATTAAGTACAGTTTTTTATGACATGGCTTTCAATGAGTTTATTCCCTGCTGAGTCAGATGGGCCAGGTGAGAGATGACAAGGCTTGCATTATTGAGGTGCTTGATGTACAATCAAGGAAAGGACTAGCTAATATTTTCCGTTTTTTTTTTTTCTCATCGTATGGAATTGTAATGGTGAAACTAAACTAGGGGAGAGGGCATATAGTGGTGCGCCCTAACTTCCGAGGTTGACATGGTCTTGTGTGTTAGGTTGGCACTAAAAATTATACAATCACATAGGTAGGGACATGGACAGTTTAAATATTTTATTTTCAACTTCGTATAACCCATCAAACACATGGATGAGGTTGATTTGTGGGAACTATTTTTTTAGAGGTTAAAAATATGATTGACCGAAGGTGGTGCACGTGGACCCCTTGTTCTTCAACACCATCTACCTACTGCGTATTCACATTGACTTCCTTTCACCATGCAAGCATACACGTTATAATCAAATGCAAAGATAATTAATCGATACAACTCCACACTCAACTCCCACACAATTGCATTTACTAATTGTGCCTCCATATTAACGTGTATGAGATGGAATGGAGATATGAAACAATAGTGCCTTCAATGATGCAGTACATGTAAATACCAATATCACACACATGCCTACATGGCAATCCAATGATGATAAAGAGGTTCATAATCACAGCCACGTAAGCATGAATTAACCTCCTCTCAATAGTTTCGCTCTTGTTTACGTGTCCTAGTGTTTTTTTCCCTCTTTCTCCTCCTTCCTAGCCTTTGTTTTATGTTTCTAGTTTTTGCTTTCTCCTCGTCAAACCGTTTGGATCCTCTTCAAGAGTTGCCCAATCGACTTGTAGAGTCGCCCAAGTGACATGTCTTGAAGTTGTAGGGTCGCTCAAGCAATTAACACTGGTAAAAAGGGTGACCCGCTTCCTGAAAGGGGGTGACCCTGTCATTTTTAGATGTGCAAAATAACTTTAGTTTTAGCTTTTCTTCTTGATTTTGGCCTATTTTTCCTCACATTTACATGCTAACTCATCATTTTCTCGTTTTCTTTCCATTCCAAACTATTGTGCAAATCTTATCTCAAAATATTTTCCAATTTCTCTCTCTTTTTTTTAGTTTTCTTCTATTTTCTTTTATTTTCTTCTTGTTTCATCTCTATTATTTGGTCTATTATTAGTAAACTTTCTCGTTTTTCTTCAGTTAACTCATTCTCTCATTCTTATCTATTCATCCTTTCCCTCACATTTCTACCTATAAATACCTCTTCATTCTTCATTGTTTAACATCTTCAAATCTTAGAATCATATTGAAATCATTTAATCTTCAACATTTTCTTCAAGCATAGCATAGTGCAGAATAGGATAAAAGCTAGCAAGCTTCTCACACAACACTTCGAGAATCTTTTCTTTTCAAGCATTTAGCATTGCCTTGGGAGGAGGTAGTTTTCATGCATTATCATGTTCTTTAAGCTTGTGCATAGCTTCTTCTCCTTAGAATTTGTATGCTCATATAGGACCCAAAGTGTCTTTTCCCTTTAAATTTGTTATTGCTTCTAAGACAAATTATATTTCCTCACATCCTTGTTTCTATCAATGTCACCAAGAGGAGGACCCTGTTGTTGTAGATGAGGAGAGAGTTGCTATGAGACCTCTAAGGACATACCCTGGTACTAGCGCTCATTATCAATGGATTCTTGATTGCTTTCATACTAATTAGCTCACATTTTGCTCTTGAGGAAGTAAATAATTGTTTTTCTCTTGATAGAATAGAGTTAGAATAGAGTCACTTATTGTTCTTAGATTAAATTTCTTGTTTTGCTTAGAGTAGTTACAAGTTTGTTTGATTATATTAGAATTTAAATCTCAAAAGCACAAAAACATAGTTAAATTGCATTAGTAAAAAGCCATATATGATTGCATACATATTTCTTTTCATCGTAATTAGATCATCATAAAATTTGGAAAAAGAATCAAAAGTGCTTGCATTTATTTAGAATTAATTGCGTCTAGAATCTCATTCGAAACATTCAAGCCCTTAATTTCACCATGAGGCATACAACACAAATATTCAACATTCAAACATCAAAGAAACCCTTGGTCTCATCACGAGGCATAGAAATTCAACACAATATTGACATCAACTCAACCATTCAAAACATCCATCTTCTCTACTAAGCACTCGATGTGCCTTGGTGTGAGGGAATATTAGATAGAAACAATCTTGGAGGAAATCAAAGAAAACCTCCCTGAACAACTAAACCAAACAAAAGAGATAGCCCAAGAACAAGCACAAATCTTGAGGCCAATTCTGTTGGGAATTAAGGTGTCTCAACCTTGGTAATTCCTTGTATTTTTACATTGTATTTATTTATTAATTGCCTATTGTATTAATTGGATGCAAATCCTATGTTGTCATATTGTGGGAGTTGGCATGGTGATGTGTCATCCTACATGGCATATGACCACATGTATTTTTGTCCTCACGAGGAGATAGGCATCCCACTTAGTGGTAGGAATATTTTGCCATGTGTCAACATCTTAGATGTTGTGTAAAGGAATGTTGACCGTAACGGTCATGACAGATTCCTATGACGAAGTTATGACATGTAAGAGTCAGAAATAGGAGATTCTCTGATAGGTGAAGACATGTGTCAAAGAGCACCTTTGAAAAAGGCATCTTTGGGTGCCCCAAGGTGGACTATGACATGTTGTAAAAGAATATGCTATCTATAGCCTGTGTATGATAGATTCTCTTACAGCTGTAAGTTATGACAGCTATGACAAATTCTATGACAGTTGTAAGAGTCATCTATCATAGCCCATTTTGGAAATAGGCGACCTCCTTGGGATTAGGTGACTTGACAAGTGTCAGGAGCATCCTATAAAGTTGGACAAGTGTCCATAGGCATGGGTTTTGGGCCATGGGTTTTGGGCCATGAGGCCATGTTGGACGTCCATCCCTATGTGGAGCCATATTTGCCTTGTATTTGTTATATAAATAGGTGCTTTTGAGAGGAGAATTATTATAGGTTTGACAGGTACTATTATGCTACCGGTTTGTCTCTAGATACGAGTGTCGAAGACTCCTGAGAACTTGCATTGCAAGTGTATTGTAATCCATTTCAGTTTTGATAATACATTGTGTAAGTTTTGGAGTGTGGGGTTTTTCATCCGAAAAGGGTTTTCCCCGCGTATATCTTGTCTCTCTTCTTCTGTTTCACTTTCTTGTTTATGTGTTTGCTACAATATCTCTATTAGTGGTTTAACATTGCTGTAATAGTAAGGATAAAATTGAATTTGCATTCTCCTCCCCTCATTAGATTAGTGTAGGAAGCGATTTCCACACACCTAGCTTCCTTTCAGTTAGTATTAGAGCCTGACCAATTTTGGTTCTAGCTGTTGGGTAGGGGTTTTTTGAGCTAATCTTAGGTTGAGTGGGAGTGTTGTGCAGATTATTCTGTATCTTGTTGCAACAAGGAGATGACAACCACATCCAGAAGGTTAGAGGTTGAGAAATTTAATGGCACTAATTTTGAGTTGTGGAAACTCAAGATGGAGGACCTACTTGTTGATCGTGACCTATGGGAAACTCTATCTGATATGAAACCTACAGCAATGTCACAAGCTGATTGGGACCTCAAAGATCAGAAGGCTAAGGGTCTCATAAGACTCTATTTAGTTGACTCTGTCCTGTTGAATGTCCATGAGCAGAAGAGCACGAAAGATCTTTGGAAGAAGTCGGGTTATGTTTATTAGGCCAAGTCTTTGGTAAACAAACTTTTGAAAAAGAAGTTGTTCGCTCTGAAGATGGAAGACGAAGGATCTGTTGCGGATCACATGAATGCTTTTAACATGATTGTTGCATAGTTGACATCTGTGGGTGTGTAGTGCCCCTCCATTCTCACTTTGGATCAACAAGTGGTCGAATTAAGGAGCATGAAGAAAAAGGTAAAATATTTGGAATGCTTAAGGTATGATAGACATGTTGATGGTAGGCTTACTGTTATGATGTAGTTGAATACACTCATTGATGTTTACTATGATGACACTATTGATACTTTATGATTAATACATTATGCTTATGTTGTGATCAATTATAGGTTAATTGATTATGTAACTTAGTTATACTACGTGATTAATGCGATTATCTGTCTGTGTTATTTGGTTGTTTAGTTACTAATGAATTTGTTTAATGTGGATACTTGTGATGTGTTTTGTGAATGGACAGTGTAGTATTACTCATAATGAGTACCCTACTACGCTGCGATTTCATGTCACTATGTGCCTGCTTGGATGATTATATGTATGTATCTGACACTTTTGTTTGCTACAAGTTGTAGGTACCAGACATCGACTCCACCTGAATTGGCAGGTATGAGCGTGCCTTCATACCAATGGAAGTTGTTGAATGGAGATAACATATGGTCCCCTAGCCTAGCCATCATCCTTGAAGAGGATGAGTATCCAGTTGTGTACTCTGTCAGTGTTGTCGGTTTGTCATGATAGTCAGTCATTGTTGTGGTGGTCTTGCTTTCCGACCTTGCATAGTAGTCAGGTATGGTTTGAAAGTTGGGTTATTTTTTTGGTATTATTTTTGTTATTATTGCCTTAAACTAAAATAATTAGTTATGAAGCATTTTTGTTAAATAAATAAATATATAAGTCTCCTTATGTAAATTTAGTTTATGAAAAATATATTATTCTAGAAGTTAAGTTAATAAATAATAGTAATAAATGTAATTGCAACTAGAGATAAATAAATAAATAATATTTTTGTGTTGCCATAAAATATATTTATCTTGGTCTGGTTGTAAAATGTTAAAAATAGCAAACTGTATGATATTGTTCGTGCAGGAGTTATTGCCTCTTGTGGGGGAATCTTCTGGAAGATTTTAAGAGATTTCTCTCTCTAAAAATAGGGAGTTTTTTTGGCTATATTTATGGGGGGATTTCTCTCTCATAAGAATCTTCAGCGGATGGAACTTTTGGGGAGAGACTAGTTTGTGGCTGCAGCAGTTGAACCCGGCATCGAATCTTCAGCCCAGTCAAGCAAGCGAAATCAGGTTCCTTTGGTTCTAATTTCTGTCTCATTTTTCTGTTGAAACAAAAGTTTGATTTATAATTTTTCCTGTTGATTGTAATTTTCTTGAGAGGTTAGAAACCTTGTTATCAGATCCAATTATGCATGTCTATATCATTACATTTCTGGGAATCAATTTCTGGGAACCACCGATTGATGTGACTCTCTATCTCTCGCTCATTTCATTTCTATTTTTATAGTCTATTGAGTTAGCCATAACTTTCATTTTATGAATTGGGTTCCTTTAAATGTTTGATATATGGTGCACAACCTAGTTACCCAAATCATATCAAAAAATTGTCCATACCCAATTTGTCATTTTAGAGATATGAAAGTTTTGTGACTGTCTACCTCTCAGTCATTTCGTCTCTGTTTTAGCAATCTGTTGCGTTAGTCATAACTTTAGTTTTACGGATTGGGTTCCTTTAAAGTTTTGATAATGGTGCACGACCTAGTTACTTAAATCATATCCAAAAATCTTCCATACCCAATTTGTCGTTTTGGAGATATGAATGTTTTGTGACTGTCTACCTCTCAGTCATTTCGTCTTTGTTTTAGCAGTCTGTTGCGTTAACCATAACTTTAGTTTTATGAACTGGGTTCTTCTAAATTTTTGATATATGGTGCACGACCTAGTTGCCTAAATCATATCCAAAATTTGTATATACTCAGTTTGTTGTTTTGAATATATGAATATTTTGTGACTGCCTACCTTTCACCCATTTCATCTCTGTTAAAATAGTTAGTTGCATCACCAATAACTCTATAGTTTCGAATTGGGTTTCTCTCAAAATTTTATATAAGATTCAGCTCTTACCTATGAAAACTATATCCAAAAGAGTTAGCATTACCCAATTTGTCAATTCAGAGATATATATCAATTAGTGACAAACATTCATATGTCATCTTGATTGTTGTTATTAAATCTACAAATCCATTATGTGTCTATCCTTTAAACATTGCATTCCATAATTTGACATTTCTTTGAGGCAATTTGCTGAACTGTTACACTTTGTCTATGCTCACTTTTGCATACATGTCTAATGGAGCATTTCCTTTTCGAAGTCTCTTATCATTATCAAAACATTTTATATTTATATTCTTTCTGATATAGTATTTGTTATTGCATATCTTAATCGATCATATTAGTATGTTTCTTTCTTAGTGGTTTATTTTAGTGCTTTTGAACATGATATTTGGTTATCTGAGGACTGATTCTTGTTTTTAAGATTCTTTTCTTAAGATTTGAAATTAGCAATATATTCTAATCTGGATTTAATAATAGAAACATAACTTAAAAGATTTTGGAAATCATACATGGGGTAGTGATTATGAAAATATTTATGTTGGAATTGAATTATATTATTTTAAATGCATTAGAAATAACATAACATTTATCAAGTTATATCTTTTTTCTAAAAATTAGATAATGGTAGAAGGAAAATGAATTAAATTGGATGATAATTTTGAGACTTATTGTGTTTGAAGGGAATAGAATCAACCTAGTTCTAATTTAAGGTAGAAGTATCAATTTTAGGTTTTAATTAGAAATCATTTAATGATGAGTCGTTAATAATAGTCCATGACTTTCAACTACTAAATGTTAACCTTGTAATTAGTCTAAGTAAGACTCTTAATGTTATCTATTTCCAGTAGCATAGAAATAGATTGAATATTGTTACTTATGGCACTTATATCATTTGATCATATTAGTAACTGTTATTAGTAGTTAGAATAATATTGTTCTACATTGTTGAGATAGATTCACTTTATGTTTGTTGGATGATTGACCATGATTGGAATTAATGGTGCATTCTTCAAGACCCATTATTAGTGCATCGGATCATGTGTTGCATCTATGGTTTTATTTTTGAAGTATTGATGAGGAATTTTAGTTTATGATGTGTTTTGGAAGTGATTGTGATGTGTGACCATTGCATTTTAATGGTGTCATGCATTGTGTTATTTGGGGAAAGTGGTTTCCAGAGGCCTAGGAGGGTGTGATTGTGTGGGGGTTGGCTATGTGTGCATCGTGTGAGTTGAATGAAATGTATTCTTGAAATATGGTTTCTTATTCATGTTGGAATGTTACATGTGCAAGATGCTTGTGCCTTGCTCAGTCTACCTATATATCTGATTATATTGATATACAAGAAGGTAAATGCCTTGCATTGTATTTGAGCACTTGTTGTTAGGATAGTAATGTTTTGCTTGATGGATAGGGTTTACTAGATGCAGGGAGGGGAGTGGCTTTCAATGTGGGGCCGATGCCCAAAGTGGCTCCCAGGATAACCCATTGGAAGTTTTTAATCCAGTGATAATTTAATAATAAATTTACAGGGTTGGGTAGTTTCCACACTAAATAAGATAATTGGATGCCTCACCCATGCCTGTAGTGCTCGTTTAGGCTAAGGATGGGATGAGAAGGCCGTGGTTGGCATGATCGACCTCCTTGTCTCCATGAGAGGATGTGTCAGTTCCGCATGTGTCACCCTATGGGCCGGTGCCTAGAGAGAGGCTGCAAGGATAACCATAGATGGGGACTGATTTCTAGAGAGAGATAGCCTGGATAACCCATGCTAGGACCATGCGATAACACTCTCCCTACTGCAACCTAGCATTCCCTAATTGTGTTTTCCTCTTTCATTATGTATTTGCCTCTAGAAGTGTTGTTTGAGTTGCTTGTGGTGTTCATTTCAACCAGTGTTGTATTGGAGTCATGTGTAGTCCTTGCACCTGTTAGCATATTGACTTCTTATGTGTTTGCTTAGTGGGACCTCATTGTTATCTCCTAGCACGGGGGTGGACCTTAGGGTTTCACATGGTCGGGCAGTTGTGCATTCTTCCATTGGTTTTCTGGCACCGTGGCTCGTGTGTAAAGAAGTTGTATCTCATGTTTCCAGTTTTGCACCTGTATCAAAGATAGACATTTGTACTATTTTTATTCAGATCTTTTGTATCAGAAGAAATCCTTATGTAATTGATGTATCCAGAAAGAGAGCTTTTGTATCATTGAAATTATGTAATTATTCTTGTAAGATAAACTATTCTGCACTTGTAATCTTAGTTGCTAAAATGTTGATATATTCATATGATGTTGTAACCTAAAATATTAGTTTGATTCATTTGATTTTAATTGGTTGAATCATGTATGTTGTTGACTGTTGTTAAATTGCAATAATTACTATAATGCAGTTATGTAATCCCTAGAGATGATAGTTTAACTTTGTTGCTATTAGTCTATGTTATGTTTTGTTATCATTACTTCTATGTATATATATATTTCACCCTTTTTATTGCTTAGTTAAACTTATCTTTAGGGTTGCATGACGGGGCATTATAGGGTGTGAAAATGGAGGAGGAGGATCGATGCATGACCCTACTTTGTTCTTTGCCAAATTTGTGGGATCATCTTATCATGGCTATCAGAAGCACCACTACCACCTTCAAGATTGAAGATGTGGTATCTTCTCTATTATTTGAAGAGATGCGGAGAAAGTCTTCTGAGGTAGCCAAATAGGCTCTTGCAGTTCGTGGAAGACCCAAAGAGAAAGGGAAGAAGAAGGACAAGAAAGGTGATAAAGGCATATCCAAATCTCCTGGAAAGTCCAAGGCTCTTTGTTGTAACAGTGGTAAAACCGGGCATTTCCGAAAGGAATGCAAAGAGGAGAAGAAAAAGAAGAAGAAAGCTCTTGATTCAAATTTTGACAAGTCACAAGATGATGGTGATGCCTTCATCGCAGCTCTGGCCACTGATGCATCTGATGATGTGTGGTTGACTGATTCTGGTGCATCATTCCACATGACCTCACATCGAGACTGGTTCACGAAGTATGAAGAGTTCGATGGTGAAAGAGTGTACCTGGGTGACCACTCTCATTTGAATATTGTTGGTCATGGAAGAGTCTTAATCTTATTCCCTGATGGATGAGTGAAAGGAATCACTAGAGTTATGCACATTCCAGGCCTTGCACGAAACCTACTTTATGTAAGTATGTTGAATGATGCAGGTGTGCAGGTTGTCTTTTTGAAGGATGGATGCAAGATGACTAGAGGATCTATGGTGCTTGCAAAGGGTACTTGGAGAGGTACTCTGTTTCAGCTGGAGGCATGCACTTCACAGTGTAATAGTTCTTTTAACTCGAAGAAATGAGCTGCAGTCACTTCATCCCCACTATCTGAACGAGCAGTGAAGAAATCTGTTGTAACTAGTTCTAATGGTAGTGCACATGCTTTAGAAGTTTAACTTCCTACCGAAAAGACTATGTTATGGCATTTGAGATATGGCTACATTGGTGAGAAGGGTCTGCGTACCCTGAAAAATAAAAACCTCGTTGAGGGGTTTAATGATTGTAATCTCGGGATTGACTTTTGCGAACATTGCATTTATGGAAAGCAAAACCGTGTTCAATTTTACTCTAGTTCTCACAAGTCTTCTAGTGTATTGGATTTTATTCATTCTGATGTGTTTGGTCCTGTTAATGTTCCTTCAATTTCAAAATATGTATATTTTGTATCTTTTATAGATGATTACAATAGAAGGACATGGGTTTATTTTATCAGAAGCAATATTGAAGTCTTTAGTCAATTTAAGGAGTTTAAAGCCTTTGCTAAAAATTAGACTAGTAAAAAGATTAAGTGTTTGAGAGCTGACAACAGTGGTGAGTTTTGTTCGGCAGAGTTTGATAAGTTCTGTAAAGAGCTAGGGATTGAAAAGCATAAGACAAATCCATATACCCCACAGCAAAATGGAGTTGCAGAGGGGATGAATAGGACACTAATGGAGAAGGCTAGGAGTATGCTTAATGGAGCAAGCATCGAACAAAAGTTTTGGGCTGAAGCTGTTGCCACTGCTTGCTATTTGGTAAACAGATCTCCTACATCGGCTCTTGTTGGTAAGACTCCTATGGAGGTGTGGTCTGGTAAGAAGCCTTTAGTTAGACATCTTCATGTTTTTGGTTGTGAGGCATATGCACATGTGTCTAGGGAGAAACGGTCTAAATTGGAGAACAAGGTTGTTAAATGTATTTTCATTTGCTATGGTGTTGGTGTGAAAGGATAGAAGCTTTGGGATCCCATGGCTAAAAAAGTGTTGTATAGAAAAAGTGTTATCTTCAGAGAGCTAACACCTTCTTCCATTGTTCTACAGCCAGAACAGACATAAAAGAAAGAAGATGCGGTTCAGTTTCCTTGTACCCCTAAGAAGACTAGACAGACAAACCCTATGAGACCTGATGATGAGGAGAGCTCTAGCAGCTCTGAAAGCTTAGAAGAAAAAGCAAAACCTCAACCTCATCCATTGAGGAGGTCTACACGAACAAGAAAGCAAGTTGATAGGTTTGGTTATTCATTACTTGATTCTAGTTGTGCTTTTGCTTTACTTACTAACACTAATGAGCCTAGAACTATGAAAGAGGCTATGGGCATGAAAGATGCAAGTTCCTAAAACGAGGCCATGGAGGATGAGATGGCTTCTTTGGAAAAGAATAAAACATGGAACTTGGTGCCTTTGCCTGATGGACGGAAACCCGTTGGTTGCAAATAGGTGTTCAAGAAGAAATTTGATGCATATGGTAGTGTTAAAAGTACAAGGCTAGATTGGTTGCAAAGGGGTATTCACAAGTGGAGGGAATTGATTATGGTGAAATTTTCTCTCCCATTGCAAAGCTGACATCCATTAGATTTTTGTTATCTCTTGCAGCTGCTTATGACTTAGAGGTAGAACAGATGGATGTGAAGACAACTTTCCTTCATTGTGATTTGGAGGAAGAAATCTACACGTCACAACCAAAGCATTGCACAGAGAAAGGTAAATAAAATTTGGTTTGCAAGTTTAAGAAGTCTTTGTATGGTTTGAAGCAGTCTCTTAGGATATGGTACTTGAAGTTTGATGCCTTTGTGTTGTCAATTGGATATCTGAGATCAAAATTAGATCATTGTGTGTATTACAAATTTGACAATGATTGCATTCTCATTATTGCATTGTATGTTGATGATATGCTATTGATTGGGAATGGTAAGAATATGATTTCTGATTTGAAGTCTCAGTTGTCAGCACTGTTTGAGATGAAAAATCTCGGGGTAGCCAAGTGCATTCTAGGAATGGAAATCAGAAGAGACAGAGCTAACAAAAAACTTTGGTTAAGCCAAAGTAAGTATGTGAAGACCGTGTTAGATAGGTTCAACATGATAGATTGTAGACCATTGTGTGTTCCTGTTTCATTGGGGACAAAGTTGTCTATTAATGATTGTCCAAAATCTCCTAGTGAGGTGGAGGACATGAGCAGAGTACCTTATGCTAGTGTTGTTGGCAATTTGATGTATGCCACAGTCTACACAAGACCAGACATTGCTCAAGCAGTGGGAGTCCTTAGTTGATTTACGACTAATCCTGGACGGGTACATTGGGATGCAGTTAAACAAGTGTTCAGATATTTGAGGGGTACTTCTGAGTATTCCATTTGCTATCATGGCAATGCTACAAGACCTCCACATTTAGTTTATATTTGTGGATTTGTGGATTCTGATTGGGTAGGTGACATTGACAGCAGGAGATCCACCAGTGCCTATGTGTTCACTATGTTTGGTGGTGCAATTAGTTGGATGAGTAAGCGACAACCTATGATTGCTTTGTCCACTACAGAAGCTGAGTACATGGCTGCAACTCATGCTTGTAAGGAAGCCATTTGGCTTAAGAGATTGTGTTTAGATATTGGTGTTGATGCAGGACAGATTACGATCAGTTGTGATAGTTAGAGTGTGATTTGCCTTGCAAAAAATCTAACTTTCCATGCTAGAACAAAGCATATTGATGTTCAGTTTCACTTCATGCGAGACATGATAGAGGATGGGAAGGTAAATTTGTAGAAAGTAGATACTTTGAAGATTGTTATAGATGCATTGATAAAACTAGTGGGCACAAAGAAGTTTAGATGGCGTTCGAAATCTATGGGCCTTTTGGCCTATAACAGTTAAATCTTGTTGATTCTATTAGCTCTTACAAGGTGTTTGACAAGTGGGAGAATGCTAGGAATTAAAGTGTCTCAACCTTGGTAATTCCTTGTATTTTTACATTGTATTTATTTATTAATTGCCTATTGTATTAATTGGATGCAAATCCTATGTTGTCATATTGTGGGAGTTGGCACGATGATGTGTCATCCTACATGGCATATGACCACATGTATTTTTGTCCTCACATGAGGAGACAAGCATCCCACTTAGTGGTAGGAATATTTTGCCATGTGTCGGCATCTTGGATGTTGTGTAAGGGAATATTGACCGTAACGGTCATGACAGATTCTTATGATGAAGTTATGACATGTAAGAATCAGAAATAGGAGATTCTATGATAGGTGAAGACATGTGTCAAAGAACATCTTTGAAAAAGGCATCTTTGGGTGCCCCAAGGTGGAATATGACATGTTGTAAGAGAATATGCTATTTATAGCCTGTGTATAACAGATTCTCTTATAGCTATAAGTTATGACAGTTATGACAGCTATGACAGATTCTATGACGGTTGTAAGAGTCGTAAGAGCATCTATCATGGCCCATTTTGGAACTAAGCGACCTCCTTGGGATGGGGTGACTTAACAAGTGTCAGGAGCATCCTATAGAGTTAGACAAGTGTCCATAGGCATGGTTTTTGGGCCACGAGGCCATGTTGGATGCCCATCCCTATGTGGAGCCATATTTGCCTTGTATTTGTTATATAAACAGGTGCTTTTAAGAGGAGAATTATTAAAGGTTTGACAAGTACTGTTATACTGCCAGTTTGTCTCTAGATATGAGTGTCGAAGACTCCTGAGAGCTTGCATTGCAAGTGTATTATAAACCATTTCAGTTTTGATAATACATTGTGTAGGTTTTGGAGTGTGGGGTTTTTCACCCGATAAGGGTTTTCCCCACGTATATCTTGTGTCTCTCTTCTTCTGTCTCACTTTCTTGTTTATGTGTTTGTTGTAATATCTCTGTTAGTGGTTTAACATTGCTGTAATAGTAAGGATAAAATCGAATTTACACTCTTCTCCCCTCATTAGATTAGTGTAGGAAGCGATTTCTGTGCACCTAACTTCCTTTCAAATTCAACAAGAAAATGAATAAAGACAAAGAGAGAAGTTACGTAACCAAGAAATTAAACCCCTCAAAGAATTAATTGGTCTTGAAAAAGGAGGCTCGACATTTTTCACCTCTTTGCAAATAATGAATTAAATAGGATTAGAGAAAATGACCCTTTAGGTCATGTTAGAAACACATCAAGAACCCCAACGTAATGACTTCAACATCAACAGATAAACAACAACAACAATCAAACACATTCAACACACAAACCTGCTCAACCTAACTGTGATATGTGATGTTTTACTCCCTCAAGAATAAGACATCCCCTTAGTACCATCATCACTTTATTGGTTATTACCACGAGAGTAGGAGCGATTGGGAGGTTGCCTTTACAAGGATACAATTCATGTGTTGCATCAAAGTTTGACTGACTCACATTGTGTCTAAGTCATCCTCTAAACAACACATTATGCCGCATTAAACAATGCACAAGGGTTCACCACCAATTGTCTTCTTCCCCAAATCATAATGCATTTTGGACCTGTTGTTGTTCACATTCATTCTACTTGTTTGATGTCTTTGAAGTGAATACACAAAGAATGTGGATGTTTGTTCGATGGTTGTCTTCAGTTCACTCATCCATCTAGTTTTAGATGGAAGGTGAGGTCATCATACCTCACAAACGCAATGACCTAGCTTGTTTAGTTTGTTGTATTTTGATTTCTTCTATGTGTTGTATTGTTTAGTTAACCATTTATGTGTTCTTTAGTGTTTGTGATGGAAATGGTTTGTTGCACTTGACTAGGGTTATCTTTTTTAACATTTTGTTGTCAATTGTTTAGAAAGTAGTAATGGGTAATCAAAAGTTTCAATGTTTGCAAAATATATTGTCAAGTTGGAATGATTATTGATTATCTTCAAAGCCGTAGCAATGGCTAGTACATTGTTGAGTTGAATGGTTGTTTCATTAGCCATTACCTTAAACATGTTTAACCCTTTAATTTATAATTTTTTTCCTTGATTTCTTTTACTATTTATAGAACAATATGTCTCTAAGAACAATAATTCTATAAAAGTATACCATCCATTTCATTGTGCTTATGAACACAATTGTTTGTGCTCTCTTTTATGTTTTGTAACACATTCATTACTTATGGAAATTTAATCTTTTGTTCAACCATCATTGTGACCTATCAAACTTAAGTTATAAATTGAAATATTTAGTTCTTTCAATGACTACATTATACTGATCCATTTTCTCTTAATGGGTAATCAAAATTTTGATTATTTGTGAAATATTTTGTAAAGTTGGATTCACTCTTAATTACCTTGAAAACCTAATAAGGGCTACTATATTAGTTATCTCAATGATCTACTTTGGACCTACAATGTTCTTTCATTAGCCTTTAGGTGAAAATGTTACTCTTAAATTATAAATTGAAATATTCATATCTTTCAATTAGTACATTATACTGACCCATTTTCTCCTAATGGGTAATCAAAATTTTGATTGTGAAATATTTTATTGTCTTTACCTCAACAAGTTTGGCACCAAGTTGTTTGAAGGATAACAACATTTGCAATTTCTCAATGTTAGACACCACTTCTAGCCTGAACAAAATATAAGCAGGATGACCAAACTCTATGTTGACCTTGACAATTATTTTACTTGTATAACCAATACTCCCCACTATTAGAACTTTTATCTTCTTATTCATACTCTTATGTGCATCTAGTTTCACAATTAAATTTTGGCCTTGCTACTCCGTGTGTGTGTGTGTGTGTGTGTGAACATGTTCTTTCCTCTTTTTTTGTTGTTGGATATTTGTGTAAACATGTCTCTAATGAATAGTGTTTTTGGAAGAGACCCAACAAACACCTATGAAGTACAAAAAAAAGATTTTTTATTCTCTAAACAAAAGAAATTACATTCACAATTCTTGTGAGAAAAGTCATTAAACCTTCTCTTTCAATTCTTGTGAAGAGACAAAGTTGTTGACCCTTCTTTTCAGTTCAAATCGTTTCACTCTTGATTATCTCGAAAGCCTAATAATGTTTGCTACATTGGTTAATTCATTTCTACTATTTTTTCATTAGCCTTTAGGTGAATACATTAGTAACTCTTCACTTCAAATCTTTTCTTCTATTTTTGGTTTATAAATCTTGTTATTTGGAGAATGGTACATCTCTGAGAATAGTAATTCAATGGAAGTCTACCATCCCTTCGGTTGTATTTATGAACACAATTATATTTGCAAATTTTAATCTTCTGTTCAACCATCACTCTAACTTGTAAAACTTAAGTTATACCCTATTTTTAGGTAGTATTTATAAACAACCTCTATATTGTCATTTGGGAGAAATTGCAGTGGTTGGTGGACCCTTTTGCATTGTTTAATATAGTGGACTGTGTGAGGGGGAATATAGGTTAATCAAATCAATGATAATAAGAACCCAAACATCTATGAAATCTGAAGATAAAAAAAGAGATTTAAAGTAATAAACAAGAACAACACTTACAACCTCTTTCACCTTGCGTCTTCCATAGTTCGCCTATCCTTCCTTGACCTTGATGTTGATGAAGCCCTCAGAAGCTATTGCTCCCTTGCTTGTTGAAGGTGACAAAGACAAAATGGCTATGATATTCATGTGATTGAAGGTGAGCTTCAACACACTAAATAGAGGATGAGACGAATGCTTAAGAAAACGGGGTGCCAAAGGCGCACTTGATTTCCTACAACATAAGTTTGCATAAATGATGAGTTGATGAAATGAAGAAGAGGAAGGCTGTATTTATAGAGATGTGTAGAAGAAGATCAATGGTCGAGAATAAAAGGGAAGATCAATGGAGGAGGATTGTTGAGGAACGTGCAACAAATGGAAGAAAGACGTGTCATTCAAAAAGCAGCTTTGTGGAGTTAACTCCTCTCTTGATGAGGATGAGATTTGATTTTCTTAAATTAGAATTTATTTTTCTAATTTAAGAGAAAGTTTGCTTTAAAGATGCTTTAAAACTGCTTTTGCTTTTGCATGACAGGAGGAAAGTATTTTTAGAAGATAAGAATGATTTTTGAGAAGATAAGAAAGCATAATTAAATAAATAAATTTATTTAATTATTTTGTAAATAACTGAGAGGAATAAATAAAATATAGAAATATATTTTATTTTTGTGAAGATATTTGAAGAATAAAATAAAATATAAAAATATATTTTATTTAGTGGAGAATTTAGATTTTATTTAAATAAAATTTGCATTTTATTTAAATTTGGAAGAATAAAAGGTTTTTAATTAAATAATTAAAATTATATAATTATTTAGAAGAATGGAGTAGATGAATTTAATTAATTAAATAAAATGTAATTTATTTAATTAAATGAGAGGGGATAAATCAAATAAAAATAAATTTATTTATTTATTGATAGAGGAATGTGAAGAAATGAAATAAATATTTAAAATATTTATTTAAGTAGAGTCATGCCATTTTTAGGTGTATACATTTTGCCCCTCTTTGATGCAATGTGTTTTATCACGTTGTTTCAAAGAAAAAAAATTTTTGACAGTGATATATGCCCCAGTTTGCCCCTGGTACAAGTTTACGACATGATGCCCCCTCGGGAGATTGGACGGGAAGAAGGCAGAGGGCATGAGACGGACAATCTCATGAAGAAGAAGGGGAGAAACAGGAGAAGAAATGGTTGGATGCAGAAGAAAGATGGTGAATGATATGTGATGCAAGATAAAATGATGACATACACAAGCAAGCAAGAAAGAATGCACAAATGATACAAGAACATGCAAGGTATTACCCCGGTCAAGCGGTAAACCAATGATATAGATCGATGATGTCTAGTGTCAAGAATGAAACATGTCGTATAAGACTCCAGGTCTGGTTTTGACAATGCAACATCCTGTCTAAGACATTTGATATGATAACAATATACGACAGTGTTGTCATGGCAGGGAATGATATATCCCTACAACAACACAAAGGATAGTTATGACTGATTGATACGATTTACTACAAGATTAGGATCAAGACCATTGATTGTGATTGGATAATTTGACAAGATGGCTTGACTCGATTGGTATGGATTAAGGATAAACTTGCATTTTGATCACTACTCAGACTGACAACTAGAACTGTTGATGAGCGATATGAAGACAAATAGAAACTTGATCGATAGAAGAATGACTCAATAGAAGAAATCACAAGCTTTTGTAAACATTGATTCGCTACCTTTTGGATCTTTATTAGATGGGATATGGAGAAATGCAATTGGATATGGATACATATATGAGATGCAATTGGATACGTTACGGATATGAGATATGGATATTTGTCATCTTGATATAGCAAGTATTTTGGAGTGCTTATTTCATCATTGGGCTTTATTATGTTGTAAGAAAATACAAGCATCTAGGTATAATTAAACCAAGATGACCTGAGTATTACTTGGATTTTGATATAGCAAGTTAATACAAGCATCTAGTCAAAATTGAATCTAGATGACCTGTGTTTTTTTTTTGCGTTTCAATAGGCAAGGATTGCCCCTTTTCATGTTTAGACCTCTGAAATCCTTGATGATCTTTTGCTGATCATGTCGTTAGACAAAAGTCATCACATTACTAAAGTGTAATCCACAAGCAGCAGACAAAGAAAAAGATTATGCCCCCATCATAGCATCTCTAGCTCTTGGCATCCTCGAGTAGCATAGGAAGACATAATGATAAAAATCCAAGACTTTGTAAGTTAACATGTTCACAAAACATTCTTTGCATTAGATGTGTCTTTTTGCCATAATTGATATAGAATTATCTTGAGTGTTTCGGTATGGTGCGCTACTTTGTTTAGGACAGGTTGATGTTCTGTATCAAGACTTTTGTTTGGAAATGTGTTGTGCTGCACTTGCTTACCTGATGAAAGGGTGCGGATGCAGATAGAGAGAAGGACAGACGACAAAATATGGAACAGATGGGAAGTGGAGCCTCGGGGGCGCATTTGAAGAAATGGCCTTGCCTACGTGATGACGCAGAGGCAACGTAGTTCGGGGTGAACCTTGATGGACCTAAGATATGGATCGAATGAGACACGATATGGACCATATATGGATCAGATATGGAATAGGTAACATTGATGACAGAGGCCATGCTAGGCTGACACTGTGGACAGGATACTGGACAAGAATTTTGGATAGCCTTAATGCTAGATACTGATGACAAAGGAAACACCATAGATAGGTAGATGGATGGGCGATAGGGGATCAATGGTAGGGAAGGTAGAAGGAA
Source organism: Cunninghamia lanceolata (assembly GCA_027924645.1). Classification (NCBI taxonomy): domain Eukaryota; kingdom Viridiplantae; phylum Streptophyta; class Pinopsida; order Cupressales; family Cupressaceae; genus Cunninghamia; species Cunninghamia lanceolata. The sequence continues at coordinate 10,125,293 of BSBN01000726.1, read as the reverse complement.
ACAAGGATGTGATTTCTAAGGACCATGTTGCATAAGAAAAACATGCCCCATTGTAGGTAGAATACGTAGGAGTTTTCATGACAATGTTTATGATGACAGGAGGATGAGAGGATAATGAAGGATTTGTGTGGTTTTAGAGGGATAAGGTATGTCAAGAGACATCTAGAACATTTGTCAACATCGTGCCCCCAATCTTTATCAAGATCGAAAAAATAGAGGAAAGGAAGATCAGGATGGATGGACACGACAAGATAGGTATGTAATGGATAGAGGAATAGGATAGGAAATGGTATGAAAGGAAACTGGTAGGAGAAAAGTGATATGCTGATGAGACAAGGTGCCCCCAAGTGTAGGTGACATAGAAGATCAACTTACACATGACGCCTGTTTGCCAGGTTTTCATCATGGTACTTATCCAAGGCGCCTGTTTGCCAAGTTTTCACCATTGGATGAAGGGATTTCTCTTTTTTTTGGAATATTTAGATAGGAGAAGGTGGATATGGAAAAGGAGAGACTCAAGTATCTAGTTCCTTGAAAGGTGATAGTCCCGCTAGATGGACGTTGTCGCACGGACCATGTCTAGTGAACTCATAGATGTTGGTAGGGGATTGCATGAAAGTGAGACAAAGTAGGTAGATAGTGGATTATGGAAGGTGCGATAGTGGATGATGATGTAGAATACAGAAGGACTTATGCAAGGATGGAAGGAAAGTTTATGCAAAAGCATGGACCATAGGATGAGGAAGATATATAGGATAGTAGTGGAAAGGAGGGGAGATGGAGTTATACGGAAGTGTTGTGGAATGGAAGGGAACCATGACCAACGGTTGCACATACTGTGATAAACATTGAAGCTTATGATGGGAAGGTGGCGTGGGAAGCAATGAAGACTTTTGCTTGGTAGATGAATGATATAGGCCTTTAGGGACCCACATAGACTTAGTATTTTTCTAATTTTTGCTTGTCTTGTGGGATGAAAAGATTGGATATTTGTGGATAACAGAGGAGAAAGTGGATGGTTGGGATTCACGAGAGGTGGATGCCTCGTTTGACTTGAGGGATTTTTGCTTATGTACCCAAACCATTTTGCTTTTAGACTTCTCTTGTGAAGGTATGGGATTGGGTGTATGCAGCTTTTGTGCAGCTTCAGAGGTAATTAGTTGTTGCTTGGGGACCCACACCTTTTTCAGTTTGGCATTGAGGTGTATGGGTGTATGTAGCTTTTGATATGGATAATTCTTTAATTCTCGGCTTTTGTATCCTAGGTCATGAGGATGCTTAGGATTTTTGACTTTATAGGTAGGGGCATCCAGATTTGTGTTTTGAATCCTCTGGGGATGGCGGAAGTGAGGTTGGTGGAAGCTCATTGTTTAGACAACATGTGTATTTGTTGGCCATGATTGGGATATTTAGAGGATTTATAGATGGATGGATAAGGTGTTGGAAGAAGTGGAGGTAGGATGCATGGAAGGCTATTAGGAGTTGGAAGTAGCGGAGGTAGATTGGATGGTGGAAGGTGTATGGTCACATGCTTTTGACAAATGTAGGATGATGGAGGTGGAATGGCGACATATGTTTTTGGGATATGATAGGGTTTGCGATGGAAAGTGGTAGACTTAGGAGGAGTGGAGGAAGTACTAACATCTTGAGATTGCTCACCTTGGGGTATGTATCCAAGGCCGTATGAAGGTGGAGGAACATTGACATGGATAGGTTCCAAAATACCTTGTTCATGAAGGCCCAAGCCTTTACCTTGATAGTTCATATTCTGGAGTATGCGGCGGACAACGGGATTATGTGTAGGTGGGACACTAGACACAAGCTCTTTATTGGATGGAGAAGATGAGATAGAGGATAATGGTTGTTGGTGTTCTAAGGAAGAACGTTCATGCATGAAGGTAGTGGGACCAAGAATATAGGATAACAGATTTGCAGCTTGGTCAATAATGGATGGTGAAGGATCATTTGGATCTTGATCGTCATTATGCTCTTTAGGATCTAAATTATTGGGTTGATCATTCATGTGCACTTGGGAGGCAAGTGTCTCATCAGAGGAAGCGGAAGTTGTTGGATCATGGATGGGATTAAATGGAAGATGGATAGGAGTAATGGAGGTTCTTGCTCATGAAGGGGTATGGGATCAAGTTGTTCAAGGACATCTTCTTCGTAGGGAATATCTTGATCATAGATAAGGTATAGATTATGGACGGGTTGGAATTAGATTTCCTTCTCATGTATAGGATCAAGTTGCTCATGGATAACTTCTTCATCAAAGATAGTATCTTGATCATAGAAAAGATAAAGGTTATGGATGGGTTGGAATTGGATTTTCTTCTCATGTATAGTTGTTGGGAGATGGATAGGATCAAGTGACTCATAGAGAGGTTCATTATTGTGGATATCATCTTGATCATAGAAAAGACACATATTATGGATAGGTTGCATGAAAGCGATTTGATCTTGACTTAGACTAGGGGTGGATGTTTCCACATGCTCTAAGGTGTGCTCTTGACATAGCTCTTGGTGTTCTTGAATGGAAGCGGATAGATCTTGGATAGCTTCTTGGTTGACAATATGGATGTTTGATGGATCTTGCCTTTGGTTCATGGTAGGATGTTCTTCGATAAGCTCAAGGGGTTGCGAATGATATGAAGGGGTTGTAAGATTTGACATGGCATTGGAAGAATCTTTGGTAAGGTCAAGGACTAAAATTTGGGGACATGGTTGACTCTTTGCTAGTAGCCCTTGGATCACATCATTGGTAGGTGTATGGATAGGCGAATGAGAGGATTTAGCTTTCTCCCTAGCTTTTCTCTGGTTGTATAAATCTGGAAAAACTCTTTCCCACCACTCATCTGATTCTTTTTTGGTCATCCATTTAGAGTTTGAGGAACTAGATGGTGGTGTTGGTGTAGAACCGGTATGTTTTGGAATATGTGTCTTAGAAGGTGGCAAAGGAGGACTAGTAGATGGGGTGGTATACGATTTCCAACTTGGCGTGGTGTTTGCCTTGTCATGAGTATGGGAAAAGGATATACGATTTTTGGGCGAGGTGTAGCTGGTACTGGCACGTTCAGCTTGCAAGATTGCCATTTCTTGTTGTAAGACTTGGGCTTGTTGAGAAATTGCTATACAATTTTGGGGCGAGGGATCTAAGCTTATTTGCAATTACAGGTATTGGAGTTTTTGACCAAAATATTCTAATTGGTTTTCCATTGACATAAGACCAGAAAAGCTTACTGGTTTGGATGCGCAAAAACAAATGCACCAGCACAGAGTGTAAAAGCGTTATAAGTCGAATCAAATGAGCAACTCTGGTGTTTTTCCTTGTTTTCTCAGAAATTTTTCAAAATTTTGGATCATTTTCAGGAGCTTCTATTTTTTTTTGGTTTGAAAAACTTGGTGCTTGTGGATATTCTGATGTTCAATTATGGCAAAAACACAGCAAACACATAGAAGTTTTCCATGATTTTTATCTTTTTATATATATATTTTTTATTTTTTGGACTATTTTGACTCAAAACAAGTACACCCTAGGCTGGATGGGACAATATTAGTTGAATCCTCTAGCTGTGCCACTCAAAGCGTGTAGCTCCCTTGCTTGTTGGAAGATGATAGAGACAAAATGGCTCTGATATTCATGTGATTGAAGGTGAACTTTAATACACTAAATAGAGGATGAGATGAATGATTAAGAAAATGGGTGTCAAAGGCACGCTTGATTTCCTGCAGCATAAGTTTGCATAAATGATAAGTGATGAAATGAAGAAGAGGAAGGCTATATTTATAGAGATGTGTAGAAGAAGATCAATGGTTGAGAATAAAAGGGAAGATCAATAGAGGAGGATTGTTGAGGAACGTGCAACAAATGGAAGAAAGACATGTGTCATTCGAAAAGCAGCTTTGTGGAGTTAACTCCTTTCTTGATGAGGATGAGATTTGATTTTCTTAAATTAGAATTTATTTTTCTAATTTAAGAGAAAGTTTTCTTTAAAGATGCTTTAAAACTGCTTTTGCTTTTGCCGGACAAGAGGAAAGTATTTTTAGAAGATAAGAATGATTTTTGAGAAGATAAGAAAGCATAATTAAATAAATGAATTTATTTAATTATTTTGTAGATAACTGAGAGGAATAAATAAAATATAGAAATATATTTTATTTTTGTGAAGATATTTGAAGAATAAAATAAAATATAAAAATATATTTTATTTAGTGGAGAATTTAGATTTTATTTAAATAAAATTTGCATTTTATTTAAATTTGGAAGAATAAAAGGTTTTTTTTTTTATAAAGGGGTAAAAACTTTATTGAAATTCAGAAAAGAACATTACAAAGCATCAAAGGGCCAAGGCCCCAGTAATCCATAAGAAACAACCATACAAAGCATGAAACAACATCATCCTTCACCAATACCATTCCCATCCTTAGCAAGAATTTTCTCCAAGTCATGTCGGAGCTCATGAGGAACCTACTCCCATTCATCAATCTTCCAGCCATCTAAATGCTTAGAAGCCCACTTAGCCAAACAATCTACTGCCCTGTTCCACTCCCTTGGAATATGGACAAAAGACACCATCTCCATCAAAGAACTTATCTGCAGAATCTGCTGCACCATCATAGCCAACTGCCAACTAACATCAGAAACCTTCTGTGTATTCAGCAAATTAATCAAAACCTGTGAATCAGACTCACAGATAACCTTGCGCCATCCCAAAGCATAAGCCCTCTCCAAAGCATAGAGGATCGCCAAACCTTCCATAAGGTTGATAGTTTGCCATCCTTCATGAACAGAGTAGAAAAAAACCACCGATCCCAAAAAATCCTTGCCAGTCCCACCAATCCCAGCAGGCCCAGGATTGCCCCTTGAAGAACCATCAGTATTGAGCTTTAGAATGCCAGCCGGAGGAGGAAGCCATCTCCCCACCCTTTGAACTTTCTTTTTCACTCGCCTTCCTCTCCTGACACAAGCAGAAGCTAGAGACAACCCCTGAATACCCAATCTATCCACCAGCTCAGCATCTCCTTTCTCCAAAGGGAACACCACATCACACTTAGACTCCACCGTCTCCCGAATCATACTCATAATTTTGTGCCAAACTTGTTGAATCAACAGCTTATCACCTCAAAATATTCTACGATTTCGTTCCAACCAAATCTGCCGAAGTATGAAGGAAGGCCCAACATACCACACATCTTGCAAGAAAGAGGCCATAGACGAAGGTCTACCCAGACTACTCCAAAAATCCACCAGGGAGGAAGCATGAACACAGGGGCTTTTACAAACTTCCCACCAAAAATGCCAAAGCTGCAAAGTCAAGGGACAATGAAAAAACAAGTGAGAGGAGTCCTCCTTTCCACATCCACACATAACACACATAAAAGGACCTTGAAAACCCTGCTTCTGAATATTATCCCAAGTCAAGCACCTATTCCAAGCCAAAGTTCAAATAAAGCAGTTACACTTCGGCCAAGAAAGCTTATTCCACACTTTCTTCCACCAGGGAACCTCCACCCCATCCAGCTGGTTAGATAACAACACCTGATATCTAGAAGCAACAATATAGACACCCTCAGGATTAGGAGACCAAGAAAGAACATCCCCTTCCTGGAGGGAGCTACAATGTCTACGAGAAAGGATACTATGAAGCTCAGTACACTCCTCCTCCATACCAACAATAGGCCACTCATTAGGATTCTTCCATCTCGCCGCCACCAACTGCCCATGAGAAGAAAAGGACTCGAAGTCACTCACCCTTAACCAACCTACTTCACAGAACCTCTGGCACAGAGTCACCAAATTAGAGAACTGAGAAACAATGGGAGGAAAACCATCCCAAGAATCAGACCAAAAATGAGCTTTTGTCCCTCTTTTATAAATCCAAAATAAACCATCCTTGACCAGAGCAGCCCCTTTCTTGAGCGTACTCCAAATCACTGAGCCTTTCCCCACCAGTGGATAACGAGGAATATCAATTTGAGGGATCCCCGGGAAGTATTTATGAGTTAATATCCTGGCCCAGATCCCATCCTGCTCCACACACCACCTCCAATACAATTTAGCAACCAACGCCATCCCTGACAACGATGACTGCCTTAACCCGAGGCTGCCAAACTGCTTCGGGCTACAAATAATGTCCCATCTAACAAGGCTCCATTTAGAGGACAATAAGCTACCAGCCCATAAAAATTGTCCTGCTAAGGAATCCAATTCCCTAACAAAACCCAAAGGGGCCACCTGAATCATACATCTATAAATGGAGAGGGCCTGCACCATAGACTTGAGCAACTGAACACGACCCGCAAAAGACAACCAGCGATGGGTCCAATGATTAACTTTCACACAAAATTTATCTAGAATATTCTGCCAAGACTCCTTGGGAAGTCGTCCAATAGAGATGGGAATACCAAGATAGGTCAAAGGGAGAACCCCAGTTTGAAATCTCAAGATATGAGCAATTCGCCTCTAAATGGAACCTGGGGTATTGAAGAAAAAGATGGAAGACTTATCTTCATTAATCAATTGGCCCGAAGCTAGAAGATAAACATCCAACACCTTGCACAAATTCGAAGCTTCCCTAATTGTAGCCATACCCATCAAAGCAGTGTCATCAACAAACTGCAAGTGATATTGTGGAGGTAGACCACCTCCCCACCCCCAACCCTGAATGAAACCTAACTCCACATTTCTTCTTATCAAGCGTCCCAGACCCTCAACAAGAAGAAGAAACAAGTAAGGAGAGAGGGGATCACCCTGCCGCAAACCCCGAGAGGCACCAAAAAGCTCAGAGTGCTCACCATTTATTAACACAGAGAAGGAGACTGAAGTAACACAACTCATAACCCAATAAATCCACTCATCCCCAAAACCAAAAGCACCAAGAACCTTCCGAAGGAAGGACCATCGAACACGGTCATAAGCCTTAGCCATATCAAGCTTGATGAACATTGCCTTATCTTTGGAATTAGCCATAGAGTGAATGGTTTCAGTTGCAATAACAACCCCATCCAGAATCTGACGTCCCGCTACAAAACCACTCTGTTCCTCAGAAATCAGCACTTTAAGCCACTTTTTCAACCTATCAGCAATCAATTTAGAGATAATTTTATAAATCACATTGCAAAGAGAGATAGGACGAAATTGACTTAACCTATCCGCCCCATCACACTTTGGGATGAAAGCAAGGAAGGTAGAATTCAAAGCCCGTAACATTTGTTTATTCTTATGAGACTCCTGCACAACTGCCAACAAGTCCAACTTGATAATCTCCTAGAATTCTTGAAAGAACTCAATCGGGAAACCGTCAGGGCCAGGAGCTTTCCCCCTCTTCATTTGAAACACAATCCCCTCTAGCTCCTCAATCAAAATATCACTCATAAGATGCTCATTCATTTCCCTAGAAACCAAAGAAGGGATACAAGAAAGGACCTGAGCTTCCTCATCAGAACCCCTTGCGAGTCCTCCCTGAATAAAGAAGTAAAATATTGCATAGCTTCACATGTGATTTCATGAAAAGAAGAAAGAGTTTCACCCCTGTCATTCACCATAGCAGAAATAGAATTGCCATGTCTCCTGGCTTTCACCGAGTTGAAGAAAAAAGCGGTATTTTTATCCCCTTCCTGAAGCCACTCAATCTGAGCCTTTTGTTTCCCAAAAACTTCCTCTCGTAGCTCACACTCTTCCAATGCTTTCAAAGCCCTAGTCTCTTCCCGAAGAAGGTCCTCAGTCACTCCATCCTCCCTGATCAACCTCGTAATACCATCCAACTCAACCTGGGCAGCAGTCTTAGCATGGAAAATGTTTCCAAAGCATTGCCAATTCCAATGTTTAAGCTGATACTTGACAAAATGAAGTAACTTAGCAAAAGTATACATTACTGTACCATAAGCAGGTCTACCATACCTCCACCACTCAACAATATAGTGAGAGGAGTTACGCAACCACATAAGCTGGAACTTGAAAGAAGGAGACTGAGGCACACAAGCTGAAGAAATAGCCAGCTTGATAGGCCAATGATCTGATCCCCTCTAATCCAAATTTCAGAGCTAGAAGACCACAACCCACCAACCCAGTAGCAAGAAACCAGAAAGCGGTCAAGTCGTTCCGCAATGCAGTTATTCCCAATGCTCTGATTATTCCAAGTAAACTGGCCATTAATGGGCTTGATATCCACAAGATTTAAAGCTGAGATGTTATCCTAAAGTAGCAACGCAGAAGGCTCAAGCCTCGCAATACCACCCTACTTCTTAGCCAACTTAGAAATAGCATTGAAGTCTCCAGCCATAATCCACGGATGGAAAGGAACCATTCTTCAGACAAACCGAATATGGGACCACAAAAGTTGTTTACCCTAAAGTTCAGTAGGCGCATAGATACTGGAGAAGAGAACAAACTCCCCTGCCTCAAAATAAGATGCAATCATAGAGATAGAAGACTGAAAGGACAACCACCAAAGAGGGCGGATCTTCCGAGGATTCCATAAACAAGCCACTCCTCCAGCAGACCCTTGAGCACAAATACACTAGCACTCTCCACTCCCCCACAACTTAGGCACTAAACCAAACATACACTCCACTGATAACTTAGTCTCCTGCAGGAAAAGAACATCAGGAGATTGACTTCTAACCAAATCACGAACTTTTTGTCGAGGGCCACTGTTCAAGCCCCTTACATTCCAGGATAGAACAATCATTTCAAGGGGCTCAAAAAATGAGAATCCAGAGTCTTAACAGACCCTAACTCTACCAAAGTTTCCCCTGTTAATTTAATCTTATCCAAATCCTTTTTTCTACCAAGCTTGGAAGACTTCTCCCCAGCCCCTTTTTTTGGATCCTTTTGATGAAGACCCAAATGAGAAGAAGAAGACTTATTAATCTTCACCCCCTCAGTACCTAATTTGAAACAAGAGGAGATCCATCCTCACCACCCTTCTTCCCTACTATAATAGGAACCGATTCCACCTGGACTTCCATTTGAACATCTGTGTCCATTTACAAAGCCCTATTATCCTGCAAAACCTGAGTAGCTTCAGAAAGAAGGCCCTCCTGTCCTATACCTGAAGCACCCTGATCCATATTCACCAAGCCTAGATTCACTTCCTGTTGGCTGAGATCATCTAAAACTTCAAATCTGTTGAAAGAATCTTCATCTTGCCTTTCCTTCAAAGTCCTCTTTTGACCTTGATTCTTGTTTCGAGCCTTGACAGGAACGAAACCATCAGCCCCATCCACATCACCAGGAATGGGTTCCTTCCCCTTTTCAACTCTAGGGGGATTGCGGGGAGGCTGAGAAGGCTGGGAATCCACAGGCCTAGCCTTAGGGCATCTCCTCTATAAATGTCCATATTCATGACAGAGACGGCACCGAAAAGGAAGAGTCTCATAGTCCAAATGCTGCACTCAAGAGTAAGGACCCACACACATATCCACCGAATTTGGCAAGGGTTTACTTAAATCAATCTCAACATAGATATGATCAAAAGTCATCACCTTTTTAACTTGAGTCTGCTGTGAAGCACCAACTGGTTTTCCTAGCATTAAAGCTAACAAGTGTAAAACATCATCCCGCCAACATTCCACAGGAAACCTTGGAAGCCGAACCCACACTGGAACCTGGTTCAGAAGTTCTTTAGCAAGATTGAATCCCGCATGCTAAGGTTTAATAAATAACCCAATCTGATTATGAAAATAGGGGCCTCCTTCAAAGGCCTTGTTGCGATCCGCCAAGCAATTGAATGAAACCACGAAAAAGTTATTTGCTAAAAGCATAACCTCCATTTCTCCCTCTGGCATCTAAGTCTGTTGGGCCCATGATTCAAGAAATTGTAAAGAAACCCACATCCCTATAAACTTGCACAGCAATGCATGCTTCGAATAATAATCAATATCTTCTACAATCATCTCCAGTGGGATAACCAATTTTGGCCTCTCCTCACAACGTTCAAGACATCCATTGATCTTCGTAATCTGAGTACCACCAGACAAACCCGAACCAACCAACCCCAGATCTAGTGAGAACAAGTTATTATTAAAAACCTTCGAAGCATGCGAAGGAGAATTTGCACCAACCACTGCTGAGCGAAAATCCATCTTGGGACTACCCCCTGAAGACTCCCCGATCGACATTAAAACTAAACAAGATCCAAGGCGGGCAAGCAGGCCCCCGAGAAAAAAGAACCACCACTAAGGTTTAACAGATCCACCACCCAGCACTGCCTTTGAACTGCAGACCCAAACCAACCAGGCACAAAAACCCCACCCATGGCCTCCAACCAGGGACAAAACCCCCACACGCTTAGGGAGAAAGATACACCGATACAGATGAAAAAACTTTGCACTGATAAAAAACACAACCCCATACCTCCCCAAAACGCATGCACTCCCCACACTTCGCACGGCCAAGAAAAAACCAGAGGATTGGGCTAGGGCACGAAAGCCCTAGCTCAACATGCAGAGCAAAAAATCAACATCCTAACTCAAGAATAAAAGGTTTTTAATTAAATAATTAAAATTATTTAATTATTTAGAAGAATGGAGTAGATGAATTTAATTAATTAAATAAGATGTAATTTATTTAATTAAATGAGAGGGAATGAATCAAATAAATAAATAAATTTATTTATTTATTGATAGAGGAATGTGAAGAAATGAAATAAATATTTAAAATATTTATTTAAGTAGAGTCATGCCATTTTTAGGTGTATACAGACTCCATTGTTGATGGCACTATTGTTTCATTTCCATACTCCATTTGATACAGGCAAGTATGGAGGTGCACTTAGTAATTGTGGTCATGTGGGAGTTGAGTGTAGAGTTGTACTGGTTAAATGTCTTTGTATTTGATTATAATGTGTATGCTTGCATGGTGAAAAGAAATCAATGTGAACACGTAGTAGGTAGATGGTGTTCAAGAACAACATGGAGGCCACGTGCACCACCTTTAGTTAATCAAATTTTTGACCCCAAAAAAGTTGTCCTGATAAATCTGTAGACACCTAAATTTGACCTTGTCATCCATCTTAGTCATGTCATGTCGCCTTGTCCTTCCCTTTATTTAATTAATTTTATCCATTTTCCTTAGCCAAAATTAATTAAATAATTTTAATTATTTAATTAATTATTTTCCCTGGCTTGTCTTATAATTAATTAAAAAAAAATATTATTTAATTAATTATTAGCTTCCACCTTCTCCCACAATTAATTAAATAAATTTATTATTTAATTATTTATCTTTTCCCGCTTATCCTCATCTTGGCACAAAAATCTAATAATTCTAAGTCGACCTTATGAGGATAAGTATTATCCTTCCCTTAAGTTGTCTCACTTAATCTTGTCCATCCATCCTTGATCCATGTCTCATTTGATCTTAGTCATTGATGCCTAATTTAATATTGGTCACTCATCTATTTGTCCTAGATCATATAAGTCAGAGCATCCTTTATGTCATTTTCCCCTAGAACATCTACCTAAATATAGACTAGAGAGCACGCCATGATCAAGGAGCCATTATCTACACATTTTGAGAGTAATGTTATGCTACTAGTGTGAGCAATCAACATTTATACATCAAATATCATTATCAAATATCAAGGGCAACAAGGACTATTTTGGTAATATTGTTTCATTTCCTTTCATTAGTTACTTGGTCTTGATGTGATGTTGAATATGGAGTAGGTTCATTGATGTATTTGTTCTTTATTTGATTTCCATTTTTTGCACACACATTTTGGCACGCCCGGTGCAACCAAAAGGAAGTAGCATCAAAATCCTTCTCATCCATGTGTCTGTCATGTCAAAATAATGTTGAAAATAAAATATTTAAACTATCCACATCCCTATCTGTGTGGTTGTATAATTTTTTATTGCTAACGTGGCATGTACAAGGCCATGTTAACCCATGAAGTTAGGGTGCACCACTATCACACTATCTTCCCCCATGATTGTGCACAAACAAGTTTATGTACTAGTTTTGGGATTCACAATTAGGTTGCATCATTATGAAATGATTTTCTTCCTATACATTACAAAAATTAGCATTTAAGAATGACACTAAAAAAACTAAAATTATATCCTTCGTATTCATTGTACACACAATTATAATAAAGATTTGCCATAATACATATATCAAACATGATAGTCTATAGCATCAAAAAACTATAGTTGTTTTTCTTCGCATTGAATGGTTATATTGGCATACTTGTAAGCCAAATGATAAAAATGCAATAGTTATTCTTACTTTTGATAGAGAAAATGTCATACATGCCTCCAAAAACTAGTATAAAAAACTTGTCTGTGTACAATCATTATAGTAAACAAATGGCATACATGATTATCGCACATTAACCTAAAATTATTATCTTCATACCTACTATAGAGATTATGAAGAAGGCTTCCCAAAATACATCAATTAAACATGGTCTTTAATGTTATGCTTCTATTATAGTCCATTTGATCCTTGGCTGCCAAACAACATATATTGCAAGTGATCCTCTATCTATTTAGTGTGAAATGGTAGACATGCCTCTAAAAACTACTAAACTAGTTTCACTAAAACCATGGGGAAAAGGATAATGAAGATAATGTCATTGAGCTTGGTGTTGTCTAGTTGCTTGATAAAGTTATCCCTCTCATATTTACCTTTGTTGGTGAAATTGAACTGCTACCTATATGAGATGAGCTAAGACCTACACAATTAATTGCAGTGGAATACTAAGGAACGTGAATGTTCATCATATCCCTAAATAATGCATGTTATTTATGTAAAGGGTTCAATGGATTTCTTAAATGTCTCTACCTCTCTAACACTATCTTTGCCATCTTAATCTCTTTTTCATTTTTTTCTCTCTCCCTTTGGATCATATCTTGCTCCTTTTTATGTTCCTTCTCCTACATTTGTATAATTTTTTGTTGTTCTCTTACTTGTCATTGAAGTTCTCTATCTAAATTTTCTTACTCCCTCCTTTCTCTTGCAACAATTCTTATTGCCTTTCTCTCCTTTATTTGTTCTCTCTTTCTTACTTTCGCTTCTTCAAATTATTTCTTCTTTTGCTCTTGCTCCATCAAAAGGTTCATGTAATCATCTATTGTTAGAAGTTGAGATCATTGGCTCAATTGAATTTCACTATCCCCTACATTCCTTAGTTTTTACTTCACAATGTGAACAAGAAGTTTAAGGAATTGGTTTATGTTTGAGTTACTTTGGCCTCCCAATGATTGATTCAATTTTGCTTAACTGCCAACTTGACCCTAGCTAGAATTTCCACCATAATCCTGACTTCCTCCCAAGTCTATAGCATTATCTTCAACTTCCTAACCTCCATAATCGGTATAGTAACGTACCATTTCAAACACATTCAATGTTCTTGGTAGATATGGTAGGGAAAGTGTTTATTCTTCTTTATGGGAACTTAAGTTAATTCCCAAATCCATAGCCCCCTCCACTAACCATGATGGTTGGATTGAGTGAGTGGGAAGACTTAGTCCATCTTGTTGCTAATCATGTTCAATTTCATTTTTTCCAACACATACTTGACCCTCCAAAGATGTAGAACTTTATGTTGCATCATTGATTTCCTCTACCACTAGTTAAAGTGTTTGATGATGTATTTCCTCCCTTGCAAGGTTTGATAGCAAGTTATTTGTCACCTCTACTTCTGAGACATTGACTCCTGAAAGACTTAGAATATTTTGCGATACACAACCTCATCCTATACAGTAAACTAAAATTTGTCACTATGGTGCATGTCCTCCATAAGTGCATCAGGATTAAGTGCACATATGCATGTCCTCTTGAATCCTACTTTTATGTTTGCAATGGTCAATGCTTTGCTACCAAGTTCTACCAATTCTGCCCTCTTAATTTCTATATTTGGAAACTTAGCTATCCACACTACTCTTTCAGTTTTGAAATATGATTTGAATGCAAAAAAGACACTCACATCAAGTGGTTAAAGTTTGTGTGAAGTGTGTCATGGCAATGTTAGCAAGTCAATCCCTATTGACCTTGCCTCTTGGATTGTTGTGACAATAACATGGCTTCCATGACCATTAAAAATCAGCAAGTGTCTATTGGTTGGTGAAATACCACCTAGAATTGATCTTGCAAAGTGATGTTACAACTAATTAATTAACAATTTTTTTTTCATCCATGCATGGTCTTGGGCAACCATGCATGTACTTGGTTCACACCTAGCAATGTAATTTTTAAGTTGCTTCTTCCCTTTAAACAAATAAAACCTAGAATTCTTTGGCCAACAACATTCACATAACATAATATGGTTATCCATTCTATGTGCTTTGGTATGATGTGTGAGACTTCTACTACCTCTTTTTGCAAACACATCCATTGCTCCATTTCTTCTAGCTTAGATGCTAGTCACATCATAATTCCATATTTTATGAGGACGATATGGATTAGCATCATAATCTTTTGACAACGTGTTGTAGAATGCCGACACAACTATAACTCTCATATTTAGTGCTTTATCTCTATCAAGATCTTCCACTATCATTAATGTAAGTTTAGGATGACACTTTTGAAATCTTGTCCACTAGGAATTACTCGGGAGTCCATCCTTAAATGGATTCAACCTTGTTTGGTAGATTTGTGTAACTGTTGCCTTCAAATTGATAGTTTCAAGCCCATATCCCATTGGGCCATCTCTTTACGCCAATCAACTATCTTTTCCTCTTGCTCTACATTCAACACTATTGGAGGACCTTTATTTATAATGGAAGTTAAACCACTCAACTAGTTAGTCAATGTGCTAGTAAGGTTTCCCCATTTCTTTGTTGCACCCCTATGTGAAAACCTGATACCCTCAACATCTTTAAGTGTTCCTTCCATATCATCATTGGTCCAATCTTGTTGCTCTAAAATCCTCTTTATTCTTACACCTGCATTCACGTGAATTATCACCTCAACTAGTTGTGCAATGGCCATGTTTACATTTTCAATTTCTCCATTTACTAGTAGTATGCCTCTTTTACATTGAGGGAGTGTTGTTTGTAATCTATTTGTACCATGTCTAGACCTCATTTGGGATATATTATTCATCTACAAAGATTGAAAATCCACAAAATAGTAGGTTATGCAAACATATATTATAACATTCTATAAGTTATAACATGAATTTCAATGAGAAGGGCACATTTTATATAGATTACTTGATTGGTAAGCCTTACAGATATTGTGTGTAACTATAGTGATCAAAATAGTTATAAACAAGATGGTCATTAAATCATTCCAAAAAGCATTAACTACTGGAAACATAAAATCATTGAATGGTACAATCTATTCAGTATAGAGGCTAATGAAACAATATTAAAGGTAAAGAGTCTTAAGTATTCAAGTGGACAGTGTAGCAACCATTATTATGGATTTCAAGATAATCACGTGTGAATCCAACTTAACTCTGATTGTGTGAGATAGTCAAAGTTTTGATTACGAGAGAGGACCTAAGAGTGGTGCATCCTAACTCAAGGGGTTGACATGGCCTTGTATGTGCCATGTTGGCACTAAAAAATTATGTTGCCATGTATGCAGTGATGTGCACAATTTAAATATTTTGTTGAAGTATATATTATGAATGAACCCTTGCAAGACTTAGGCGCACTATAAGTATCAAGTTATTAAATCCCAAGTGTATGACACACATTTGATACGGCGGTGCAGAGTCAATTTGTACATAAACACTGAAGAGATAATCATGTATTCAACTAAGGGTTAATGACACTCTATCTTTATACATAGTAACTAAAGATATAGTGATGTAATCACCTACGTGCTAATGAAACTCTATCAATACTCTTAACCATTCAACTTAGCAATGTAACACCCATTATCAAGCCTTTGAAGATAACCACCACTAAAACCAACTTTACAAGATCTTTCACAAAACATTCAACTTTTGATTCCCCTTGAACTAATACAAAAAATATATAGAAATATGTGACTAGGATTTTGAATAATAGATTATAACTCTAGTTTGACAATTCATGGTAATGGTGGACCAGAAGATTACCCATCATTAATACATGACTATAAATACAAAAAATAGTTTATAAATTAACTTTCATAATTTATAGCAATATAGTTAGTTGTATCACCATTTGAGTACATTTATGAAGAGTTTAAAGATGGTTGTATGGCTGTGTATTAAGTTGATTGATTTGTCATTCACTTTTGTCCTTTACTTCTAGAGATGATAGAATTTAGAGTTTGATTTATATCTTGTGATCATTGCCCCTCTTGGAAGGGAATTTTTTCATAGTTTGGTTGAATGCCAATATGTTATCTCTATCAAAATGATAATAGTTACCATATGAAGTTTAGGACCATTCTTCTACTCATGTCGCATATCTTCTTATCATTGGGCATCTTAGAAGGTAAGCTTTTCATAGTTTGGTCAAATGGCAACTTGTTATATGTATGAAAATGGAAATAGTTATCAAACGAAGTTTAGCACCATTCTTCTACCTATGTTATGTTGAGGGTATTTGATTGTTTGTTAGTAAAGAACCTAACAAACACAATTCATACTAAGCACAATTATGATGTAGAATTTAACTAAAAACCAAGCACTTAAACCTTGACAAAACATCAAAATAGTATTTTTTTGGCCAATATGCTAATATTGCTTTCTAACTATTAAAAACTTTAATGATACAATATTCTTTAATTTTTATTGAAACTCAAAAATATATAAGTTGTCACCTATACAAACCTTCTCTTTAATAGTTTTCCTTCATACAAAAATATTATTATTTGTAATGTTAACTGGTCTTTATTTTTTGTAATGTTTCTTTTACTTAAGTAATTCACTGTGACAAATATGTGTGATGCATTAGATCAACCACTTTTTCCCATGCTAACAAGTCACACTTCCTTATAATTTGTAAGGTTATTATATTTTTTCCCTTTTTAATTGTTCCTCATGACACATTTTTAAGCTTAATTAAATACCAATTTTCTTTCTTAACCAATTGTATGTATCTCCTTGCACTGATTAGGGTGTTCTTATTTATCACATACCCAGATGTTTTGTTATGTAGACTTGATTCAAATTTGGTGAATAATATTAAGGTTAGGATCCTCTAATTCTATACAAATCGCTAGACGCTAAACAATTTAAGTTGAAATTACATCAAACCCTACCTATTTCAATATGCGAGGAATAACTCTTGAAAACTTATAAAGCAATTATTTATTATCAAGTTCATAATTTTAAGCTTGCATATTTATCCTAGTGGTTAAAATCCTTGGGTTACCTAAACATTCAAGGTTTGTCACTTATACACAAGTTACCGACATTTACACCCAACATAAGATAAGGGTCCTAACATCCATGTTGCTTTGCCTTAAATGTTTACTCATATAATTAGTTTAGATTTAGAGTTAACTAATTTGAACAAGTACTCATGAATCAATTTTGTTTTCTTTTTCACTAGGGTGATAATGAGTCCAATTTGTAAATTTCTTGTCCCTATCAATTCAAGGTTTTAGCCTAGGTAATTAGTCCTTGAACAACCCTAACTTCATTTTAATATCATATCTTATATCCCATTTGTATATATAATATTAACCAATTCACATTTGTCATAATATTATAGGTATTAATTCTTAGTTTGAAGCATAAAGTGCACAAGATGATATAGGTTTTAGTGGCTAACTCCATTGGACCATAGTGCCTAATGCCATGCCAACATAGCCACACATGTATAATAAAGCCTCATGTAATTTTCCTAGAGTCTCATTGTTATTGATTTGTTTATTTATTGACTTAGGCATGACTTTGAGTATCTAGAATGATAATTCCAAGGTTAAATATACTTTCAATGTAAATAAACTCTTACTAAGTAGGAATGGTTGCAAATAAAAGTAGAGTTGCTTATCAAATTTGTCAAGGGAGAATTCCATAAAAAATATCATCTTTGTATCATTCACACATTCCTATAGTCATTTCTAGAGTATTACATGGCAATTTTGGTATTCGTGGGTGGTTTTAGGAAAATCTATAAGAAATTTCTAGGAATATTTTAGGACCATATTAGCATATTCCACTGTGGGAGAATATTTTTTCAGCCAACATCATCATCTATTCACCCCTACTTGCCCTTACTCCACTACAGTTTTGATTTTTGCACTTAATTTTTAGAGTAATATTATGGGTAGTAATATAAAGAGTAATGTGTGAAATCCTACTCTAGGCCAACTGATGGCATCCACTAAGCATACTCCTAGTGTATAGGCTAAAGTGTAGATAAGATATGTTAGGTATGCTTAGTGGAGTTAGCCTAGAGTATAAGTTTTAGGAAAAAGTAGTTGATATGGCTTGTTACCTGATTAACATGTCTCCTACATTAGCTCTTGTTTTCAAGACACCTATGGAGGACTATGGCTTGTTACCTAATTAACATGTCTTTTACATTAACTCTTGCTAGCAAGACCCCTATGAAGGTGTGGAAGATCCAAATAAATCCCTCGTTATAGCATGTTCATGTTTTTTTTGTTGCGAGGCATATGCATATGTGCCTAGGGAGAAGTAGTTTAAGTTATAGAACAAGGCAATGAAATGTATCTTCATTGAATATGGTTTCAATGTTAAAAGGTACAAGCCTTTGGACCCTATGGCCAAGAGAGTTATGTACAACATAAGTGTTATTTTTAGAGAGATTAAGCCTTCTTACATAGTATTGTAGCTAAAAAAGGATGGGAAGAAACATATGGTTTAACTACCACCCGAGACTTAAGAAATCTGAAGTAGAAACTCATGATGATCTTGAAGAGGAGGAGAGATCAAATAATTTCAAATTGAAGAGGAGGTAGAACCTCCACCTCAATTCTTGACGAGGTCTCCTTGATAGAGATGACAACCAAAAAAGTATACCCCTCTTGATTGGAGATGTATTTTTACTTTGTTTACTAACACTAATGAGCTTCAAACTACGAAGGAGATGATGAATATGAATGAATTTGAGTTTTTAAGAGTGGTTATGGATGAGAAGATGGTTGCATTGAAAAACTATTACATGTGGGACTTGTTATCATTATATGGTCGATAAAAGCCTATTGGATGTAATGGGTGCTCAAGAATAAATTTTGCTTAGATGGAAGTATTGAAAAGCATAAGGAGAGATTAGTTAGGGTATTCCTAGGTTAAAGGGATAGAGTTTGGTGATATATTTTCCCTACTCGCTAAGCTAACATTTATCAAGTTCATGTTATGTGTAGTAGTAGCTTTTAATTTAGAGATTGAATAGATGGTGTGAAGACAACATTCCTACATGGTGACTTAGAGGAAGAGATCCATATGTCACACTAGAGAACTATGTTTTAAAAGGTAAGGAGTCTTTGGTTTTTAAATTGAAAAAATAATTGTTTGTTCTCAAACAATCTCCAAAAATGTGGTACTAGAAATTTGATTATTTTGTGTTGGGATTGGGATTTCTATTCATGCCTATAAGGAGGCCATATCATTTTAGAGATTGTGTTTAGATGTAGGGTCGAGTTCGGGAGGTATTAGATTTTTTTGTGATAGTCAAAGTGTCATGTATCTAGCAAAGCACTTGGCCTTTCATGCAAGGATGAAGCACATAAATGTCTAGTGTCATTTTGTTTGAGACGTGGTAGTGTATGAGAGGGTGATATTGGAAAAGATTGACACTTTATAAAATGTTGCAAATGCATTCACAAAGCTGGTGAGCACAAAGAAGTCAAGTGGTGCAATGGGTCTATGGGCCTCATGTGCCATGGCAGTTAGATTTTAGTGTTCCCTTTGTTCTTTTGCAAGGTATTCGACAAGTGGGAGAATGTTTGGAAAAGTGTATCAACATTACATCCTAATTTTTGTATTTATTAATTATTTATATGTATTTATTATTTTGTCCTCACATGGGAAAGTGGGTGTCCCACTTCAAGGTGGCACTCTCGACCAACGGTTGGATATTTTGTAAACTGTGTAAGAAGTTATAAAAGCATCTAATGTCATTATGATGTGTAAGAGTATCTTATGACATTGTAAAAAGGGAGTTACTTATTATGGATTCTATGATGTATAAAAGCATGATTATAGGAGAGTTACATTGGAATCTCAACCTACATTATGATAAATTATGATGTGTGTCATATAGCATATTTAAATGGATAATGGAGCCAAATGGGGCACTTGAGTTGGGTGGTAAAAAATGACAAGTTACGACAATATGAAAAAGTGCAAGAGAATAATTTTAAAATAGTCTAGAAGACCAAGACCAAGGGGGCATTCAAATTTGTGCATGGATTTGGGCACCATACTTTTTACGGGTTTGCTCATAGTTTTCCAAAACCATTTGGTGGTTTTTTGTTTGTGCTTCATCTATTTATTGGGTGCTTGTGTTGGAGTATGTATAGTGAGTTTTGTAGGTATTGTCATGCAACCAAAATTACTCTAGATCTACATGTTGGTGATACTCTTGTAAGGGCATGTCCCTAGATATTGTATTGTAACATTTGTTGTTGATAATATAATTGGTTCGTGCTTTGGAGTGTGGAATTTTTCTCTTGAAAGGGTTTTCCCCATGTAATCATTATATTATGTTATATCATCTTAGTTTTATTCTTCATTTAACTATAAGATTAAATTATTTTTACACATATTTCCTCTCATAGATTAGTGTAGGAAGTGTATTCCACTCCTCTACTTCCTTTCAAATACCTTAAATTGTAGTAATAGAGTCATTTTACTTTTTCATGAAATTAGTAATATTGAAAGTTATATTGAAGAAAAGGAGCTTATGCAGAAAATGAATGATCTATTGGCAAAGGAGGAAATCTTCTAGAGATAGAAGTCAAGGGAAGTATGGCTCAAATCAGGGGACAGGAACACAAAGTTTTTCCACAACTCAACAAGAGCCCAAAGAGAAATTAATAGAATATCCAGCATTAAAACAAATGATGGAAGAATCTTAGATAAGAAGGAAGATGTTATTCAGGAAGTGGTGAATTACTTCAGCTCTCTTTTAAATGATTGGGGTGGTCCCAATCTTAGAGCGGGGGATGGACAATGAAAGTTATATTGAAGAAAAGGAGCTTATGCAAAAAATGAATGATCTATTGGCAAAGGAGGAAATCTTTTGGAGACAGAAGTCAAGGGAAGTATGGCTCAAATTAGGGGACAGGAACACAAAGTTTTTCTACAACTCAACAAGAGCACAAAGACAAATTAATAGAATCTCTAGCATTAAAACAAATGATGGAAGAATCTTGGATAAGAAGGAAGATGTTATTTCAGGAAGTGGTGAATTACTTCAGCTCTCTTTTAAATGATTGGGGTGGTTCCAATCTTTCAGCCTAGAGGGATATCTTAGAAAGCATCCGAAGATTGCTCATAGAAGCCCATAATGATTTGTTAAACAAAAATTTCTCTAAAGAAGAAGTCAAATCAACACTCTTTCAGCTGCACCCGGATAAGGCTTCAGGCCCAGATGGCTTTCCTGTAGGATTCTTTCAAAAATGTTGGCACATAATTGGTAAGGATATCACCGAGGCTCTCAAAGAATCAAGGAAAACGGGTCAGATACTCAAGGAGATAAATAACACCTTCCTAGTGTTAATTCCAAAAAAGGAAAAGCCTAAGACTCTGGATGAATACAAACCCATTGCTTTAGGCAATACCTTCTACAAAATCTTGGCAAAAACAATGGCAAACAGACTTAAGATTATTCTTTCAGATATTATTTTAGGAGAATAGACAGGTTTTGTACATGATAGGTCGATTCTTGATGGTGTCATTATAGCTCAGGAAGCCATCCATTCAATCTAGAAAATGAACAAACAAGCCATGTTAATCAAGTTGGACATTAAGAAAGCATATGATCACGTCAATTAGCGCTTCCTTTTCAAGGTCTTGGAAAGGTTTGGATTCAACAAAAAGTGGCTAGATTAGATTTTCAATTGGACTGCCAGTCCTAGATACTCAATGATCATTAATGGATCCCTAGAAGGATTTTTCAATGCATCCCGTGGTTTAAGGCAAGGCGACCCAATTTTGCCCTTTCTCTTTATCATCATGGTAGAGGCTCTTGGAAGATCAATTACTAGAGCATGGCGTGATGGGAAAATTTTAGGAATTCAGATCACCAATGGAATCCTGGAAGCCACCCATCAGCAGTTTGTGGATGATACCATGCTCTTTGGTAAAGCTCAAGAAAGAGAAGCCCGACATTTCAAAGAAATTCTTAAAAAATTCTCTTTAGCCTCAGGACAAGAAGTTAGTATGGAGAAATCAGAAGTCTTCTTTTTTAATACTCAAGCCAGATTGGAAATGCAGATTCTAAGAATTCTTAGCTTCAAGAAGGGAACACTGCCTTGTAGGTATCTCGGTATTCCCATGGCAAAAGGTGTTCGACCGAGAAACATTTGGGATAGCCTAATTGAAAAACTAAGTATCAAAATAGCTTCATGGAAAAACAAATGGTTTTCATGGGCTGGTCGCTTAACCAAGCTCAAGTCAATAATTGCACTGCTACCAACATATTTGATTTCATGCCTTCCTCTTTCTATCAACGCAAGCAAAGAACTAAACAAGAAAATGAAAAATTTCTTTTGGCAAGGATCCTCTAAGCAATTTAAATATTCGCTGGTCAAATGGAATCAAATTTGTGAGAGCAAACAAAGGGGCAACACAAATCTGAAAAACCTCCTGATGCAGAATAAAGCTTTAGGAGCGAAGCTTGTTTGGACTATTTATGCCAAACAAGATTTAAAATGGGTAAAATTGATTAAGGCTAAATACCTAGACAAAGGTGAGGATATCATATTTACCTCAAGAACGCTTCCTAATGAGTCTGGAATTTGGAACTTCATTCGAAGTTGTAGAGATTTGATTTCAAACAATTTATCTTGGGAAATTAGAGATGGAAGAACTGCAAACTTCTAGGAAGACTCTTGGCAGGGGCTGCCTAAATTATCAGACAGAGAAGAGCTAGGAAATATAAAAAGATTAACGAAACAGGCATGGGTGGTAAGGTAAGAAATTACTTCATCCTCAACTTCTAGGATGGAATCCCCACTTTTCAATGGAAAAGTCCACAGGATTTGGGGCTTGACCAAAGGGAAGTAGATTTGTATGATAGGATGGTATCAGAATGATCAATTTGCTTCAGAGAGGGACAAGACATTCTCCGTTGGGTGGGCTCTGCATCCGGAGACTACAACGTCAAAGAAGGCTATAAAAAACTTTCTAATTCCCAACACTTTGAATCAAAACTGCCAAGCAATTTATGTTGGAATCCAGACTGCCTTCCTAAAGTAGGAACCTTCTTATGGATAGCATCTCAGGGTCAAGTGCTTATGACAGATAGATTAACTAAGTTGGGCCATCAAGGTCCTTCTAAATGTTGTTTTTGCAAAGAAGTTGAGGAGAATGGTGATCATTTATTCCTTAAGTGCTCCTTTTCTCAAGAATGTTGGTATTGGCTATTAGATAAGCTTCAATGGAGAACTGCGCTTTCAAATTCTCTTTTAGACTAGCTACTGGGATGGCCATAACTCAACAAAAAGGCATTGTATCATAGTCTATGGACTTCTAGCCCTTCCCTCCTCATTTGAGAATTGTGGAAAGAACGTAGCAGGAGAATCTTTCATGAAAAGGAAATGTCCATCAAATCTCTATAGAACAA
Organism: Cunninghamia lanceolata; assembly: GCA_027924645.1. NCBI lineage: Eukaryota > Viridiplantae > Streptophyta > Pinopsida > Cupressales > Cupressaceae > Cunninghamia > Cunninghamia lanceolata. Next base: position 10,101,638 of record BSBN01000726.1, on the reverse strand, counting down.
GATAGAAGCCTGCATAGTGGAACTCATAAATTCTAAACTAAGGAATATGGTCAACTCAAACCAAACCTTCTCATAATAGGATGTAAAGATGAGGTAGAATTAGCATGTCTTAATCATTCCTCTCATTAGTGGGGTAGGGGGACAAAAGGCAGAAAGTAAGAGAAAAGAAGCAAAATGGTCTCCACCTAAATATGGATGATATAAATTAAACTTTGATGGAGCTTCCTGTGGCAATCCGAGGATTTCTGGAGTAGGTTGTATAATCAAAGATTGGAACAACAACTGTATAGGCAGATTAGCTGAGCCTTTGCCTATGGGCACAAATAATTGTGCAAAGATGGAAACCTTGATTCTAGGTTTAAGATTGTGTCTTGAGCTAAATCTCAAAAATGTGGCAATTGAAGGAGATTCCCTTTTAGTGATTAACGCTCTCCATTCCCGCATAATGATAAATTGGCTTTTGGCTGCAAAATTTGATATAGCCCTTAGGCTGATAAATAAATGTGAACTGGTGACTATCTCTCATATCTACAGAGAAGCAAACTATGAAGCATATTTTTTGTCCAATCTAGGAGCTGATGGGACAAAGTTAAAAGAGATAAGAAATCCTGATATCTAAAGACAATGGGCGGTTGGGTGGGAACCCCATTCACTCATAGCAAGTGAAAGGGTCATCAGGGATGACAATCAATTGATTGAATATCCTAGTCATCTCTTTAAATATTTCCCCTTCTAGCAAAAAAATATTTCCACCAAGGGTGGCTGAGGTATTGACAGGACAGTTAGAAATAACAAGCCTTGAATTTCCCTATCTTTTGTGAAGCATGCCATGTGATCATTACTTCAAAATTACTTTGAGACTCTTCCCTGAGCTAGAGATTTCAAGATCCTTCCTTGGAAACATCTAAACCACACTTTGATATCCCTCTTTTCATTTCTCATGCGTAGAGCTTTGGGAAAAATGTCTGCGAATTCAATGGATGGCAATTCAAGGTTTATAGCTCGCATTGCACTAGAAGGCCTGGTTAATTTGGGAGTCCACACTCCCATCCAATTGGAAATCTCTGTGAGACAAATGGCTTTCAAAGGAGGAATAACAGACCAAAGATTGAAGAGAGTCCTGCGACTTTATGACAATCTTATCTTGGCAATTGTAAAGATCATCCTTGGAAGTGGTTTCCTAGATGCAGGGGAGGCTTATAGGGTTGATACCAGTATTTCTTCAAGATTTATTTCTTCCCTTTTAGATGCAGGGGTCTCTAAGGCAGATGCAAAGGTAATAATCTCTAAGCTCTTCAAAGCAGATATTCTTGGATGACTGGAGAAGACCCTTGGAGCAGTGTTTACAGGGATTGGGGTTCCACGGCTGAGAGATATCCCTTTATCTCTAGACCAGGGAGAAGTGATAAAGGTATTCCCCTTCATCCTTGATCTGAAAGGTATGTCATTGATAGAGCACAAGGAGAAAGTTGAGAAATCGGTAGCTTTTCTCAAAAAGTTGCTTCAAATGGAGGCTGTGAACAACTAATTCGACTGGGTGCAACATTTCCAGGGCATGGCGTAGGAGATGAATCTCATATAATCCTGTGGTATACTTTGAATTTGTCTCAATTTTTGTATAGTTGTTTTCTCAATTTGTTAGAAGGAGGAAAGTCAAGTAGATAGATTGAATATTCATAGTAGCCATAAGGGCAATTTTTTATTATCTCTACAACCCTGCGTGGCCTTTCTCATATTATGTAGTGACCTTGCATGGTTTGATAGAAGTAGATTGCAGATATAGGGAAGGGTTGGAGAATGTAAGACTGAATCTCAGGCTAAAGTAGCCATTTTGTATTTTCCAAAGTTCTTATATATATAAATAATCTTTTACGCAAAAAAAAAGGAGTAATAGAATGTTATCATAAGAGGTTTTTATTGTTCTACTCTACAAAAATGGAAAAGAATCTATGAAAGATGTAAAAATATAAGAATACACAACCACAAGCGTACACACCTCTTTGTATTATTAATAAAAGGACCTCCCAAGAAATGATACAAATGGAACTTTATGATTAGTAAGTTTACAATATTCTGAACCACCCACTTATAGTTTTGTTTTGGTTTTACACATTTTTAAAAAATGGGTAGATGATAGAAAAACTTTGATTATATTTCCAATACTATACAAAATTTTAAGCACTTTCTAAAAATGGCACTCAAATCCAGGCTATGGTTTAAAATTTATGGGCCTCTAAAATTTACGCCTTCTTCGTAGATTTTCTAGTGGGGTTGTGCTAATTTGATGCTTGTTTGGTGCTAAGGTACTGGCACATGGGTGATGTAGTGCTAAGCATTGATAATTGATGTGGTCTACTTGTTGGCAATAGAAAAAACTAAGTTCTCAAACATGCATTATTTACCTAAATCCATCAAAAATCCTAGCTTGTGCCCTTGTCTCTTAAACCCATAATTTATACCCGATTTAAGATTACTTTAAATGGGTGGCGTTCATGAAAAATTCTAAGAAAAATCCCCCCAAGTCATTGTGTTTTCGTTCCTTTGAAAATTTCTAAGTGTTGATCTTTGTTGTCTTTGTCGATGAATCAGTTGGTTCATGAACCGCCAATTTCACCGACTAAGGTCCTTTGGTTTGTCATTTGGACAGTTTGCCAACGAGAGAAAAGGATGAAGGAAAGGAAGAAATTTGAAGTCTTTATCGGTGAATCAGCTCGTTCGCAAACCGCTATTTTCACCGACAATGGTTCACCAGATCATGGTTTCACTGATCTAACGATAGAGAAGAAGATGAAGAGAAACGAGGCCTTTGTCGGTGAAGTTGGAGGTTTGTGAACCTTCTAGTTTGCCAACAGGGGTTTTCATTAAAAAAATGAAGGATGACGATGAAGAATGAAGAAAGAGGAAAGGTGGCAGCTTCATCAGAAAAAGGCGAGTTTGCGAACCGCAAGGTTCATCAATGATAAAGTTCGCCGATGGGGCCAAACGTTGACAAAAGGAAAATAGAACAAGGTGACAAATGAAGAAGAAAGAAAAGATGAAGTTGATGGTTCGCCGACTTCATAGTTTGTCGATAAGACAAAAAGGGGCTACAAGGAGAGATAAAGTGCTAAGGAAGGATAGATAGAGAAAGAAAAGAAGATAACTATAAGGTTCACAATAAAGAAAATTCACCGATAAAAGGAAAATGAATATCAAATAAAAATCAAACGAAAATCAAATGTTGTGTAAAGCATAATGTAAATGTAATAGTTTAAAATATTTTAGAATGTTGTAAAGGCTTTACATGGGCATTTTGGCGTGTTTGCATTTCAAAATGGCCATCTACTCTTGGCTGCCATGAATGCAGAATTGAAGAAGATGTACATGTAGGTGGCGAGTTGATGGAATTGGCGGTAGGAATTTATGGAGGTGGGTGAGATTTAATGTTGGTGCAGGTGGGCAGGTAATTGGTGCCCATCTACTGCATTGACCTTCCCCTATATATGCATGTTTCAGAGATGTTCTAGTGGTTGGTTCTTTGTTGGTGGCTGGAGGTTGTGCAGGTTCAAAAATACTTCTAGGGCTCCAAATCATGCCATGTCTAGTTGCAAAAAAGTAATGGGGTGGTGAAACAGATGAAAGATAGTGTGCAGTAGGGGTTGTGCAAAGAATGTCTCCATGATTGTTTGTATGTATTTATGGTTTTCCTCTTATCACATTTGTTGATAAGTTTTTATTGGGCATTTGAAAATGTGACAACATTTTAAATATATTACAAGCCTTGTAATTGTCATATGTTCTTTACATTTGAATGCATGCAGTTCTTTTCTGGATTACTAAGTATGTTTGAAGCACAAAACCTGTAATCTGATATAATGTATGCTTAGATCAAATTTTCTTTGTTTCCTTTCCATTGTTTTATTTTTCTGTCACGTGTGACTCTATAGACCAATTGAATTGGCACTGGTCTTGGCTCCATTAGACCAATCTCATATCATTTAAATCAAACATTTACCAATGGTTTAGGAGAAGAACCATCTTTCCTGTGCATGCATACTTGCATAGTTTGTATCAACTATATAGGGGTTTTGTGGTAGCTAATTGTTCTTGGTTCAGTGGTAATCTTTGGGGCGAAGACAACGATTTGGGTTTGGTTGTTCATTTGTTTTTAGTTGTCCATCTAGTTTTGAAATTAATACATCTTAAGGTATACCCCTTGGAATATCCCTCCAGAGTCTAAGTTGAGCTCGAAGTGTATAGGAGCCTACCCACTCCTGTCAATTGGCCAAAATTGCCCTTAACCTGTTGATAATCCTCTTTCAATCACCTTGACAACACCCTTGGCCTAGGTGATTGTGAAATGTTTTCGGGTTTTGGGTTGCATTTATTTTGGGAACCGACACCATTGATTGGGATGATAAGTTAGTAGTTTCTTAGACAAAAAGGACACATGAATTATTGTGTAGAGGATGATGTAAAATATTGATGTCGACATACATAATAGTCAAAGTACTCATATATAGGAAAACCTAGAACTAGAGAAGCTAAAATTGGAATTAGAGAAATTGAAGCTGAGACAAGAGATTTTGGCCAAACAGGAGATCACACAAAAGCAAAGACTTAATATTTGGTGCTCATATTGTACAATTGAAGGTCACTTGAGAAATGAATACACTAGAATAAAAGGTGAAAGGCAAGCTGTCGCAATAAAAGAAGACATCAAAGCAACAACAAAAAGAATAAATTCAGTACATTTTAGATTGTGTGGAGAATGGGATGACCATGAAACACCAGATTGTCCTTCACATAACTTCCAGAGGAAAAGAGATATTGATGATGAAGAAGATGAAACATGGTACAATAACACAAACTTGACAGAGAGCAAGAACATGTCATATGTGAAGGGCATAGCAGAAAGAAACTCATATGATCAAGGCTACAAGCAACCAAATTGGAGAAACCATAGGAATGTCAATGCAATACAAAATTTAAACTCTAGTGGTCCATCCTATGGGAATAGCTACAATGATGATGATAGAGAGCAGTTTGGAGGCTACATAGGAGGTTGAGGTCATGGAAGAGGTTAAAGAAGGAGAGAGGATGCCACATGTTTCAAGTGCAGTAAGCTAGGACATTTTGCTAATGAATGTTGGGGCAAAAGGAAAACATAGTGTTCATTTTGTAGCACTACAGAGCATGATCTATTTTCTTGTGATAGAGTAAACAATACTTCTAGAATGCACCACCACAATCTAAGAGTGATGAGTCACAAAACCTGAATACACAAAAAGGGGCTAGGGTCATAAGAAGGGAACATAAGGGTCATGGAGCAAGAGTTGTTGGAAGAACAACAGGGAGGAGACAAACACATCTTCAACTGAATCTACATATGAAGAAGACTATTACTGGAGAAGCAAGACAAAACATACTAGAAAAGATAGAATAAGAAGGAAGGAGAAAGCTGCAGTATTGACAAGACAAGGAACAAATATCGGAAGACATTACACCATGGAGACAAAAGAAGAAGACAGTGAGGAGGAAGAAGAATTTGTTCCTACTAAGAAACAACATGAGGAAGTTTTGAAGGAAGCTAAACAAACAATAAGGAAGGAGCAAGAAAAAGAGAAACAATACAAGCAGTTTTTCACCAAAGAAGAAGTAGAAGCTCTCAAGCAGTTAGACCAATTGACACAACAATATAGACTCATTGAGAAACTAAAGCAATTTTCTAAACATTGGAACAAGGAGAAAGTTTAGAAGAGTCAACTCTAGAGGATGGGAAGAATAAATAGAGAATGGAAGACAAAGCCACTTATGGTGGATGTCCATATCAATCATAGAAAAGTCCAAAATGTCCTGATAGATCTAGGAGCATATGTCAACATGATAACAAAGAAGCTTTGGGAACAGTTAGGAAGAGCTAAACTGATAGAGACAACTTACAACATAATCTTGGCAGATGGATCTAACATGCAGACAATAGGAACATGGAATCAAGTAGAAATTAACCTAATGGGGGTCAAACAAGTCTTAGACTTTATTGTTGTAGCCATGAAGGATCAAGGTGAAGCTTTCAATGCTCTTTGGGGTCTGAGATGGTTTGTAGATGCAAACGGTATCATAGGCTCCTAGAAAGAAGAGTTATCATTTGCTAATGAGAATAAAATTGTGAATATTCCATTGGGATCATCAATGGAAGAAGCATACACAGAAGAAGCTAATCAGACAGAAGACAGTGAGAAGGATTCAAAGAATATCTACATAATTTCAAGGTTGGAAGCCAAAGAAACAATAGAAGAACCTAACTTTGAGGGAGAATTGGAGATAGAAGATGATCACTATAGCACAAGTAGTGAGGAAGTTCTAGAAGCTTGGTTGAGAGAAGAACTGGAACTAAAAACACAGAAAATGCTTAGTTACCGGAGGATATTTATGGTCAGGATTGGTGAGGAAGACATACTACAATCCTCCGAACTTCATCAAAACTCACCAGAGATCACATGCGGCGCATCTATGGAGGATACAAAAGATATGGATCAAAGAACTTACCAGGTAAGTCACATTTTGAAAGGCATTTCACATATCAAGTTACCTAGGTTTTTAGGAGTACATAATCTACATACATATCTAGCAGAAATGGAGATAATTTTTTTAGATGAAAACATAAGGTTATAAAATGTACAACACACATTGGTATGCAATGCCGCAAATTGGTGGAACACACATAAAGACATAATCAATCGATGTCCGGCATTCAAAATACTCATCAAGATAAGATATTTGCTGGAGGAAGGAGAATATGACATAATACCCAGATACTCAGGTCAGATCTCACCACAAGAACATTTATCCATGTGTACAATGGTATGGAGAGAAAGGAATGAATATAATGAGATACTATATACCCATTTCTTTTATTAGACACTATCACCAATTGCATAGACATGGTACATAAATCAGGAACGAAGGAAAGAAACTAGATATTGGGAAGAGCTACAAAAAGACTTAATTCACACATTCTCATTATTTAGTCTAGACAAGAACATACACACAACACTCCTCACAATCAAGGAGATCATTTTTTGGCAGGATGCAGAAGAAGAAGAAGCGAAACCAGAACAAAGCTCACCACCGGCAAGAACATAAGGCATATGGAAAATCATAGAATGGATGGATAAAGAATCATACTCGAAGAAACACAAATGCTACAAAACAACACAACTGGAGGATCACGAGAGTAGGGAACTAGAAATAAAGATTGAGCAAGGAGAAAGAAAGCTTGCAAAATCAACAACTATCAAGGAAAAATACTACAATAAGCCCATCTAGCTAAGGGAAGAGAACATTGGCAAAGAAGGAGATCCTAAGCTAGACAAAATAGGAGACTATTGGGATGAGAAGGTAGTGGCGCAAGTAGTAGAAATTTTGCTTGAGTAAGAGGATTTATTTCCTAGAAAATTCACATAGATGAAGGGAATCAAAGAGGAGGTTGAAACAATGAAAATGCAGTTAAAAGAAGGCAGTAAACCAATCAAGAAAATACCATACAGATTGAATCCAAACATGAAGAAAAAAGGTTAAAATAGAACTTGATAAGATGCTCGAAGTAGGGATCATAAAACCAGTGGAGGAAGTAGAATGGATCAGTCTAATGGTGGTACAAAATAAGAAAATAGGAGAAATCAAGAACTACGAAGACTATAGAGAGTTGAATAAAGCTTGTATTCATGATCCTTTCCCTACACCATTCATAGAGGAAATCTTGGAGTTAGTTGCCAGCAGGGAGATTTACTCCTTCACTAATGAATTCTCTAGATACTACCAGGTAAAAATTAGAGAGGACCAACCTAAAACAACATTTGCTTATGAACTAGGATCTTTCATGTATATTGTTATGCCATTTGGATTGCAAAATGCACCTACAGTATTTAGTAGAATCATGGTAAATGCATTCAAGGAGTTTATATATGTTTTTTTGGAAGTCTATTTGGATGATTGAACTATATTTGGACTAGTAAAAGATCACACACAAACATTAAGGTTGATGTTGAATAAGTGCAAAATCTTGTAAATCTCCTTGAACTTGAAGAAATGTACTTTTGCGGTACCATTTGGAACACTATTGGGTCATATAATATGTAAAGAAGACTTGATGGTTGATCCCCTAAAAGTTGCAATTATTCAAAACTTACCACCACCAAAAACTGCATCTGATGTCAAAATATTTCTAGGATATACCGGTTACCACCACAAATTTATCAAGAGTTATGTAGCCATCTTAGCACCTATAGAAGAACTATTGAAGAAAAAATAGGGCAAAAGTATTACCTGGAATGAGAAGCACCAAAAGGCATTTGAAACATTGAAATAGAAGATAACAGAAGCACCAATACTCATATTTCCAGATTGGGACAATACATTCCATTTTCATGTTGATGCATCAGGGATTGCAGTAGGAGTAATACTGACTCAACCAAGGGGTTCTAAGGATCATCTTATAGCATTTGCAAGAAGGAAGTTGTCAAAAGTAGAGAAGAATTATACTACAACTGGCCCTAGCAATGGTGTATGCATTATAGAAGTTCAGACATTACCTCTTGTCAACACCTTTTGTATTCTACAATGATCATGAACTATTGAAATACCTACTCAACAAACCAATCATTCAAGGAAGAATTTATCGATGGCTACTTTTATTTTAGGAATTTGAATTTTCAATCATGGTGAAACCAGGAAATCACAACCAGGGACCAGACTACTTGTCCCAAATTGAAACTGGGGAATATCCAGAGGTACATGAAGAAGAACTACCTAGCACAAATCTTTTCAGAGTAAATGTGGTACTGGAAGAATTGAAAGATATAGCATACCTATTGGCTACAGATGAACCTCCAATAGAGATGCCAGTACAAGAAAGACAAAACCTAATGCAGAAGTATTTTCCATGTATGTTGATTGAAGGAGAGCTACATGTTCGAGGAAAGGATGATATAATTAGAAGGGTACTATATGAACATGAAAGAGAAGAAATTCTAAGAGAAGCACATGAAGGAATAGGAAGAGGACATAATGGCAGAGAGATGACAAAAAGAAAAATTAAACTAGCTGGGTTATGGTGGCCTGCACTCTTCAAAGATGCAAAGAGATATGCTAAGAACTGTGATGTATGTCAAAGAACAGGGAAACCTACCACAAGAGATGAAATGTCATTGAGACAAGTTCTAGCATAATTACCTTTTCAAAAATGTGCTATTGATTTCATTAGACCTATAGACCCACCAAAAAAGTAGTCAAAAGCCAGATTCATGATTATTAGAGTGGAATACCTAACTAAGTGGGCTGAAGCACAACCAACTAAGGATTGCACTGCAAAAATTGCTGCCAAATTCATCTATGAAAATATAATTACTAGATTTGGCTACCCATTGAGTATAGCCAGTGATCAATGTAAACATTTTGTAAACAAGATGATTTTAGAGCTACTAGACAACTTCATGATAACACACAACAAGAGATCACCATATCATCCACAAGCAAATGGAGCAAGCGAAGCCTTGAATAAGATCATTGGGGTAGCTTTAACAAAGATGTATGATGGGAACAAGATAGATTGGGATCTAAAAGTACCTACGGTACTCTGAGCATACAGAACAACCTTCAAAAGAACCACTAAGTTCACTCCCTATGAACTAGTGTATGGAATAGATGCTACAATACCGGTACACCTCATATTGCCAAATTTCCACACAACAAGGACTCTCAAGTTGGGTGAAGAAGATTCTCTCACATAGAGGATTGAAGAATTAGAGAAAATGGATGAGAATAGATTGATGGCAGCATATAATATGAACCTAGAAAGTAAGAGACAGAAATCCTGGCATGATAGAAACCTGAGGAAAAAGATATTCAATGAAGATGATTGAGTACTCATGTATGACATCAAGTTTAAGAAGCAGGGAAAACTAAAAACAAGGTGGTTGGGACCATTCTACATTGAAGAAATTACAAATTCTGGAGTAGTCAGATTGAAGAATATGGAGAGTCAGATATCAGCTGGCTATGTCAATGGTGCAAGACTCAAGAAATATTTTCAACTGGATTAGATCATGTCTTGAGGATAGTACATACTTTTTAAGGGGGGATGATGTTAGCAGGATACAGGGCATGGAGTAGAGCCGACTGGAAGGGTACATACATTATGCGGAGGTTGGAGTTGACCTACGATGCTAGAAGACACACCCCTAGATGTAATAGATACATTACATACTATATATATATGATAAGATAGCATATAGTAGAATAGGAGATAGTATGATGATATGAGAATGACATAGAAGTCATGTATGTAGATGAATGAGGCAGAGACTTAGACCTGCCGGATAATGGCTGTATAATGTTTTGTTGTTGATTATATATATATGGAGATCTGTCGGTATCGGATAATTCTATGTTGTCTTACTGTTATGATCCATATGTGATACTCTGCCTTTGTTATTCTTTGTATTTTGCTATCAATCTCTAACTACTTGACCAGGGTATAAACTGACTACAAAGACTTGACTAAGGATTGGATCTCTAGACCGGTATCCTTCCCCATTTCTTGCCAACAACAATTACTCCAAGTAGGTCACTATTGGCATGTTATGATAAGAGCATCTATATCTACTATCTCAAATAGACAGACACATGTGCAAACTATCAATGCTATCAAATCAACAAAGTAAAAAATAAAATAAAAATTAAAAAAAAAGCAAAAATCAAAATAGTAAAGACAAATCATTCATCTAATGGTGCCTTGGATAAGTACCATGATGGAAATCCATACATGGGCATCATGTGTAGATTGATTATCTATGTGCCTTACACTTGGGGGTAAGTTGTCTCATCTATCCCACCCTATCATCCTCATCCATTATATTTGTATACCTATCCCATCGAACCAACTCATCCTCCCATCCTACTTTTGATCTTGATAAGGATAGGGGCATAGTGTCAAAACATGATTTGGACATCTCTTGATGTACCCAATCTTTTCCAACTAATCCTATCACCATATTGTCACAAGCATTGTAGCACAAAGTCATGAGTAGCATATCTAGAGTGGGGCATGTTATTGCTATGTGACATAGTCCTTGGAGATCACATCTTGAACCCCTCCATCCATCCATTATGAATCTCCCATCCATCCCTTCAATTATCGACAATCCCTTAATCCAGCCATCTAATCCTCCTTTCATCCTTGCCCCTAGACTTGGTTTCCCTTGTCATTAGTATCCAACAAAAGGCTATCCAAATGTAATCCAATGCAACCATCTAAAAAAAACAAAATCAATAAATCCAAATGTAAGCAGTCCTTAATCCACACCAATCTGGCCAAGAAATCTAAGAAAATCATCCACAAGCATCCATAAGTTTTATTCATAGCCTTATTATAAACCTAATCAACTCAAATCATCATCATCAGGATATATTGCTCCCAATCCTCACATTATTTTTAGGGTATATCATTCCCACATCAACAATGCTATTATCACCATCAATCGTCATTAGGATATATTATTTCTAATCCTTGTGTTCTCAGGATATATCATTCTCTCATCAACAACACTATCCTCATCATCAATCAATCAATCATTGATTTTCATCTTGACAAGGGCAACGACCTTTTTTTGTCTTGATATCATTTGGGCATGCTTGCTTGTGTGTGTTCTCATTTTTCTTGCATTTGCATCAGTGTTTGTAGCATACCGCTACAATGACATCATGGTCTTCCATATCATGGTGCCATACGACATGTGTTTACTTGTGAACTTTTTTCTTTTGAGTCAATCCTTTATGCATGAGACACATCATCACCCTAGTCTTTATACCTTGGTGCATAATGTCTAGTGCTATATCAAACTCCATGGTTGCTCACCTAATGTAGCATGACCTATTAGTCACCCATCTCATCCATCACCTTTCTTTCCTCCATTCCCTCAAACAATCAATTTCATCCAATTCGAGAGCATACCCGTATTCTTCACACCCCCTATCGTCTCGAGGGGGCATCCCATCTCTACATCATTCCTCCTTGTCACTTCTCTAAGTGGCTGGGCATCCATTTCCAATCATCCATACCTTATCTTCTTTGAAATGATGTTACTTATTCTAGTCACAACATCATCTCATAGAGGGGCAAAATGTAGACACCTAAAATTGATCGCGTCCTAACGACACATCTAACACCACTTTCAACACCTTGTGACACCACCCTAATTCCATCCTAAACCATATTCATCCTAGGATTATCCTTTAACATTCCCCCTTCCATCATTAAATCAATTAAATAATTTTATTAATCTAATTTCCCACATCCCTCTCCATTAATTAATTAATTAATTAACTTAATCAATTAATTTAATTAATCAATTAATTAATTAACTTAATCAATTAATTAATTTAAAAATCATAAATCTCATTTTTATCCTCTATTTGTCATAATTAATTCCATCCTTATCTACTATCCAGAAATAAATAAATTCAAAATTCAAAAAGATCACATGACTACCTAAGAGGTTGTCTAGAGATTCATTGAACCTAGATAATCCCACAAAAGTCAAGCTAACTTTACATCTCCACCACTCATTTCCATACTACATCTTTTAATCATAGCCATTCACATAAGGATAATCCCTAGAAGACTCCATCCTTTCCCCAGTTCCTCTCCCTCCATCCTATCCATCCATTTACCTTTGATCTCAACCATCCATCCTTATAGAAAGCTCTAGAAGCTTCTAACCTAGCCCTAATTTGTCTCATTCAATCCTTGCCATCCATCTCTAACCAAATCTTAGCCATTCATCCTATCATCCAAAAATCTATAAAATCAACCCTCGATCAAGCCATTTGCAATAAGACAAGTTAAAAGTAATGTTATGTTATCCAAGTGAGCAATCAACAATCAATCTCATTATCAAGAATCCATTGGAGCACAACCACCACTTGCAAGTGCAACAAGGGATAACTTGGTGAGATCTTTTCATGTTTTCATTTGATTTTTGCTAACCCTTTGCTCAATCAGAGGTGTTGTTAGATATGAAATAGGTGCTTTGTTGTGATGCATTGTTCCTTATTTTGTTTCATATTCTAGCATACACAAATAACATAAGGCAAAACTTCACTAGGTGTATGTTCATCACTATCACAAGTCATAATAGTGGTAGGATCAATATGAAGCTCATGGATAAGTGAAATGAGTGTATCTAAAAGAAATGGATAAACATTAATCAACTCTATAAAGGAGAACACAACATATACATGATAAAACAATACCTTCATATTCAATGCATCCCCATCTATAACATTAAAAAACATGAGGATATCAAGGATGGTGTTAACACCTGAAAAATCAATCTCCAAAATGCTCCATTTTGCCCTTATGTCACACTTTATGATTTCATTCTTGAACATGTGGCTTATAACCGATCTGAAGGGACTCTGGTAAAAATCCTAATTATTCATAGCCTGAGAGTCCTTGGTTAGGGTCTAAATATTTTGAAGGTCATATTCTTTAAACCCCAAACCAGAGTTTCATAAAATTGTCTTAATCCTTTTACTGCTAAAAATCCATTGCTAAATCTATACTAAGTCATTTCTTGTCATGTTATGCTAAATCTTTGTAATATTAAACCAATACCACATCCCCGCATATATGCTAGATAAACCCTGTGGGTTGGCAGGAGCTAAAACATGAAATAAGCCTTTTACCACACTACCACAATAGCTTGTGGACGAGCCCGCGGGATGGCAGTGAGGATTTAGCCCAAGCATGAAACATATTTACTGCACCACCGCGGTCGTTAGTTGAAAGGCTTGCAGACATGTGGGAATAAAGGAAGTAGTTTGAACCATTATTGCAGTGGTTAAGGGAGAAGCCCACAGGATCGCGACAAGAAAGAAGTCACCGCACTACCGTGACAGTCAACAAAAATGTTTGTGAGTTGACAGTAAAAGTTAGCAATTACCACACTATTGCGGCAGTCACAGGATTAGCGCGCAGGCTTGCGGTAAGGCTTGAGCTAGGAATAAGGTGTTTCCCATGGTCCCACAATAGTCTTTTCTCTAGTTTGCGGGCCGATAGTAAACGATTAACGGTCTATGGGATGGTAGCAAGATTAAAATGCAAGGGGTTTACTGCGCTACCACGGTGGTCAGAGGAATGAGGTGCGGGATGACAACAAAAGGATAGTAAGGCATAAAATGTAACCCGCAGACCATTGAAGGTGATGTCATATCTCGACCGCGCGGCTGCAAAATAAGAGACAACTGTAAAGTATGTCGTGGCCTTTGGTCATATGGTCGGTGACCTAGTTGACTGAAGCAGACTGCGCCAGGTGTCAAAGAATGCAATGGAGAAGTGGGATTGACAGGGATTGGAGGGTAGAACAAGGTCGCATGGGAATCTTATCTGCAAGAAAGATTCACTGTGCAACTTTAAAATATGGACACGTGGCTTGTTCCTGGGAATAATGAAAAGATTTATGGAAGGAGAGCCACCTGGAGGGCTTAGCGCACTCCTGCGGAGCTGAATGAAGATGGCCCATGTCCTACTGTGTGACCGCGATATATTTGTTGCAAGTATGTACCTAATCAGTGTTGTCATTGATGCCAATATATCTTTGTTGTCATTGGTGTCAACTGTGTTCTATTCTATTACTTGTTTAGAAGCCTTGTGTGTTGAGGATATTGAGAAAATTGGCCTCTCTAGAAGAATCAAGTGAGTTACAGTGAAGTATAGTATAGACAGAGAGTTGTATGCTAAAGAGCAGTCTGGTAGACTGCTCCGCATCTTTTGCTGGATGAAGATCTTGGTTTGTGGATTGGAAGTTATTTAAAGGGATGTTTGAAGATGCTAAATCGTGAGTTTGATCTTCTGGTGTGAAGTTGTGAGAAAGTTACATTCACCAGACTAAAGCCTACTCCTTCTAATTATTCTCTGGTGATAGGGAGAAAGTATTATGCTTTGCATTCCTCCACAATAAAGTATTTTGCTCTGCGGTTCTAGAGGGAAGTCTGGGATGATGATAAGTACCTACAATTGCAGTGGTTCATGTTTTGGTGGTCCACAAGCTATCTTTCTTTCATGTTAGTTGAAGACAGTGAAGTTCATGTGTTTCGGTGAGAAGATTTCTATGGATAAAATGGTTAAGGTTCGTGCGGTTGCTCCTGATGATTATAATGTGCTTGTAGATGTCTCCTAATCATGTTCCTATCTTGACATTGGTCCACGTTAAGGAATTGAGATCGTGTTTGAAGATTGTTCCCAGACAATGTAATATGTAACCAGTCTTAGCCGACTTGGCTAATTCCAGTAATTGCGAAGATTCCTCAAAGATTGTGGAAGCATGTTATGGTGTGGAAGATCGTGTTTGAGTCCCAGCAAAGGCATGGCGTGATCCACATACATCTTTACTTCATTTCCTTTGCATAACATTGTAATAGGTCAGGACCTATTTTGTGAATGTTTGTAATGCCAACCTTGGAGATTGTTCCAATGGTTAATGCAATCATCAACCATCAACAAACCGGTTATGTGCATTAAGGCAAAAAATATCTTCCATCTGCTTCCAGATCCTAGATATTTTGCAGTTATTTCTGGTAGATAAACATCCCTTCTGCATGAGATATTTTCTGACATGGCCCTTAGGGGAAATTTGTTGTAACCTAATTAGGTCAATGAGAATCAGATGCTATATATGCATGAATGTAAGATGTAAAAAAGGTTGGTCTTTTAGGCATTTTTAGGTAGTCAAGTGCAAAGCTCTCTAGGGTTTCAAAAAGCAAAAAGTTCCAGTTCTCTAGTAGTGAAGACAGAGGTCATGAAAGGTTTTTCATATTAATTTTAGCTATCAGTGTATGAACTTCTCCTTTTTTCTTATGTAATCTTTCAAGGAAGTCTTGAATCTCTTTTAGGGTTTCCTCTTGCCACATTTTGTGGTATGACTGTAACCATTGATCAGATGAATGAATAGATTCTTAAAACATTACATGATATGTGATGATCTCTTTTATGGTTGTAGATGATTGATTTTATCTTGATAAAGGATTACTAAGTATATTCTCCATTGATTGTTGTTCTTCTTGCATATGAATATCAAGAAAGTGCATGTTTCATTTCTCTTGTTGTTTTCTTCTTTCTGTTGAACTGTGGACTTCGTAATCCAATATATTAGGCATCGGTCTGAAAGTTTCCATAATCACCCACACTCTTAAAAATCAAAATAAATTCATTATGTGTGAAGTAAGTAGTTAGTTTGTATGTCTTGCAAACAAGCATATCTACACCTTCCATTGTCAATGGGAGTGCCTTTTCATCAGCTATATAGGGGTTATTAGTGACAACCAGTTGTTTTAGGTCTAGTGACAGCTTTTGGGGCCTAAAAGATGAGTTGGGTTTGGTTGTCATTTCATTTTTAGTTGTTCATCTGGTGTAGAAACCAATACTTATTTAGGTATACCCCTTGTAATATCTCTCCTAGATTTAAGCTGAGCTTGAAGTGCAGAGGAGTAAACCCATTCCTGTTAGTTGGCCAAAATTACCTTGAACTTGTTGATTAACCTTTTCCTCTCACCCAGAATGACCATCCCTGGCCTAGGTGATTTAGGAATGTTTTAGGGTTTAGGGTTACAATTATTTTGGGTCCCAACAGATTGGCGTCATTGTTGGGGAACGAATTAAAGGATTTGAAAATATTTGCAACAGTCACTAAAGAAAAAGTTCTTCCCATCAGGGAAGTGGTGACTCCGTCAAGTAAGAAACCCAGAAAATCAATTTTCAAGAGTATTGAAATGGATAGAGGAAGAAACTAGGGACAACCTAGACATGGGGAGTCCTCCAGCAGTATAGGAAATAGAAGGGGTAGATACAGGGAAAGAAGACCTGGTATGGGACCCTTAAGGAATACCCAAGATAATGCATTTGTTAGCCTCAAAAGTCAATATCAGTATACTTCTGAGGACTCTGCTGATAATATACTCAGAACGAGTAGGAGAATGAACATTGATGGATATGATGTCCAGAGAAATGAAAATGTTATTGGCAGAGGGAGCAAGGATAGATCTAATGAGCCCTACTTGAGGACGTTTGGGATGCCCCATGATAATGAAGAAGCATATCAAAATGTCAGGTATCCTACTTCTCCCACAAGGACAATTAAAAGCCAGCATGATACCATCCCAAATGAGGGTGATCAACAACAACAACCTGATGATGAGGAAAGAGAAAGGAGAGTCCAGGATGAGTTGGGTCTACTTGATCATATCAAGAATAGGAAGAGAGAGGTTTAGGCCTTACTTCAACAACAACAAGCTCAACTTGCTTAGCAGACTCAAGTAAAGCAAAATATTTAGCACCAAGGCCATCTACCTCAGCAACAGCAACAAAGATAATAGCATCAGCAACATAATCAGTAGGGCCCTAACTTTCAAGCCAATCCTGGACAACAACAACAATATATACAACAACAAGTGGGACAACAGGGTGTGAACAATACCCATTCTCAAGATATGCAAAATTAACCCCTTCAGAATCAAATGAATCAACAACATGGCAATATTCAGAATGTTAGGCCTCCATTCAGAAGACAAGCACAAAGGTTTATTCCACAGAGGCAACCATTGGGAGATGAAAGGTACAAACAACTTGACTTTATTGGCATACCTAATTTTCCTTTTCCCATTCCAACTGGGATTAGAGGGAAAATTCCTAGGTTTTAAGGTAATAATGCAATCACTGGTGAGGAACACTTGAGACACTTCATCAATATCACAGATGAGTATGAGATTGAGGATGAGGATGTGATGATGAAGCTGTTTGTGCACTCATTAGAAGAAAGTGCCAAAGAATGGTACAAGGCACTCCCTGATAATAGTATTGACTCATGGGAGGAGTTCATGATAGTGTTTAGACTGTAATATGGGGATAGGATTGACCCCAAGTTTGTCATCCATGAGCTCGCAACAATCAAGAAAGGAATCTATGAAACTGTTGTTGACTTTAATGCCAGATTCATTATGACAATGAGAAAAGTGCCACCTCAGATGAGACCCAATGAATCCATGTGTTTAGTTTTATACTATGATGCCTTTAATTCTAAGATTGGTTATTGTTTGAGGGATAAGAGTCCTCAAACACCAAGGGAAGCCTATGTCGTGGCCATAAATATTGAAAGTAACATGAGAGCCTTAGGTAAACATGTTAAGAGATCTAATATAAAGATTTCTCATCTAGATAGGGCAACTTCTAGCAAGCCCCTCACTACTGAAGACAAACTAGATAAACTCATGGGAGTCATGAAAGATTTATCCTACAAAGTTGCTCGAAATGACAAAGGGCTACCACCTCAAGGTGTTGCAACACATTTCAATGAAGGTCAAAGACTACATAACATACCTTACAATACAGATTAGTCTAAGAGACCACAACAAAATAATAGACAAGCTGCTCCTAGGCATGTTAGTTCCAAACAACCTGAAAGGGATACCCCTGATCCATTAAGGATCAAGCAAATTTTCAAGATTAGAATCTTTGGTGCCAAGTTTGTTTCCTTCCTCATGACCCAGCAAACTGTGCAGTTGCTCATTTAATGAGTAGAGATTAGGAATTTCCCAATGAAGAGGGTGGAGTTGAATATTATGAGGAGGAGATAAATCAGTTTGACACCCAGGGGTTTGAGCAGATGGGTCATGATATAAATTATGACAGCTATGAGGATGATGATCATATTTTCCAATATGATCATGATGAAGGTCAAAAAAGATATCACTTGCCCACTCATGATTTTGGGCACTTGAGGGATCTCATGTAAAAGAAGTATAAACAATCCAGACCCTCTGAGAATGATGTGAAAGCTCTCACTGATGCTGCCATCTTGCAAGTTCAAGGTGGCTATTAGTTGAGGAATAGGCAAGTGCCTATATAGAACTCTATTGTTGCTAAGCCAAGACATGATACATTAGATGATGGCAATAAGAGACAAAAGGAGGATGTGGGACAAAAAGGTAATATTGTTCCAAAGAAGACCGTATGTTGGTGCCTGCATGAACAGTCAGGTTTCAAGCATCTAAATTTGCAGGCACCCTCCCAAAAAATCCAAAAAATTCTGAGTCTTTGGACCCCCTCAGCATGTTTCAGCTTGACCTAATATTCTTGGGGGGCGGGGGGGGTCATCATATTTTCAAATGTCGGCCTAATATTTTCGCGGGGTCATCATGTTTCAATATGACCTGATATTCTGCGCGGGGGGGGGGGGGGGGGGGTCATGTTTCAAATATCGGGTCATCTTAGTCAGATCACCCCGACACTGTTTTGTCACCTCGATGTTGCGGACGTTAGTTTTATATGGGGGGTGATATCTACTTGTCCATCACCCTGATATTTTTGTGGGGCGTGGGGTGATATTTCAAATATCAGGTGATCTTATGAATATCACCCTGATATTGCAACATGACGATGATGTCATCGGGATAGCTGGGGTGCATCATGTGGTCTCTGGCATGATACTATCAGTAGATATGTGGGGGTCACACCAATCGCTAATGAGGACATGAGCAGGTATAGGTGGTTCATCGGTGAGGTATTTGGTATGAATATGATGAGGAGGATCTTCTTTTGATGCATCAATAGGTTGGTCATCAGGATGATGTGAAATATCAGGGTGATATTTCCCGAGAGGTGATATTTCATATCAGGGTGATATGAAATATCAGGGTGATATTGCATATCAGGATATCATGCAGGAGGTTCGCCGATGGTGCGGGTCATGATGATGGGGTCTTGGCGGATGGTTTGTTGGTCACACAAGGTAAAATTGCACGACATCATATGTGCTCATGACCTAGTATATAAAGTATTGAGGAGGTCGCTGCGGGATGAATGTGGGATAATTAGTTCCCACATGATTTGAAAAATTAGGTCATATTTCTTGGCGGGAAAAGTTGCAAAACGCGCAGTCCACTGCATTCCCAAGGCCGCGGGTTGGTATGCCATTAATGGCAGATGTTATAGGGTATGGGCGAAGGCATGGATGGATCAGGTACTTGATTGAAGATGTGAATCTCTGGGCAGCGACGCAAGGCTTGAGACCTCCCTGTCTCCTCCACTACCTGCTGCATTCAATGTGTTGAGCTCCATGTCTCATGTGCACTGTATCTGGCAAATTTTAAATTGCCATGTACTTTTAATGTTGAGTACACCTTCCTTGCTGTATATAGCAGATGGTGTTACTCATTTATTGGGGTTGAAGACCTGGGCATTCTGGTGTGAATAACGAAAAATAGGGCATTTCCTTGTTGTTCTATCTCGTTTTGGAGTTTATGAGTTGCATCATGAATGTATATTGTAGATATTCTTAGTTTCATTGTTGTTTAATATGAAAAATGCATTGTGCATGTGTTTAGCTACTTGTCTCCATGTGTTGCATGCTTTTCCTTCTTTTGACTCTGGCTGCTAAGGGTTTCTCAGGTTCTAGGGTATGGATTTCTGTATCACATGCTTCATCTCTAACTTCCATTCAAGGAGTGGATTAAATTGTTTTAGGTGAAGTATGGAGAAGGTTGTATGTCAGCTGGGATATATGTAAGTAGAGGCAACTAAATACCTATTCTTGGGTGATGTTTGTAAGGCAAGCATCAATCTAACCTCTTGAAACTTGAATCCAAATTGCAATCCATTCTCTTGTATATGTCTAGTTGACTCCTTGCCCTGAGATAGGCACCGGTCTGTTCCTGGGTTAGTAGTTATGACCCAAAACCCCCTGTCTTGCATCCAAAGCATAAAATCCATCTTTTCATAACCTCCATCCTATTAGTTGTAGGAGTAGGATTAGGACCCTTGCATACACTCATCCATAACCAGACAAATATGTCCAAGAATGTTGCCAACCTTGTGATGTATCATGCACATCTTGGTCCACACATGAGAGTATTCTGCCTATTGTTGTCAAGCTAAATCTTTTTGTCATTAGGCTAGTCAGTGTTACATCTTTAGCTATAGGGATACCCCCCTTGGTGCGGCAGAACCAGAAGTGAAGGGGAGGCAGCTCACGCAACCTCCCATATTTGTTGGCTGAATCTGCCTGTGCATTGGAGCTGGAAAACCCTCTTCCGATTCGGGAACCAACACCGTACATGAAAAGAAGAAGCTTCTAGTGCAACCTATAGCAGCAAAATAGAAATATGTACAAAAGAACCCAACATCAAAGGTGCAACTGGTTACCTCACCTATTCTGGGGGTCCATTATCCGAAAGATTACGATAAGCGTGATCAGCCTCAAGTAAAAAAGGAATTAGAAAAAGAGAAAGAGAAGATAGAGGAAGAAGGTAAGGATATCTCATCCTCTCAAGTAACACCTTATATTCCTTCTACAAATGATGTAACTATTTCATCTAATACTCCTTTGCCAAATTATCTCCCTATTGACATGGCTCATGTATTTAGCCAAATTAGAATTTTTGTGCCAATAGTGGAACTCCTTAGGATCCCTGAGCATAGGGATAGAGCAAGGTCTCTTATTACTCCCATAGAAGCACAAAAACAACTTATTATTGAACCCAGTAATGATGAGACCATAGAAGTATATTTGGGATCAACTGTTGTCAACAACAAGATGGGAGTTGACCCCTTTTTCACCACATTGATTATAAATGGGTGGTTGTTACACAACTGCATGCTTGACTCCGATGCTTCCAGTAATGTTATGCCCTTATCTATAATGAATAAATTGGGATTGAAAGTGTACAAGTCTTTCGGCAAGTGTTTTTCTATGGACTCTAGAGAGGTAAATGTGATTGGTCTTGTCAAGGATGTTGAAGTCAATTTGGCTGCCTATCCTGACAAGTCATTTTTAATGGACATAATCATTGTGGATTGCCCTGCTAAATGGGGTATGTTGTTATCAAGAAAATGGGCAGCCTCTATGGGTGGAAGTATCTAGATGGATCTCTCATATGTCACTATTCTAATACAGGGTGTAGAGGTAAAGTTGTATAGGGAACAAAAGGTAGAAGATGAACACATAGAAGATAGATACAAAATGGAGGATGATCATGCTAATTTCTTTGATACTGAAATTGATCATTTTATGGCATATTGCAATGATGATAATCCTAATTTGGAGGCTTTACCTTCTAACCCTATTATTCCTATTTGTGGTACAACTGATTTATGGACTCTATATTTTAATGGTGCATATTCAAGGGAAGGTTCAGGTGCTGGTATTGTCCTGATAGCACCTAACGGTGATTAGTTTGGCAAGTCTTTTAGACTTGATTTTTAGTGCACCAACAATGTGGCTGAATATGAGGCACTATTGTTGGGCTTAAATGCTGCCCATAAACATGAGATCACATGTCTGAGAATACTTGGGGATTCAAAATTGGTTGTGTAGTAGATTAGAAAGATATTTGCATCCAAAGAAAAAAAGACTTAGAGGGTACCGAAATACAGTTTGGGACACAATGAAATTATTTAATGCAATTGGCATTAAATGGATTGAAAGAACAAAAAATGAAGAAGCGAATTCCCTTGTTGTTATTGGTTCAAAATTTGACCCTCAAATGATTGTTGCCCATGGCCAATATGTTGTGGAGGTACTCACAAGGCCAATGATTCCTGATAACATTTATAATTGGAAGGTTTTCAATGACACCAATCAAATTTTTAGTTTTATGAATTGCATGGATGAATTTGAAAATCAGTTGATTGATTGGCAGCCAATGATGGAAGCGACAGATGGTAAGGAAACTCTGTTTGGTACTTAGGTTGTGCAATTAAAGACAAATACTATTCCAAAGGGGCTGGTAGCATTAGAAAGAGTATTTGACAACTCAGACCGATGGAAGAGTAAATGTAAACATGTTATAGAGGATAATGTTGAAGGTGTGAACCTTGGAACTAAGGAAGCACCTAGCATGGTTTACATTGGGAAGAGATTGAAGCAGATGTTGATTGCTCTGCTCAGAAAATTCAAGAAGTGTTTTGCATGGTCCTATGATGAGCTTAAGGCTTATAGGGAGGATCTATTCTAGCATACCATTCCCCTTGAACCTAATGCAAAGCCATTTAGGCAAAAACAAAGGCCCATAAATCCTACTATTGCTCCCAAGATGCAAAAGGAATTGTTGAAGATGAAAGAAGGAGGCATTATAAAACTTATCAGACAATCTGAGTGGGTATCCAACCTTGTCCCAGTAAGAAAGAAGAATGGGGAAATCAGGTTGTGTGTGGACTTCAAAAATCTGAATATCAAATCCCTCAAAGATAATTATCCTCTCCCAAGCATGGACCATTTATTACAAAGGGTTGTTGGTTCAGAGTTGATGTCAATGATGGATAGATTCTATGGATACAACCAAGTGCTAGTCAAGGAGTCTAAACAACACAAAACAACATTCACTACTCCTTGGGGGACCTATGTATACCTCATAATGCCATTTGGTTTGAAGAATGATGGGTCAACATTTCAATGAGCTATGGATGTAGCTTTTGCTGGTCTCATTGATGAGATCATGGTAGTTTATTAGGATGACCTAACAACATTCTCGAAAGAAAGAGGTGAGCACTGCAGACATCTTGAAGTAATTTTCCAAAGGTGTTTAGAATATGGGATTTCTTTGAATTCTAAAAAATGCCAGTTCGGAGTTGAAGAGGGCAAGTTACTCGGGCACATTATATCAAAATATGGGGTAAGAATAGATCTAGAAAGAGTCAAAGCTATTGATCTTATTCCCCAGCCCAAATTACTTAAAGGAATACAATCCTTTTCGGGCAAATAAACTTTGTTAGGAGATTTGTTCCAATTTTTGCTGAAAAGACCAAGGCCATTTCTAAAATGATTAAGAAAAGGCAATCTATTATATGGGAGAAAGAACCATCCGAAGCATTCGTGGATATCAAAGAAGCTATCAAGGAGACACCTGTACTAATAAGTCCAAATTATTCTAAACCCCTTCAGCTATTTTCCTTTGCTTCTTTTTATACTATTACTACTGTTTTACTTCAAAAGAATGAAGATGGACTTGAACAACCTATTGGATTCTTTAGCAAGTCTTTACAGGTTGCTAAATTGAATTATTCCATAATGGAAAAGCATGCCTATGCACTCTTTAAGGCCATAAAGAATTTCAAATCTTATTTCACAGGAGCCAAGGTCATAGAATATGTGCCACACATAGTTGTGAAGGATATCTTCACACAGCATGAAGCTTCTGGGAGAAGGTGCAGATGGATCAACAAGATCCATGAATATGACATGGACATACAGGTCACAAAGCTGGTAAGAGGCCAAGGCTTAGCTAAGATGCTGGCAAATTCCAACTTAGAGGTAGTTGAGATAGATGAGGTAAATGCTTCTCAATCTGCTAGTATATGTGCTTTGGCTAACAATCCATGGTACAAGGATGTTATATTTTATCTTGAAAACATGAATTGTCCACCATGTATGGATGAAAATCAGAAAAGAACACTCGAGCTAAAATCTCAAAGGTATGTCATGTTCCATAATGAGCTAATGTGGAGAAATCATGAAGGTGTATTGCTTAAATGTCTAGATCAAGAGCAAGCTGAAACAATGATGAATGAATGTCATCATGGTGTTTGTAGGGGGCATTTTAGAGCTAAAACCACTACCCATAAGATTTTAAGAGCTGGATATTGGTGGCGGACCTTGTTCAAGGATGTGGCACAAAAGATAAGGAAGTGTGATGCTTTCCAAAGATTTTCTGGTAAGCTAAATTTCGTTGGGGCATTACCCTTGTTACCCCTTGCTATAGACACACCTTTCCAACAATGGGGAATTGACTTCATTGGAGAAATATAGGAAAGGTCCAACAATGGTTTTAAGTGGATCCCTGTGGCCACTGATTACTTTACTAAGTGGGTAGAGGTAGTCCGCACTCGCAATGCAACTTCCAAGGTAGTCATTGACTTCATAGTAAGCAATATAATCACTAGGTTTGGAGTGCTAACTAGGATTTTGGTAGACAATGCAATGTGTTTCAAATCTCAAGAGATGTTGAACATGTGTTCTAAGTTTGGCATAAACCTTGTGCATTCATCTCCTTATCATCCCCAAAGTAATGGACATGCTGAGTCAAGTAATAAAAGCTTGATGAAGATCATAAGGACACTAGATCAAAACAAGAAGAGATGGGATGACAATTTAAAGTATGCCCTTTGGGCTGATAGGATAACTTTCAAGAGATCTATTGGTAGAAGCCCATTTGTGTTGGTATATGGAGTAGAAGTGAAGATGCCCATCAACATAGAATTGCCAATCCACCAACTGCTACAAGAGATTGAAGGGGAGCAACATGATGCAATGTCTCAGAGAATCTTGCAGCTAACTAAGATAGAATAACAGAGAAAAGCTGCACATGACAAAATGTTGCACCAAAAGTAGAAAATGAAGCTCTTATTTGATAAGAATACTATGTCAAGAGACTTCCAGGTTGGTAATTTAGTGCTTCTTTAGAATGCAAGATCTAAAGATAAAGGGAAACATGGCAAATTCAGTCCCTTATGGCTTGGGCCTTATGAAGTTGCAACAAAATTAGAGCTCAATGTCTACCGTTTGATGACCTTAGAAGGAGAATTGCTGGAGTTACCTATTCACGATCAACTTTTAAAAAATTACTTTTCATAAGTGATGTTTTCCTTAAAAAATTGTGTTGAAATCTTGCTATATCTATTTTTTTTACTTCAAGTAGTCTTCACCACTGTTGGTCTTGATGGTGTTTTGTTTATGTTCCTGTGTATCATTATTTGATAGTCTACCCTAAGATCTGGATTCTCACTGTGCCATTGCTTGGCACACGTCCCCAACCAAAGCCATTGTTGACACCTAAAAAATTAATCTCCAAAATGCCCCATTTTGCTCTCATGTCACACTCTATGATTTCATTCTTGAACATGTGGCTTATAACCGACTTGAAGGGACTCTGGTAAAAATCCTAATTATTCATAACCTGAGAGTCCTTGGTTAGGGTCTAAATATTTTGAAGGTCATATTCTTTAAACCCCAAACTAGAGTTTCATAAAATTGTCTTAATCCTTCTGTTGCTAAAAATCCATTGCTAGATCTATACTAAGTCATTTATTGTCATGTTATGCTAAATCTTTGCAATATTAAACTAATACCACATCCATGCAGATATGCCAGATAAACCTTGCAGGTTAGTGGGAGTTAAAACATGAAATAAACCTTTTACTACACCATCACAATAGTTTGTGGATGAGCCTGTGGGATGGCGGTGAGGATTTAGCCCAAGCATGAAATGTATTTACCACGCCATCGCGACCGTTGGTTGAAAGGCTTGCGGGCTTGCAGGAATAAAGGAAGTAGTATGAATCGTTACTGCATTATCGTAGCGGTTAAGGGAGAAGCCCGCGGGATTGTGTTGGTAAACAGATTTGTCACCACGAAATAACCTTTGAAAATGACTCGTTGCCCTTAGAGCGATGACTAAATTATCCCAATAGTTGGAGAAGCTGTTATTGAATTATCAACTTTCCTCTGCATTTGAGAGGGGCAGCTCCCTCATATGATTGGGTTTTTGGTATTTTTGTGTACTTTTAACCTGAAAGTACATAAAGGAGAAAACACAAAACTAGGAAAAGATGACTAATAGAAACCCCAATAGTAGACATACAAAAACCAATTCAGATTCCACAACTAATAACGATTACAAAAGGGGTTATTACCAAATATGTTGAAAGGTGCAATGATGATGAAAGGAGTACAATAAACCTCAACATAAGAAGAGATAGGTCATACAAGCACGTCCAAAACAAGATACTAGGAGATGGGTGTGTTTCATCACATCAATCACACAGATAATCAATGTATTACACATGTGCATAAAAGGATTACCAATTCAACGTACAAGAAATTAGTAATAATAACATAAGAACACATTTAGAGCACACGAACTAAACTACATTCTTCATTATCTTTGAAATTATACAATTCCAAAATCCTTTTTGTACATAGTGCAAACATAAAAGATTTTCAAAATATCTCTGAAAATTTCTCTAGAGTTTCCCCTTTTCCAAAGTTCCCTCTAAAGAGTCCCCCCCCCCCTTTTACATTTGAAATCACCTCATATTTATAGGCTTTTTCCCATAACCACCTAGTAACCACTTTGTAACTACCTCACAACTACCTAATAACTACCTTTTTGAAATACAATAATATAATGAACCTTATTTGTGGTTATATTTTACACCACTTTTTTTGGAAAGAAAGTTCATTTTCTAACTTGTGAATTACAATAAGTGACAAAAGTCACTTTTCCAAAAAGGTAAGCTAACACTTACAAATTGTGAGTTGTGAACTTCGCTAAGTCTTTTCTATCTTCATCTGCTCGTTTTTGACAATTAAACCTTGCCAAATCTTGACAAACCCTCTGAATCTCAGAATACCTGAATCTTAGACTCATGTGTTCACACATACAAAGCTTGGATGAAGAGAACAGTTGCACACTTCCCTGCTTTGATCATAGCTATAGAATTCCATTGCCATCAATTTCTCGTTTCAATCTCAAATCATTATGCAGAGAGAGCTAGTTGAAAGAGATATTGCATTTTCTTCTTACATCATACCCTATTTCTATTTGATTAGATCGATGTTGGTGGTTAATCACCAAACTGTGTATTCTATGCTATAAAACCGCCTTATTTGCAATTTTGATAACCTATTGAATTGATGAAAATGCTTCATGAAGATGTTTCTAACACTGAGAATAATCTAAAGTTTTCCTCATAATGATGCTATCTCTCAGAGTGATAAAGCACTGTATATGAACAAAAGATTGGAGATTTATAAGATAAGCTGAACTTGAAAACAATGCTCTACAAAATTGTATCTTTCCTATGTTACCAATCGCCTCTTTGCACTTTCATGGTCAAGGGTGATCATACACATTTTGCACACAAAAGCACGATATTGCCAACTTCCAAATCAAATCCTCCTCTATCCATGTCTTCTTTTGATTTAGTGCATTCCCAATTTTTATGTCTTTTTGTAGGACCTCAAACATCACCTTGTCTTGATGACTACATAGTCATAACAGAGAAAATGTCTCCAAAAGTATTCTTCAATCTGATGCACATTTTATCCTCATAGATGGTAGCAAACATGCAATTTGAATTTATAGTCCTCATGGTTTCAATAACTTGTCATTATGTGCTTCTAACTTTCACACAAGTAGGCATGGCATAGATCATATTCATGTTTTGAATGGACTTGTATTGTTTAGACTAATTATAGGGTTCATTCCACAACTATCGCATCGCATGCCTACCTTTGTGAAATACCCCAAGAATATTCTCAATTACAACCATATTCTTCTTGGTGTCGTAATCATGTATTCCTTCAACTTGACTTAACATTTCTATTGCCTTTTTCACCAATGTCATTCTTGAAAGATGGTGAATTGTTGTTTGTCCTAGTGCCATCGACCACAAAAACATCTTGATGGCTTTTCATGAAAACCTCAATATAAGTAAAGACTAGCTTGATGTAACCATGATTTATAATGCTTATCAATGATGTCACAAGCGTCTAGACCATGATGACTATAATTGTAGGTAAAGATGCATATTTTAGCTCCATCTTTTGCTTGAAATCACACTTAAACTTTTGTGGCTATATCATTATTCATCCCATTTTCTCAGTGATTTTAACTGCCATACCACCCAATGTTTTCGACTCATTCTGATATTTCTATGCATTCCATATCCAACAATCATTACATTCAATAAACCCACCTTGTCGATTCTATCTATGCATATCCTGTATTCATTGCATTTCTTGAGACCAAATTTGTTTGAGGCATACTATCAAAGTTCTCGTGCATTGGCAATGCTTCCACATTTTGCATATATGTCCACAAAAACATTTTGAACTGACAAAAATCATCCTTCCCTTATGCTGTGATAAACACCATTTCTTTGAGGCATTTTAATAAATAACTTACATGTTTCAACTATGCTTCCACATTTGGCATTTCTACCAATTGTTTTCAACAATAAGATCTAGCATAAAATCTCCATTCCGTTATGCATTGATGGGCATCTTTAAATTCCAAATTGTTTATAATGATATGTTCACACTCTTTTAACTGCAAGCCCTTGCCCACCAACTTTATTCGATGGCCACATCCATCAATTGTCTTGTAGGAGGAAACTTCTCAAATAAGACAAAAGTTTAATTGTTCCTGACACTTCAAAAATAATCCATAGAGGTTCTTTCTATTTGCAGCCTTCATGAAGTGTTCCAGGGCCACTATCAGCTAAAGAAGTAACATGGTAGAGAGATCTATGCAAACCACCAATGGAGAATCTGCCAAAACCTTCAGTTTGATTGAAGTTTCTAAAGCATTTTCAATAAAAACCATTTTGCACCTATATTGCATTCCACATTTTGCGTACCTGTCTATCAAAGTAGTTGAAGCTACCAATCTAACAAAAATCCATTTTCAATCCTGCTTCATCGATGTTCTAAAGCTCCCATTTGGTAACAAGCTAAGAAGATATTAATAAAGGTTATCGAATTCAAGTTTACTGCAGCCAATTGCATTTGCCTGTAGGTTTTGAAATCTTCTTCAACAAATCTTTTTAGTGTACATTTTGCAGTCATGGCAGTCCATGAGACCAAATTTCCTTGAGGTATTTTATCAAACAATTCATTTGCTTTGTCTAGGCTGCGTAAGGATGCTGGCAAAGGTTGAGTATTTTGAATTTACATCTACCAATTTCATTTGCTTGGTAGTTTTTGAAAACCTTTTTTTTTACAAATCCATTTATATGCTATTTCTGTTTCCAAATTCTATGTAAGACTTATGCGCTAGGAGGATAATGGCGCTGGGAGAATTTGGGGATATTTTTGCCAAGAATTTGCATTTAAGTTGAAAGTTTTTGTGGCTTTTTCAATAAAACGACCTTGTGCATAGCGTATTCTTTGAGACCGCATTCCATTAAGGCATCATTTCAAACAATTCATGTGCTTTGGATTAGCTTCCATAGTTTACACACAAGTCTGCCAAAGATTTTTGAACTATAATGTCTGATAAAAGCTTATGTTTCTTTTTGATGGATGTACAAACCCTGATGCAAATAGCATGTTGGCCAAGGACATGGAATTTACCAACAAAATTCATTTTGTTCATATCCTTCACTCATTGTATATCACGAAACACATCTCTTTGAGGCATTCTATCAAACAGTTAATGTGTGAGTGCGCTTCCATGTTTGAAAATTGCATTTTCTAGAAAGTTTCTACAACTTCATGAGTTTCCTGCCGTTCTTGCATTGCCACGAGAGCGCATTTCTTTGAGGAA
This sequence comes from Cunninghamia lanceolata, assembly GCA_027924645.1. NCBI lineage: Eukaryota > Viridiplantae > Streptophyta > Pinopsida > Cupressales > Cupressaceae > Cunninghamia > Cunninghamia lanceolata. The sequence continues at coordinate 10,071,281 of BSBN01000726.1, read as the reverse complement.
TTTTGTTGAACAGTTCTCGTGCTTTGTAAAAGAGTAATTTTGAGGATGCAGATCTACTATAATTAAGGATATGTGCAATGTCCCCTTCAACTGGTTCTTTCAATGAAATGTTGTGAGATTGAGATGAATGGTAAATTGAATTCAGCTTCTCACAAGGACATTTCTAACGTCTTCACAGTATATATCCAATTCATGCGTATCTGGCAACCATTACATGCCATTCTTTGAGGCTGCCTGTCAAACAGTTCCGGTACTGAGTCTATGTTTCCACATTTTGTAGATATGTCTGCCAAGGCACCTGTATTTGCAGCAACTCATTAAAATCTACTTTCAATCATGCTTTGATGGTCATCCATATCCTTCTGGTTCTACTCCTACCAGCTGCACTTGCTCTAAAGCTCATAAATCATCTTCAACACATCCATTTCGAACACTAGTTTACAAACTTTATAATCCACTTTGTATGTGTTCTTAAATCATAAATTTCATGAGATTTAATCTCTTTGAGGGCGTCTATCAAATAGCCACATTTGGGAGTTTGTTTAAAAACCTTTTCAACACGTCTAGTGCCTTGTCTCAGCTTCCACATTTTGTCGGCATTCTTATCGGGATAGTTACAAAATTCAATAACGAACTTATGAGTTTTTTTTTACAGCCTTTTTCATAAATCCATTACGTGTATATCATGCAATCATTTTGTTTCACTGAATTGGTATTGAAGATATCTTTTAAGATTTCCTGCATGCTTTGATGTAAGTAATAACTACCGCCTCTTGCTTTTAAGTCCACGTTGATTCTTGATACAGGAATGATTTAATTTTGAGGAATCACGACTTTGAAAATAATGACCTCATTATTAAACTTTACATGCATGACGTGTACTCTACTTGGCGATTGTGCTCATAGAATTTTAGCTCTTTCAAAGATATCTATTCTTACTTCCCGCGAGTATAGGCACATTGTATGGAGATTGGAAGACTTGCTTTGCCCAATACACAAGTAAAATCTTTCTCCATTTAAAACTATTAAAATCATGCTGCATTTTGGTTAGCCAAAAGTAAAAGTGCACGTGAGCTTAGCGGAATTCATAAGTTAATGCGAACTTAGTGAAAAACAAAAATTGATGCAAGGTTTGTGAAGAATGAAAGCCGACGCATAGTAAACTTTGTGAAAACCAAAAGTTGATGCGAGCTTAGTATGAAATGAAAGTGGATGGAAAATATAATATTACTAAGCAGTAAATTTTGACTTGGCATAATATTGCTATTCAAAGCTTCAATGGAGAGAGATAAGACAAAGTATGATGTCATGATAACAAATTATCGACATGACTGGCACAAGAAGCACGACACTGACGAATTGCAACCAAAAGGTTTCGATGAAAAAGTTTAAAATTTGGCGATTTGAAAAAGAGGCCAACAGATTGCAACAAGAAAGAAGAATTCATCGCGCTACCGCGAGAATCAACAAAAATGTCTGCGGGCTGGCAGTAGAAGTTAGCAATTACTGCGCTACTGCAATAGTCACAAGATTGGCATGCGGGCTTGCGGTAGGGCTTGAGCTGGGAACAAGGTGTTTCTCGTGGTCCTGTAGGAGTCTTTTCTCTGGTTTTTGGGCTGACGGTAAACAATTAACGGTCTACGAGATGGCAACAAGATTAAAATTCAAGGGGTTTACTGTGCTACCGCATTGGTAAAAGGAATGAGGTGCAGGACGGCGGTAAAAATGATAGTAAGGCATAAAAGGTAGCCCGTAGACCATTGAAGGTGATGTCATATCTCGACCGCACGGTTGCGAAATAAGTGACAATTGTAAAGTATGTTGTGGCCTTTGGCCATATGGTTGGTGACCCAGTTGACTGAAGCAAACTGCACCAGGTGTTAAAGAATGCAGTGAAGAAGTGGGACTGACACAGATCAAACAGTAGTGCAGCATCGCAGGGGAATCTTGTCTGCAAGAAAGATTCACTGCGCGGCTACGAAATGTGGACATGTGGCATGTTCCTGGGAAGAACAAAAAGATTTATGAAAGGAGAGGCACGTGGAGGGCTTAACGCACTCTCGCGGAGCCAAATGAAGATGGACCACTTCCTATTGTGCAACAACGATATATTGCCACATAAGCAGAAGCTTTGGCGCTCTTCTTCAATGCAAAATCAAAAGGGAATTTTGGTGGCCGTCGATCTTAAGGTAGACTTATCTATGACTAAAATTCAAAAGGGACTTTCAAACATCCCGAAGGTGAGAAGATGCATGAATTCGGCTAGGCAACATTATAGGAGTCAATTTTTTCAAAGAATTCAGAGCTAATGAAGACATAGAGACTCGAGGGTTCAAGATTTAAAGTGTTGTAAAGGCTTTGCTTGGTGAGTTTGAAGGGATGTGTCTCATACGCCATCAATGCAGGTGCTATACCTCTCAGCTACCCCTTCCTTCTCATATTTTTGTTGCATTATGGTTTTAGATCAACAAACTGGTTGTGTGCATTAAGGTAGAAAATATCTTCCATCTGCTTCCAGATCCTAGATATTTTTGTAGTTATTTCTAGTAGATAAACGTCCCTTCTGGGCGAGATATTTTTAGATGTGGCCCTTAGAGGAAATTTGTTGTAACCTAATTAGGTCAATGAGAATTAGATGCTATATATGCATGAATGTAAGATGTAAAAAAGTTTGGTCTTTTGGGCATTTTTAGGCAGTCAAGTGCAAAGCTCTCTAGAGTTTCAAAAAGCAAAAAGTTCCAATTCTCTAGCAATGAAGACACAGGTCATGAAAGGTTTTTCATATTAATTTCAGCTATCAGTGTATGAACTTCTCCTTTTTTCTTATGTAATCTTTCAAGGAAGTCTTAAATCTCTTTTAGGGTTTCCACTTGCCACATTTTGTGGTATGACTGTAACCATTGATAAGATGAATGAATAGATTCTTAAAACATTACATTTTATGTGATGATCTCTTTTATGGTTGCAGATGATTGATTGTATCTTGATAAAGGATTACTAAGTATATTCTCCAATGATTGTTCTTCTTCTTGCATTTGAATATCAAGAAAGTGCATGTTTCATTTCTTGTTGTTTTCTTCTTTCTTCTTTCTTAAAACATTACATTTTATGTGATGATCTCTTTTATGGTTGTAGATGATTGATTGTATCTTGATAAAGGATTACTAAGTATATTCTCCAATGATTGTTCTTCTTCTTGCATTTGAATATCAAGAAAGTGCATGTTTCATTTCTCTTGTTATTTTCTTCTTTCTATTGAACTGTGGACTCTGTAACCCAATATATTAGGCAATAGTTTGAAAGTTTCCATGATCACTCACACTCTTAAAAATCAAAACAAATTCATTATGTGTGAAGTAAGCAGTTAGTTTGTATGTCTTGCAAACAAGCATATCTGCACCTTCCATTATCAATGGGAGTGCCTTTTCATCAGCTATATAGGGGTTATTAGTGACAACCAACTGTTTGAGGTCTAGTGACATCTTTTGGGGCCTAAAAGATGAGTTGGGTTCGGTTGTCCTTTCATTTTTAGTTGTTCATCTAGTGTAGAAACCAATACCTATTCAGGTATACCCCTTGGAATATCCCTCCTAAGTTTAAGCTAAGCCTGAAGTGCAGAGGAGTAAACCCACTCCTATTAGTTGGCCAAAATTGCCCTAAACTTGTTGACAGACCTTTTCCTCTCACCCAGAATGACCATCCTTGGCCTAGGTGATTTAGGAATGTTTTAGGGTTTAGGGTTATAGTTATTTTGTGTCCCAACAGATGAAAGGATTGATAGCCTCAAAAGATAAGAATACATTATAATTAGTTAAGGCATGCATGTAGATCGACTAAAGCAATGACCTGGGAAGATCCTTGATAAATGATATAACAAAAATGACTAATCCAAGGGTGGTTGCTTAGAATCAAGGGTGGTTTCTTAGAATCAAATAGACATGACACGATGAAAGCCCAAAAGAAGTACAAATACGGGTGGATCTAATCCCTAATCAAATATGATATAAAATGAATAGTATTAGATAAATTAGATCATAAAACCCTAACTAGAAAGAAGGATAAACTCTAGGTGATGTAAGAATGTCAGGTTCACAAAAAATCAAAGGATTCACCTCTAAAGCAGTACCTTATCACTTGCATGCATATTGGGAGTTTTTAAATAAATAAAATATTACCTAATATATCACTTCAGTATTATGGGAAAAGGGGATAATGTAATTAATGTGATATGGGTGCGTATTGTTGGGATTGGGTGATATTTGGTTGCAAAAAGTCCTTGTGGGAAGATTTTGTCTATATACTCAGTTACAAATATGTGGTGAAGTTACAAATGTTGTGGTACAACACGCATAGTGATTTACATATCTAGTGATGTTGTATGTGTTGTGATACATCATATATGTTGGTTCACATGTGGGGATGTTGTGGTAGCAATCACAAGGAATTCAAAGAACTCACAATGCATATGTGTTTAATGTTTGTTGGAGCATGAATGGTGATGTAGAAGCACATACAATAACACTAGGATTTATGCAACATGATATGAGGGTAGGATAATATTCTGGAAGATGGAACTAGATATCACAAGTAGTCTGAAGTAGTGTTATGTTGGTGTGAGCTACCACAAGCGAGGAGCTGGTAGTGGTAGCTATATTGGAAACATTTATTCATATTGACAATGTTATGGTTGTAAGTATTGATTCATAGTGTGTGGTAATGATAGAGTATATAAAGTAATTATCCATGTGGAGGTGTCATTCTTGGTGTTCTTTGTGATATACTTATGTCATGTATGATCAAAATATAGTTACATGACTCTTGGTATTCCACAAGTTAGTCTCCATATCGATTCTAAAAGATGCCATGATCAAATCAGGAGTCCTAGGCCTAACTGATGAAAGTGACAAACCAAAACCAAGTGGAAACTGAAATAGAACAAGATCTAAAGAAGAAGATATCTCCTCTAAAGACAAAGATGCCTCCTCCAAATGCTGCTTAAGGATCCCTAAGACAATGCCAAACTATGACAAATGCTGAAATGATGGATCAGGTACCATAGAAGATGTTGGTACTTCTGCAGAGACTGTCAACATGAGTGATGACTGAGCCGGATATGTGGACTCATGAATGTTTACAGATAATGTCACTGTAAAAGCAAATGTAGGCAAAGAAGGAATGAGAGGGTGTGAATGTGCCCTCAAAACATCTGAAGAAGAATCAACTCCATCAAAGAGAAGATGAATGAAATCAATAGTGTCTCCCAAATCTATAATGTGGGACTCTACAAACAAGGATGAGATGTGAGGTAGAAATGTGTCCCAAGGAACTATCTCTGGAAGACCAATATGAAACTCTTGCGTCATTGCAATGCAAAGCTCAAAACAAGTTAGAGGAGGAGGAGAAGAAATACAAGGCTCAAGAACTGGATTAGATGTGAGAATACCCAAGTTCAAGTAACCAAAATTCTCCTCAAAGTCAAATGTCACACAAGGAGTGTGATCAACACATAAAGGATCAGAGCCATCATCAGGTGCAAAGTTTGAAAAGGAGTATAATCGAGATGCATGATCAACCATCCCAGTAGCAATAATCTCTCTACTCTCCAAGTCTCAAATGATAATTAAATCAGGTGTAAATTCCACAGTCTTCCCTACTCCACCGTTGGTGATTTGATAAATGGAAAGAAGATTATTTGACAAATGAGGTACACATAAAATATCATTGAAAGTACTATCCCCAATATCAACAGATCCCCTCCCAATTACATTCATGTAAGTATTGTTGCTCATCAGAATAGTGGCATAACACATGGCTCAAAACAAGAGAACATGGACTGTGAAGAAACCATATGGTGAGAAGCTCTAGAATCAAGAAGCCATCTCCCTAATATAAGACTTGTAGAAGCACAAAGAGATTTTCCTTTATTTTTTTGTGATTCAAAAGCAAAACTTGCATGATCTTTTTCCTTATTAGATCCTGACTGTTTGGAATGTGAAGAAGAAGAAGCTGACTCAAACATTCTAAAAGGGAGATCAATGTTATTCTTCTTAAGAAGATGTTTCAATTCATCAATATCCTTCTTGTAACAAGAATGTTCTTCATGTCCAGTCCTCTTGCAATATGCACAAGTAGGCTTCTCCTTCTTAGATGAGTCCTCTTTTGAAGAGGATTTGTTCTGTGCTTGATTTGTTTGTGGATTTTTCCTTGATTTCTTTTGTTTCTTGTCAGATTGTCCTGACTTTTTTCTGTCCCTTAGGCTGACCATCCAACAAAGCCTAAGACTACGATGGCTTAATGAGACTCATAGAAAGAAGCTTTTATTTTTCATGCATTAACATCTCAAAAAAAGATGCAAATGAAGGCATAGTGTATGTGACTCCCATAGTTAGTTTGTGAGTGTGAAAGCTAGAAACAAAAGCTACAAATTCAAGACCAAGTTTGTTTAGGACATTATAGATTAACTAATTGTCCTTTTTCTCAATACCACATGCATTACATTGTGCTCTCAGATCATTAACCTTAGTTATATAATCCTGGATGTTGCCAAAGTTCTTAAGATCAAGGCTCATTAAATCATTATCAATCTGATAGCCTCTAAATTCATTAGTTGTACCATACAATGTTTTCAAATTTTCCCAAGCATCATGTGAATTTGTACATGCTTCAATTTAAAACACAAGATTAAGGGAAACAAGGCTATGAAGACATCCAAGAGTTTTTGTATGTTCAAGCATCCATTTTATCTTTTCCTTATCATCTGTGAGTTCAATTGCATTTTGTTTAACATATGGAGTATACCTAAGTTGCATTAGGGCATTCCATGCATGTTGATTCCATGTTGCATAATTGTAAGGTGTTAACAATGGAACCTTTGAATGAACCACGTGTGAAGCAAAAGAAGAGCACAAGTGAACAGATCAAAAAACACACCAAGAGAACCCCCCATTTTCACTCAATCAAGAATCCCCCCAACAAAATATAATTTGGCACTTTATAGATCCGTGTGTTTATAGTGCTAGAGTTGTTTTCCAGAGTTTTACAATGTCTAAAAAAGGACCCAAATACTGAAAGTATAGAAATATATTAGAATGAGAACCTCAAACCAACACCAATGTGTAGTCCTCATAAAAATATCCACTTTCAAAGAAAGAATGACCTCAATCCGAGATCATATGTGAAAGTTATAGCTGTTTGAAGCTCCAAAAACTAAAATTGCCTATCAGATCCAATGAGAAAACAAAATTTTTAGAAAAATGGGATCACATGAACAAACAATGGTCACACCACTATGAATAGCACAAAATTCTATCCCTTTTAAAAAAAATTGCACTGAAAAATACCTCCGTATGATTGAGAACGGGCCTCCTGAAGTTTAGGTGCAAAAATGAAAACTGCAATGGTGAGGGTTCTTGAAATGCAAAAAAAAATTCTTCGCCAAATTTGGAGGAACTACAAAAAAAATTAGTAGAATATCTAGAAATAGAAAACCACTACAAAAATGATGATTCTCCAACCAAGTGTAAATAAGCTCTGCCAGATAAAGATAGTGGACACCAAAAAAGATAAACCCACCAAAGTAACTACCAAAATTGGCAAAGGTGCCAAAGTACATGCATGAGGGCCGAGATCTCAGAGGTTTCAAGGCCTAAAAGGCCAAACGGTAGGAGGGTTGGCCCAAAGGCCAAATTAATAATATTTTTTTTAAAAAAAGATGGAGGGGAGGGGAGCCAAAGCCACACCCCTCACCCCACGTTAAGAGGGGGAAACCCCCAATAAGGGTGCGACCTCTAAGTAGAGGCTATGACCTCCTTAGAGGGTCATAGGCCCCAAGTGGGGACGTAGCCCTGTGTAGAGGTAGTATGCCCTGCGTAGGTATTGCATACCTCACAGGGGTTTTACCTTTAATTTTTTTTAATTTTTGATTACAATGTTTTTAAAAAAGAAAACCTCGATATGCATGTTAGGGAGGTCGTATAACTCCCTGGCAAAAACATTTACCCCAAAAACACTTGAGGTTAATTTTGACAAGTTGATAGTTGATCTTAAGGTTTTTAGGCCTTCTGAATGTAATGGCATGGTCCATTTGGCTTCAAATTGTTCCAAAAGATCAGGTACCCATTGGATTTGACATGCACCTTCCAACTTCAAACCCTCATAAAAATGGCTTCTGGTGTTCGAACAAAACAAAGGGATATTCTAACTTTTCCAGCAGCTCTAAACTCAATGGTGAGCTCAAATTTACTCCAGGAATCTCCTAAAGATACCTGCAACATAGAGCCACATACAAAACCCTCCTAAGAAACTAGTATTTTTGTCAAGTTTTTTTGATTCTCTAGGTCATCATCAGATGCAAGAGAAGAGCATACTCAACTTTTAAGAGCAACTAAGATCTCAAATCCTAGATATTCTAAATGACTAGCCCTAGGTATTCACCCACTCTCATACCATGCTAGATTTTGAAATGGAAATAGAAACCCAAAATCTAGAAAGCTAAAGGCAAGCATAAATAGAAGATCAAAATGGAGGAAACAAAGAGATCATATTAGAATAGTCTGAATAGATTGCTCACAAATAGAATACTAAATACAAGATAGGTAGTGAGTTTATATAGACTCAGGAAGAGGGTGGAGGTGGCAAAGCCAACCAATAGGGAGAGGCCACCAACGGGAAGAACATCTTCCTAAGATAGGAAATGCACCTCCCTTATAGTATGGTGACACCTCAACACACACTCACCTAATTAAACCCACTTTATTAACCTAAGCAAGCTTAATAATATGTGTAGGAAAAAACCTTATGAAAAGGAATAAAAAACCTACACTAACAAAGGGTATGATGTAGATTGAGACTATGTAAAAGGTTTCCAAATACCTTGTCGTATTGAATATTGTTGATTCTAAATAATATAATTGTGAACGTCTTTTGGTGGTGGGTTTTTCTCCTGAAAAGGTTTTCCACGTAAATTTCTTTGTGTCTTGTGTAATCTTATGGATGCATATCATTCCATTTACTTTTGTATATGTTGTTAGATAGATTTGCAAGTACTGTTGATTGTTAATTGAATACATAATCTTAAGTTATCATCATCCCAGTCTATCAGTCATCTACAATAGGGATTAAAATTCCCAACAAATATTGGGGGTTGGGAATCATGCATAGAAGGGGTGGAGTGTATAAGTGGTGTTCCAAATCCTCTATAAATCAATTTGTATATGTTATTTAGAGGAAATTTCATTCACTATGTTGGTCTTCCCAGGGTTGTGAAGTTGTCTTTTTGTACACCACATATTCTTGTATTATGTCAAAGCCATATAATCTTAGGGGCACCTACTTATCCCAACTCTAATGCAATTCACAAAAGAAATAATGGTCACACTAAGGTCATGCAGATTCAACATAATCCCACCCAAATTTCCTAAAGCCAATTATTGGACACCTTTTGGCAATACCACAATCCTATCAAGAATCACTAGGTATCTATAGAACCCTTCCATTATAAGTGGGATTAATATGTATACTATAATTGAGATGTATTTTATTAAGAAGCCAAATAATATCATTTTCCAATTTCAAGAAAAAGCACACCATTTTATACACTAGGGGAGAGGGTCCAATGGTGGTGTGGGCTTCTATGCTTGTTATAGGAGTTGACCCATGGGCCCTACTACTTAAGCGAATTATATTTAAATTAATGTATGATAGGACATTTTTTAATATTCTTTATAACATGAAACTAAAAAGTACCTATACCTTTCAAAAAGGTCCAATTAATGTTTGACAAAAAATATCCATTTACCCAAATATAGTTGATTGCGATTAAATACTTATATTTCAAACATACACACAATTTTCCAAAAATAGTGATATGGAACGAACAACTGGAGTTTAATTTGTCCTATGTTTGAAATGACATTTGTCCAACTTCCAAATATATATGACAAAAATACATATTAATTATGAATATTACACATCATTTTATTAATATTGACATACATTATATCTAACAAACTATAAACCTTCCTAAACTATATTGTATCTCAACCATCTGATGTAGGAGCATCCCTGGTTCAAGAGCAATCTTGCATCAACAAAAAACATTTGCATTTCAGTTTGTTTGCAGTTCAGTTTGTTTTCTTTCATTTTCCAGTTCAGTTCAGACAGTTCAATTAGTAGCAGTTTTTGTATTTTGGTCCGCATTCTGCCACAATTGCATTTCACATCTTGTAGAGCTAGACTTAGCATCTAGATTCATTCATCTACATCATATCTAGAATTCAGAGCATTTGAATTAAGTACTAGAAAGATATCGCTATCAGAAGATTGACTATTTTATTAGAATAGAGCATCTTGACAGTCTCTGATAATCAGCTAAAGGAGAAGACTTGTAGAGCATTCCTTGACTTGTGGAGCCTAACAACACAACATTCAATGATCTTTGGTTCATGGCTGACCTTCCCCGTGATCCACACATCATTCCATTCATTTGTGAAGGTGTTCTACATGATTAGGTCCAACCTATCCGTGTTCACGCATTATAGCCCTTCATTGGAGTTTGTGATCTTCCATGGCCAACGCGAAGGAATATTTTGTACTGGAGATGATATATAAGGATGTAATAGATCTCTAGGCAAGCAGTTAACGATTGATTCATAATCCTTAGTTCAAATTTGGTGCGAAGGAGCTTCAAAGCTATATCTTATGCACATTCTAATATTTTGTAATCATGCCTTTGAGCCCTAATTATAAGCCCGCATGATGCCAACTAGATTGTATTTGAATTCTATTATATACTGAATGACTACATCTGTACTTATTTCATATCTTTGAGTTGTTTCTGTTGTGTTGACTCTTGTTGCACGGCCTGGAGAGTTCATTCTGTGAACCCTCCTACCATGATTGCACTAAGTGGTATCAGAGCGAAAGTTTAAATCTTTGGGAGTGAATTGAGCAAAGTTAGTGAAGGAATTCTATAAGATCTTGTTGTGGACAAATTGCCGAACCGAGGCAGGTTACTTGTGTTGCAATCGATCACCGATTGTGAGGCAGTTGTTACTTGGTATCTCGATCGTCAAACTTGAGGTAGTTTGCACTTGATCCTAGGAAGAATGGCGCTGAAGAGAGTCGGCGTTGTTGGAACAATGGCTGGTAGAATGGATGAGATGATGAAAACGATGCAAATTTGTTTGGATGCTGTTGAAGAAGATAGACGAAGAGGATTGACACCGAGACTTAATGTTGAAAGTGATGATGAAGAAGAATTTCAATCTGTTGAACAAATTGGTGAAACCCTAGGAGGTGATGAAGAAGAAGAATCATATCAAGTAAAAATGTTGTGAGCTATTTCAAAGATTGGAAAAAGGCCTAGACTTGATGTGACGAATTATACTGGTAATTTGAACCTTGAAGAGTTGATTGACTAGATAAATGACATGGAAGAATACTATGAATATGAAGAGATTGAAGATTCGGAGAAGGTGAAGTTTGCAAAGACAAAATTGAAAGGACATGCTGCTATATGGTGGAAAGAAGTATAGTTGGAAAGAAACAGAAGAGGAAAAGAAAAGATTACAAAGTGGGAGAGGATGGTGACAAAATTGAAGAATCAATTCATACTTGTTGACTATGAGTTGGAGCTACTGAAAAGATTGCAAAACCTGAGACAAAAGGAGAAATCTGTGAAGGAGTTCACTGAATAATTTCATAAGATGATTATAAGGACATGACATAGTGAAGCAAGTAAGGAGAAAGTGGCTAGATACATCAATGGACTGAGATTGAGCATTCAATAAGAACTGAATTTGGTAAGGATGACATCTTTGGAAGAAGCATATCAATTTGCCCTAAAAGTTGAAGAGAAGATGAATAAAAGACAAGATCTGAGACAGAAAGGTAGAGGATATAAATTTTAGAGAGGTAGAATATTTTTTAGAGGAGATAGATCACATTCAGAGTAGAACAAGTTTGACAACACATTTAGGAAGGAGGACAGAGATAATAATATTTACCGAAGAGATAACAAAAAATTTTACTGGAGAGGAAACCCTAGTGCATACCGAAATGAAGGATATAGAAGAGAGGAAAGAGGATTTGATAAGAGAACATTTAGAGGTACTTGTTTCAAGTGTGGAGGTGAAGGACATAGACCATTTGAATGTAATCAGGGTGGTACAAGTAAGAAGACAAAGAATATTGGAAGAGCAACCTATGTTGAAGAAGAACCTATTGGATCGCCTAGTTCGGTTGGTAAGCCGGAGAAAGGAGAATCATTGGTGATGAGGAGAGCACTATTTCAAGTTGAAGCAAATGGGGAACCACCGCAGAGGAAAAGTTTGTTCAGAACAAGATGCAAATCAAGAGGTAAGTGTTGTAAAGTTGTGATTGATAGTGGTAGTTCAGATAACCTAGTTTCAAAGGAGATGGTGACTAAGTTGAAGTTGGAAAGATTGAAACACCCTATGCCCTATTAGATAGCATGGATTCAAGATGATCATAAGGTACTAGTGAGTGAACAATATTTGGTGAAATTTCATATTGGATCTTATCATGATGAAGTCTTGTGTGATATTATGCCTATGTATGTATGTCATATCTTGTTGGGTAGACCTTGGTAGTATGATAGAAAAGCTATACATGATGGAAGAAAGAATACATACACTATAACATCAAATGGAAAGAGAATTACTTTGATTCCTTTAGAAGATGATCCTAAGAGTGAAGTATGTGGAAATGCTAGAATCTATTTGGTAGATGGAAGAATTTTTTTGATGGCTTGAGACATGAGAATATGTGTTATGCTTTGATTCCTAAGAAACCTGAAACATTGAAGAAAGAAACTAGAGAAGAACAACTGGAGGAGATAAGAGAGTTGCTGACAGAGTATGAAGACATCATATCAGATAATATGCCTGAAGGATTGCCACCTACAAGGAGTATCAGTCATCACATGGATCTTATATCAGGAGCGAGTTTGCCTAACAAAGCAGCACACAGAATGACACCGACAGAAAATGAAGAATTGAATAGACAGATACATGAGTTGCTGAGGAAAGGTTTGATCAAAGAAAGTTTGAGTCCTTGTGCAGTACCTGCAGTGTTAGAACCTAAGAAGGATGGAGAATGGCGAATGTGTACTGACTCGAGAGCAATAAACAAGATCACAGTTAAGTATAGATTTCCTTTACCTAGGATGGATGATATCATGGATTGTTTAAGTGAAGCAAGATATTTCACAAAGATAGACTTGAAGAGTGGATACCATCAGATCAGAATCAGAGAGGGAGATGAATGGAAGACTGCTTTTAAGACAAATGAAGGATTGTATGAGTGGTTAGTGATTCCCTTTGGATTGACAAATGCACCAAGTACTTTCATGAGATTGACGAATGAAGTCTTGAAGAAATTCTTGGGTAAGTTTGTGATTGTATACTTGGATGATATTCTGATTTTTAGTAAGACAAAAGAGGAACATTTGTGGCATATTAGACAAGTTTTGCAGAAATTAAGAGAAGAGAAATTGCTGATAAACATCAAGTAGTGTAGTTTCATGAAGGAAGAACTAGTGTACTTGGGATTTGTGATTTCTGTGGAAGGATTGAAGATGGATCTTGAGAAAGTAAGAGCAATTTTTGAATGGCCTACACTGAAGAGCATTGGAGAGGTTATATCATTTCATGGATTGGCTAGTTTCTATCGAAAGTTCATTAGAAATTTTAGTTCAATATGTAACCCTATGACAAAGACAATGAGAGGTGACAGGAAAGAATTTAAGTGGACATCTAGAGCAGATAAAAGTTTTGAATTGTTGAAGCAGAAAGTGACAGAGCAACCTGTTTTGGCGTTACCGGATTTCAATAAGGTATTTCAAGTTGATTGTGATGCAAGTGGAAATGCAATTGGAGCAGTATTAAGTCAAGAAGGTAGACCTGTAGCATATTTCAGTGAGAAGTTGAATGATGCAAGGAGAAGATATTCAGTTTATGATCAAGAGTTCTATGCCATAATTCAAGCCTTGAAGAAGTGGAGACAATACTTGTTACCTAAGGAGTTTGTACTATGTACATATCATCAATCTTTGCAGTGTTTGAATAGTCAAGGTAAGTTGAATCAGAGACATATGAGATGGGTAGAGTTCATGTAGAGTTACACTTTTGTGTTGAAGCATAGGAGTGGAAAATCAAATAAAGTTGCTGATGCATTGAGTAGAAGAAGAAACTTGTTGTCAGGGATGAGAGTTGAAGTGTTGGGTTTTGATGAATTGAAGAACATGTATGAGGGAGACACTAATTTTGTAGAACCTTATAAAGCATGTAAGGAACTTGTTGTGACAGATAGAAGTAAGTGGCTAGATTATTTTATTTAGGAAGATATGTTGTTTAGAGGAAGTAAGTTGTGCATACCTAAGAGTTCAATGACAGATAATTTGATCAAGGAGAAACATAGTGGTGGATTGGCAGGACATTTTGGCATTGATAAGATAGTGGCTTTAGAAAGTGAAAACTACTTTTGGCCTCAGATACATAAGGATGTTAGGAAATTTGTGCAGAGTTGTAGAGTTTATCAAGTTGCAAAAGGGAGTAGTCAGAATACTGGATTGTATAAACCTTTGACAGTACCGGAGAAACCTTGGGAAGACATAAGCATGGATTTTGTAATGGGATTTTTGAAGACACAGAGAGGAAATGATTCAATATTCATAGTGGTTGATAGATTTTCAAAGATGTCTCATTTCATACCTTGTATGAAGACGACTGATGCAGTGCATGTAGCAGACCTATTTTTCAAGGAGATTGTGAGATTACATGGATTAGCTAAGAGTATAATTTCAGATAAAGACACTATATTTCTTGGATACTTTTGGAAGACACTTTGGAAGGAGATGAAGACAAATTTGAAGTTTAGTTCATCTTTTCATCCGCAGACTAATGGACAGACAGAGGTAGTGAATAGGAGTTTGGGAAACCTATTGGGATGTTTGGTTGGAGAGAAGACAAGAAGTTGGGATTTGATTCTTTTACAGGCAGAGTTTGCATACAATAATTCAATCAATAGGAGTACAGGAAGAACACCGTTTGAGATTGTTACCAGAGTAAATCCTAGAGGAGTTGCAGAATTGAGACATTGGTATGGAAGAGAAGAGAAGTGCAGAAGCAAAAGAATTTGTAGATCATATGAAGACAATGCATAATTAGGTGAAGAAGCATTTGTAGGATATGAACAATAAGTATAAGGAAAAGGCAGATGAGAAGAGAAGACATAAGGAATTTGAAGTGGGAGATGAAGTAATGATATACTTGAGAAAAGAAAGATTTCCAGTTGGGAAATATAACAAGTTGAAGATGAAGAAGTTTGGACCTTGTAAGATACTCAAAAAATTTGATTCAGGAAATGCATATGAAGTAGAGTTACCAGAGACATTAGGTATATCACCTATTTTCAACATTGCAAACCTTTATCAGTATCATGAAGCAGAGTTCAGTGACAACATGGAAAAAGATTTGAAGAAGCAGTTATCACAACAAGCACTAGAGCAGATTGAAGACATTTTGGATAGCAGAGTTGGACGCAGCACTAGAGGAAGACAATACAAAGAATATCTTGTGAAGTGGAAAGGTAGACCAGAAGAAGATTCATCATGGATATCTCAGGCTGAGGTGGACCGTCTTGGTTCTCCCCTAGCCCCAACAAAGTGAGGGACTCACTTTTTCAACAACCCCGAATGTCTGATGTAGGAGCATCCTTGGTTCAAGAGCAATCTTGCATCAACCAAAAACATTTACATTTTAGTTTGTTTGCAGTTCAATTTGTTTCCTTTGATTTCTAGTTTAATTTAGACAGTTCAATCATTATCAGTTTCTGTATTTTGGTTTGCATTCTGCCATAGTTGTGTTTCACATCTTGCGGAGTTGGACTTAGCATCTAGATTCATTCATCTACATCATATCCAGAATTCAGAGCATTTGGATTAAGTAGCGGAAAGATATCTCTATCAGAAGATTAATTATTTTCTCATAACAGAGCATCTTGACAGTCTCTGATAATCATCTAAAAGAGAAGACTTGCGGAGCATTCCTCGACTTGTGGAGCCTAATGACACAACATTCAATGATCTTTGGTTCATGGCCGACCTTCCCCGTGATCTGCACATCATTCTATTCATTTGTGGAGGTGTTCTACATGATTAGGTCTGACCTATCCGTGTTCACATGTTACAGCCCTTCATTGGAGTTTGTGATCTTCCTTGGCCGATGCGGAGGAATCTTTTGTACCGGAGATGATATATAAGGATGTAATAGATCTCTAGGCAAGCAGTTAAAGATTGATTCATAATCCTTAGTTTAGATTTGGTGCGAAGGAGATTCAAAGCTATATCTTGTGCATATTCTAATATTTTGTAATCAGGCCTTTGAGCCCTAATTGAAAGCCCGCATGATGCCAACCAAATTGTATTTGAATTGTATTATATACTGAATGACTGCATCTGTACTTGTTTCATATCTTTGAGTTGTTTCCATTGTGTTTACTCTTGCTGCACGGCCTGGATAGTTCATTCTGTGAACCCTCCTATTGTGACAGCACTACCATCCCATTGAAATGACATATTGTTCCACATATCAACCCTGCTGCAACAACTTCTAGTTCTACCATGTCCAAGTACTGGCTCATTTACTCTAGATGAAGCTTGCAACAATAAAAAAATTATTGTAAGGCTCACCAATAAAGTACATTAGTAACAATCTCTCAAATCCATCACCTACGTATTATTTATAATAGATTTCAAACCATTTCCTTCCATATATTCAAATCCATCCATTAATTCTACAATCTTACAAGAAAATTAAATTCATTTCCCTCCATTAATTCAAATCCATTCCCCTTCAAATCCATCCACTTGTTCTACAACCTTAATTGCATCGATCCCACTTTCCTCATATTACCCAATCAAATGCATCTAAACTAAATATCATCCAATTGTATGCAACCACAGAGATCAAGAAAAAATATGCAACCACACAAATCAATAAAAAAATATGTATTTGTTATGATGCCTATTAAAACAAGTTGTCTTGTATAGATTGCTTTCTACATTTTTAGACACTTGTTGTAGCTTTGATTAAATTTCAAACACTTCTTGGAGCTTTGTTTAAAACTTACAACCTCTGTTTGAACAGTAAGTTGAAACTATATGTTTTTTCAAGTGATCAAATATATGTTTTCTCAAGTGTTTCAAATATATGTTTTCTCATGAGTTTCAAGTCTGATTTAAATAATGATGTTAAAACTTAAATTCAACTTTTCATGATAAAAAAATAAAAAATAAAGATTCAAACATTAATGTTGTATTGTAATATGCAACTAATTCTAGAGATTTTTCTTTTTCTCTTCTAATTAAATAGAAAAACCCACAAGAGGCACAACAATTTGTTGCATTTTGGAGATTACCTATAAAATACATAGCTCATCCCTTTTTACCTTTAAATTGATTAGGGGAAGAAGCTCATCACGTTGTATGTATAATAGGACTACAAGTACAGATCTAACTCTTCAATATCATTCCAAATACATTGTATGTTTAGGGATGGCCTTGTATATAAAACACATGTTGTTCTTTTGTATATGGATGACCTTCAATATGGAGGTGCAAAGGAGATTGTTAAATAGGTGACACGTCAACAAGTGGACACCTTTTCAGTTTAAACAAGTGAGGTGTCTTTGGCTAACTTGGAGGGATGGTGAAAGATAGCCCACACCACCATCAGGCCCTTTCCGCTAATTACTATGATGAATAGGCAGTTTAAGGAATTCAATAATGTCGAAACAACTTTGAACTTTCTCCTTTGTCATCCCAATTCAATGTAATTAATATTTATATAGACGTGAGGTTATATATTTTTGGATGCAATATCATTCCAAGTGCATTATATGTATAGGGATGACCTTAAAATATCTAATGGATCTAACCTTATACTGAAACATAAAAGCTTAAATTTGACTCATCAATATCATTTGAAATAGATTTTAATATTGAAACATACATATATTTTTCCACATACATTTTTAAATATGACTCGTGAATTTCATTTGAAATAGATTTTTATACTGAAACATACATACATTTTTCGCATACAAGTTTAATTCTAACTCGTGAATATCATTTGAAATAGATTTTTATATTGAAACATATATATATATATATATATATATATATATATATATATATATATATATATATATATATATATATATATATATATTTCCACATACAAGTTTAAATATGACTCATGAATATCATTTGAAATAAATTTTTATACTAAAACATACATATATTTTTCCACATCCAAGTTTAATTTTGACTCATGAATATCATTTGAAATAGTTTTTATACTGAAACTGACATATTTTTTCCTCGTACAAGTTTAGGTCTGACTCATGAATATCAGTTGAAATACTTTTTTATACTGACCAACTTATCTCCAAAAATATGATTCATATATTTCATGTTTTTATACAAAAATATACTTACATTTTTATGTGTAAGTGCAAATATAACTCACAAATATCATTCCAAATGCACTGTATATTTCATGTTCTAATATAGAAACATACACTTTATATGTTATTTTATATTCTATGTTAATTAGATTGTTATTATACATTTCAAGATGACCTTTTGTATACGTTCAAGTATATAGAAATGATGGATGATCTTGTCTTAAAAAAACACATTTAAATTAAGTTATACATCAATTTAATATTTTATATTTAAGCTCATCCCTATACATATGATGTTTTTATGCACATAAATGGAATCGTATTCAAGAGGAAGAAATAGAGTTCTAATCAATTTATACATACAACAAGATGAGCTTGATTTATAGTTGGATATTTGTTTGCAGAAAAATGATTTGACTGATATTAAATGAATTATTATCAAATTCTTCTTACATATTATGCACACAATCATTGTAGATGAAGCCCAAACGAGAACTAGGCATGGTGCAAAGATGTTGTGGATGACACATAAAATAGGTGTCAGGATACAAGTAGATGAAGATGTTGAAGTTATTCTTACTATGCACAACCAACTGAACTAGTAATCCAAGTGAAAGCAACTATTATGTCAAAGAAGATTTTACTGTAGTCAGAGATGATAATAGAAGATATGGAAGCTTCCGTGAGAGATGTTGAAGACAACAGATATTCAACCCAGGGTGCAGCAAGAAAATGAGGACTTCTAACTAGTACGTTGACAAATTGGTTGATTGGCGTAACTACCACTAAAATGAAAGGTCCACCCATAGTTTTGAATGTAGATGAAGAGCAAAAGTGTAACATTCTAACTCTCATAACAAGGCATAAAACAAATATTTACCAAGAGATAATTAAACATATAAATCATTAAGTGAAAAAGATTGAACATTTTTTTTAATTAAATATTCTCAAGGAACCAAAATACATCATATATACATAACTTCCTTTATGAATATGCAACATGTATTAATATACAAAATCAACATTTCATTTTTCAATTACAATAATCTACACTTGATAAAATTTACATAGTTTATGAAATACAAGTCACATATCAATAAGTATGCTGCATCTAGAATTCTGATATCCATATCCAAGTCTTGGCGAGTCTTTTGCTGGAAAGAGAGAGCATCTTCTGAGTGCCTTACCTCCAATCATAGACTAGCGGTCCCCCGCTCACCTTCCAATTGGAATTGGCCCTACCCTTCACGAAGAGTATAGACATAAGGAATCCAACTGGTATTTGCCATCTGAGTACTAGTGTTGTATCCTACATAACTCTATCGATCATACAACTCTAGACAATCCTCTAGCTAAGTATGATCATACTGACAGGTTATGAAATCTGGACACGGTGAATCGACTAATGCATGCAGAGACATATGCATTACTTTGGCTAAAGATTCTATATAAATAGATGTTTATAGTAAACATCGTCACATTGTCCACACACCTCTAACTCGACTTGGATACTATCACATCCTGCATTTTGACTTGGTAAACTTGGTTCATTTGATAAATGGTTTTAAATAAAATAGAGTCTTGTATAACTCAAAATCTAGCCTACCCAACTTAGATTAATTCTCATGATCCTATCATTCATACCTTAAGGCTTTATGAGTTGACTATCCATCAAAAGTACCTATTTGCATACTTGTAAAATCCAAGGTCTATGACTGATCGACATCTACTCCACGAGTCCATGACTCAAGTTGATTGTAATAAAACAATTTGGTTTCTTATAAAGGAAAAATCACGACTAACTAAATACAAACTTCTTTAGACAAGCCTAATTCAAAACATTAAAACTCAGGGTTCTCGACCTTTCGTTGTCGACCATTACAGAAGAGCAATACAAGGCTATAATATTCGACATGGTTATAATTAACCTTAACCCTTTGGGTTCTCTTTTGAGTGCTGGTAAGTTTGCAAGTATTATCCTCCTAATATTTTATAATAACAAATATGCTTGAGGAAAATTACTTTGTCGTATTATCTTTCTTGTTTACTTTGATCCTTTTTATTTAAAGAGGTCAATATCAAAGAATAGAATAATTGATATTCTTCATAATCAACGTTATCTATTTCAAATTGAAATATATTTTAGAACTATCTAATAAATCCAAGAGCATGACTACAATACCACACTATGTTTACGTATAGTTAATGTGAGTTATATATCTCAAAACTAAGATATTCTCATGGTTCTCATATAAGTATTTTGTTATCTCATTTTATAGTTTGTAGTACTAACCCCTTACATCAAAACTTAGAATGTAAGATAAAACTACCACTCATTCACGTATAATGAATACAGGAATAAACTTATGTCTAGGTTATTGTCTAGTTACTCTATATAAAATGACATCTTTGGTGTATCAGAGATTCGACATGCATACCCTCAGTTAAACTAATAACAATATACTTAAATAGTATCCTCTATTTTGTTTGAGAGCTCTATGTTGTAAAAATATTCATGGTATCTCTCCAATATTCCACACTTTGCTATAGATATATCTACATTCTCATAAGAGAATGAACTTATGATATAAAACGAATTTTATTGAACATGATTTTAAAAAAATCATAAAAACTATGTATATAGGCTCGGCTCTTACTTGAGTATGTCTCACCAATGCAATAATGGAAATGTTCGACTATATCCTTTCAAAATGAGCTAATATCCTCACCTCGACATGTGCCTAATCTTCTATGATACTGTCCCCCTCCTTACTGCGTTAACCATGATCTTCTATCCTCTGATCAGCTCATAATCAAGTCATTTTTTTGTCCCTCAACTAGTCGTGGCTTTCTCTGTTATGTAAGCCTGAATTTCCTCTTTGTTTTAGCATGTAGGTTGAGGGGAAATGTGGTCATTAAACTCCACTCTTTTCCATTTAACGACATCCCTATAAGTATTTCTCGATTATAGAAATGGTTAAGAGAAGAATGCCTCTTCTTTAAGAAGGTTGTTAACATTTAAACCCACTCTAACAACCTTAATCTCTACTTAAAGAATATTTACTTACTATAATCTAAAAACATAGGTATTATTAACGACAATGCGACTATGGAAATGCAACGTATACTTACATTGCCTCACACGTTATGCATAATATGTGATTGGGTTGAGAAAATCTCCCCTTTCACATATTAGTGAAAAACCGAGTCGATTTCGATTTGATAAAATACAAAAATTCGATGCTAAAAACTATCTACAAGAAACACAATTTTAATTTCTTCCAACTACGTCAATGCAGACTCATACATATTCTCATTTTTGATAGAAAGAACAATGTTTTCGACAAAAAAATTGCCTTGGTCGCAAAATGACTAACGTTCAACCTTGACAACGTTGAATTCACAAAAATGACTAGGCTGACGTTAAAAACACGTTAAAAAGACTCTAAATGACATTGACAACTTGCCAAGTCAAAAATTAAACTTAGACCAACTTGATTAGGCACGACTTACCTTAATCATCAAAGGTTCACTAACTGAAGATACACTATAATCAGACAACAAATGAACTATTCAAAACCAAATGTCTATTCTCCTCTCTCTCTCTCTCTCTCTCAGAGAGTGGTCAAAACCTATTTTCCTGAAAACAACTTGCAATCACCAAACCGAGATTAGTGCATCGTTAGTCCATTCACAAATCTTATGAATAACAAATTAAAACCTCATAACGTAAATTTCACAATTATTTAATCACTTGTATTACTGATATTTAGGAAACCAATGTTTTACTCTGAATTATATCTTAACGTCTAATCATTTATCCATAAAATTCACTACTAATCACATGAAAGTAAATAGTAAAATCAAAGCCAAAATTTGGGATGTAACAAAAAGATTGTTGAATGGTGCAAGGAGATGGCTAAAGTTGGCCATGACCTTGAAATAATTAATTTAAAGAATAAGTTGTGTAGATTTTCCAAATTAGAAGGCCAAACCCATTCAAGGATAGATTCCTAGGTAAATATTGGTGGACATGGTTTAAAAAATGACATCCTGATCTTAGGTTAAGAATAGTTAAAGTACTTGATAGAGATAGAGCATTGAATTTGAGGTTTGCAGTGGTGGTAATGTTCTATGAGACATTTTCAAGAGCTTGTGATGCTTATCCATATGGTCCTTGTAAGATTTTGAACTACGATGAGACTAGTATTCAAGTTGGTCAAAATGGATCAATGCTAGTGCTTGCTAAAAGAGGTAGTAGAAGTGTTTACCCAAAAGAAGATAATGGATCACAATTTTATGTTGTGTTAATGCTGCTGGACAAAGAATTACTGGTCTTTACTTGTTTAAGGGTAAGAAACAATTAAAAAATTACATCGCTGGTTGTGAACCAGGTACATGTATGGTTTCTCAGGCCCATGCATGGATGACAAAAATCTATTTTTAAATCGGTTGCACCATTTTACAAGATTAGTTCCAGGTGGTGTTTCACCCACTAATAGACACCTGTTGATTTTTTATGTCTCTAGAAGCCATGTTGCTTTGACAATAATTCAAGAGGTAAGGTCACTTGGTATTGATTTGCTAACACTACTAACCCACACATCTCACAAACTGAATCCACTTGATGTAAGCATGTTTTTAGCATTCAAGTCATATTTTAAGAGTGAAAGAGCAGCATGGATGGCTACATATCCCAATTTAGACATTAAAAGGGTAGAATTGACACAACTTGGTAGCCTAGCATTTCAAAAGGCATTGATTGTTGATAACATAAAATCTAGTTTTAAGAGGACATGTATATGACCCCTTAATCTAGATGCATTGATAGAGGATATGCATCTTGGTGACACATTTCAATTCACCACATCTAAGGAGCCTTCTGTTGTAAAGAATATTCTTAGTCTTTTAGGTATTGATGTGCCACATTCAGAGGTTGACAAGATAGAGTCAAACCCTCCAAGGGGGAATAGTGTAACTTAGAAAAGAGTCGAGACAATGAATGATGAATTATGTACAAAGTAATAATTATGGTAGTCACATAAGTGTTTGCTTTGAAGTAGACTAGCATAGTTAAGAGGAAGAGGGACCTAGTCTTCCCATAGAGCCAGTCCAACCATCATGGTTGTTGGAGGGGGCTATGAACCTTGGTATTCCTTTGAATTTTGATGAAGACTAAAGTCTTTCATTGTTATCTCCACCAAGCACAATGAATGCATCTCCATTGGTACACTTTTATGCTGATTATGGAGACTGGGAAGTGGGGGAGGATGTTGCAGAATTGGGAGGAGCTTAGGTTTTGGAGGCAAATGTTAGTGAGGTCCAAGTTGAAATTGAAGCAGCATCCAACTGACCATTGGGAGGCTAAATCAATTCCGACATTAGCTAGTTCCTTAAACTACCTGTTCATCTAGTGAAGGATACTTCGAACCATCAAGTTGATAATGGAATTCAACTCAATCGACAATCTCAACTTATCATTACAAATAATTACATGAAGCTATTGATGGAGCAAGAGGACATGAAGAAAGAAATCCAAGAGTTGAAACAAAGAAAGAGAAAGGTTGCAAGAATTGTTGCTAGAGAATTGAAGGAGCAATAAAAAATGGAAAGAGAACTTCAAGGACAAGAAAATGAACTACAAAAAATTTAACAAAGGAGAAATAGAGGATTCAATAGGAACAAGATAAAAAAGAGAAAGAGTTGGAAAAGGCAAAGAAAGAATTGGAGAGGTAAAGATGTTTGAGCAATCCATTAAATCCCTTTCCCAAACAACATGCTATATTCAAGGACATGGTATATATTCACTGCTCTCTGTATTCTACCACAACGCCTTTTGCAGGTATTACCCAAGGGAATTCAAGTAGCAATCTTACAACTTCTCAAACAACAACCATGGAGGACCATTTGGTTGGGAAAAGTTCACCAAGCAACAACACATCAACAAACTCCATGTCATCATCAGGATTATCCTTTCCACCATGGTTTTAGTGAATTGTCATACCTTCATATAAGACATGGACTTATTATAATTGTAGTTTGGATTTTGGATTGGATTGGTATGAATGTGGAAAGGCACGAGGTGGATACTTTTTTTAGTGGCAAATATGTCATTGTCTATAGTAAATAGCATGATAGATTGCATGCCATTTTGTTTAATCAGTTAAGACCATATGAGTGTGCAAAAACATATATGTTGAAGTTCTATTTTCATTTTAAAGGTCATCCACATATATACAACGAACTAATCAATCTTATTTGTTTGTTGTTGTCTATACCATTCTATTATGTGATTGAGTGAATTACTGTTGTCTATACCATTATGTTAATATTTTAGATTTATATATCCTTATGTTAATCAACTTAAAATTGGTTTTATGTAGATATACATATATCTACATACACACACACATATGTACACACATACACGCATGTGTGTGCATATGTACATAAATATGTAGAGATATGTATCTCTATACATATCTCTACACACAATATATATATACGTGTGTGTGTGTGTGTGTGTGTGTGTGTGTGTATATATATATATATATATATATATATATATAGAGAGAGAGAGAGAGAGAGAGAGAGAGAGAGAGAGAGAGAGAGCTATGTATAATCTCTACATGTATGTATATATATGCAAAGATACATATGTAATATGTACATATATGTATAGATACATAAACATATATATTTATAGAGATGTATGTATATACATATATCTATCTATCTCTACATATATATATGTATACATACTATATGTGTATGTATGTATATATCTATGTATATGTATATGTATATATATACACACACACACATATATCTCTACATATATGTACATGTATATATATAATCACACATATGTGTATATATATACATGTATACATATGTATATATATATACATATATACATATGTATATAATACATATATAATCTATATATGTACATAGACATATATATGTATGTATGTATCTCTACATATCTGTATATGTAGAGAACCATATATATGTACATGTATATATATGTATGTATGTATGTATGTATCTCTACATATATATGTGTGTATATATATACATATATATGTACACACACATATATATATTGCTAAAATTACCTTGTTTAGGTCTAGGAACCTTCAAAGTATGGGGAAAACCCCTGAGTTCTGATTGTTTCCATATATCATATCCTTGTTGACGAGATATCAAGAAAATAAACTATACTAAACTACCCATCCTACCGAGTAATCAAAACAGGTGAATCCTTAACACAGTACTACACCCATCACATTGTTTAACATATTAACATAAATTCTGAGAAACTACCTAGGGTCAGGGCAAATTACGCAGCCTTGACCCACCAACTACAACATAGTTACATTTTTTGCACACCTCATTCTCTTTTGTAGTCGCTATCCCCTCCTCTTTGACATCATCTTCCTCTAAGTTACAATACTTGAAAAAGAACATAATCGCCTCCTCTAGAAGGTGATCTACATCTTTTTGGCTATCGCCTCAATTGCCAGTTGCAAACATATTTGCCTTCTTTTGATGGCATGCAGGTGCTCCAAAAAATAGTCGAAGTGGACTTCTTCTTGGTTGACAACATCGCCAATGTAGTCATGCAAAATATATGAATTTGTAGTATTGAACAACATGATCGTGCTAGATAGATACTGGGTTGCATTGAACGTGTTCCATCTACCTCCAGTATATGTAGGATCCAGCAACAATTTTGCCATTGTCGAGTGAATTCCCATCCCTAGCACGCCATCCATACTCTTCGTTGATTCCCAAATGTGGACCATCCAATTCCACAACACAGGGTCACTAATCTCATTATCAACAAAGGCCATGAAGTTTGCAACCGCTTCCTATCCCGTTACCCTCCTCTTTTGCTGCCTCTCTCTTCCTTCTTTCCCTTACCACTACCATTGTCCACCATTTTTCCCCCTAAATGATGAGCACCAATTGTAGAAGCCATAGAAATTGCGACCCACCAAACTCTCCAACGCATAATATGCAAGGAATGAAGAAATGAATGCACGATCAACCTTCGTTAAAGCATTTACTATCAATCTAGGAGTCATCCTTTTTAATAATGACTTCGCTCATGCTAGTTGTCCCATCTGCCATCGCTCAATCCCATTATCAAGTGTGTGTGTGTGTGTATGTATCTCTACATATATATATGTATGCATATATATATACATATGTATGTGTGTATATATTTACATATACATATAAATACATACATATAATATATACACATACCGCCATATCAACCTTCAACAAAGGCATGAGTATGGCTCGCTGGCTAGCGTTTTTGAAGCAGCAATGGTGACTGCACAAGCCTGGAGCCTATTTCATGAAGGGATAAGAAGAGATAATATGGAGACACTCAACTACTTTCTGGGTCAATATGGATATCTCTTATCTCTATCACAAGTAAATAGGGCTTTTGAGCTTTCAGAGGGCCTAAGATATTTGTGGCACCTTTGTAAGCCCTCTGTTTGATTGTAATTTCCTGGCACACTTGGTTGAGCTAATGCTTTATCTCTTTTGTTGTTGATGTTTTAATGGAATGGGAGCTACCCCTTGGTAGTGCTTGTTGATCAATACACACACACATAATCTATGTATGTATGTATGTATATATGTATATATACATGTACTATATATATCTATATAGTAGAGATACATATATACATACATAATGTATATAATGTATGTATGTATGTATATATATGTGTGTGTATATAATGTATGTATGTATGTGCATGTGTGCTATATATATAGTAGAGATACATACATACATACATTATATACATTATGTTATGTATGTATCTCTACTATATATATATATGTATGTATGTATGTATGTATAATATCGCTACAAGTCTATTTTGTTCCCTAATTAGAAATATATAATGAAATAAAATAAAAGTTTCAGATTTATATATCTTTATGAGTGGACAACTCAGTTTATGTTAATTGGCTTGGAAATGGACACACATACACATATAGTGTATATATACATATATACATTATATACTTTTATTTCACAATGTATACATATACATATATTTATAGGTATATACATATGTATACCATGTATATATGTATATGTATACAATGCAATGTATACCGTGTATACATACATACATGGTATACATTGTATTGTATACATATGTGCAACAATTGTTACACATATGTATACAATACAATGTATACCATGTATGTATGTATACACGGTATACATTGCATTGTATACATATACATATATACTTGGTATACACATATATATGTATACATATACATGTATATATTTACATTACATGTACATGTACATATACATGTATATGTATATATATATTATATATATATATATATGTATACATATTATATAATATATATGTATACGTATTATATATATTACATGTAATATATATATGTATATATATATATATATATAATAGTTATGTTTATTTTAATCAATTTGGAACTAGGTTTTAAATATTTTTATTCCAAATGGGCTTTTCAGGGTATTAAATATCAAACGTGTTCCATCTACCTCTAGTATACTTAGGATCCAACAACAATTTTGCCATTGTTGAGTGAATTCCCACCCCTGGCGCCCCATCCTTTCTCTTCACCAATTCCCAAATGTAGACCATCCAATTCCGTAACACATGGTCATTGATCTCATTGTCAACAAAGGCCATAAAGTCTGTGATCACTTCCTCTCCCGTTACCCTCCTCTTTCGCTGCCTCTGTATCCTCTCTTCCTTCTTTCCCTTACCACTACCAATGTCCACCATTTCCCCCCCTCCCCCCCAAATGATGAGCACCAAGTGCAAAAGCCATAGAAATTGCCACCCACCAAACTCTCCAATGCATAACACATAAGGAATAAATAAATGAATGCATGATCAACCCCTATTAAAGCATTTTCTATCAATCTGAGAGCCGTCCCTTGTAATAATGATTGCACACTTCCCCCTCGTGCTAGCTATCCTGTCTGCCATCGCTCAATCCCATTATCGAGAGTGTATATATATATATATATATATATATATCCTTAAAAATTCATTGGAATAAAAACATTTAAAACCTAGTTCCAAACTGATTAAAATAAATAGAATTGTTACATATATATACCCTTAAAATCCCTCTAGAATTAAAATATTTAAAACTATATATATACCCTAAAAATCCCATTGAAACAAAAATATGTAAAACCCATAACATTCATTCTCAATTTACATAGTGAAAAACAAAGTGAAATGAAAACATGAGCATATAGGATCATTGCCCTACCATTTTCTTTGTGAAATCTATCTTGGGTATCAAACTAGGACAAAATCAAGTCAAACTATATAAAAAAAAGGTTTGCAAAAATTGGTTATTTCCTTAGAGAATGATTGTGTTGAAAAACACAAGTCGTAACATGAATAGCGGACACCTCGTGGTTGCAGGATTAAACAAATAGACTTGTTGGTTGCAAAACACGACTCTCAAGCTCTTTGCTACATGGCAAGAGGCATAATACTAGACCGACATGGTAGATATTGCTCTATGATAGGTCCTAATTTCCACGTCGTTGGGTTTGGAGGTCTTCCACAATGGGGAAGTTGGAAATGATGACTGACAATGGAGAGGAGAACAAAGGGGTGAAAGTGTCTGATGTAAATGCACTAAGGGAGAGGGGCCAGTAGCCGCCCACCCTAACTTCACGCATGTCAAGCACATAGCTAGACATTTCAAATTTCGATGATTTTTTTTTGGGTTTTTTCGTATGCGACCGAAGAGCTTAAAGCTATTCTTTCGGCTTCTGGGCACTTATACATTTCCCTGTAGGACGCATTATGTGCACATGGGTCAAAAAATGGTCATTTCAACATGTCGCCCCATACATCCGCACCGATGTGCCAGTAATTGCTCGCCATCACATTTGTACACTTGTCTTAATTTCATTGGTTAATTTACAAATCTATTGGTGCATTTGTGAACATGTATTGATGCATTTGTGAACATGTATGGGTACATTTGTGTTAATTTATGTGGTTGGTATTTTACATGTATTAGTTCTTTTTAAAAATTTAATTGGGGGGTCAAGTGATTAAAAACATAGCGGTTATTGGGGCGTGGGCGCCAACTGGCCCCTCTCCCTTAGCTAACCACCATTAATTCCCATATTGAAGAGTTTAATGTTGGCAGCATTCAGTTAACAAGCCTCTCTGTCTTAGCGATGGCATGGCGCGAAATCGGGAGTGGGGGTACATGTCTCCAACGTCAGTCATTGCCACGAGAACTCGTCCATGTGAGGAGTCCACAAAAATCAAATCTAGAAAAATGTGTCGGACAGAGGTGGAAAGGAGATTGTTGAGTAGGTGACATGTCAACAAGTCCACCATGTTAGTTTAAATGCATGACGTGTCTTCGACTAACGTGGAGGGGTGGCAGAAGGTAACTCGCACCACTATTCCGCCACCCCTTTGTCGGGCCCTCTCTCCTAATCTATACATTAAAAATAACTTAATCATCATGACCCAAAACATAAAAGAAAAAATCATTACAATTGTCACCATTACAATCAGAGCTTTAAATTTGACGATTGACCTTGCATGTCAAGTAATTTTTTAATGATGGTTATCTATTCAAAGGTGCCCTTAAAATATTATGAGATACTTTAGTATAAGTAAAATTATATATGAACCAAATATATATAGGGGTGGTGAAAGGTAACTCGCACCACCATTCCGCCACCCCTCCCTTGGGCCCTCTCCCCTAATCTATACATTAAAAATAACCTAATCATCATGACCCAAAACATAAAAGAAAAAATCATTACAATTTTCACCATTAGAATCAGAACTTAAATTTGATTGACCTTACCCATGAAGTAATTTTTTAATGACAATTATCTATTCAAAGGTGCCCTTAAAATATTATGATATACTTTAGTATAAATAAAATTATATATAAACCAGGGCAGGGGCCCTGGGTCGACTGGCTAAGATTTCTTGTTGCAGGTAAGGAGGTCATGAGGTCTAGTCTCCCCCCGTCCCCGTGGTACTGGAGGGCGTGTCGCGCCAGCGTCACCGGTCATGTGAAAAAAGTTTACTAGGTGCACTGCGACAAAAAATGTCTAAATACGGCTATACGACCATCAAATTTAGGCCCTCATCACAATAACCGGTTTAGGGTTAGTTTACCGGCTCGGGCCCGCAACATCATCGCTGTCAAGTAATATTCTAAATTTCAGGTGCTTATAAAAATCCGTGGCCCGTGGGAGAAGCGATGTTTACCAAAGCGAAAGGATCTGAGCGCCATCGTTTCAAGGGTTTCAACACATTTTAACAAGAAAAAGACAGATGGCTAAGTTCGAGCCAGAGATTTCTCTGGAAGAATTAATGGACAGATTACAGATTAAGCTCTCGTATTTACCCACGGATTCCTTAATTTCCAACGCCTGTGACAAAATAATCCAAGGTAAAGCCAAATCAAAGCTCGAACAGGAGGAAGCCAAGCTGAGAGAGGAGGTAATTCGCCTCATTCTCTACGGCAAGCGGGACTCTCTCCGGCAAAATTCCGGCGAGTCTGTCAATGTCGGCGGACATCATATCTGTCTAAGCTGCTCGGAAAACACGGAATCCGGTTGCCGTCTGTGGGAATGGCACGGCCATATTATGATATGTGATGAGGAGAAGGGATACGATACAGAGTATGTGTATGGAAATTATTTCGAGGAGATTGCTGAAGACGAGCCAGAGGAGACGACTGAAAATTCTCTTCTGCGGGGGCTACTTGATAAGGCCGATGAAACTAATGTACGTATTTTGTGTAAGAATGTTCAGATGGCTACTCTGTTCAGCCGCTGATTCTGCCTAGGGTTTGCAGCTCATTAGGGTTTCTGCTTCGATTTTTAAAAAATGGTTTTGGGTTGTTGTGAATCAAAAATTCGGCGCGAGATTCTTAACGTTTTATCTAAAAATCTAAGTATCACTTTAAAATGTAGTGTGAAATTGTAATAATGTGATTTTTTTTTGATTCAAACCAGGCAGACAAGTATTATGTAATTGCTAGCCACAATTGTGTACCATAATTTTTTAGAAAGTATAAATAAAAAACTCGAATAGGGAGAGATATATTATTTTATTTATGTAGAATAATATTTAAAAATAGATGTATTAGATTTATAATATTACTTTTTGATATATTTGTATACGTTTTTGGATGACTCTATGCAGATCATAGATGCATAATTGTAGTTATTTTAAGAGTATACTGAAAAAATCTTCCTAATGTGTTCTTATTGTTGAATATTTATTTGTAAATTAGAGACATTGTAATTATACCAAGGTATTCTTTGGAAATCAATCATCATCAAAAATCTTCCTATGTGTTCTTAATCATTGAATATTTATTTGTAAATTAGAGACATTGTAATTACACCATGGCATTCTTTGGAAATCAATCATCAAAAATCAAGAGGATGTAAGACTTTGAAAACAAAGATGACAAAATGATCTTTTTAGAATGTTTATAAATAGATCATTTTTAAATAATAAATATATAAATAAATTAAAGCCAAGGAAAAAAATATAAAAATAATAAAAAAGAAAAGAAAAAACAAATAAATTAAAGCAAAAGAAAAAATATAAAAAATAATAAAAAAGAAGAGAAAAAAATAAATATATTAAAAAAATCCTAAATGAGGAAATAAATAAATTAAAGCAAAGAAAAAAATATAAAAAAGAAAAGAAAAAGAAAGAAACAAATATATTAAAAAAAACTTTAAAAAAGTAAATGAGGAAATTAAAGTGCTTTGAAAATAAAGATAATATTTTTATTGATTTTTTTGTTTTTAAATAATCTTTTTTAGAATCTTTATAAATAAATCATTTTTAAATAATAAATATATAAATAAATTAAAACAAAGGAAAAATATAAAAAATAATTAAAAAAAGAAATATATTTAAAGAATAAAAAATAATAAAAAAAAGAAAAAAAAAGAAATATATTTAAAAATTCTTTAAAAAGGTAAATGTTAAAGCAAAAGAAAAAAATATAAAAAATAACAAAAGAAGAAAAGAAAGAAACAAATATATAAAAACATCTTTTAAAAAAAAATGAGCTTTAAAAATAAAGATAGTGTTTTTATTATTTTTTTAGAAAATTATAATAACAAAATGATGTTTTTACAATCTTTATAAATAAATTATTTTTAAATAATAATTATATAAATAAATTAAAGCAAAGAAATATATATATATATATATATATATATATAAAAGAAGAAAGAAAGAAATATATTTAAAAAATCATTAAAAAGATAAATGAGGAAATAAATAAATTAAAGCAAACTAAAAAATATAAAAAATAATAAAAAAAGAAAGAAACAAATATATTAAAAAAATCTTTAAAATGGTAAATGAGGAAATTAAAGTGCTTTAAAAATAAAGATAATGTTTTTATTGATTTTTTTTAGAAAACTATATATTAATAAATAAAAAGAAGGATTGAAGATTTTACAAGAGTTGAGAAGGAAATTGGGATATTTGATTTCAACTTATACCAATGTTAATAATGATTGTTATTAAAGAGTATACAAGATAGTTTTTGTATGAGTACAATCCAAAATCCGTTTTCCAAACCTAAAAAAAGCCATAAAAATAAAATCTTGTTGCCACTTGAAGTTAGTGGATTGATGATATGTGCTCACATATCTCATTTTTGTGTAACCTATGTAAATTCCTCTTAGAACACAATTATTTTAATATTACAAGTTCATTTAAATATATAGCAATGTCGATATAAATACTCCTAAACCTATATTCACCTATGATCTATAGGCACCAAGAAAGTATTCTAATCATGTCATAGTGATAGCTAAAAAATATTAAGTGATGTATAATGGTTTTGCTATATATATATATATATATATATATATATATATATGCACCATTTAGTAATAGAACTATAAATATTTGTATCTATCGACCATTTGATAACACTTCCAATTATATTTTTCATTTTCTCTGACCATTTATTATGGTGTGTGATTACAAAACTGTGATAAAAAAACATTTGTTGAAAACTTGTATGCAGTTATCCCAAATGCCTTTCCCAATAATAAACTCCCAAAATCCAACTTGTCTGAATAAATTTACATGACTAGACCTCCCATATGGATGGAAAACATGTGATAGATTGACCATGGTTGTCGCATTTGAAAAAGCCTAATAATTTAGGTGCTTTACATATTTAATGAAATAATTAATGAACAAGAAGCAGAAATACTGGTGCGCTTGAAATAAAAAGACTTAAGATGTTATTGAAGCAATAGATCTTAAAATAATTTCCGAAGTAAAACACAACTTTTTTTGGCTACTCTTTTGATCTCTATAAAAAAATTCATTTGGTATTTTTGGAAAATCAATTCTGCCTCTGTATCTTTCCGCCAATGCTTAGCTTATTTTATTGAAGTCTAGATTCCCCACGATAACAAATGAAACATTGGTTTCATGGTTTATATTCTTTGGTTATGTGCCATATTGAATATCTAGAAATGAAATGAAATTATATCAAAATTGTTGACTAGGGTTAGGAAATGACAAATGGGAGTGCTATGTACACCTAAGTGTGACTTGTGACTTGATATATTTTAGTAGAAAAGTTATTATTTTTTTAATTTTTTTAAAAGAGGGGTAAAAATTTATTAATAATCAAACCACAAGTACAAAACTAGGAGGGCAGCCGACCCAGAAACAACAAGAGTCTAGAACAAAGCACCATCACCACAACTATCCAAACCAGAACCAAGAGCATATCCCCAACCCCAAAGCCCCAAGTAGGGACCTCAGCTAACCATCTATATCCTCTAAAATCAACCTTCCCAAAATATGAACACCATCTTGGGACAACCAGTCCCAGTCACTAACATTCCAATCCTCCACCTGCTCCGAATCCCACTTATCCAAGCAATCCGCCACACTGTTCAATTTCTGAGGGACATGGACAAAAGAAATAAAGTCCATCGAGTGACTCAATCACAAAATCTGTCGAACCACTGATGCGAACTACCATTGCACACCATCCACCACCCGCTCATTCAACAGGTTAATCACAATCTAGGAATCAAACTCACAGATAACCTTGCACCATCCTAAAGCACACCCTCTTTACAGAGCACATAGAATAGCTAGAGCCTCCATAAGGTTATTAGCTTGATGCCCCTTATAGATAGAAAAGTAAAAAAGGACAACACCAGAGCCATCCCTTCCCAATCCCCTAATCCCAGCATGACCAAGGTTCCCCCTGGAAGAGCCATCTGTATTAATCTTAAAAATTCCTGGAGGAGGAGGAGACTAACTACCATCTCTCTAAATCTTACTCTTAGAATGACCCCTTTTCCTAGACCAGGAAGAGCATGAGCCTCCAATAACTAAACTCAAATTATGCACCACCTGCAACTCTCCAATGTCCAACTTAGAAGAAAGATCAAATTTAGTTGCTAAGGTCTCCTGAAGCATACTAAGAATCCTCTGCCACACCTGCTAAACCTCCAACTTCCTCCCCTAAAAGATCCTCTGATTCCTTTCAAGCCAAAGCTACCACTAAATAAAAGGACCAATATTCTATGCCATATGCAAAAAAGAAGCCTTAGCCGAGGGCTTGCCCAAACTTCTCCAAAAATCAACCAAAGAAGAAGCATGAACACAAGCCTGCCTCCAAGCATCCCACCAAAGATGCTAGATCTCGCAAGCCAAGGGACACTGAAAAAACAAATGGGCTTGACACTCCTCACCACCATTGCATAGGAAGCAAATAGAAGGACCCTAAAAAACTCTTTTCTGCAAGTTATCCCAAGTGAGGCAATGATTCTGAGCAACCAACCAAAGGAAGTAATTACATTTTGGCCATCCAAACTTATTCCACACAAACTTCCACCAAGGAGAGTGCATCTCCCCAAACTTATGCCTATCCAGCTCACGATATCCAGAGGCAACTGAATAAATCCCCTTTCGGATTAGGACTCCAAGCAAGGGCATCTCTCTCCCCTAGAGAACTGCAAACTCTGCCCTCCAAAATCTTAGCTAACTCCTCTTGATCCACCAGTAGCCCCTCGGTGGCCACTTAGACACAACTTTCCATCTATAAACCTCCACTTGCCCCAACCATTGAACAACTTTGAAATGCTCCACATGACACCACCCAACATCAAGAAAGATGTTGCACAAGGGTTGTAAGTGCAGGTACATCGACAAGATAGGTGGATGCCCATCCCAAGAATCATACCAAAACAGGGCCTCAAACCCTCTATTACAAATCCAAAACAACCCCTGCTTAATTAATTTGGCTCCCCTTTTAAGAGTACTCCATATCATAGATCCCTTACTAGAGAGGCAAATTCTTGGAACCTCAACATCTTCCACCCCACTACCCCCCCCCCCCCCCCACAAATATTTATAGTTAAGGATCCTAGCCCAATCTTGATCCTGACAATTACACCACCTCCAATACAACTTGGCAGCCAAGGCTTGACCAGTAGGATTAGCCTGCCGAAGACCAAGACCCTCTTCTTGTTTCAACCTACAAACAGAATCCCACTCGACAAGACTCCACATAGAAGACTCCAAATTACCAACCTGTAAGAATTGTTTAGAAAGAGCTTCAAATTCGTTAATAAAGCTAGAGGGAGCCCCTTGGACAAAGCACCAATAAATGGGGAGAGCTTGAATCATGAACTTTAATAAAGTAACTCTCCCAATTGAGGACAACCATCCGCAAGTCTAATGAGTAACCCGCTTCTAAAATTTGTCCAGAATATCCTGTCAAAATCCTCTAGACAACGAGCCAACATTGATGGGGATACCAAGATAAACAAGAGGGAGAGCCCCAATCTAGAATCTGAGAATCCTTGCAATTCTGTTTTGAATAAGAGGAGTATTAAAGAAGAAGATGGAAGACTTATCTTCATTAATCCTCTGACCTGAGGCAACCAAATACGTATCCAAAGCCTTCCTAAAGTTAACCGCCTCATTGACCTTAGCTAAACCCATCAAAGTCATGTCATCAACAAATTGTAAATGAGAGTGAGGAGGCAAATTGTTGCCCCAAGTCCAACCATGAATCAACTGTTGACCCACATGAGACTTTATGAGTCTTCCTAATCCTTCAGCCAAAAGGATAAAAAAGTACGGTGACAACGGGTCCCCCCGCCTAAGGCCCCAAGTAGTACCAAACAATGTAGTAGGCTCACTATTGATAAGAACAGAGAAAGAAGTCGACGTAATAGAACTCATAACCCAATCAACCCAATCATTCCCAAAGCCAAATGCCAACAGGACTTTACAGAGAAAGGTCCATTTGACTCTATCATAAGCTTTGGCCATATCTAGCTTAATGAACATTCCTTTCTCCTTGGAAACTGCCATGGAATGAATAGCCTCCGTTGCCACAACAACCACATCAAGAATTTTCCTTCCAGCCACAAATCCACCCTACTCCTCTAAGATCAGACTATTGAGCCAAGACTTAAGTCGTTCCGCAATCAACTTCGTGATAATCTTATAAATAATGTACACAGAGAAATTGGCCTAAAGAGATTTAGCGAGTTAGCTCCAATAGTCTTAGGAATAAGAACTAGGAAAGTAGCATTCAAAGCTTTCTTGCATCTACTTATTTCTCTGTGACTCTCTAACCACCTCAAGAAGATCAAATTTGATAATCTCCCAAAATTCCTGAAAGAACTCTACCAGAAAGCCATCTGGCCTAGGGGCCTTCCCCCTTTTCCTCTGAAACACTACCCTCTCCAACTCAATCATGAAAATGGGACTGAAGATAGCCTCATTCATCTCATTAGTCACCAAAGAAGGGATACACTCCAGAACCTTATTCTCCTCAATAACTGCAAAGGGAGAGTCCTCTGTAAACAGAGTTGAGAAGAACTGACTAGCCTCAACAGAAATCTCTCAGCCAGAGGACAATATAACCCCTTGGGAAGACACCAAGGAAGAAATCCTACTCCCATGTCTCCTATCTTTGATAGTATTGTGGAAGAAAGAGGTATTTCTATCTCCTTCCTGTAGCCAGTCAATCCTCATCTTTTGCTTCCAAAAAATTTCCTCATGCAATTCACATTCTGCTAGCGACTTCATAGCTTCTGTTTCATCCCGGAGTCTCTCCATAGTGAGTTCCAAATCCCTACTCTGGTGGGTAATATGATCCACCTATGATTGAGTAGCTACCTTAGCTTGAAAGATGTTACCAAAATAATGTCTATTCCACTTCTTAAGCTAAAACGTCACATACTATAACCTTTTAACAAAAGAGTACATAGTAGTACCATAAGTCATCTTTCCTTCATTCCACCAAGCAACCAAAAAATCTTGAAGAGAAGGGTCCCTTAGCCACATTAATGAAAACTTAAAGGAAGGATTCTTAATTGTTCCAAACAGGGAGGTTGAAAGTTTAATAAGCCAATGGTTTGATCCCTACCAATCCAGAATATTTGAAATCGTAGCCCAATTGCTGCCAATCCAAAAACTAAAAACCAAAAACCTGTCCAGCCTTTCTAAGATACAATGTGCCCCACATCTTTTGTTACTCCATGTAAATAAACCATTGGAAGGTTTAACATCCACAAGATTAAGGCCAAAAATATTATTTCTAAACATCGTAAAAGAAGGATCCAATATGTCTAAACCCCCTTCTTCTCATCCAAACTAACAATCACATTAAAATCCCTAGCCATAATCCAAGGAAAGAAAGGGGCTAAGGATCTAACATACCAAATATGAGACCAGAGAGAAGACTTTCCCTGAGCATCAACTAGGGCATAAACATTGGTGAAAAGAATAGCTTCACCAGATTCATAACTAGTCACAAGCATTGACATAGAGAATCTACTCGAGATCCACCAGAGAGGAGAAACCTTGCATGGGTCCCATAAGCAAACAACTCCACCTACATTGTCCTGGGCCCCAATACATTGCCACTGACCTCTAACCCATAAACTAGCTGCTATGTTGGACATAACTTCCACCGACAACTTCAATTCCTGAATGAAGAACAAATCAGGAGAATGAAAATGAATCAACTCACGAAGAACCTTTTGTCTAGGGATGTTGTTCAACCCCCATACATTCCATGAAAGCACGATCATCTGTGAGAAGTAGCAAAGTGGGAATCAATGGTTTTAACTAACCCTGATTCCACCAAATTCTTACCTGTCAACTTAACTTTGTCCTAATCTTTCTTCCTACCCAACTTTTGGGGTAGCTCCCAAGCAACCTTTTTGAGATTCTTTTTCTAGATCCCAAGAGGGGGCTGGGCACTGCTACCAACCTGAGGAGAATGAACTGTCTTTGTCGAAGGCAGACAAGGGGGATCCTGACTCAATCTAGCCTCTACTACCTCTACCTTAGCTGGCACCACTAGATCTTGATCTGTTTCCATCTGTGAACCTACTACCACCACTTGAATGTTAGAAAATTCATCATCTTTTGAGCCTTCTTGAGCCAACCCCATGAGGCTTAGACCTTCACGCAGATCCTCTGTGGTTAACCCCTGCTGGACTTCCGCATCTAGTGCATCAAAATGGTTGTACAAATCATCAGTCTGCCTATCTTTGAGAGTTCTCTTTTGTCCTCTTCCTTTATTATGGGGCTTTACTGGAATAAACCCCTCCTTGTCTGTCACTTCTGTTGCAGCTGGGGCTTTCCCCTTATCTATCCTAGGAGCAAGCTGTGGAGGTTTATCAGGCTGGGTTCCTGCACAATTAATTCTGAGGCACTTCTTTTGCAAATGCCCATACTCATGATAGATATGACATTGAAAAGGGAGAGCCTCATAATCCAATTGTTGAGTCCAGGAGGAAGAACCTAACTGGATTTCCAGAGAGTCTTGAAAATGATTGTTTAAATCAATTTCAACAAAAATGCGGGAAAAATAAATTACCTTTTTATCCAATGTCTGTTGCGAAGGACCCACCTACTTGCCCAAAAGCAACGCAACCATATGTAAAATATCATTCCTCCATAATTCAAGCGGGAACGAAGGAAGTCAAACCCACATCGGGACCCTAGAAAGAAGCTCCTCTATCGGATTAAATCTAACATGCCAGGGCCTAATAAAAAGCCTAACCTAATTATGAAAGTACGACCCCTGTCAAAGGCCTTATTACGATCTGACAAGTTTGAAAACACCACGAGAAAGTAATTATTTGCTGCCAGCATTACCTCCATGTCACCTTTGAGATTCCAGGTACTTCATGTCCGGGATTCGATGAAGGGCAAAGAGGCCTGGATCCCCATAAACTTACAAATAAGGGCATGTTTTACCAGATAAGCCACATCTTCCTCCACAGATTTCAGTTGGATCACTAAGATCGACATTTCCTGACTCCGCTCGAGGCATCCATTCATGTTGGAAACACATGGGCCACCAAACAAAATAGTGTTCTCACCATTCAAACACTGACCATGATTTGAAGAAGAGGGATCACCTCGATTGAGAGCCTCCCGAAAAGAGATCAAAGAGCCATCTACCAGCCCTCTAT
This sequence comes from Cunninghamia lanceolata, assembly GCA_027924645.1. NCBI lineage: Eukaryota > Viridiplantae > Streptophyta > Pinopsida > Cupressales > Cupressaceae > Cunninghamia > Cunninghamia lanceolata. The sequence goes on along the minus strand of BSBN01000726.1, from coordinate 10,031,221 downwards.
TAAGCCCCATAGCCTACAAAGGCAAAAGAAAATAAAGCCTACACTAGAAGGAGAAGGCAAAACCTCCTATGCACCAAAACCATAGCTCTAAAAATTGCCAAAAACCAAACTGTCGCCACTAAAAACTCTGTCACATCTCGTTTTTGGACTTTATTTATAATTTAAATTATTGGACAATTTTACTATGATTGTTTTACTATTGAGTGATTCCACATGTGTGTGGTAAAATAGTTGATATTTAAAATGCATAAAAAATTGAAAGTCGATTGATGACCAGTTATTATTAAGATTATGGATGTATATCTTGTCTTGCTTCGGTTATGATTATAAGGGCTAACCTATTAATGGAAATCTAAGTGCAACTGAATGCAGGAAGAATGTCGAAGATGAGAACATGGTTGAGGTAGAAATGTTCTAGCTGCCAGGAAAGAGTTGTCATGATGGATAAATCTGATGCATGGACACACACACACACTTAATTTCATGTCATATTGCAGCGTTGAGTGGCTTTATTGTGCATCGTTATGTGGTTGCTAGTCTTGTTTGAGCATTTTATATAGAGAATGAATGTGATTGATGCTTAACAATTAGATAAATATGTGATTCCGTTGCTACAATATGTTTATTTGAATGCATAAGTTAGTCATGTAATTATAATTTCTTTCGACTTTAGATTTAATGAAAATTATATGAGTTGTTTTCAATTAATTTATTTGTTAATTATTAAAAGTGTTTATTATTGCTTAAAAAAATTATCTTGTTAGATTAAAATATATATGTTTTATTAAAGACAAAAATATAAAATCAAGAATATGTATTATAATAAGAAATCTAAAAATAATAAATAAATTAAAAGATCTATTAACTAAATCTAAAATTAAATCTTTTCCATGCAAATTTGAACGGACTTATGAGGGAGTTAAAAGAAAAATTAAAAAAAGAGAAATTGGTGGTTTTTTTTTAACGCATGCAAAACTGTAGATAACTATAGTTCAAGCATTAAAAAGGGGGGTCCAAAAATATGACCGCTATGATTAGAGAAGGCAGAAGTGATAAAAGGGAAGGGGAAAAATGCAGTGCAAATCATCACGGGGAAGCAGCATCAGAAGAAAAGGAGTGAAAGAGATCAGAATTGCAATGACAGAAAGGAGAAAGGAGAGAAAATCAACGTGAAGAGGCAGAGATTAAATTCATCAAGAAACACGTGCACAAACCAGGTATTCTTTTCTAAAAAAGCTTTCTTGAATCTACAAGTATTGTTGTGTATAAATTAATTAATCAATTATTTTTTTGAAAGACTCAGTAGTATGCCTTTTAAATCTATTATTGGCCCTACTGGTTTTAAATTGGCCCTCAAAAAGTATTGAAACAATCTTCCTTGACAATTAAACCACCTTGGTTGAATTAGAACGACCTGTTTTGGTTTTTCAATGACTTCTTTAAAACAATAGATAACAAGTTTAAAAATCCATGTCGCAGTTCATTTTATCTCTATCATTGCTGGTTACTTTGTCCCTATAGCCGTTGTATGTTTTATCTCTGTCACAACAAACTTTATTTACTGAAACAGATTTTATTTCATCCCTTGGCTAGAATCAATTCTTATAGCTTGTTCTGTTGTTCCTGTAGCTTGTTTTGCTATTCATGTAGCCTGTTCTGTTGTTCCTGTAGCTTGTTCTGTTGTTCTTGTAGCTTGTTTTGTTGTTCCTGTAGCTCATTTTGTTGTTCCTGTAGCTTGTTCTGTTATTCCTGTAGCTCGTTCTGCTAATTCTGGAGCTCTTTTTGCTATTCTTGTAGCTTGTTTTTCTATTCTTGTAGCGTGCTAAACAATTTATGTCATTGTTGTTTAAGTCCTGTAGCTGCCTTTATTTTTATTCCTGGCCCAGCAGTTTAGTTCATCTCTGTAGCTGCTGTATATTAAGTATTGTCACTATTTTATTTTTCTTCCTGTCATAGAAGGCTTTAATCAGATGCTGTAGCAAACTTTAAACAGTTCCTGTAACTAGTTTTTTGGCATTCTTGTAGCAGAGTTAGCTTGTTTCCTGTAGCAGAATTAACTTACTCCTGTAGCAAATAGCAAGGTGCATGTAGAAACTATAGATTAAATATTTGATCAACTATTTTATTAATGCCTACACTTAAATGTATTTTGGCCCTTATGAAGTTGTTGTAAATTATTTATTTATCTTCTTAAAATCCCTGTTGCGACCTTATTTGAGTGGAATTATAAACTTGCTTGCGGATTGAAATTCATAGTTTTAGATTCATATGGGATATTTATGAAAGATATATGGGATAAAGAATATACCTAGTTTTATTGTTTCCATGCATAACTTGAATGTATCCCTGTAGCAAAGATAGGATATATCTATTCAACCTGCCTTCTTATGTTGTTTCTTAGACATGTTTAATTGGCAAATATGGCATTGTTAAACTATATATATACATAACTACATAAATTCTTGGCATCATTTGATTGTATGAAGTCATTAACTTGCTTCTTGTTATTTAATTCTAGATTTAGCTTTCGCTGAGAAATTATGACTGAAACATGAGTTAGGGATTATAACTAGCTTTACCGCTTTCTATGTATATTTTGAATGATTAAAAGCAACTCTTTGTTAAAAATATTGCTTGAAATATAATCTAGTTGATTGAACAAAAGTAAAGAATGTATAGTTGTATCTAGGCAAAAGTATGTGATAAAAGATCTAGACACAAGATGCTTTTGAACTAATTAAGAATGGAATGAGTTAAGTTATCTTTAGTTTATGTCTTATTTAGAATAAACTTATGCTTAAGTTTTTTCATTAGAATTATTTGCTTGAAAGTGAATCCATTTTGATTGTGCAAAAGAAAATAAAAGAATTAGTTTGTTCTGAAAGAAAGTAGTTTATCTTTTGTGTGTGATTGGGGTTACTTCTCGGGCTAGGATGACGAATGTGGGTAAACAGAGAAGGATTTCCTCTTTTCAGGATTCGGCCATAACTATTTTAAGTGCTTTGGCCAAGCCATGTGTTCATTGAAATAGATGAAAGATTGTCTAGCAAATATATATATATATATATCTTTGCCACATCTTATTGTGAGATATTTGCATGTCATCATTCATATTTGCATTTAGACATCAGGTTGCATTGGGTGTTCCCTCCTGCCAATTTTTTCCAGTTTGCTAGACGTTTCGTGTAGGGTTGGGTTTCCTTCATGTTATGAAGAGATCCGGGGAAGTGTAATTGCTTCATGGTCACTTGAGCCATGTTCCCATCTCTCAGCTTGCGAATGACCATGTGGGTTAGTGGTGGCTGGAGATTTTGATTGATTTATTATAGATTTTTATATTGTACTTGATTATTGTACTTTGTTATTATTTGAGATGACTTATGGCATGAGAGCCAAGATGGATATTGTATATTCTTTGTAGTGCCAACACCTAGTTATGGCACAGGAATTTATAAAATGTAATGACTTTATTGAATAATATATATGAGATCTATCTCTTTTTACTTGATTTGATGTAATTAAGTGGATTATTTGTTTCGGTAATTTTTGTTATGGAATGCGTACTTTACAATTGGTATCAGAGCATGATTCCAACATTGGGAGCTCTGGGGTGTGTGTTGCTCGATTTGTTCGAGCATGTGTGGGTCCTTGTGTGTTGGCGTGTAGTGAGTAGCATGTGCCTTCTTTTGTTATGTCTTCCTTGTATGTGTGTGGTGAGGAATACATTGTTTCGGGGCTAGATAGACCCTGGTGGTTGTTGAGAAGTTGATTATGTGTGTTTTCTTTTAGATGTCCTGAATGCTTGGCATGAACCCTTGCAATGTGTGTGAATGCTCAAGTGACCGTTATAGGGTCATGTTCATGCTCGTGTGACCACTTTTGATAGTGAAGTTATGAGAACCTTTGTGTGAAAGAAAATACCATGTTCTTGAGTATGATTGAACTTAGTTTACTCTTTTAAGAGTTATGCATTAGTATGTGAAGGAGGATGTTTGATCATATGCTTGATATGAGAAGAAAAATTGTTGTGGTAATGGCAGTTTAAATGTACCTTGCATTGTGCACCCTATTGTGTGTATGTTTGTTGCAAGAGTAGCATATCCTCATAATGCTTGTCAGATTGTTTATTGCCTCTGTATGGTGATCGGTAATTCTTGCTTGAAATGCATATTGCATTATTTTCTTAAGAGCATGTCGCTGTGTGTGGATTAATTATGTGGTTGCAAGAAAAATAGTGTTGCATTATTTGAAGTTTTAAAAAGAAAAAGGGGTTGTAAAAAGGGTCATTTGCATAGTCCTTGTGATGTTATGGTGTTGGAATCTTAAGTGAATTAGCAAACCTTGTATCTTGTGACTTTGAGTTGTGAATTTATTGTTGCTTAGTGTGCATTTATAATGCTTGTTGTCATGTTGTGAAGGAATTTGGTCTCATGAGAATGTTGTATTAATGCATTATCTATATGCTTAGTCAATCCTTGTTTGGTGAGAAATGTTAACCGCTGCTTGTTGGTGAGATTGATGTGTTTATATATCTTGGTTTGTGAACCTGATTTTGTCCTAGCTTAATCTTAGTTGTTGAATGTTTGCTAGTGTATGAATGTGTGTCTTTGCATGATGATCATGATTTTCTTGAACGGGATGCAACCTTTGTTGCTGGGCATCTTGAGTGATGTTTGTGTGGTTAAATAGAAATGATCTTAGATTATAGATGTGATTGGAGTCTTAAAGACTTGTATGTTTGGTGTGATTGAGTATATTCTCTTACTCACCTCAGCTTGGGACCCAAGCATAATGCAGCATCGTACTCACTCTCTAGTGACTAGAATTAGTCACATAGTTCATGTAATGTGAAACTTTTGAATTTTAATATTTTATTCATTTGACTTGGTAATTTCTCTAAACGTTGGAAGGACCAAATTGAAATTTTATTCTTATTTATGAAAAAGCATAGCCATCAAAAATTGATATCTACTTATCTTGTGACCTTGATGGTCATGTTGGATTTACTATTGAAATTGTGCGTATTTTATGCCTTATTGTTGGAATTGACTTTTTCTTTTCTTCAAAATTTATTTATTTATTATTGGTGGCTACGCTTGAATGTTTTAAACTATTGGTCATCTATCATGTTGTGTTTTCTATCATGTCCATGATGGGCCTTTGATGTGTTGTATAAAGGAGTAGGATGCAGAGAATATATCGTTTTGTGGCGTGCCTGTTACTAAGAGCTTTGATAGATTGAATTCATTAATTGTGGTTAGATGCAATGAACATTGTTTGAAGTGTTGAGGAAGTTCTAAAATGGATTTTTGTGTAACTATGGATCACTTGATATGAGTTGAATTTTATACGAGATTGAATGTCGTTTATGTGAATGAGATATGTAGACAACTCATTTGGATCGAATCTTGTTTTTAGTAATTGTATTGGTGAAGTGTTGTGTTGTTGTGTCCTTTGTATGTGAGTTTCATAACTATACTCATGTTTTGACATAGCGTAGGGTGAGATGAAGCCTTAGTGAATGAGCACATAATGTATATATATTTATGGTATTATAGTTGTCTTCTTACTTTTTGTTGAGTTTCAACCTTGGGAATTGGGTTATTTCAGGAGTTTCTCCATAGTAGTTGGAGGTTTCCTAGTTTGATGCTAGAAGGGATGAAATTCTTGTGTGATGAAGTTGTTGTCTTTTGTATTCCATTTTATGGATACTTGGTGTTAGTCCACGAGGAAGCTATGTGTTGCCTAATGAATCATGAACTTGTGATCATGTTATATTGATTGACCTTTTGGTCTAGCTTAGTTAAGAGTTGAAGAGGTGCTACGAGTAGCCTTCCACCTTGTTGGTGACTTGTTGAAGCTTTAGATGCGCTCTTAGTGAGTAACAGGTTGCTAAGTTTTGCTTCATGGAAGTGCTTGTTAGAGGGTGTGGTTAGATTCTTCCCTCTAAGAACCTATTTGGTTGATCCTAGTTTTGGTAGTATAGAGCATGAGTGTTAGAGAAACCCTCTCTTTTAGGAGTGAAATGTGAGGAAGTACCTCATGTGGGGAAACCATGTCTAGAGTTGAGACATGCTTTTGGTCAAGATAAAGGTGTGGTAGTGATGCCTATAACCTTTTTGAGTTAGCTTTTCATGAACCTTGAGTTCTTTTGTTGCGGTTAGTGCCTGAGGAAGGAATGTTGACAGAGTAATCTTTTGTTTGTAGATAGCTTGAGAGGTTATCCTAGCATAGTTGTGGTCCCGAGTTTTTGCAGACTTGACTTGCTTGTAGTCTGTTGTGCCTTTTGGCTAGAGCATCTTTTCATTGCAATAGTAGTTGGAGGATGGAGTGGCGTAGTCTCAGAAAAGTTGTATGCATGATGGTTGGTTATGACCTAGTTGGTGCACCTTTGGAGATTTGTTTTTTTTGTTTTATGATCTCAACCTAGTGTTGGTTTGGAGGACTAATATTTCGGTCACATCTCATTTTTAGACTTTATTTATAATTTAAATTATTGGACATTTTTACTATGATTGTTTTACTATTTAGTGATTCCACGTGTGTGAAAGGTAAAATGGTTGATATTTAAAATGCATAAAAATTTGAAAGTCGATTGATGACCAGTTATTATTAAGATTATGGATGTATATCTTGTCTTGCTTTGGCTATGATTATAAGGACTAACCTAAATTTAAGTGTGACTGAGTGCAGTAAGAATGTCAAAGATGAGAGCATGGTTGAGGTAGAAATGTTCTAGCCACAGGAAAGAGTTGGCATGATGGATAAATCTGATGCATGCACACACTCACTTAGATTTATGTCATATTGCAACATTGAGTGGCTTTATTGTGCATCGTTATGTGGTTGCTAGTCTTATTTGAACATTTTATATAGAGAATGAATGTGATTGATGATTGATAATTAGATAAATACGCGATTCTGTTGCTACAATATGTTCATTTGAATGCATAAGTTAGTCATGTAATTATAATTTATTTCAACTTTAGATTTAATGGAAATTATATGAGTTGTTTTCAATTGAATTATTAAAAGTGTTTATTTAGAATATATATAGTTTAATTATTAATATATATATATATTTTACTATTGCTTAAAAATAATATCTTGTTAGATTAAAATAAATATATTTTATTAAAGATACAAGTATAAAATCAAGAATATGTATTGTAATAAGAAATCTAAAAATAATAAATAAATTAAAAGATATATTAACTAAATCTAAAATTAAATCTTTTCCATGCAAATTTGAATGGAGTTATGAGGGAGCTAAAATAAAATTTTAAAAAAGAGAAATTGGTGGTTTTTTTTTACGCATGCAAAACTATAAATAACTATAGTTCAAGCATTAAAAAGAGGGATCCAAAAATATGAGCGCTATAATTAGAGAAGGAAAAAGTGATAAAAGGGAAGAGGAAAAACGTAGTGCAAATCATCACGGGGAAGTAAAACCTCAAAAAGTATTGAAACGGTCTTCCTTGACAATTAAACCACCTTCGTTGAATTAGAACGACCTGTTTTGGTTTTTCAACAACTTCTTTAAAACAATAGAAGGCAAGTTTAAAAATACTTGTCGTAGTTCATTTATCTCTATCATTGCTGGTTACTTTGTCCCTATAGTTGTTGTATGTTTTATCTCTGTCACAATAAACTTTATTTATTGAAACAATTTTTACTTCATCCCTTTGCTAGAATCAATTCCTATAGCGCGTTCTGTTGTTCCTGTAGCTTGTTATGCTGTTCCTATAGCTCATTCTGTTGTTCCTATAGCTTGTTATGCTATTCCTGTAGCTTGTTTTGTTGTTCCTGTAGCTCATTCTGCTATTCCTGTAGCTCGTTCTACTGTTCTTGTAGCTCTTTCTACTATTCCTGTAGCGTGCTAAGTAGCTTTTGTCACTACTGTTTAAGTTTTGTACCTGCCTTTATTTTTATTATTGATGCAACAGTTTAGTTCATCTCTGTAGCTGTTGTTTATTAAGTCTTGTCGCTATTTTACTTTTCTTCCTGTCACAGAAGGCTTTAATCAGATGTTGTAGCAAACTTTAAACAGTTCCTATAACTAGTTTTTCTGCATTCCTATAGTAGAGTTAGCTTGTTTCCTGTAGCATAATTAACTTACTCCTGTAGTAAACAACAAGGTGCTTGTAGAAACTATAGATTAAATATTTGACTAACTAGTTTATTAATTCCTACACTTAAATGTATTTTGGCCCTTATGAAGTTGTAAATTATTTATTTATCTTCTTAAAATCCCTGTTGTGACCTTATTTGAGTGGAATTATAAACTTGATTGCGGATTGAAATTATAGTTTTAGATTCATATGGGATATTTATGAAAGATATATGGGATAAAAAATATACCTACTTTTATTGTTTCCATGCGTAACTTGAATGTATCCATGTAGCAGAGATAGGATATATCTATTCAACATGCCTTCTTATGCTATCACTTAAAGATGTTTAATTGGCAAATATGACATTGTTAAACTATATATATACATATCCACATAAATTCCTGGCATCATTTGATTATATGAAGTCATTAACTTGCTTGTTGTTATTTAATTCCAGATTTAGCTTTATCTGAGAAATTATGACTGAAACATGAGTTAGGGATTATAACTAGCTTTACCGCTTTCTATGTATATCTTGAATGATTAAAAGCAACTCTTTGTTAGAAATATTGCTTGAAATATAATCTAGTTGATTGAGCAAATGTAAACGATGTATAGTTGTATCTAGGCAAAAGTATGTGATAAAAGATCTAGACATGAGATTCTTTTGAGGTAATTAAGAATGGAATGAGTTAAGTTATCTTTAGTTTATGTCTTATTTATGTATCTTGAATAAACTTATGCTTAAGCTTTTTCATTAAAATTATTTGCTTGAAAGTGAATCCATTTTGATTGTGCAAAAGAAAAGAAAAGAATTAGTTTGTTCAAAAAGAGAGTAGTTTATCTTTTGTGTGTGATTGTGGTTACTTCTTGGGCTAGGATGCTGAATGTGGGTAAACAGAGAAGGCTTTCCTCTTTTCAGGATTCGGCCATAACTATTTTAAGTTCTTGGGCCAAGCCATGTGTTCATTGAAATAGATGAAAGATTATTTAGCAAAACTTTTTATATATATATATATTTCTCTGCCACATCCTATTGTGAGATATTTGCACTTCATCATTTAGACATCAGGTTGCATCGGGTGTTCCCTCTTGCCAATTGTTTCTCGGTTGCTAGACGTTTCATGCAGGGTTGGGTTTGCTTCATGTTATAAAGGGATCCAGGGAAGTGTAATTGCTTCATGGTTGCCTAAGCCATGTTCCCATCTCTCGGCTTGCGGATGACCATGCGCATTAGTGGTGGCTAAAGATTTTGATTGATTTATTATACATTTTTGTATTGTTCTTGATTATTGTACCTTGTTATTATTTGAGATGACTTATGGCATGAGAGCCTAGATGGATATTGTATATTCTTTTATAGTGCTAACACCTGGTTATGGCATGTGAATTTGTAAGATGTAATGACTTTATTGAATAATGTATATGAGATCTATATTTTTACTTGAGTTGATGTAATTAAGTGGATTATTTAGTTCGGTAATTTTTGTTATGGAATGCGTACTTTACAAACCCCCACTAAATGCTCACAAAACCCCTAAACAGAAAAAAAGAACCTCCACACAAACCCCATCGAAGAAACCAATCGCACCCAACAACAACAAACAACCAAAAAAGGTGAAACACCGAGCAAATAGGCCCGCTAGGGCTGAGCCCTAAGCGGCTAGGTGCAAACGTCGCCGGAGAACAGCATCCCTATAAAATTAATTTATTTTTTTAATATATAAATATCAAAAAATTAAAATATATATTAATATGTATAAATGAAATTATTAAAAATAACTGAAGATGGGAAGGATTTACAAGCATAAAATAAATAAAAATGAAAGTAAAATACTAAGATTATACCTTCCAAAAGCTTGAAGTCTCCTCACTCCTTGATAAGGTGGAAGGAGAAGCACCCTAATTCTCCTTAGCTTTACCCAACTAGACCATTCAATGTGAAATGCTCTCAAATGCAACACAAAATCTAGCACAATCTAGCTAAAAGGATGAAGAATTTAGAGGGATTTTGACATAGTAATCTTGCTCTAAAATTGGATGTAAAAATGGCTTGTGGAGGCTTGTATTTATAGACAAATTTGGGGGGAGATTGATCCAACAGTGGAAATTAAAAGTTGAGATCAATGGTGGAGGATGAAAGATGAGATCAAAGGCCAAGATCTCATCAACAAAAATGGAGGGCTAGGAATAAAAATGAATTTAAAATTTACTTTTGGGGAAGGCTTTACATTAAGTTTGATTAGGACTTGTGAGGAAATTAAATATTAATTTCCTTGGGATGAGATGGAATTAAAAATTCCATTTTATGTGGAATGGTGAAGGTCATGTGACACTTAAGCATTTTTTGAGCTCACATGTGTGAGCTCATGGCATGGAGAAGAGTTTAACATGGAAATAGAAAGGTAAGGTGGAAGGGTCATGTGACACGTGGGAGTATTTTGAAATTTTTAATTTGTGGGTTGTGGGAGAATGAGTTTTGACCAAGTTAATCAGGGTGATTAACTTAATTAATATGTCTGGAAAAAAATAGTGAATGGATTAAACAGGGTTTAGGATTAATTAAATAATGATTTATTTAATTAATCCAGGTCTAGGGGCTAAGTAAACTAGGGTAGCTAATTAAATATTGGCTATTTAATCTAGGCTAGGTGGAGGTTGATTAGTAGGGTAGATTAGTTAGATAAGTGTGGTTTACCTAATTAATCAGGTTTAGGAAAATAAACAAATTAATCAAATAAATATTTATCATATTTATTTAATCAATTGGCATGATGTTTGTAAGGTATGATGCTGAATTAATTTAATTAATTTAGTTTTTAGGGTAAATTGATGAAGGATGTATGGTTTCATTCAGAAGAAAGTTAGGCTAATTAATTAAATGAAAATTTAATTAATTAATTGGATGGGAAATTAGTGATGCGGATGATGGTCCAAAGATGGTTGAAGGGTTAAGACATTTTTAGGTGTCTACATTTGCCCCTCTTTGACGTGGCATGACTTAGTAGGGAAATGGCATCAAGTCAAAGAATTTTGCCCCATCTACCGGGAAGGAGTGAAACAGATGAGGGATGCCCCTCAAGAGGTCAAGGGAAAAATTAATTTTTTTTAGGGTGAACTCTCGAAAGGACCTGAAATAGTGGTGAAAAAGGGATAAAGGACATAAAATTAGGTGGATAGGAAGAAAAACAGATGAAAAAGGGTAAATTTTGTGACCTGGGAAGAGAAAAAGGTGCGTGGGGGTATGACATGGCAGCTATATATACCAAGTGTGGGCCCAAAGTGCCACATTTGCACACTCTAAGCTTATTGGATGATAGAAGAGGAGGAGACATGGCGCAACCTACGTTCCCGCGATACCAACACCGATCCGAGAGTGTACGTGACTACGACAGATTGACAGAGGCGGACCCACGGGTATGTCGGTCAACCCTAGCTTCGTGATTTTAGGTTTCAGGTAGTTTACAAGCTCAGGAAATGGTAGTTAGGTAGAATAACATCATTATGCAGCTGCGTGGTGCCATTAGGACACAGATTAGTGCAATCCTATGGATCAGCACCATGGGTAAAGGGGGAATTTTAGATGGTTTAGAGTCGTCCTTCCAAGTTTTAGCACCATTGTCTTCTTTAGCGCCATGGGTAAAAAGGTCAATCTGGATGGTTTAGGGCCATCTGGGTAGGTTTTAGCACTAAACTCTCATTTAGCACCTAAAATTCAAGGTTTTTTGGTTAAGTGCCATCCATTGGTGCTTTAGTGCTAAGCCCTTGTTTAGCGCCATAAGGGTGGGGTTTAGCGCCAAGCTCTCGATTAGCACGGGGAATTTTGGAAATTTTAGGTTAAATTGTGGTTTAGCACCATGCGGCCATGGTTTAATGCTAAGATCTGGTTTAGCGCTAAAGGGTAAGGAATTAGCACCATCTCTTAAAGTAGCAGGATGTGGTGATAGTGTAGAGTGATCCTCTAAATCAGCACAATATGGTTAGGGATTAGCGCCATGTTCTAAATTGGTGCCATAAGGTTTTTAATTAGTGCCATAGCACTATTTTGGGAAAAAGAGTTGATTTTTGGTAATTTTTGGATGTAGATTACAGGCAAGATTTTGTAGTCATAGGAGTGCCAAGTTCCATCAGTGATGGCATTAAGGAGACAGTTCGATCAGGTAGATCTAGCCCAATTAAGGAGGATAGGGCTTCAGACAATCTCTGATATGCCCCAAATATAGGCTCATAGGGCGATGATGTCAGCCCTAGTGGAGAGGTCGAGGAGCGAGACATGCTCCTTCTTACTTCCTACAGGTGAGATCATGATTACCCTAGAGGATGTGTGGAAGATCCTTTGGATCCCCATATATGGAGAGCGAGTGGTATATGATGTGTGGTCAATGGTAGCAGCCTTGGACAGAGCATTTGCACTTGTCTGTCTAGTATATACCGATGACCATCGATAGATGAGATATTCACAAACTTTGTTGGCTGGGGTAGATCGGTTTTCATTGTATGTGTGTGCATTGATTGGAGGGATTGATTCCATATCTGCGATTGCATAATTTTTTGGTTGGCTGGGGGAGAGTGATTGAGGCTATGATTACTTGAGATGTGATGTTTGCCTAGGGCCCATGCCTATTAGCCCAACTGTATCATGAGATGCACCTGGTAGTCTATCATTTGGATAGGAGTTTGGGGGCTGGAGTGACATTGCTCCATGTATGGGCATGGGAGCATATCAGGATTGCAAGGCCTATCTTAGCCTATCACAAGGGCGGTTTGAGGCTTTTATGTTTTTGTATCAGCCACCTGTCGTGCATACACACATGGGATAGTTATGGTACCGGCGATGACAACTTGATGACCTGGATACGATTATCTGGAGGCCATATATAGATGTGGAGGTGTGGGTTGATGATCATATCCATATGCCTTTCACATTCCAGCCTTAATATCTGATGGGGCAAGGAGACCACACGATAGATAGGTATATTCCATTGTGAGTGATGCGATAGTTTGGGCAGGTTCAAGATTTTCCCTAGGTGATGGCTATTTTTACTTAGACGCCCCAAGATATACAAGGATGGCCTGCACAGATTCAACCACAGGTGGCCTTATTAGATTGGTCAGGGCTGCAGCCAGTGCAGTGGGATTGGGACAGTGATATAGTAGATACGGGGATGACCCAGGACTGATACCGATGGTGGCAGTAGACGAGGCATGTTTGTTTGATCAATCCAGTGGTAGACCCTGATTTAATGGTGGAGGTAGAGGATGAGGAGGGAGAGGAGGGGGATGAGGTCATAGTGGAGTATGTTATGGAGGAGGTATCGATTGAGGAGGGAGATGGTATGGATGTGCTGGCTGCGACAGCTATGGGGCAGGTAGGAGGAGGAGGATAGGCAACTAGTGGACAAAGTCCTCTAATTTAGGCACATGTACTGGTAGGCCAAGTACCAACAGGGTAGGCACCTATTGGGCAAGGTCCTTAGCCACAAGTATAGGTTTAGTGTGAGGTGGGGCAAGTGCTAGTATCTTAGGCACCACTACAGGTAGGCACGTCAGGTGTCAGTGCATCAAGTGCGGGGCCATCGGGGACATGACCTGACCCTACTATTCATGCTAGCCGATGGTGGCCTCAACCTTGAGGAGATGGGGAGGAGGAGATGGAGACACTACGTGTCCAAGTGGTCAGTCTAGAGGATCAGGTGGCCCGATAGCAGCAAGACTTAGCACAACTTACAGTAGAGTGAGACAATGCTTTAGGGCAACTACAGAGGTTATAGGGGGTACATGCCCTATTGGATGGACTTAGTGGTGGTGATGGGGATCCCCAGATCAAAATATTACATGCCCAGATAGGGCACCTCTAGGGGCAGATGTAGGCATAGCTTGCTTAGGTGATTGGTGAGTGGGACACAGAGATTGTGTTGAGGCAGGGAGCAGAGGTTAGGCTATAAAGAGCCGAGAGTAGGGTGCAATAGGATGAGGCACAGATAGCCCAAATGTAGTAGGAGATCACATGTATGTAGGGTGTCATAGTTAGCACTGACATGGCTCGGATGTGGAGTGACTATTCAGCCTCTTAGCAGTAGATACAACAGTTGCAGTAGCAGCTTTCAGATTAGCAGGCTAGAGCCAAGTATTACTATGGAGCTTATTGCACTACAGTTCTTGAGGGGTAGAGAGTCCCTAATTATAGCTAGCAGAGCAGATTAGGGATGTCGGGTTCACAGAGATCTAGATGATCTCAACAATCTATACAACAACCACCACCTAAGCAACAACCACCTCCTCAGCAGTAGTAGCCTATGGGGCCACCACCACAGCGTCCACCTGGTTCTCCTACTGACTCTGCTAGGGGGTAATCAGCCCATGTGTATATGCCTTTGGGCTTTGTATTTTGATATATTTCAGCCTCCAAGACATTGTTGTATTATGACATTTATCTGATGTGTATTTTGAGCGATACATGTATATTTTTTTGGCGGCAATATATATATATATATATATATATATATATATATATATATATATATATATATATATATATATATATATATATATATATATATATATATATATATATATATATATATATATATATGGATGTTTATTGGTTTTATGCTTATGTATGAGTTTATGGATGTATGCATTGATGTATGATTATGGATGGATATATGTATGTTATGATGTTGATGTATCGTAAGCACATGGATTATGATGTGGATTATGATGCGGATTATGATGTGGATATATGATATGGATGGATAGATGTTTTAGGTTAATATAATGTAAATATATGCTTAGATTAATAAACATATATTATGCAATGGAAAAATGGAAGGAAAAATATATGCTTAGATTAATAAACATATATTAAATGCAATGGATAATGGAAATGGAAAATATATGCTCAGATTAATAAACATATATTATGTAATCGATAATGGAAATATATGCTCAGATTAATAAACATATATTATGCAATGGCTAATAGAAATGGAAAATATATGCTCAGATTAATAAACATATATTATGCACTAGACAATAAATAATATGTAATGGTTAATGATATGCAATGGTAATGGTATGTAATGGTTAATGATATGCAATGGTAATGGTATGCAATGGTAATGATATGCAATGGTAATGGTAGTGCGATGTGATGTTATGGATATTTGTCATAATACATTGTGGTGTTTAGAGCCATGGGAGATAGGGTTAGAGGGTTTGGGGAAGGGTTGGTATAGGTTTAGGGATGGTTGGGATCGATTTAGGGATGGTTAGGATAGGTTACTAGACACCACGTTGTTAGAGGAGTTTTGTTGTGGGATGAAGTGGGATGGGGTGGGATGAAGGATTGAAGCTTGTTAGGGTGGTTGATGAGATTGGGTTGGTTAAATGCAAATCCTAGATTATTGATTTGATGGATATGGGATGAGGGATAGATGGATTAGGATTTAAGCATCTGTGTTGACATTTTGAGAGCATTCCTAGATTTATTATAGCAAAAGGGGATATTTTAACCAAGGTATGAAGGACCAAGGTGATGATATATATTCGTCTTTGCATGGACTAGACCCACAAACAATAGGATGATCCCATGCATGCCCAATGTAGTATAATCCTACCTAGATGAGGGAAGGTGACTCATAGCATAAGTCCTTAGTACATAAATGATATGATTTACCTTAGATGCAAAAGGGGAACAATATGCTAGAACTGACCTTACATCATCAAGATATGAATACCATACTTGGAGTAATGAGACCAACCCACAAGCATAACATACAAAACAATGACCATGTCCCATTCTAGGTATTTTCCACCATGTACCATGATATAGTGAGATCAAGGTAGCTTTGGAATGATCCATAAAATGAGACCAAAGATAAAAATCAATAATCAAAAGGACCAACGAACCATACAAACAACCATTGTATCTCTTGCTGAGATAAGTGTTAATAGGATGATGGATTCTGCCTATTGTAGGAACAATATATCCATTAAGGCAAGAATCAGTTGGATGATGTTGGATAAAATTTGAAAGATGGGCAAAAACATAGTAGGCCATATGTCATGATTGTAGTTGGTTTGTTGATTGATGATTTTTGAATGAGATATGTTGTGTTTAAGAGTATGCTTAGCCAGTGTATTATTCTTGGATTTAGTAAGCTCAAGAAATAGGGACCATCCAAGCGGGTTGGATGGGTGCATCTTTTGTACCTACATACTTGATACTTCCTTCGTATTCCAAACTGCCTACATACCCTATATCCACGGGATCAAGACATTTTAAGATGTTGGTGATGATGAATATGTAGTTCTGGTTTGTAGTGATGATGTAGGGATGGTTCGGGATGGATGGGATGATGAGATAGTGATGTGTTGAATGATTGTGATGATGATTGGGATTGTTTTTTGGGTTTTTGTAATTTTTTGATTTTTTTTGGGTTTTTGGGTTTTTTATTATTTTTGGATTTTTGTTGGTTTTCTAATTTTTTTTGGATTTTGTTATTTTTGTAATGTTTTTTGGACTTTGTTGTTTTTGTGATGTTTTTGGATTTTCTTAATTTTAAGCTGTACAAGGAGGGCATACAAGGATCCTCTTTTCAGGAATCTACCTTAGGTGGGGTGATGCAGGGATGGGGCATAGTATGGGGTTGAATGTTTTTCAAATTCTAAGTCATGGGATGAAGGTGGTATGGAGTGATGTGATGGATATGGACTTATTAGATGGTAGGACCGGCTGCTACACATGGTGCTTGAGACAGGTTTTCACCATGTTACTTATTTGAGGCATATTGTGTGTAGGATCCATCAAAATACATTTTCCATGTATCTGTTGTTGATGCCACTGTAAATATTGATTCATCTGGGAATTCTGAAAGCAATGGTTGTTCTGTCGGGATAGGTGCATCAACCAATTGATCAGAAATCACTTGTCCTTTGATAGCCTTTCATTCTATGTACTCAATGTCGACCTCACTTAAGATCATGACCCATTTAGCCATTCGTCCTGTGAGAGTTGCTCTAGTCAATAGGTATTTCAGCGGATCAATTTTGGCAATGAGCTTTGTCTTGTGATTGAGCATATAGTGTCTTAACTTCTGTGATGTAAAGACTACGACAAGGCATGCTCATTCAATAGGAGTATAATTTAGCTCATAGGTCACCAAAGTGCGGCTGATATAATATATGGCTCTCTTTTCCTTGTTCATCATGTTGTGCTAGCAAAGCCCCTATTGTTGTTTCCGTTGTTGAGATGTATAGGAGAAGGGGTTGTCCTTGCCTTGGTGGAATAAGGATGGGTGGCTAGAAAGATATTTCTTTAGCTGTTCAAAGGCCCTCTGACACTTGTCATTCCATACAAATGCTATGTTTTTTCAGAGAAGATGCTGGAACGGTTGACACTTATTTGCAAGTTGTGCTATGAAGCAGAAAATAGATTGGAGCTTCCCTTGGAGGCTGCGAAGTTGCTTGAGTGTTTTAGGTGGAGGCATGTCTACTACAGCCTTAACCTTGGCAGGGTCGACTTCTATCCCTCTTCTTGAAACAATGTACCCTAGGAGCTTTCCGGAGGTGACCCCAAAGACACATTTCTTAGGATTTAGCCGCACCTTGTATTGTTCTAATCTGTTGAAGATTTTTGCCAACACATTCAAATGGTCTTCTCTAGTTTTTGATTTTCCCATCAATTCATCTACATAATCTTCCATTATGCTATGGAAAAGGTCATGGAAGATAACTATTATGGCTCTTTGATATGTGGCTCCTGCGATTTTCAACCCAAAGGGCATTACAACCCAGCAGTAGGTTCCCCATGGACATATGAAAGAAGTCTTGTGCTGGTCTTCCTCTGCTATCCTGATTTGGTTATAACTAGAAAATCTGTTGATTAAGGACAACATTTCATGTCCTACGGTGAGATCCATGATGATATCAATGTTGGGTAGTGGAAATTCAACTTTAGGGCATGCTTTATTAAGATCTGAAAAGTCCGTGTAGTAGCAGATGCCCCCAATGACTTTTTCTATGGGTACAATGTTTGATATCCACTCAGGATAATCTATAGGATGAATAAATCACACATCTAGAAGATTTTTAAGTTTTTCCTTGACGAGAAGTGTCACTTGTGGATTCATTTTTCTTAGCTTCTATTTTACCAATTTTACATCAGGATGTACAACAAGATGGTGGACAACTAGAGCGGGATCTAATCTTGACATATCTACATATGTCCATGCAAAGTTATGACTCCTTTGTTTGAAGAAAGCTAAGAAGGCTTCTTGTTCCATTTCTGTAAGGGATTCTGCTCAAAATGTGATTTTGGGTGCTACTTCTGTTCCAAGGTTCATTTCCTGTGATGCTTCTACTAGGATCAGTGATCTTTCTTGATAGAGCTCAGGTACCTCAGGGAGATCCATTATCTCATCCCCTAGTGTCTTGGGGAGGTTTTCACTAGGGGATGCGTCCTTTATTTTGATTTTTTTGTCATCCGAAAGTGCCCCAAAGTGGTTTTCACTAGGGGATGTTATTTTTATTTTCATACTTTTATGACTAAGAGATTGGATTGTCTCCCCAAAGTATGCAGAAGTGTTTAGTTCCATGATCAAGTCAGCCTTGTGATCTCCAAGGGGAAAGTGGTCTCTAACCCCATCATTTAAACTATAGCTTCATCGTTTTGTGCGACATCAAGGATGGAAGGTCCTTGTTGGTCCCAATCTATGAGTTGAGATAGACAAGAGGTAGGTTGTTAGATGTTGATGGCATGGTTGTTAGGGTGTAAATGGTGCATATGGATGATTTTAGAAGCTCAGTGAAATTGGTGAAAGAGTCTTGATAGTCCATCCTCACTCAAGATACACTCAAGTTTAGTGGGAATAGACTCTTGTTTTCCATACCCTAACCCATGGAGATAAGGATTCCTTCTTGCTTAGATGGGTTCAATAATTCCTTGCTCATGAAGGCCTATGTCACCTTGTCCTTTGTAACCCATGTATTTGACAATCTTAAGACCCTTTCCATAGATCTCGGTTGTGAGGATAGAAGCTTCTTGTTGTTTATCTTCATCTTTGTATAACCAAGAGGATATGTCTTCGAGGACATCTTGTTCAAGAAGATGTTTTTTCTCAAAGGTTGGCATTGGCTTGCTTTTGATGATTATTGTGGAGACTTCATCTTCTTTAGGGGCATCAAATGTCTTGGGGGATGGTGGTAATAGGCCTACACAAAATGTGTCGTGTAGATCATATTCACCACATCCCATGTCACTTATCTTGATCTTGACCTCGAGAGGAGTGGATGTTTGTATCAATGTGGATGCGATGTTGGAAGGGTCAATGTATGAGATGGAGGATTTTGGGTTGGTGTTAGCGGTGGATGTTTTGGTGGCGTTATTGTATGGGCACTAAAGTTCTATCATGTCCTTCTAAGAAGCTGTAGTATTGGAAGGGACGGGGGTCGGCATAGATAGTGGCTTCCGTGCTGTTGTGTGGGAACTTTAGGCATTGATGAAAAGTGGATGGAATAGCTTACATGGCATGGATCCATGGTCGACTGAGGAGAATATTTTATGGGAGGTCAAGATCAAGAACTTGACATTGGTTTCTAAAATCTTTTGTTCCACTTGAATGGGAAGTTCAATGGCATCATATCCTTTGATGGTTATACACTAACTAGATTCCACAACCACATCAGAGTATCCCAAGTGTTATAATAGTTTTAAAGTGCAAAGATTTAGGCTAGAGCCACCATCTATTAAGACTTGTTTGATGGTATGTTTATGGATTAAGACTTCAATGTGGAGGGTTTCGTTATGTGAGGCATTAGATGCAGGTAGGTATTTTTACGAGAAGGTGAGATGATGAGGTGAGGTGATATGGCCTACCATGGCTTGGAATTGATCAACATTAAAGTTGGTAGGGACTTGGGTTTCCATCAAGGCTTTGTCGAGGACGTCCTTGTGGAGGGGGGATGTACGAGGCAACTCAAGGATGGAAATTTACGTGGGAGTCTTTTTGAGGTGATCTACGAGGTTATACTTGTGGGTGGATGGAGGATTAGTTGATGTGGATGTAGAAGGTTGATTGTTGGTGGGGGCTCCGTGGATGGAGATGTGGCCACAACGAGTGGTAAGGGTCCAATTAGGTGTCTTGGATCTAATGGTGATGGTATTGATATGGTTGGAAGTATCTTCTATTTGACCCACAATGGAGTCAAAGGAAGAGGGAGGTAGCATGACGTTATAGGTTTGATTGGATGATGATGCTTTTCCCTTATTATGATCCGGGAGTGGATCCTTGTATGCTCCTAAATTAGCATTAGGTGATTTTTTTGGAGGTTCATCAATGGTTATATCACCTCTATCTACAAGGTCTTGGATGTAATGTTTCAACCTCATACAGTTAGATGTTTTATGCCCTTTCACATGATGATATTCACAATAGGAATTTTCATCAAACGAAGAGGTTTTAAATTGATTTTCATCATAAGGGTGAATAGGGGGTAATGTTATCAAGTCCGCCTTTACAAGATTGTTCAAGACATTTTCAATGGGTTCGCCTAAAGGTGTTAATCTCCTCTTTGGGTTATTGTTTTGTCTTGGTGGTCCTTTAGGAACATTTACATTATTGTTGTTTGTGGATGTACTTGGTGGAGTTGGATTTTGTACATTTTGGATGGCCTTCACATCGGTGACACCGTCATTGAGGGTGTTCTTGTTTTTAACCCAAAAGTGGAGTTTGTCATTGGATTGGGCGTTATTGTTTGTGTTGGAGGTGTTGGTGGTGTTGTTGACTTTATTGTTGTTGTTGTTGTCATTGTTGTAAATTTTGATAGAGCCTTTAGCAATAAGGGCTCTTTCAATGGTTGTCCCTTTGTCTATAACCTCCTCAAAGGTTGATGCACATTGGATTTGTAAATGGAAGCCCATTTCTTGGTTAAGGTTAGTCACAAACATGGTGACTAATTGTTCTTCAAGAATTCACCAAGGGAGTTTGCTTGCTAAGCTTTGGTACCTTTGTAAAAAGGCAGCGAAAGATTCCCCATTCTTTTGTTTGGTGTTGCAAAAATCGGTCATGGATCTTGCATGTTCAAAGTTATAGGAGAAATGATTTACAAATTTCTATGCAAGCTTATGGATTGTTTTGATACCGGGGGGGTATGAGAAAACCATTCAATGGCTTGACCACCTAGGCTTATAGGAAAGAGTCTCATCAAGTATGTATCATCATATGAGACCTCTAGGAAAACAATGTAAAACTCCCTAAGGTATTCCCTAGGGTCCCCTTTCCCTTTGTATTTATCAAATTTTGGTGTTTCAAAATTTTTAGGGAAGGGTGGCATGGGAATAGTTTTTGTTGAATGGATATGGGAATATATCTTTGAAGGAATATTGCTTTCTTTTGTGTCCATGTTGCATGTCATCAACCTTTTGAATCAAGGTTTGCACAATGCTAGATAAATCTTGGGTATGTGGTGGTTGGGGTATGTTGGTTTGGATGAGGTGTTGGAGAAAGTTGGGAATTTGTTGATGTTGGGGTGGTGTTTGATTTTGGATGATTTGATTTTGTTGGAAATCAAGGAGTTGTTGGAGGATGTGTGGTGGAATTTGTTGGTTTTGATTTGGGTTTTGTTGTAAGGTTTGGATGGAAGATGTAATGGGTGGTTGTGAGATTGGAGGTTGTTTGTATGTGAAGTTGGATGAAGGGTTATTGCATGGATTATTATTACAGATGTTGGGCATATTGCAAGGTGGTTGGGTGAATATTCGTGTCATGAAAGCTATGTCATTGGCGTCAAATTGGGGTACACTTGTGGAAGCACTAGTGTATATGGTGTTGTTGGGAATGTTAAGTGTGATTTGAGGTGTAGATGTAGTGATGGCAGATGTTGATATGGACATGGGATTTGATGTGGTTGACTTGTTGGTGGGAGTTATTGATGTGGTGACATTTGAAGTTTGGGATGTGTTAGGGACATTGTTGGATGAGGATGGTTGTGCCAAGGTGGGTATGGTGGCACCATTTTGAATGAGGAATTCAAGATACTTCGTGGGATCTGACTTTAGGACTCTATCTAATATGTCCATGGCATCGACATCTTGCATGAAGTCTAAGACATCTTGATCCACATTATTGATGTTTGATGGTGGTGCACATTGTTGGGTTGCGAAAGGATTTATCATGGCATTGACATCAAGGGATGATTGTTGTTAGGCATCCCAAAGGCAACTCTAGATGATTCCATTTCCTTGTTTTTCCTAGCTTGGGACCTTGTCAAGGGCATGCAATGGATTGGGTATGGATTGTAGATTGTTTAAAGGTTGAGACCTTAGTGATGATGGATGGATAGGTTTAGATTTGGTGATGTAGAAGTGGATGAAGGTTTGACCTTAGAGATTAATTTTTCAAAATATTGGACCTAAAGGATGAATACGTGAAAAGATGAATTGAAGATGAAGGATAATAGATGGGGGATAGATGGAGTAGATTATGACCTTAGAAATTTGGGAATGAAAGGTGTATGAGTGATTTGGTAACCTTAGAGATTGAATCTCAAAAAGGATTTCTTGGACCAAAGGTAAGATGGATATGAGAGTGAATGATGATTTGAGGATGACTTTAGGATGAATTTGAAATGGATGATGATTTAGAAATCGATGACTAAGGTATACTTAGGATAGTTTGGATGATAATCAACCAAGGAAACCTTAGATGATTTGGATAGATAGGGTTGGATGATTAAGGATGTTGGATAAACTTGACGATGCTTGGAAAAGGATATTCAAATCAAAAAAGAGCTTGAATAAATCTAGATCTTTGGATTGTGAAAGGATGTCCCTTCTTACCCAAGGTAGATTAATGACCGTAAGCAAAAAGGGAAGGATTATTTTACTTGAGGGTAGACTAATTACCGCCAAGAAAAATGGGATACCTTAGAATATATCAATTTAGGAGTTGTATAGGCTTCTAAATCAATTATTCCAAGGGTTGATAAAGGCTAATTTATAAAGGAACTTAAGGTAGACAAAGTCTTAAGTACCCTATAAATTAGAGGATGATGAGATCTAGACTTAATTTTTGCACAAATTTGATTTGAGGCATGGTTTTTGGATGTTGGTTTGATTTTTGGATTTTGGATAAATTTGACTTTGGATGTGGATGTTGGATTTGATTTTGGATGTGGATGTTGGATTTTGGATAATGTGGATAGGATTTGGATAATATGGATTTGATATTTGCAATGGAGTTGGCAAGGATAATGTTGGTTGATGTTTGAAAATGAAGTTGATCGAACTTGGGCTAAGGTTGGGATGATTTGGATTTGGATGAATTTTGGGATTTTGATGGAAATGGATGTGCAAAGGTCCAAAAAATGGAAATCAAGATACTCTTATAAGGTCAAATGGATAATGGAGGACAATGAATTTGGATTAGGGTTTTGGATGAAGGGATTCTTGGGTTAGAATGGAAATGAGGTGAAGGGTTGGGGGACAATATTTGATTGGTGAATGAAGTATGACCAAGGATCAAGTATCAAAATGATGTTTGTCGAAGGTCAAATGGGATGTGGTAAATGAAGTTGGACAAGGGTTGGATTAAGTTGGAGATGGAAATATGGACAAAGGTTGGACTCAATAATTGATTTTGGATTTGGAATGAATGGGCTATGGTCAAGGGTCCAATAATTAAAATAATTTTTCTCTCAGGTCTAAATTAAATGATGTGGATGGACTTGAACAAAGGTTGTGGATGGAAATATGGCCAATGGTTGGGTTCAAAATGAAGGATTTTGATTTTTGATGATTTTGACAACGTGACCATGTACTAAGGTAGGACAAAGCTCAAAGATTTTGGAACAGATCAAAGAACATGTGTGGGATATGGCCTGCAAATGGAGCTACTGTAGAGAATTATGGTGCTATAATAGTAAGAAATGGAATGAAAATAGGTGACTATGGCGCTGATTGACAAGTTTATGGCACTACAGAAATAGTGTTGAAAGATAATTTTATGGTGCTAAACAGAGAGTTTATGGTGCTAAACGGTGAACAATGTTTGGACTTTGGCTAGTTTTTTGACCAATTTTGGATTTTGGATTTTGGCTCAAACTTTGGATTTCAAAAGGTCAAGTATTGAATTTCAAATGGTTCAATTGTTTGATTTCAAAAGGGTCAAATAATTTTTGGACAAAGCTGGTAAGGTTTCTTGACAAGTACATACAAATCAAACAAGTGAACACAATGGCTTTTGACTCAAGGTGGACTTTGGATAAACTGGCTTATACAAGTTTCAACAAGAAGACACACCAAGCACATGAACAATCCTAACATTAGTCAAGTGGGAGTATCATACCTTATAGATCTCACGAAGTGGTTGTGGGTCAATCCCAACTCAAAGTGAACTGGGATTCCCACCCCCACTAATACCTTTGGTGTTGTAGCTTGGATAGATAGGGAAAGAAAGGTCATGGACCACCTTACCCCCTTACCAAGGAGACTTTTGTCTTGCCCAAGGTAATGCCTATCTCAAGTATAACGGTACGGTGAGCATCTTCCCCTCCTCTGCAGTGGTGCACTACAAGGTATGATGGCCGAAAGCTCTTAAGCTAGGATAGTACAAGCTTATAGGGGAGTCCTCTAGCATACACAAGGTACTTGAGGCCCAAGTCTATGAACAGGGGTGTCCCAATCAACTGACGCTCAACCACATGAGCCTTGGTAGACCAAGTATCCCAGAGGTATTTTTCTTGGAGGTGAGAGGGTCCTTCCTTTAAAGCTATCTTTTGAATCACAATATTTCTATACCACTCTAGAACACGCGATTGGGGTCATCCCTTGGGGTGATGAAATCCCCAAGAAGGCCTCCTAAGAAGAAACCACGCTTATTTTTGATCACCCGAGATCGCACAAGGCACAAGGGGAGAGCATACACAAAAGATGACCCTTTCGGGATAACACTTAAAAGCGATAAAAGTTCACAAATAGACTTTTAATCCCCAAGATCACCTTAAGGTGCGAGAGAGAGCATACGTCTATAGGTGAACAAGACAAAGCAAACAAATGTTAATTCCCAACTAAACTAACTTTAGTGCAACTAGGCTAGTAAAAAAAACAATCTTGGACAAGTGAATCTGCACTAAATTAGTTAGTAGTTTGATGATTAATGCTTTGACATGTTTTTGATACCTGCAATAAGATGTTAGAAAATGTCAGAAATATGGCGCTAAAATAGAGAGATATGGCGCTACAACTATCAGAAATGATGCTAAAATAGTCCTAAATGGCGCTAAGAAAAATAAATATGGTGCTAAAATAGGACATAATGGCGCTAAAGTAGTCTATTTCAAGGCACATATAAACATTAGACATCAAAATAAATATAGCGCTAATTAACAGAGATATGGCGCTAAAATCTATCATGGCGCTAAAACATCATATTATGGTGCTAAATCAATCTTACGCTTTTACCTATATGTCCGCTAGTTTTATGGCATTGTCCTGGGTAAATATGATGCTAATTCGTAGGAAAGGACTTGAACCTTCACAAAAAGATTCAAAACTTACATGCAAGTTATCAAAAATGCATTAGAGAGTGATAGAAATCTGTTTAAGACCAAAATATGTCAGATTTGTGAGGAAAAATAGGTTAGTTTGTGAGGAATGAACGAAAACCATATAAGTTTCAATCCCTAACATATTTTATACAAAATTCGGCATTAGGACCTCTTGTTTTTGCTAGACACCTTGTCAAAAAATAGAGAGGTAAAAGATAAAATAGGTGATGAAAAGCAAGAAACTACAATAAAAAAATTTCTTAGCCAAAAAGTGTTAGTGATATCACCTAAATATGGAACTAAAATAGTTTGTTATGGTGCTACAACAAATTGTTATGGCACTGAACTAGAAAGTTATGGCGCTGAACCGTGGACATATGGAGCTAAAAGATCTGTTTTGCCAAAAACCTTCACAAAACACTAAAAAAACAAGTTATTTTAGGACCATGGGGTTCCACTAGGCATGCCAAATGTAGATGGGAAGAACTTGCAAGCATAAAAATAAATAAAAATGAAAGTAAAATACCAAGATTATACCTTCCAAAAGCTTGAAGTTTCCTCACTCCTTGATAAGGTGGAAGGAGAAGCACCCTAATTCTCCTTACCTTTACCCAACTAGACTATTCAATGTGAAATGCTCTCAAATGCAAAACAAAATCTAGCACAATCTAGCTAAGAGGATGAGAAATTTAGAGGGATTTTGGCATAGTAATCTTGTTGAAAGTATGGGCCTAACCGGTGTTGTCATTGATGTCAACATACTCCTATTGCATTAATGATAAGGATTGGATGAACTATTTGCTGAGGATATTGAGAAAATTGGTCATATCAGGAATAGTGAAGAATAATGAAGACAGTAAGATAAAGTCCAAGATAAGATGAGGATCAGAGAATGCAGTTTAAAGGGTTTGTAGATATGTGTCTTAAGGTGATCCAGTAAAGATTTCAGAGGTCCGCATGAAGATCTGAAGAAGTTGTGGCCGCTCAAGTAAAACTGGTTCCGGTAGGTGTTTAGAGGTGACAGAGTGACAGACAGGTCCAGTGAGATCCAGAAATACATTATCCTGTTCTCTAGATCTAAGGGAGTGTTGAGAAAGTCTTTGTGAAGTGTCAACTCAATTGGTTCATGGTTTGAAGGTCCGCAAGCATCTATTCCTTTGTGACAGTGATGACAAACTGTGTTCTTAAGGTTCCAGATGAAGGAGAGAAGGATTTCAGTAAGCAGATGAAGTGTGGATGTTCTTGGTGATTCAGACAATCCTGTGGAGGTCTTTGGATCGTGTCCAGTTTGTGTTGGTGGTCCGCATTGGAGTTGGAGTTTGCAATTGAAGAATAACTTCTGGATGATGGTGTTCTTCCTGAGACTAGCCGACCAGATGAGTTATAAATCCTGCGGATGTTCTTATAGATGTTTGCTAACTTAGATGATTATCCCTAAGTTGATGCCTTGTATAACTAAGGGATTATAAAGTCATTTCAAAGTGTGTCTTGTGGAGATGTGAGTGTGGTAGCGAGGAGGAGACCGAAAGGTAGAGCAGAAGTATTGGACTTAAATGGAACTGATTCAAGCATGGTGAAGATGCTATTCTCCAATTCATGTATGTGATACTTATTATTTTATAGATAGTGTGTCTCTTGTAGGTAGTGGGCCTCTTGTGAGCAGTGTGCTCGGGCAGTGAGCCATAATTGGCATAAGCTATTTTGTTCTTTCTATTCTTCTAACAGAGAATACAATCTTGGGTTAATCACCTCGTGGTTTTTCCCTTAACCGGGTTTTCCACATCAAAATCTTGGTGTCGTGTGTGTTAATGTGTTTCTACTCTTGATTTGATGCATTATGTTTCCATGAATGATTTATCTTTATGCTGCTGAATTACAAAGTGGATTTAAGTGTTTAATTGGAAGAAAGTTTTGTACAACTGATTCACCCCCCTCTCAGTTGTCTGCTCTAAATCTAACAATTAGTATTAGAGCTAAGTTCCTCTAAAAGAGCTTAACTGCTTGAGGAGATCTAGGATGTCGTCCTACAAAAAGGATAGTCTGAAGTTTGATGGAACCAATTTTAATCTTTGGAAAAGTCGCATGAAATGTCACTTGCAATGTATGGGAATGCAGTATTGGACCATGGCTTCAACGAAGTATACTCCTCCACAGGGTGGCCCGAAACCCCCAAATGAAATCACAGATGTTGAAAACAATCTGCGGACTATAGAAGCTCTTCTAAGTGTATTATCTGATTTAGAGCTTTCAAATGTTGTTGACCTACCAACTGCTTTTGAGATTTGGGAAAAACTGGAACTTTTGCATGAAGGAGACAAGTATGTTAAATGTGCAAGGCTACAGAGTCTGAAAGGGAAATTTGAAAATTTGAAGATGAGAGAAGATAAAAAATATCACTACTTTATGCCAAGAGTAAATGAGCTTGTTTGTGGAATTAGATGTACTAGTGGAGTCTTGGATGAAGATGAGATTGTTGGCAAAATTCTCAGATCCCTTCCTGCTTCTTAGAAAATTAAGGTTGCTTCCATTGAAGAATTCAAATCCCCATACAACTATCACAAGAGATCAATTGGCTGGTAAATTGGCTACATTTGAAATGACTGAGTTTAGAGATGACCCTCCCAAGGCTGAATCTGCATTCAAAGCCAGTGCCTCTGTAAAATGTAAACAAAGGTTTGATCTGGGAGAGAACTCTTCAAGGAAACTATCATGGTATGAAAAAACAAGAAAAGACCTGGAAGAAGAAGAAGCAGAAATTGCTCATCTTGAAGCCCTTATTGCAAAAAGGCTACCAAGAGGATCCAGTAAGTATGAAGGAAAATTGCCTTTTAAGTGTTTTAACTGCAATAAGATTGGTCACTTTGCCTCAAGATGTCCGGAAAGATTTTCAAGGCTAAATACTAACAGATCAAGGTTCCAAAAGAATTGTTACTATGTTCATGAAGAAGATGATAATGAAGGAGTAACAGATGATGAATCGGAGACAAGAAACAAATCCAGAAGTGATTGGGTGTTTATTGCCATCAAGGAAGAAGATCCAATACCCTCTGAATCTGTCAATCATAAAGTTGTAGAAAGAGCTCTGGCTGCCCAAGTTGAAGAAAAGGTGATTGGGTCATTGACAGTGGATGCTCTCACCATATGACAAGTGACAAAAATAAGTTCATAGATTTGGAAAGGTATGAAGGAGGAGTGGTAAAATTTGGTGATAATTCTGCTGGTAGAATAAGAGGTAGAGGAACTATTTCTTTTGATGGAAGAAACAAAACTGGTAACGTACTGTATGTTGAAGGATTGAAGCACAATCTTCTCAGTGTTGGATAGTTGGTGGGCAAAGGCTATGATCTCCAATTCAAGAATGGTAAATGCAAGATCTTTGAATGTTCCAGAACAGAGATTGCATCCGGTACTCAAACAAAAGGTAATATCTTCTATTTAGTTGGTACTGGTAAAAGTTGTCTGTTTGTGCAAATTGATCAGAGTTGGTTATGGCATAGGAGAATGTGTCATGTGAATTTTTATAATATCATCAAGATAAGCAATACTCAGATAGTAAGAGATCATCCAAAACTGGTAAAACCTACAAATAGTTTGTGCAAAGAATGTCAGTTGGGAAAACAAAGCAAAGTCTCATTTAAAAGAAAGGAACAATCTTCTACTGGATTATTAGACTTAGTTCATACTGATCTATATGGTCTGGCAAGAATCAGGAGTGTGCAAGGTGATAGATACTTCATGTTACTAATTGATGACTACTCCCGAATGATGTGGGTAACTTTTCTGAAGAGAAATTAGAAGCTCTTGAGAAATTCAAAATATTCAAGGCTATGGTAGAGATTGAAACCAGATTAAAATTAAAGTGTCTGAGGTCTAATAGAGGTGGAGAATTCACATCCGGTGAGTTCATAGAATTATGTGAGAAACATGGAACAAAGATTTAGTTGTCTGCTCCTAGGACTCCACAGTAGAATGGATTAGTGGAGAGAAAGAACCGAACCATCTAGGAAGCATCTAGGACAATGAAGATGGAATTAAATGTTCCTCAGATCTATTGGAGAGAAGCTGTCAGCACTGCAGTCTATACTCTCAATCGAGTTCAAATCAGAAGCAATACCGGTAAGACTCCTTATGAACTTTGGTTTGGCATCACTCCTACTATAAGGTATTTCAGAGTCTTTGGTAGCAAATGTTACATCAAAAGAGATGAAGATCTAGGCAAGTTTGATGCTAGAAGTGATGAAGGAATATTCTTGGGTTACTCTACTCAAAGAAAAGCATACCGGTGTTATAACAAGAGACTGAGAAAGATTATAGAAAATACAAATGTGAAGGTTGATGAAGGAATTGAAAAACCCTCAAGGTTTTATGAATATGATGAAGATGATCAGAATGGTGTTTGGATTCAAGGAGCCAAATCCCCTTCTGTAATTCAGATTCAAACTGATCCGGTAAATCAGGAAGAAGAGATGAGTTTCAATGAGGCTGATCAAGAATCAAAGTGCAAGAAACTCCCAAAGTTCCCAGGTATGTAAGATTGAACCACTCTGAAGATCAGATCATAGGTGATAAAAGCAAAGGTGTACAAACAAGAAGGAAAATTGCTCAAGATTCAGATGAGTATTATCTGATCTCAAAGATTGAACCTAAGTCAGTAAATGAAGCTTGCAATGATGAAAACTGGACTAAAGCAATGGAGGAAGAGCTAATGCAAATTGAGAAAAATCACACTTGGGATCTTGTTCCCAGACCTATAAACAAGAATGTGATTGGAACAAAATGGGTCTTCCGGAACAAACTGAATGAAGTTGGTGAAGTAATAAGAAATAAAGTCAGATTGGTCTGCAAGGGTTACTCTCAAATAGAAGGAGTTGATTTTGAAGAAACTTTTGCTCTGGTGGTAAGAATTGAAGCAGTCAGACTATTTCTTGCTTTTGCTACTTTCAATGATTTCAAAGTATATCAGATGGATGTCAAGTCTGCCTTCCTGAATGGTGACTTGGAAGAAGAACTATACATTGAGCAACCAGATGGATTTCAATTGTCTGATCATGGTGATATGGTCTGCAAGTTGAAGAAAGCATTGTATGGACTGAAGCAAGCCCCAAGAGCCTGGTATGAAAGATTGGACAAACATCTTTTGAAGATTGGTTTCAACAAAGGTACTGCTGACAGTAATTTATATTTCAAAATTGATTATGAAAACATCTTGATTATTGAAGTGTTTGTTGATGATATCATTTTTGGAAGAAGAGATAGTATGTGTAAAACTTTTGTAAATCAAATGAAAAGTGAATTTGAGATGTCCATGATTGGGGAAATAAATTTCTTCTTGGGTCTACAAATCACTCAAACAAAGAAAGGAATCTTCATTTCTCAGACCAAATATGTGAAAGAATTGTTGAAGAAATTTGG
Organism: Cunninghamia lanceolata; assembly: GCA_027924645.1. Classification (NCBI taxonomy): domain Eukaryota; kingdom Viridiplantae; phylum Streptophyta; class Pinopsida; order Cupressales; family Cupressaceae; genus Cunninghamia; species Cunninghamia lanceolata. Next base: position 10,000,148 of record BSBN01000726.1, on the reverse strand, counting down.
GATGGAAGACTCAAAACCAATGAATACTCCCATGGCAACTGGGTGCAAATTGGGCAAAAATACTCTCCTAAGGCTGATAAAAAAAGTACAGGTCAATGATTGGAGGATTGTTGTATCTCACTCAAACTAGACCTGACATTATGAATGTTATGGGTCTTGTTGCTAGATTTCAAGCTGATCCTAGAGAATCTCATGTCATGGCAATCAAGAGGATTTTTAGATATTTAAAAGGGACAATTGAGTATGGATTGTGGTATTCTAGAGATCATGATTTCTCTCTTCCTACATATACAGATGCGGATTGGGCAGGAGATGTGGATGACCGGAAGAGTATCAGTGGTGGAGCATTCTTTTTGGGGAAGAGATTGGTTTCTTGGCTGAGCAAGAAATAAGAGGCAATATCTCTATCCACTGTAGAAGCAGAGTACATTGCAGCAGTAGGTAGTTGCACTCAAGTTTTGTAGATGAAGCAAATGCTAAGAGACATAAGAGTAGAGTATGAGGAGCCTATCACAATCTTTTGTGATAATTCAAGTGCAATAAACATATCTAAGAATCCGGTGTTGCATTCAAAGACTAAACATATATCCATCAAGTTTCACTTTTTGAGAGAGCAAGTGAACAAGAATGAAGTCAGATTGGAGTTTGTGCCTTCCAAGGATCAGATTGTAGACATCTTTACTAAACTTCTACCTAAGGACTCTTTTGAGTATCTCAGGGAGAAGTTAGGGGTTATTGGCCCTCCGGTGATGAACTAAGGTGCACTGATGTGCATCAGTCTGGTGGATATCACAGTCATATCTTGTGGTCTAGATTGATGATGGGGAGCTGCTACTCAGGGGGAGCAGATGGTATGACTCTGAAGTGGTGGAAATGCAAGTATGTGCCCTTTGCCATTGATGTCAAAGGGGGAGAGAAGACATGTGAAAAACAAGTGGTTGCTGATCAAAGGGGGAGTAGGAAAGGAAAAGAAGACATGTGAATGGTTCTTGTTGATAGGGGGAGTTGTGACAGAAAGGAGAAGTTCTTATCTTGATGATCAAAACAATTTTTCACATCATATGTTGCCATCAATGACAAAGGGGGAGATTGTTGCAAGTATGGGCCTAACCGGTGTTTTCATTGATGTCAACATACTCCTGTTGCATTAATGATAAGGATTGGATGAACTGTTTGCTGAGGATATTAAGAAAATTGATCATATCAGGAACAATGAAGAATAGTGAAGACAGTAAGATAAAAGTCCAAGATAAGATGAGGATCAGAGGATACGGTTTAAAGGGTTTGTAGATATGTGTCTTAAGGTGATCTAGTAAAGATTTCAGAGGTCCACATGAAGATCTGAAGAAGTTGTGGCCACTCAAGTAAAACCAGTTTCGGTAGGTGTTCAGAGGTGACAGAGTGACACAGACAGGTCCGGTGAGATCCGAAAATGCATTATCCTATTCTACGGATCTGAGGGAGTGTTGAGGAAGTCTTTGTGAAGTGTCAACTTGATTGGTTCATGGTTTGAAGGTCCGCAAGCATCTATTCCTTTGTGACAGTGATGACAGACTGTGTTCTTAAGGTTCCGGATGAAGGAGAGAAGGATTTCAGTAAGCAGATGAACTGTGGATGTTCTTGGTGATTCAAGCAAGCCTGTGGAGGTCTTTGGATCATGTCCAATTTGTGTTGGTGGTCCGCATTGGAGTTGGAGTTTGCAATTGAAGAATAACTTTCAGATGATGGTGTTCTTCCTGAGACTGGCCGACCGGATAAGTTACACATCCTGCAGATGTTCTTATAGATGTTTGCTGACTTAGATGATTATTCCTAAGTTGATGCCTTGTATAAATAAGGGATTGTAAATTCATTTCAAAGTGTGTCTTGTGGAGATGTGAGTGTGGTAGCGAGGAGGAGACCAAAAGGCAGAGCAGAAGTATTAGACTTAAATGGAATTGATTCAAGCATGGTGAAGATGCTATTCTCTAGTTCATGTATGTGATACTTATTATTTTGTAGACAGTGTGTCTCTTATAGGTAGTGGGCCTCTTGTGAGTAGTGAGCCCTGATTGGCATGTGCCATTTTGTTCTTTCTATTGTTCTAACAGAGAATACAATCTTGGGTTAATCACCCCATGGTTTTTTCCTTAACCGGGGTTTCCACATCAAAATCTTGGTGTCGTGTGTGTTAATGTGTTTCTGCTCTTGATTTGATGCATTATGTTTCCATGAATGATTTATATTTATGTTGCTGAATTACAAAGTGGATTTAAGTGTTTAATTGGAAGAAAGTTTTGTACAACTGATTCACCCCCCCTCTCAGTTGTTTGCTCTAAATGTAACAAATCTTGCTCTAAAATTGGATGTAAAAATGGCTTGTGGAGGCTTGTATTTATAGGCAAATTTGGGAGGAGATTGATCCAACGATGGAGATTAAAAGTTGAAATCAATGGTGGAGGATGAAAGATGAGATCAAAGGCCAAGATCTCATCAACAAAAATGGAGGGCTAGGAATAAAAATGAATTTAAATTTCATTTTTGGGGAAGGCTTTGCATTAAATGTGATTAGGACTTGTGAGGAAATTGAATATTAATTTCCTTGGGATGAGATGGAATTAAAAATTTTATTTTATGTGGAATGGTGAAGGTCATGTGACACTTAAGCATTTTTTGAGCTCACATGTGTGAGCTCATGGCATGGAGAAGAGTTTAGCATGGAAATAGAAAGGTGAGTTGGAAGGATCATGTGACCCATGGGAATATTTTGGAATTTTTAATTTGTGGGTTGTGGGAGAATGAGTTAATGATGCTTTGACCAAGTTAATCAAGGTGATTAACTTAATTAATATGGCTGGAAAAAATTAGTGAATGGATGAAACAGGGTTTAGGATTAATTAAATAATGATTTATTTAATTAATCTAGGTCTAGGGGCTAGGTAGGCTAGGGTAGTTAATTAAATATTGGCTATTTAATCAACTAGGCTAGGTGTAGGCTGATTAGTAGGGTAGATTAGTTAGATAAGTGTGATTTACCTAATTAATCAAGTTTAGGAAAATGGACAAATTAATCAAATAAATATTTATCATATTTATTTAATTAATTAGGATGATGTTAGTAAGGTATGATGCTGAATTAATTTAATTAATTCAGTTTTTAGGGTAAATTGATGAAGGATGTATGGATGATTCAGAGGTAAGTCAGGCTAATTAATTAAATGAAAATTTAATTAATTAATTGGACAGGAAATTAGTGATGCGGATGATGGTCAAAGGATGGTTGAAAGGTTAAGACATTTTTAGGTGTCTACAATAACATATAATTATATAATATTTATTATACTTTTTCAAAGAAAAAACAAAACAAAAAGAAAATGATGGTTTTTTTCAAAAATAAATTAAAAGTTAATAGAAAAATAGAATAAGTAAATAATGTAGATAAAATAAAACAATTTCTTGCAAAGTCATCATCCCCTATGTTAAAGTGTCAGAAAAAATAATGGCCATGTTCTTGCCCTCTGCCCTTTTGCCAAAGATGTTTGGAAAATAGTTCTTTCCAATGCTTCCCCTATTGTCTCCTTTCCTATTTCTTTTGAGGAAGCAACCTATAGAGTAAAATACTCTACATTTTGTTATTAGTTTCAGTTGCGTGAGTTCCATTTTTGTCTCTGCGCATTTCAATTTTGGTAGTGAGGGTTTTGATACAAAGTGCGGGTGCGGGTTTTCAATTTTGCCTTAGTTTTTGCCTAAGTCTCAGAGTCACGTGGATAAAGCCAAGTGTCATCAGCCGGGACAAAGTATTTAGTTTCTCTAAGTTTCACGGATAGTGCCGCGTGTCCTGTTTAATATCTACGGAGCATGCCAAGTGTCGGCATTCGAGTTTCAGTTTCTTACAAGCTTAAAAGCCTCTTTAATGTTTCTCAGAGTGTGGTGGGTCCCTGTTTTGAAGTCTCGGTGAGCACGGAAGGTGCCAAGTGGCAGCTGCGGAAGGTTTCTATATGTTTCATCTAAGTTTCACAGATAGTGCCGCGTGTCCTGTTTAATATCTGCAGAGTGCGCCATGTGTCAACATCTGCAGCTTCTTTTATTTCATTGCTAGGTAAAGAAGTATGGTGGGCCCCGGTGAAGTAGCTAAAGTAAGCGGAGCGTGCTAAGTGTCACCATCCGCGTGAATCCAAATGAGTCTTAAATGTTTCTATTATGTTTCTAAAACTTAGCAGAGACCGCCATGTGTCATCTTCTGCGGGACTCTCAACAGTTTCTAAGTTTCTTTAAGTGCTATGGAAGCCACCATGTATCACTTGGTGATAGCAGCAGAAAGCGCCACCTGTCCCTGTTCCTTTTTGAGGCTGCTCGAGCAAGAAGTATGGTGGGTCCCATTTTTGGTAAATGATTAAAGGTTCGAGGCAGCGGACCGTGACAAATGTCGAGGGCAGAACTCTCCCAACTACAAGACACAGTAAAGAGCAAAATATAGCAGAAGCTACCACGTATCTTTTTGCAAAGGCCGCGGACGCTGCCAAGTGTCATTTTTTGGTGCCTCCTGAATAATGAGACAGTTTTTCAAGTAACTTATGTGGATTCTGCCATCTGTCTCAAGGGTTTGGTTTTTCAATTGCAGCAGAGGTTGCCACATGCTAGGTTCCTGTTTGTTTTTCCAGAAGGATGAAGGAGTTTCAAGTGAAGGGTGGGTATGCGTGCCAGCTGTCCCAAGGGTTTATAGTCGAAAAGACTATTAGAAACTGCTAGGTGTCCCTACCTGATTCAAAGAAAGGAGAGTTACATGTATCTGTTTCGGCCAATGAACTTGTAGAGGGGCTAACCGTTTCAGATCTGAAAGATATCTTCTATCAGACACTTCCAGTTAAGTTCCAGTTCAGTTAGGTCATTTGGATTTGATCGTGCGGGCAATCTTGAGCCAATCCTGTGCTATAAATATGGGTCCAAATCGTAGGTTCAATATAGATAACAAGATAGAGAATTTTCGGCATATAGACTGTTATCAGAGAATTTCAAGAAGTTTTTGGGAGATCTTTTGCTATGGCCAGTAATATCATTTGCCTTAGTTCCGTTTTCTTGATTCAGAAAGTTTGTATAACTGTGCATATATCAGTGCCTTTTATGTGACTGGAAAATTAATAAGAAGACTGAGTTCTATGCCTTTGATGATATTTTCTATGTTATTGCAAAATCTTTTGAGTTGTGAGCCTTTGATTCTATTTGTTTTCATCTTTTACATTGATCATGCATTGTTTGCTCTTTAATGTAACTAAATCCTAAAGATAGCTTCACTGTGCTTAGTGTTAACAAACAAATTACATTTAGGCACATCACCGTAGTTAAATTTCCTTTCATTGCATTTGTGATTCTGTTTAGTTTCAATCCTTTTTCTCCCAAAACATATTTGAGGTAAAGAAGAGCCAGCTTCTTTAAAATCTGGAGGTCGTTTCAGGTTGCAAGTCCCACATTCCTGAAACTTCCCATGTTGGTGTTAGAAACAATGCAATTTTAAGCATCAATAGTTTTTGGCACGCCTGGTGGGACCATTCTTGAGGTTTCTTTCAAGACTGCATGAACTAGAGAGTTACAAGGAGTCAGAGCTATGGACCTGTAACAAGAGCTCAATCTGCTGTGAACCCAGGTATTCTTTTACCACCATTAATAACTAATCCAAGAAGAAGGGTCAATCAGTTTATAGCAACACCAAGTGTAAACATGGGAGCACCTATAGCCCCAAGGAATTATGCGAATTGAAACATTGGCAGTGCCCTGATTCTTCCAGTACCACCAACCACTTGGGATCCTATTCCAGCAAATGCCCTGAAGGCTCTGCCCAAATTCAGTGGGGAGGATTTCAAAACACCTGAAGAGCATCTCAAGATGTGTCTGATGTCTATGCAATACATGTGATCACACAGTAAAATGTGGCTATAAGACTGTTAGCAGCTTCTTTTAAGGGGAGGGCTCTGGATTGGTACAGATCTTTGACCCCAAGTTCAATATCTACATGGGATTAGCTTGGAGATGCTTTCTTTGCAAGATTCAAAGAGAAGGGCGATAAATCTTCTTTGTTACAACAATTGATTACCATCAGAAGGGCACCATAAGAAGCAATGACTGACTTCAATTCAAGATTTCAGAAGATTTGGGAAAGGATTCCTGCTACAGCAAGACCATTACCAGGTATGGCTATAGTATTTTATCTTAAAGCCCTAAATTCAGATATAGCAGAAATGATTCAACCACTTGGAGGTCAGACTCTACCAGAAGCCTATGACTATGCAGTCAGAGCTGAAAATAATTTGATAGACACTGGAAAGTTGCCCCCAAGGCCCCCCATGCCTATGTTTCCAGAGATTACCTTGCCATTGCCTCAAGAAGCCCCTAATCCCATAACCCCACCTGTGTCTATGTATACATTTCCCCAACAACCTACTAAAGCTACTGTCCCTGCCCAGTCCTCTGAGATGGATGATGTCAAGAACATCTTAAGGACATTTTCTAATGAGATAATTAACCTAAAAAGACAGCAGAATCCTTATCCTAGACCCCAATATCAAGGCTATCAAGGGAATAGACCTCCTCTACAGCCAAATCAGTATCAGGGTCCCCAAAGGCAAACTAACCCTCAGCCATCAAACCAATTAGTTACAGTTCCTACACCCTTGCAAACTGTTTCTCCTAATCCAAACAAAGAGATTGTCCTAGGGCAGAATAATTATGCAGATGGCACCAATGCCTGGTGTTTCCCTTGTAATAATGCTCATATGCCCAGAGATTGTCCTAGGGGTAATCTACAGCAAAAGATATCAGAGCAAAGAAGAGTGGATGGACAATTTGCAAATACTTCTAACACTCAACCCTACCAATCCCCTGGTATGCAAAATTCAGTCCTGGTGGCTCAGATGCAAGGGATGTCCTTACATCAAGAAGAAGAAATAGCCCCTGAGCATGCTTTGTTCTTATGGATTGAAGATGAAGAATCAGTATTCTTGAATGAAGCTTCTACTTCCAAGAAGCCATTGGTACAATCAGATTACTACACTAGAGCCAAGAGAAGGATGATGGAACAACCTGGAGTTACAAATAATGAAATTATGGGGATTCCTCCATTTCAAGATCAACAAAACACAGCTGCTAGACAAGAAATACCTCAGCCAATGCAGAACCAAGTGGTTTCTGGACAAGTTCAAGAAAAAGCAAGGTACCTTTATTATCCAAGAACACAAACACTAGGACCTATGAATGTGGTGGATCAGCTAAAGAGGACCGCAGCCCACGTGTCAATATGGGACATGTTAGCTATTCCTGAGCAAAAGACATTGTTGCAAGAACCTCTACAGGGCCAAGCAGTGCCTAAAAATACTGGTACTAAAGGAGGACCTGCTGATAAAGAAAAGCTCAAGGACACTGTTCCTCTACAGACAACAGCTCTTTTGAATAACACACCTGAGGTAGGTAGATCTAAGCCAGATCCCTTTTATTTAACTTTAATAGTTGGGAAGAAACTGTTGCACAATGCAATGATAGACTCTGGGGCTAGTACCACAGTGATGCCAAAGCAAATAGCAGATGCTTTGAAGATAAAATATGAGCCACTTACAAAAGGAGTTATGCAGTTAGATGGAAAGTCGGTGCAAACAATAGGGAAAATTAAACAACTCCCACTACAACTGTATACCTGTCCCAATATAATTGTAAATCAAGATGTTGTAGTCATAGATATTCCCCCCGTTTTTGGCTTATGTTTATCCAGAGATTTTACAACCAAGATAGGAGGATATATGTCACTTGATTGGTCACACCTCATCTTGAGAACCAAATATGGGACTAAAATGAAGGTACTGTCTGAACCATTGTCAAAGGACCATATCACAAATGAACCAACCCCAAAGTTAGAAGCAGCCCATGCCATGCTAAATAAAGAGGAAAGAGTTTTTGTTGAAGAAATAGGGGATTGGATTGAACATGATCAGCAAGAAGAAGATAACCAGTTGTTAACCATGATGCAGAGTGACCCTTTTGGAAACTATGACTCAACAGGGTTGGGCACTTATGTTATATTTGAAGAAGACCAGGAGATCCCTAATGTCTTATAGAATGAACTCTCTCAGACCCAAGAATCCATTAATGATTCAGGAATCTGGACTCTAAATTTTGATGGGGCTAGAAGTAAAAATGGAGCTGGAGCAGAAATTTGCCTTACTGCCCCTAATGGTGAAAAGATTTTAAGAGCCATTCGCTTTCATTTTGCCTATACCAATAATGATGCTGAGTATGAATCTTTAGTGTATGGACTTATATTGGCAAAAAAGAAAGGAGTAAAGAGCCTAATAGTGAAAGGTGATTCTGAACTAGTAGTGAAACAAATCAGAGAAAAGGCAGTAGCCAAAAATGTAAGGATGAGATCTTATAGGCACAGAATTTGGGACTTAATAGATGGTTTTGAAGCTTTTAATATTAAAGTAGTCCCTAGAGCCCAAAATTCTAAGGCAGATAGGATGGCACAAATTGGCTCACAGTTTGACCCAGCAACTGATCTATTAGTCAACAATGAGTCAGTCAAAGTTATAGTAAGGCCAACCATCCCAGACAATGATGAAAATTGGCAAGTCTTTGAAAATGATTTTCAAGTACTCTCATTTTTGCAACAGTCAGGAGAATTTGCTGATTAGTTACAACCCAAAATTGAAGAGGCATATGGTGATCAGATTATTCAATTAAAAACCAATAAGCTTCCCAAAGGCTTGATTACTTTAGAAAACCTATTTGATCTAGAAGATGTAAGCCTAGAGAAGAAGAGGTTTCAAGCAAATAAAGCAGATTATTCTGAGATACAGGTTAGTGAGGGGAGAAAATTGAAGGTTGGTAATTCTGCCACTCAACAAGAAAGAAAAAGGTTAATTGATTTATGTGAGAAATATGACAGAGTAATAGCCTGGACCTTTGAAGACCTTCATGGCTAAAACATAAACATCATTCAGCACACCAGAGAACTGACTGAAGGATCTAAGCCAATCAGACAGAAGCAGAGGCCAGTGAATCCTAGGATTGAACCTCTGATGGTGGATGAGTTGCAGAAACTATTAGAATCAAGGATCATTTTTCCAATTAAACACTCAACTTGGGTATCCAATCTAGTACCAGTCAGAAAAAAGAATGGGGACATAAGGCTCTGTGTGGATTTTAGAGACCTAAATGGGGCATCTCTGAAAGATCACTACCCCTTGCCCTCTATGGAACAAATTTTACAGACTGTGGCTGGATCAGAGAGATTCTCCTTGTTGGATGGTTTCTCTGGATATAACCAAATTTGGTTGGCTGATGAAGATCAGCATAAGACTGCTTTCACCACAAAATGGGGAACATTTGCCTATGCAAAGATGCCTTTTGGTCTTTCAAATGCTGGAGCTACATTTCAAAGGGCAATGGATGTAGCATTTGGAGAGCTTATCAATAAAATCATTCTAATTTACCTAGATGACCTCACTGTTTTCTCTAAAAATGCTGCAGATCATTTTGACCATCTAGAAGCTATTTTTAAGAAATGCCAAGAATTTAGAATATCCCTAAATCCTAAGAAATGCATTTTTGTAGTACCTCAAGGTAAACTATTAGGGCATATAGTGTCTAAAGAAGGAGTCTCTATAGATCCAGAGAGAGTCACTGCCATAATGAACCTATCTCTGCTAGTCAATAAGAAAGCAGTTTAGTCCTTTTTGGGAAAGATTAATTTTGTCAGTAGGTTCATATCAAACTTTGCAGGCCTAATAAGACCAGTGACACTCTTGTTGAAGAAAGACCTGGTGTTTAAGTGGACTACAGAAGGGAGACATGCTTTTGAAGAGGTCAAGAAAGCAATTTCAACTACCCCAGTACTTAGGAACCCAGACTTCTCTAAGTCTTTTATAATGTATGTCTATGGGGGAGAGTTCAGTGTTGCTACTGTCTTAACATAGAAAGATGATCACCAAGAGGGAGAGCACCCAATAGCCTTTTTCTCAAGGACTCTTAGGGAGTATGAAGCCAGATACAACTTTGTGGAGAAACAGGCATATGCTAGGGTAAAAGCCCTCAAGAAATTCAGGCATATGGTGACAGGAAATAAGATTCTGATACTTGTGGCTCATCCTAGTGTCAGAGAATACATCATGGAAGGAGAGATCACCGAGAAAAGGGCAAACTGGATAACAAAGATTCTTGAATATGATGTGGAGGTCAGGCCAACTAAACTTGTTAGAGGCAAGGGACTGTGCCAATACATGGTCCAAGACATGGAAAGAATGGTGACTGTTGAAGCAGAAAATGAGAGTGTGTTGAGAATTCAGGAGAATGATCAGAATTCTTGGGTCACAAATAGGATTCAGTTTATGAAACATGGGGTTTTCCCAAAAGAGCTCTCTCATGACAAGAGGAGATACTATAGGCAGCAAGGGGCCCATTTTGTTTTAATTGACCAAGTTCTTTTCAGAAGAAATACTGATGGTATACTCCTAAGATGTATAGAGAAAGGTGAGGCTCAGAGAATACTACATGAAATGCACCAGGAGTCTCAGGTGGACATTTTTCTGCAAGAACCACAGCTATAAAGATAAGTCAGGCAGCTTACTTTTGGCCCACTTTATTTACTGACTGTTATCAACTGGTCAAAGAGTGCCAATCTTGTCAGTATTATGTAGGGAAGAGAAGAAATGCAGCACTACCCCTTAGTCCTATAATTGTTGATGAACCCTTTGCTCAATGGGGTCTAGATTTCATCAGAATGATCAATCCAGTGTCAAGTATGGGACACAAATGGATCCTAACTACCACAGATTATTTTACCAGATGGAGCGAAGTAGTGCCACTCAAAGAAGCAACAGAAAAGGTGATCCTAGACTTTCTAGAGGGTATCACTACTCACTTTGGGCCTCCTCGTACCATAATTTCAGATAATGCTAAGGCATTTTTAGGAGCAAAAATATCTAACTTTGCACTAAAGTATGGAATTTATTTGAAAACTTCATCAAATTATTACCCTCAGGGTAATGGTTTGGCAGAATCAACTAACAAGAATCTGATTAGACTTATTAAGAGAATAGGGGTTGATCATCACAAAGAGTGGCATAAAGTGCTTAATATAGCACTGTGGCTGATAGAATTACACCTAAATAAGTGACAAAGATGTCCCCATATGAATTGGTCTATGGTAAGCCTGCTGTAATGCCCCTGAGCTTGGAGATTCTTGCTCTCTAGTTATTAAAACAGATTGAGATTGAGGAGAATGGCCCCATGCAGGTCAGACTTGCTGAGCTCCTAGAAGTTCAAGAAAAGAGGGATACAACACATGAATCATTAATGAAACATCAGAAAATAATCAAAGACTATTTCGATAAGAAGACTTCAAATCCCCATTTTGAAGTAGGATCAGTTGTTTTGAAGTGGGATAAGAGAGCTGCCAAGCCAGGTCGACACAGTAAATTTGAGTCATTATGGACTGGCCCCTACAAGATTCGTTCATGTAAACATCAAAATTTATTTGAGCTTGAAACAATGGAGGGTGAACCTGAAGAGATTCCTGTGAATGGGATCTACCTGAAACATTTCAATTAAGCAGTGTCTGATATGTATTATTGTTCTATTCCCTGTGACTATTTCTTTGGGTCCCATCACACCATTATTAGAGTCCATGGTTTTAATGGAGAACCAGTGTTGCTATCCAAGATTTTAACTCCCAGGTTAGCATTCTTAGAGGTCACCTAGCAAGTGTTTGTGGTTGATAATGATTATGGCACTGGGAAGAAGAAAAAGAAAATGTATGACGTCCCATGGGTAAGGAAAAACATGGCCCTATTGGTTAGGAATGATGAGCACTTGTTGCTAAGGAAACTAGCTGTCCTGGGATTCCTTCTCATAGAAGATAAATAGAAATATGACCCAAGAAATTTCATAACCTTATGGGTTAATGACAACAATGTCAGTGCTAAAGTTGTGCATGAGGGTCATCCCTTTTGGGAAGACAGAAGAAACCCTAAGGAGGATATCCCTGATTTATATGTTGAACTAACAGATTTGCCCTTTGAGGGTCCCAGGCCATGGGAAATTTTTTATAATAAGAAAAAGGTTTTTGACCCTAAGCTCAGAATGGGCACTGGGTTGAAGAAAAAATTAGTAAGGGATAGAGAGTGGAAACCCGAGAAAATAGAAGCCTATTGGAAATATAGGCAAGAAATATCTAAGACAACTCACTCTTTTGGCAAGGTTGATATAGATGAGAAATGGGAGTCCATTTGGGATGAATGGCATCCCTCTCCAGTTTCTAGCCCTGAGACAAGCAAACTGCAGACACAGGGTGGAGAGTCAGAAGGGGAAGCAGAACCAACTCACATAGTGCAGACCCCAGGACAAGCCTCATCTTCAGCCACTGCAACTGTCTGGTCCCAATCCCTCAGTACCCTAGAGAAGCAAAAGAGTGTGGTATCATCACCACCTAGAGGGACCCCATCAGTTTCAATGACTGGGGATTCTAGTTTTGTGCAATCACCACTAGCAACAGTGGTAAATGTTGAAGCGAAGGAGGTACAACAACAAGAAGAGAGGCCAAGGAGACATAAGAAGCTGAAACTTCAGCATGATTCAGATGAGGAAACAAAGCCTTCCCAGCAGCAACCACCGAGTATATCTGTTGCCCCTCAGGTACGTGCTCCTTCTCCTTCTCCTTCTCAGTCTCTTTCTTCTATAGGGGTGGCAATCCCAACTAGCCAAATATTTTCTCCTGCCACCTTTGCTGTGCCAATTTCCTAGTTTTCCCCACCTATTACTACTCAGGCCATGTCATCATAGGCCACATCATTGCCTCCCTTTTCCCCCTCTGTTCCAAAGAGAATACCTTCCCAGTTTCCACCTAGCCAACATTTGGCTATTCCTTATGGCTTGCCATAGGGTCATCCTTTTGTGGGTGGGTATATTGCTTCTCCCCCTACCTTCCAAGCTCAAGCAGACACTGCTAAGAAGGCTAGGGAAGCCCGGATGGATAAAAAGAGAAAGAAAGATAATAAAGCTCAGGCTGTGCCACACATGAGGTCACTCTTTGACCCAATCCAACAGCAGCTAACTGTGACTCATTTGTCACCAAATATAGTCAGGCCAAATGAGCAGATGCAGCCCCAAGATTATACAATGAGTGTAGTGGCCATGGATATGTCACTTTTTAGGCCACAAGACCGGGTAGAGTTGCTGAATGAAACCACTTCTGCTGTAGCCACTGACTATTTGAAATTATCAAGGAAGCTGCAGAAGGTGGAGGTTGATCTAGCTCAGGAAAAGGCACATTGTGGTACCCTGACTGCAGAGCTTAAATCAAAAAATGATGAAATAGAGAATCTCAATAAATAGTTGCAAAATACTGTTTCTTGTCAGATTCATCAGGTTACACAGAACCAAAATGCTTCTTTGAAAGAAGAGCTAATACAGGTGAAGTCTGAGTGACAACCCTAAATTAGGAAAAGGCCACACTACAAAAGAGACATCAGGATTCCACCCAACAAGCCACACAGTTCCAACAGCAGCTGTTGAAGGAACAAAACAACGTTGCTGCCATGCAAGCCCAACTTCAGGCCGAGCAATAAATAGCAAAACAGTTGACTCGTGAGTTGGCAAATAGGCCAAAGAATGTAGGAGTGTTGAATCTAGTTAAGGAGCTTTATGCATCAGTGTGGAAGAGAATCTCTGAGGAGATTATTCAGCTCAAACCTTCTTTAACTTTCTTGGTACATGCACAGCAATTGTGTGAAAAAGTAGAGACTTCAGTTCAGGCCACTTTGTCCACTGTTTCCTTGAGAGTTTTAGATTCTCAACTGCTGTTGAAGATGCTGTATGACACCACTGATGAGATATTATCAGCAGCAGGGATTAGTGACAGAATGATTGCTACAAAATGGGTGAACGAAGTTCTCAGTTGCAACTCTGCTGCAATTACTTGCCAAGAGCTCCTGGATGTGGTCAAAGAGGGAGTGAAAGACATGAAGAAACATATTAAAGATCTGGTGCAATTGGGTCTTCCCTCCCCTTTTCCTGATAGCAACACTGTGCTTATGGTTGATGAGATTAAGCCTTTGCTGTTGGCCAGACAAAATGATTAGTCAGTCTTCCAGGGTTTAATAGATGGCTCATCAGTGTCAGAAGTGGAAGATGTCTTGATTCATATGGCCTAGCTTGACTTCAAATTAAAGGCTGCAGTTCATGTATTGCAGAGTTTTTCGCACAAGGATATCATCAACCTGGATTTAGCCTTCCAGGATTTGCAAAATAAACAGGGCCTCTCTGATGCTGAATGGTCTGTTTATCCAACGACCTTACAGAATCTATGAATTTTTGCTGTATATAGATACATTTTTGGATTCTTTTGAGCAGGCTCAAAAGTCCTCGGGGTCGCCAAGAACTGTAGAGTAAAATACTCTACATTTTGTTAGTAGTTTCAGTTGCGCGAGTTCCATTTTTGTCTCTGCGCATTTCAGTTTTGGCAGTGAGGGTTTTGACACAAAGTGCAGGCGCGAGTTTTCAATTTTGCCTCAGTTTTTGCCTAAGTCTCAGAGTCACGCGGATAAAGCCAAGTGTCATCAGCTGGGACAAAGTATTTAGTTTCTCTAAGTTTCACGGATAGTGCCGCCTGTCCTGTTTAATATCTGCGGAGCATGCCAAGTGTTAGCATCTGAGTTTCAGTTTCTTACAAGCTCAAAAGCCCCTTTAATGTTTCTCAGAGTGTGGTGGGTCCCTGTTTTGAAGTCTCGGTGAGCGCGGAAGGCACCAAGTGGCAGCTGCGAAAGGTTTCTATATGTTTCATCTAAGTTTCACAGATAGTATCGCGTGTCCTGTTTAATATCTGTGGAGCACACCATGTGTCGACATCCACGGCTTCTTCTTTTGTTTCATTGCTAGGTAAAGAAGTATGGTGGGCCTCAATGAAGTAGCTAAAGTAAGTGGAGCGCGCCAAGTGTCACCGTCCGTGTGAATCCAAATGAGTCTTAAATGTTTCTATTATGTTTCTAAAACTTAGCAGAGACTGCCATGTGTCATCTTCCATGGGACTCTCAACAGTTTCTAAGTTTCTTTAAGTGCTGCGGAAGCCACCACGTATCACTTGGTGATAGCAGCGGAAAGCGCCACCTGTCCCTGTTCCTTTTTGAGGCTGCTCGAGCAAGAAGTATGGTGGGTCCCATTTTTGGTAAATGATTAAAGGTTCGAGGCAGCGGACCGTGACAAATGTCGAGGGCGGAACTCTCTCGACTACAAGACACAGTAAAGAGCGAAATATAACAGAAGCTGCCACGTATCTTTTTGCAAAGGCCGCAGACGCTGCCAAGTGTCGTTTTTCGGTGCCTCCTGAATAATGAGACAATTTTTCAAGTAACTTATGCGGATTTTGCCATCTATCTCAAGGGTTTGGTTTTTCAGTTGTAGCAGAGGTTGCCACGTGCTAGGTTCCTGTTTGTTTTTTCAGAAGGATGAAGGAGTTTCAAGTGAAGGGCGCGTATGCGTGCCAGCTGTCCCAAGGGTTTATAGTCAGAAAGACTATCAGAAACTGCCAGGTGTCCCTACCTGATTCAAAGGAAGGAGAGTTACATGTATTTGTTTCAGCCAATGAACTTGCAGAGGGGCTAACCATTTCAGATCCGAAAGATATCTTCTGTCAGACACTTCCAGTTAAGTTCTAGTTTAGTTAGGCCGTTTGGATTTGATCATGCGGGCAATCTTGAGCTAGTCCTGTGCTATAAATATGGGTCCAAATCACAGGTTCAATATAGATAACAAGATAGAGAATTTTCGGCATATAGACTGTTATCAGAGAATTTCAAGAAGTTTTTGGGAGATCTTTTGTTGTGGCCAGTAATATCATTTGCCTTAGTTTTGTTTTCTTGATTCAGAAAGTTTGTATAACTGTGCATATATCAGTGCCTTTTATGTGACTGGAAAATTAATAAGAAGACTAAGTTCTATGCCTTTGCTGATATTTTCTGTGTTATTGCAAAATCTTCTGAGTTGTGAGCCTTTGATTCTATTTGTTTTCATCTTTTACATTGATCATGCATTGTTTGCTCTTTAATGTAACTGAATCCTAAAGATAGCTTTACTGTGCTTAGTGTTAACAAACAAATTACATTCAGGCACATCACCGTAGTTAAATTTCCTTTCATTGCATTTGTGATTCTGTTTAGTTTCAATCCTTTTTCTCCCAAAACATATTTGAGGTAAAGAAGAGCCAGCTTCTTTAAAATCTGGAGGTCGTTTCAGGTCGCAAGTCCCACATTCCTAAAACTTCCCATGTTGGTGTTAGAAACAGTGCAATTTTAAGCATCAACACAACCCACTTTTCTAATCCCATTCAGAACTTCAAACCCCCCCCCTTGGCCTCTATAAGTCAAACATATTTTACCTAGGTATTTCTTCTCAAAAATTTGGAGAGGTAGGAATGAAGCAATTTTTTTAAAAAAAATCATCTCTCCTTGGGATACAACCATGAAAATCATTTTCTTACTAAATGAAGCTTCTCCTTGAATTTTTTATAAACAAAAACCATCAAAATTGCTTGAAACACACCCCATATTTTCTGAAGGTTATTGTCTCTCCTTTGACGGAGCTTAAAAAAAATCTGAGTACTACTAGTAGTGGTGGAGTGGTGTATCTCAAGTAATTAAGCTTCCCTTTGCTCATTTCAATGAGATAAATTTCTAGCATATTTATTGAAAGTTCAACAAGGAGGCTAATAAGATGGCCAATTTAGGCATCTTAGCTGCTCCTGATCAATGGTAGATTTGGAAACATCATGTGCATTAACAACTTTGTTGTCTTATGCCCTTCTTGAAGTGGAAACTTATGTTTTTTTGTTACTTTTGCTATTTTATATTTGGTGTGTCTATCCTTGTTTCCTTAGGCAGATCTTGGTTGTTCTTGCTTTCATCAACCCTTTTAGGATATTATGTCTGATCTAGCCTTCAATGCATAACACATTCCAACATACATAGATAAAATACCAGTTTTTAAATAAAGCTAGGGAAAATTCATTTACAGTGGATTTACAACAACTTGAGAAATTAAAAAAACTCAAAAGGGGCTTGAAATCAACGAGCAACCCAATAGATTGCTCTCAAGTAATAAATCAGATAGGATAAAAACACAAACTTGGAATACAAAAAACTAAACCTCGACATACTGTGTATGTTGCAAAAGATGTATAATATCCTCAAAAATAAAATAAGATCTATATTGAACAGGACCTATAATATTTTTACATGTTTGATTGTGGGTTAGCAAGACCACTTCCTCCCTCCATAGCTAATCTCTCCAAACTTATTCTCCTTAGGCTTTGAATTTGATTTTTGTATTCAATGTTGCATTTTGTTAGTCCTTGCCTATAGCAGGGATACTGAATTACCATGTCAATCAATAAATTAAATAAAAGAAAAAAAATCCAAATGAATTTGATGTAGGTTGTAAATAGAATGAAAGTTTCCACTCAATTATTTGTTATAAATATAAATCAATCACAAGGATTGTCAAAGAAATTCAACAAATAAATTTAGCTTTAAGTTGAGGGAAAGATTGAAACAATTAATCTCACCAGAAATCAACTCATCTTGAAAGAATTTTATTGCCCCCAATGCTTGAGGGATGAATATGGGAAATGAACTCAACTAAATTCTTTAGGCCCTAAATAGTTAAACCTTTAAGAGAAAATTTGTTCCTGAAAATTCTATCAACTTGTCGAACAAGTTAACTATGGTGGCAAGTTTTAAAAAGCAATAGAAAGATAGAAATCGTATACATAATGTCATAATGCAATTCATCATAACTTCAAAATATGAACATATCAAATGATACACCACATCGTGCAATCCAGCAATCCCATCTTAAGATCTTTCTCTAGGCAATGGAAGTTAGAGGATTTAAACCAACACCAGTATAGCAATTCTACTTTCATAAATATCTGATTAAGCAGTATTTATTTATTTTCTTATGTAAAGAATGCATTCTACTTCTATGAGAGCTCTTATAATTGTACGTAATGGAAGTTAGAGCATAGAACAAAACCAATTTTGTAATTCTACTTTCGTAAATATCTGATTAAGCAATTTTTTTCCTGTGTAAAATGTATTCTACCTTTATGAAAGCTCTTAAAATATAGGTAGGCTCGAAATCATGGAGGCACTAAAGGAAGCCCTGACAGATGAAATTGGTAGTTAAAATCAAATAATTCAAACTCTCAAGGAAAATATATTCAAATGGAAGTTTATATAGATCAAAGTTATGTTAGGATAGAAGTACGTGGATGTAATTGAAAACTATAAAATTATAGAAAAATATTTTAAAAATAAATTCAGAAAAGAGAATAGTGGTAGTATCGTAATTACCTATTCCATTATGAACCAAAAACATAAGTAAACTAATGAATATAACATGTGTTTCTTAGCACATACAATCTTTTACATACATATCAATTGGTGTGTGTGTTGTATATATGTATGTTAACTTTCCTATTTTCACATCCATGTATACAAGTTCGACATCATTTATGCTATGTTTGGAAAAATAATAGCTCATCCTGGATGACCCATTGGAAGAAGATAGCATTTGCTTGGAATGGTTTAAAGGATGTCAAATGTTGCATCTGTTGTTTCTATTTCTTCTATTAACATGATAATTATTCATACAATATCCACCAATTTTGTCCTTTTTCAATCTTTTAGAGGGGTGTGTTTGGGAATAACTTCCCTACCATAGAGTAAAGATAGGTACAATATCCACTAAAAACAACAAAAGAAGTTATCACTATAATAGATACTTGTCTATATAGAATCAATAAGGAAGTTCTCTCCACAATATAGAAAGCTTTTGAAGAAAAAAAAGATATGCAAGCTTACAACCTATGAACATGAACCACCACCTGTGGAGGAGGAATGACATACTCCAATATTATAACTCAAGAGATTCCAATCAACTTTTAGCCACACAAATTTTAAACCTATTTCACTACACACCAAGTAGAATACAATAATGAAAATTATCCATTTGAATTCTTTTAGACAACAGGTAAGGGTCATGATTCGTGGAATAGAGATAAACAAACATAAATAACTTAGCAACACTTCATTCAAACCAAAATAGTTGAAGAACAACTACTTTAATAATGACTACTAAAAAGATTAATAAGGAGATTATTGGCCACTATGAAAATGCGTCTCTAAAGATGACTCTTAAGATGCCAAACTAACTTGACTATTTTCAAGTTCAACTTGTTTATAGTTGGCTAAAACACTTAATTAAAGCTGATATGAATGCCCACAACAACCACAATCTTGCATCATGTATCCTCAATAAGTCTTATCTATAATTGATTATTAAGGTTGTGTCTTTAATATGCCCAAGCTATGTCTTAAATTATAATTAAATTGTTCTACTAGTGTTTTTATATTTCTTCAATTTTTGAAGGTTACTAATTTATATTTCTTAATTTTTCTATTGGTGGATGGGAATTTTATCATAAATTAAAAACATTATAAGAATAATTAAAATCATTTGCAATACCAATTTCAATATAGGATTTTCTTTCCCTTCAAGTTATTTTTCAAATAGTTAGTTTACAATCTCATTCAAGATTTTATGTTATTTTTTTCAATATTGGCAATTGAAATTTATAATAAAGATGGATAAAGTGTCCACCAATTTTGCATATGTAAGTTATCATGTGCATTTGATCTCAACTTTCTCCTTTCAAGATTAATGGATTTTATAGATGGTTGAGGCACTTGATAGCTTAATCTACCAATAAGTTACAATTGACCATATTATGTCATACTATTTATCTATTTAATAATCTTTGTGTAAAATGCTTTATCTAATTAATTCCTCTCAGGTGATGGAAAACCATACACATGCTCATGAGGTGATCGATATTTCAAGCTTTACTGTGAAGTCATAAATTTTAGCATATAATGGGCCAATACAAGAGGTTAATTGTGAAGCCATGAAGCAAGTGACATTTTGTGTGCAACTTTTTTTTGCAAAAAGAAATTCTTCATACAAATGTAGTACTAAATTATTAATAGTTTTGAAATTTGAATTAGAAACCTCTAACTTCTAATGCTCATTACACATAAAAATCACTATAAAAGATCTCACCAACAGTACCCATGTCTAAAGGGCTTCACTTAGTATATAAAATAAAACAACCATTATTTATTGCACTTACCAATGGATCAATATAAAAAAAATATACTGTAAAATTTTTCATAAGCAAAATATTGATTGCTTCTTTCCACAACAATTCTTGGTGTACCCATTGCATAATAAGGTGCGATTGCTAGTAAATTAGTTATGGATGAGTGTTGTATAAAATATAATGATAAATAGAAGATTGAAATGAGAAATTTGAATTAACAATGATAGAAGGTGGATTTAAGCTTACATGCCTTATGAAGAAATTAATTGTAGGTGAGCCTCTTCTTTCTTTCATATAATGTTATAGGGAATGTTTTGCATTCCATAGTAGTGGTTGATGGAGAATGATAATTCTATGCATAGCCTTTTAATGATTTAAACCCAATACATCTCTAAATGTTAGTTCTTGTATTTTAGTTTTATTGATATTGATTGTGCCCTTATTTAGTGTAAATCCTTAGGATTTATGGATAGTGTTATTTGTCTTAAGTTGCCTCATGATGTTAATAGTGTTAAGTTGTTTTTAATTGCATAGTTGAAATTTGTATAAGCTCAAGGGGTCTTTGAAAACCATGAATCTTGACATGATTCCCAAGGTCATCCAAACATCTTACAATCTTTTTCTCACAATTCACAATAGACTTGTGTTCAGTTAACCAATTGATCCCTGAAACCACATCATATGACCCTAAGGGTGCTACATAAAGGTTGACCTAAATTTGAAAACTTGGAAGGTCTAAATCACTGCAAGAAAGACAAGAATCTACCCTCTTTTCTACCCGATTTCCATACTAAACCATCCATGAATTTTCCATGTGTCTTGGTCTAACATATAATTTGGAAACTACTTTTGGGTCTACAAAACATTCAGTTGCTCCAACATCAATTAATATAGAGACATGATGGCCATAGAGCTTACCTAAAAATTGAATTGGTGTTGCTTGAAAGTCAGCTTGTCAGTTGTCTATAGCTGCATGGATCTGATGTTGTGGTGCTCCCTGCTAACTTCTTTCCCTTCGCCTTGCTGACTGCTGAGGACAAGTATTTGCGTAGTGTTCCCTTCCACATACATAACATTCATCGTGAGGTTCTCTTGGTCCTTCTAGCCTATCCCTTATATTATTGTTGTTGTTGAATTTGCCTCTCTTATTACTTCCATTTTGATTTCCTCCATCTATGTCATGGAAGTTGTTGCCTCTTTTTAGATTCTAGATCTGACGACTGTTGTTTCCCTAATTATTGTTATTGCTCTGGAATCTCTTATTCCAAAATTTAGCATCTCTACTCTTGCGATAATTGGCTACTTGTTGCATCTTTTGTTCCTGTTTAATTGCCTTCTCAAAAACCTCATCCATAGTCAAAGAATTATGGATGTCCACATCTGTTCCAATATGAGGTCTTAATCCCATGATGAACTTTCAAATCCTGAATCACTCATCCAACTGATACTGTGGTACATATTTAAACAAATGGGAGAACCTTTCCCAATATTGAGTCACTGACATACTGCCTTGGTTCTAATTTTGAAATTTAGTCATCTTCTTGTCAAAGAAGAGTTGATGTAACCACCTCTTCTTGAAAGGTTGGAGAAAGAGTTACCATGTTATCTCCCCTGGCAACAATCTCTTTTCAACTTTCTCGTTGTCCCACCAAGTAGCTACTTCTCTAGTGAGTTTGTATGCACCCCACATCACCTTGGTCTCATTAGATAAATTACAGAGTTCAAAATACTTCTCCATCTCGATAATCCAAGCTTTTGCTCCGTCTCTGATGGTTCTACCATCAAATTTGGGTGGAGAAACCTTCTTGAAGTCCTTACCCAATTTCTCTGCAATTCTACCCTGATTGTTTACATTATCCTCATTTTCTTAGTTATGTTCCTCATTCCTTTGATTCTCATTTTGGTTTTGACCTCCTCGATTTCCTCTAATCTCTTGCTCTAAATTGTCCATCCTAGTTCCTTGCTAAGTCAGAAGGTTGAGAATTTGGTCCAACCTCTCATTCTGCTCATTGCTCGGGCCACTGGGGTTTGTTTTTCTTATATCCATTATAGCTGATTAGGGTCAATGTGCATCAATATTTGTATCTAAGCGTAGTAGACAAAGGTCCTAGTGTTAAACCTAGCACTTTGATACCAAATGTAAATTACGCATCCCAAAACTATTAAACGAATGTAAATAACCATATTAAACACATTAACATAAAATGGAAAAGATAAATCTTTTATACATATGTAAAAATATCAACTTACATCTTACAAATACATGTGCAAAAACCAAGTGTTAGCACAAGAAAATAATATACAATGATACATCTCTGGCTCTCATGCCCTATAGTCATCTCAGTACAATAATAAAGTACAATATACAAGTAATGATAATGAATAAAGTCACTGTTGCCAATCGCCACCAACCCACATGGTCATCTGCAAAGCCGAGAGATAAGAACATGGTTTAGGCACTTTTCTGCCCAACCACGAATCTTTACGCTTCCCTAGAATTCTTCCTGCATCGAAGAATGCCTGACCATACATGAAGTTCCTAGCAACTTGGAAACAATAGGCAGGAGGGAAAACCCGATGCAACTTGATGTCTACATGAATTTCTCCCTAGAATGTGCATTATCTCACTATCAGGATGTGGCAGAGAAACATATCAACACAACTAGACAATTTCTTCCATTTCAATGAACACACAACTTTGGTGAAAGCACTCATGCATAAACTGGCAAATCCTGAAAAGCAGATCAACCTTCTCTAATAACCCACATTTGGCACCCTATCCTGGAAGGTAAACCCAACATACTCATGGAAAAATAAAACAATTTCTTACAAAACAATTCATGAAACACATTCTTTTGTCCACTAAACAGATACTATTACTTTCTCACAAAAATTAATGTGAATACACTTTACAATCTCTATAATGATGTATGCATATTATACTTCTTATAATGAATTGCATGCATTTGTCTAATTCAATTACATATATCTATACGTATGTTTTTCTAACCATTTTCTTACTGTTTAACAATAGCGATAAAGAGAATTCAGTTATATAATAGAGGATGCCAGTATTGTTCGTGACAGAACTTACATAGATGTCTAAATATACATACATATATAGATAGGCATATAGATAGATATATACGAGTACTATATATGTATATACATGTGTATATATATACATCTAGATAAACTCATAATCACATTTTATATGCAATTACCTCAACAAAAGCTAGCTCGAAAAATTCATACTTAGAGCAAGATCTATTTTATAAAATAATCATGTTAACATTGAAGATGAAGTAATGAGCATAGACAAATATCCACTCAATCTTGAGTTTTTATATATCGTTGATTTTTGAAACATTATGCATAATAGCGATATCAACATCCAATTTTTTTGTAAAACCTCATTTCAACTATATATACATATACATATGTATCATATATATAGAGAGAGAGAGAAAGAGAAAGAAAAATTTAGGCCGCCAAGAAGAACGCATGCCATATGACTTAACACAGGTCATAAAAACTTAACTTAGGTTGTTGAATACATAACACAGGCCATTGAATACACAGAGGCCGATAAACAAGTTGAAACAATTAGCATGAGGCTAATACCAAAGTGGAACAAGCCATTTTACCAGGTAGATAGGAATTAAATAGGTTGTTAGAATAATAGGCGAATATGTATACACAAGCCGACAAGATC
The DNA here is from genome assembly GCA_027924645.1 of Cunninghamia lanceolata. Lineage (NCBI taxonomy): Eukaryota > Viridiplantae > Streptophyta > Pinopsida > Cupressales > Cupressaceae > Cunninghamia > Cunninghamia lanceolata. The sequence continues at coordinate 9,976,260 of BSBN01000726.1, read as the reverse complement.
AATATCCTACTAGCAGACATAATAGACAAGAGGTTAATGGAATAAAGTATAGGTTGAAAATCATAGCCTAGGTCGAATAAACAAGCTGATTAATGAACTTGGGCCAAAGGAATAGTAATGATCAGTCTGAAGGGAACATACACAGGCCACTTACAAAGGTATAGGAGCCACTTAAGGTCAAGATGCAGTCCAAGGAAAAGTATACTGGTGAACAAATTAACAAACAAGTCGATTAGAATGATCTTTAGGCCGTGATAAAAGAAGGCATAGGCTGATTGTAAACATTATAGAGGCCATTATAATATACATGGCTGATGAAAGAAGAAATTGGGCCGATAAAAAAAAGATACACAGGTCAATATAAATGACATAAGTTCATTTTAAGAAGGTCGACAACAAGGAAAACACAAGCCAATTCATAATCACTTTTCAGACCAAAAACCTCATGAGAAACATAGATATTTTAATATTCAAAATCATGTATGAAGCCATTAGACAAAACGTAGAAACATTCCTGATAATCATAGTAAACAGAAAGAAGAAAATGCCTAGTACCAAGATCTCTTCCTCTGATTGATCCCTTCTCCTATCGCTGATGTTATGTTAGCAAGACAGTTGTCGTTGCACCAAAAGATTGACCTGTTAATGTTCGATACAACCGCTAGAGTCAATGAATCCATGGGAGGAAGTTAAGCCTTGTCACGAACCCAAGCATTGCGTTGCATAGCATAAGGAGACCAAGGGTGCATACCTTGCAAAAATCCCCCTAGCGCAAGCGAGGGGTTCAAACTCATGACTCAGGCTCTGATACCAATTGTTAGCAAGATTATTGCCTTTGCACCAAAAGATTGACCTGTTAATGCCCGATACAACCGCTAGAGTTAATGAATCCATGAGAGGCAGTTAAGACTTGTCACAAACCCAAGTGCTGCACTGCACAACACAAGGAGACTGAGGGCGTGCACCTTGCAACATGTTCCTCTCTCTCCTTTATGTTCTTTGTATCTCCCTTTCTCTGTATGTTTTCTCTTCTGCTCTCTCTCCCCTTTTTAATGACAAAAACCCTCTACTCTAAAATTAGCATTTTATTCTTAGCTCAAGCTTTTCTTTTATTTTCAATTAACTTACACTTCAACATGGTACGTGGGTGCCCAAAATACCTCAGATCCTTTTGCTTTTAATTTAACTCCCCTTAATACTTGTGTTAGTAGTAAAAAGAGGAAGGTTTTTGTTTGTTTTAGGTTTTAAAGGCAAATCCTCCCTTAACCACAAACATTCAAGGGCATATCAACCGAGTTGGATCTCCACTAGTACGAGCATTCACCGATCAGGTTAGGCTGCCACTTGGAACGATGTGGAAGCTCAGATGTATCACACAATATCTTAATTTAATGATCAATTTCACTTAAAACCCTAAATATGCAAAATAGTAAGCAAATTATCAAATTACGGAAAATCCTTTCAGACTAAGGTGAAGGAGAGAGATATTTAACTCACTATTTTTCAAAGTTTAGAAAACAAAAAAGTCAGGGACACAGGGACTAATGCCCTAGTCCTGTAATGTTCACTGGAGTCCTTTGCTTGTCAGATCCTAAATCCTTGATGTCTGCAACTTCTTTTCCTCAACTCCACTCCACGAAACTTAGTACCTATAACCCACAATCACAAAGGAGTGTGGGAGGGGGTTGTAGTGTTTAGAGGCTTGCCTCAGTCAAGCCTCGGAGAGACATTCAAGTCTTCTAAACACCGTTGTTAGATAAGAGTGCGTATCTCAGTGGGATAGAGGCAAAAATCCAAATGATAAATGATTGAAAACACAATAGACATCACCTTGAAGTGTAGATCTCATGGAAGGAAGATGCTCTTCATGCCATGAGGAGATGGAGTCAAATATGCAAATACAAACACAAAAACAACAACAAAATACTACTTTGCAACACAATGAATACCTTGAATCACTTTAACATAAGCTTGTAAATCAAAATGTCCATCTAGTTTGCAAATGAAACCTAATCATGCTTATATATGCAACTACAAACATTCCCACTAAGAATTTTTTAATTCAAACTTGAGATGTTGGAATAGGACCTAAATAACGGTCATAAATATGACATTCAAATTCAGGTCAAACCCAAAATAGAGTAGGACTAGGGTGCTAGCGCCCAAGTCCACCCCCTTGTTTCTATTTAGTGATCATTAAAATAGCACCCCCTAGGTCCTATTTACCATAAGCCTTCAGGGTTTTCTCGTCAGGACTCAAAATTAACATGCAAGATGCTCTAAATGCAATTTAAGGACCCAGGAGCTAAACCTTAAGAGAGAGAAGACCCCAAGGGAACATTTTCCAACATAACATTTAGCTCCCACTTTAATGTATTTATAAACGCAACCTGCCAATACATGCATTAAAGTATGGTCAACAAACACAACAAACATGCCAAGTGATGGGCTGAAGAATTAGTTTCTTTTATGTTGCTTTTTATACTTCAAAGACTTCTTTCATATCATCCTTTAAGACATTTACCCATGTTGCACTATGATATGTTGACCTTCTTTATACTTCCAAGACCTGAACTTATAATATTAATATGGAATGTGATGATCCTATTATCCAATGAATGAATTAGATATATATATATATATATATATATATATATATATATATATATGTATAAAAGTATAAAAGAGACATTTTTATGGTTAGTCATGGAAAATACTTGTGGTATATGCTTTGGAAACTAATTCTATGTGCATAATTGGACGTGTCATGATGAGATCAAGCATTTGTAGCAGGTTGCAGACAAAGGAGTTAATAGAAGTATGAGTTTCAATGCTAAGAATGTAGAGACAACTGAAGATAATTATGGAGCATCATGGATAGTAATAAATTAAGGAGTGGATTTGTTTCAAATATGGTTATGGAGTTGTTCATGCATCAGACTTCTAATTTGATTTGAATTCTTCTTCTTATAGTCAGTTAGAATAAGAATGTGGTCTTGACTCCACAACCTAGTATTTAGGCGCGGTAAATGATCAGAATTAGTTAATTAATAAGGCTCTCTCTCCATTTTGTATAGTAAGGGGAAGATGAGATATATAAGGTAGCAGAGTCAAGTTGTAGGAGTGCACTTCGATTCAGTTATCATTTCCTTTTCTATGTGCAAAGACTCAAGCATGTTACATTTATGGAATACAATCTAGATATGATAGAAAAGATTTCGTTGTTGAATAATTTGATATGAGTTACAAAGATACGTAGAATTTGGATTAGATTTGGTTTCAATTAAGGAAGACAGTCTCTTGAGCTGGCCACTCAAGGTACTAATTCTCTCCTTATTTATTTCATTTCAGTTAATGTTGGTTTATCAATTTTCTATTAAAATGTAATTTGAATTCAAGTTAGTATAATGTTTTGATCAATAGATATAGTTCATGAACAATTGCATAGTAGTGTATTTACAAATCCTTTGGAGGTCAGCAGTTAGTCATTTCATTCTTGTCAATTCAATTAACTTAATTCTATAGTTTCCCTATTGAAATAGTTATCTACAGACCTTGCTGTAGGTACCCGTAGCAACTAGGATTTATAGCTATTTTCATTGTTTTGTAATTCTGTCAATTCCAGCAAAATAGGATTGTTTGTTTAGAGTTAAGATAGAATGATTTAGGAACCACATGAGCCCTGAAGGCATATACTTTGCAAGTATCATCATAAGCTTACGCTCCTTGGTCTATAATTTAATGTAGGAATGCATAGTGATGGAGTGGACTGTTCAGATAGGTTTCCCCTGAATTAGTTAAGTCTACAAAACATTAGTTTTCCTCTACATTTTTGTCATCATTGTCGGAGATGGTGCTAACTTCTTAGGCCCATTTTGTTTTTTTACATGTTTTCATGTTTTCTAGCATTAGAGCTAATCAAAACACCTTTCAGGAAACACCAGGCATTCTATTAACATTATGCAGGGCTGCTGAAACATAAAGCTCAAAATACTGTATGTGGAGGCAGAGAGATATTCGAGGTAGAATCCTCCCATCAACTTCTCAAAACAACAAAGGTACAACTAACTTCAACAACTACACAATAGGGATTCCTGAAGGAGAGCTTCATTTTACATCTTTATCAACACCCCCTACATCTCCATCAACTTCCTCTACTGCCACAGAGGGAACTTTCAAAACAATGACAGAAGCAGTAGAGGATCCTCCAGGACAAGCTACATTTGAGTTCCCTATACCAGACCTAGCACGAGCAACTACCTTGAAAAATATACCACCATCTGCTTTGCCTATTTTCTATGGTTTGGTGACTGAAGATCCTGACACTTTCCTATTCTAGTTTGACATTCTGTGTAGGAGTTATGATTATACCACTGATCCTTACAGACTCAAGTTATTCCCTGCTACCCTAAAAGATGCTTCTTTGAGATGGTTTATGGGACTGGGGAAATATGCCATCCCAGACTGGGATACCATGAAAACAAAGTTCTTGACAAAATACAAAGACTAATGTAGAGGACATGATAGGAGGAGAGATGACATCTTTAGGATGTCACAAAAGGAGGAGGAGCCATTAGAAGACTATGTGGAAAGATTCGAATTTGCCTTGAAGAAAAACCCTCAGAATCATTGAAGTTGGTCTTTTTAAGAGGGGTCAATGATGATTGCATGGATGCCCTAAATCTCATTGGAATAGGGGATAGATCCCAATTACCCTTTGAAGATATTTGTACAGCTTGCAGGAACTACTCTACAACGTTTTCTAGAAAACCTAGAGGAGAAAGAGTAGCTATTGCAAGCAAGTCAGTTAATGGAGTTTCTCGAGTGGAAATTAGTAACCTGCTGACCAATATGAAAGAAGATATCATTAGCCATATGGCTACATAGTTGGACACCCTCCACAACAAAAAGAAACAAGAAGAGGCAGATGCAATGCTCACTAAATACTGCTCAAGCTGTAGGCAAAGGAAGGCCAACTTTAAGTGTAAAAGGGTAGCCAGTATCCAACAGGAGAAGATTGAAAGGCTAGAACTTCAACCATTCGAAGGTGATGATGGGCAATTATTCTTTATTGCTCAAAGAAGACCATGGCAACAAAGGCAAGGTATGCCCCATGATCCACTTAATTATAATTCCTCTTTTCCTGCTGCCAATCAAAAAATTTCTGCTTGGAATAACTAGCCCTGGCCTACTAATCCAAATGTTTGGCCAAACCCACCATGGTCTACTCCACAGACAGGGTGGAACCAACAACAACAATGGCCTCAACAGACCTTCCAAGGCCCTACCTATAACCCCTAGTGGCCTACTCAACAACAACAATGGCAACCTCAATGGAACAAGGGCCAACCATGGCAGCCAAACTCCCAATATCAGCAACCCTTGCTTCCACCTCAGCGGCAACCACAACAACAAACCATCATGCCTCCACTAGCACCTCCAAATCAACCTCCTAGACCTTCCCAAATTCTTGCCCAACCTGCACCTAACCCTAACAACAAGCCTATTCAACATGCTTATACTAATGAAGTGATGCAGTACCCCACCTATGGAGTTGAGGTAAGGAATGTTCACCTTAGATCAGGGAAACACCTTGTAGGTCCTTCATCTCCCCAAATAACAGAGCTGGAGGATGGAGAACCCATGGGGGAAGCCTTAGATGAATCACCCTTGGAACTTGAACCAGTTCAGGAACCTCAACCTATATCAACCCCTAAGCCTCCTTTCCCTGAGCACTTGGTTATCCAAAAATAGCCAGAATAGCCTACCAATGACCTTATAGGACAGTTGCAAGATATAAATATAAAGATACCCTTGATTCAGGCCATCAAAGATATTCCTATCTACACTAAGACCAGGGATCTCTGTATCAAGAAACCAGGAAGAAAAAGAGTTGACCCAAAATAGTCTGTCTTAGGTAACCTTGTAGACATCATGTTGGGGAATATCATTGTTCCTAAGTATACCGATCCAGGAAGTCCAGTGGTCGATATCAAGATCAATGGAGCCCTAATCAAGAATACCTTAATAGACTTGGGTGCAACAATCAATGTCATGACTAAGGACACAATGTAAATGTTGCAATTAACCAATCGTAGACCTACTCAGACTGTTCTGCAATTGGCTGATAGGTCAATAGTAAAACTTGAAGGTATCATTGAAGACTTAGTCATTGCATTAGATTCCTAGGAATATCCTACTAACTTCATTGTATTGCAACCTAAAGTCAATCTTGCTGGTTACCCTCTTATCCTAGGTAGACCATGGTTTGCTACAACTGATGCATTTATAGGTTGCCGGTCAGGAAACATGATTATATCTAATGGAACCATTACCAAGAAATTGGTATTGTATCAACTAGCCCAACCGTACCATGAACTAGAGAAAACTATTTGGCCTACTCTAGAAGAAGAGGACAGGTATTCTTTGCAAACCCTGATGACCATTAAACGTAGTCCTTTGTTGGATATCTGAGATGAAGATGAGTTATTGGCACACATTATCCAAAATGACTAAGGGAGGCACCCATAGCAGCAAGATTACCTGTCCTGTCTATAGGATCCACTAAGAAGTATAAAACCTAGCAGCTCCATAGAAGAAATTTATTAATTGTTTCATGCCTTACTACCCCAACAACATCTACCAGTCTTTCCTAGCCTTGATGTGTCTTCCATTTAACCAATGACTAAACCATTAGAGATACAACCTGGAAAGATGTTGACTATCAATAATGCCTTGACTAAAGAACAAGAGCAGTCCCTTCAAAATGTCCTACAATCCAATTCAATAGATTTTGCATGGGATTATAGTGATATGAAAGGCATTGACCCAAATCTATGCATGCACAAGATATATATTGATGTTGACTTTAGACCTATCAGGCAACAACACAGACATATGAACCGTACTTTAAGGGACATAGTCAAGGCTGAACTTCAAAAACTTCTGGATGCAGGTTTTATTTACCCCATTTTGGATAGTGAATGGGTTTCACCATTGGTGATAGTTCCTAAAAAGGGTGGCAAGTGGCGAGTTTGTGTTGACTACAAAGAACTCAACACTGCCACTAGAAAAGATCACTTTCCATTGCCCTTTATTGACCAAGTCCTAGATTCTTTGGCAGGAAATAGGTACTTCTCATTTCTTGATGGCTTTAGTGGATATAATCAGATAAAGATTGCTCCAGAGGATCAGGATAAAACCACATTTACCTACCCCTGGGGGACCTATGCATACTCTGTTTTGCCATTTGGATTGTGCAATGCTCCAACTGCTTTTGAAAGAGTAGTCCTTAGTATTTTTTCTGATTTTGCTCATGACAGCATGGAGATTTATATGGATGAGTTCACCACATATGGTGAAACATTTGATGAGGCTTTGCAGAATCTTGAAAAAGTTTTGAAAAGATGCACATAGCACAATTTATCCTTAAGTAATGAAAAGTGTTTTATGATGATGATTGAAGGAGTGGTGCTGAGACATTTCATTTCATCTACATGTATCCAGGTAGACCCACAGAAGATTGAAATAATCTCCACACTGCCTATTCCACAAAAATTAAAGGATGTTAGAAGTTTCCTTGGGCATGCAAGTTATTAGAAAAGTTTTATTCAAGATTTTGGCAAAATTGTTGCTCCCTTGTTTGCACTTCTATCTAAGGATATTGAATTTGCTTGGACACCTGAATTTCAACATTCTTTTGAAAATTTGAAAGCAGCCCTAGTTTTAAGAGGTCCAAATTGGAAACCACCCTTTCATATTCACACCGATGCATCTGATATTGTCATTGGGGCAGTTTTAGGCCATCAAGAAGGCAACAAGGAATATGCAATTTATTACATTAGTAAAAACTTGCAGGGGGCTAAGCTAAACTACACAATAACAGAGAAAGAAATGTTGGCAGTTGTATATGCCATAAACAAGTTTAGACACTACATAACTGGCTACAAAGTATTCATTGATACTGATCACACAACCATCAGATATTTGATGAACAAACCAATAGTGGGTGGCAGGCTGGTCAGATGGTTATTGTTATTTCAAGAATTTGATATCACAATTGTTGACAAGCCCGGTAAGGCTAATGTAGTTGCTGACTTTTTATCTAGATTGCCCACTCAATCCTTAGATGGTGTGGTTGATGATTCCTTTCCTGATGAGCATCTATTTTCTCTCACTATCCACACACCATGGTATGCAGACATAGCAAATTACTTGGTTACAAGGAAGATTCTAGGATATTTTTCACCAAGAGAAAGGAGACAACTTGTTCACAAATGCTTTCCTTACTCTTGGATTTTAGGTTATCTCTTTTATACTGGACTAGACAACATCATGTGAAGATGCATTAGAGAAGATGAAGTGTTTGATATCATGAAGGCTTGTCATGATGAACCATGTGGGGGACACTTTGCAGCAAAAAGAATGGCCTTCAAAATCTTGACAACTAGGTATTATTGGCCAACACTTCACAAGGATGCTATCAAATATAGAAGAGGATATGATAGGTGTCAAAGAATGGGTAGACCAACTAAAAGTGATGAATTGCCTTTGCAACCAGAAATTTCATTAGCCCCTTTTGACAAGTGGGGACTGGATTTTGTTGGTCCTATTTCTCCAACCTCCAACAATAAGGAGTATATTCTGGTATGTACTGATTACCTTACAAAATGGGTTGAGGTCAAAGCATTGCAGTTTGCAAGAGATGGTAATGTAGCTAAATTTTTATATGAAGACATTTTCACCAAATATGGTGTGCCAAGGGAAATATTAACAGACCAAGGTCCTCAATTTACCTCTGATTTAATCACAAAGTTAGTGGAGGAGTAGCAAATAAGGTATAAAAAGTCTACCCCTTATCATCCTCAAGCCAATGGACAGTTGAGGTAACCAACAGAGAACTGGAAAAGATTCTGACCAAAATAGTGCAACTCCATAGGAGAGACTAGGTTACTAGGTTGCCAGAGGCTATTTGGGCCTATAGAACCGCCTAGAAAACCACCACAGGGTTTACCCCATATGAATTGGTTTATGGGAAAACATCAGTCCTCCCAATTGAATTTGAACATAATACACTAAGGACAACTGTTGATCTTGGGATGGATTTGACAGGAGCACAACAAGATAGGATTCAACATCTTAATGCTCTGGATGAAATCAGGCTTGAGGCAATACACCATACTGAAGTTATCCAGAAATAGAGGGTCAAATGGCATGACAGTCATATCAAGAACAAAGCATTTACAGCCGGTGATTGGGCACTTTTATAAGACTTTATGTATAAAGACTTCAAGGGTAAGCTCCAATCTAGGTGGCTTGGACCATATGAAATCATGGAAGTTTTCCCAAATGGAGCCGTTCAGTTGCAAACTATACATGAGGTCTGATTTTCAATCTTGGTCAATGGACATAGACAAAAGTTGTATAAGAGGCCATTGCAAAAGGAAGACTTCATTGTTTCCTTAGCTACTACATATGGTGCCTCAGGCACTCTTGATGAGGATACTATGACACCAGTTGATACAGAGTCAGAGGATGATCCACATGGCCTGACTAGTGATGCAGAGGTTGAGTTGGAGTACTCAACCCCTGTTGCTGAGGCCTAATCTCTTTTGCTTTTCAAACACATGCACACACAACACCACATGCACACACCACACCTTTACCATGATGTCTACATCATTCAGCTAGGACCTATTTACATCTTTCAGTGGGACATGTCTACATCATTCAGCTGGGACCTGTTACTTCTGCACCTATTTTGATCACTATCAAAATCTACACTTTGGAACAATGTTGCAAGCATCTGTATCAACTGCAGATGTTTCCATGCAATGCACTACCAATCCACTCAATCCGTACACTATGCCTTGTTTCATCACTGTGCTTGCACCTCAAGTGACGAATTTCAACCAATTCAATCAAATCACATATGCTGACGTGCCACCTCACCATTCATCCACATGCATGATCTTATAGTTCTGACAGATTAATTGCATTGTACATAATATCTCCATTCGAAGAATGCTCCCACATTTTTTTCTGCGGCATTGTTCCCAAGGTAACTTTTCATGATTGCCATTAAATTTCTTTTTATGCATTTATCATTATCCTTATTTACTTCATGCATGTGATAATATTTCATAACATTCCAATTAATAATTACAACTTCCTACCACTTCCTTTGCCATGTGAGTGAGGTCACTTCACGTTCAGTCGGGGGGAAGGGTTGTCATTTCTGTATCAAATTGATTTTTCAACTGGTTTTCAAATGAGTTTTCATCCCTGTGTACTATGTAAATAACCAGTGAGAGTTACCTTCCTAATATCTTTGCTTAATTCAAACCAAGTTAACCCTGAGCAGTAAGAGGAATTGCAGAAAAGATAAGAATAGGGGTTAAGTCTAACAAGGTGGCAAAGTGGAATTATACAGAGGATTATAGACATGGGAGGTGACTTAGTAAAGAGAGAACCATCTATGCACAAGGAGATTCTTGAAGATGTGCTAGTTTCACCGCTCTTCACCAGAGTAGGATGGATCGAGTATTTTTTAAATTGATAGAGTATGACAAGACATGGCCGTAGAATTTGCAGTTACATTACAGAGTGACAAAGTAGTAGTGAAGGGGTTAATGGTTGATTCTTCTAAAATACTATAGCCTAAGTGACTAGACTACCACACACTGGGTTGGAATACCCAGCCCGAGCTGATGCAGCCGTTGCCAGAGAAGAATTCTGCGAGTGAGGTGAGCATTTAGACTCAACAACTTAAGGTATAAAATGCCTATCTCTGCCATTTTTCTGGGACAAATGTGCTACCTACATTATCAAGTATTTCACTTGTGATGGGAGGTATAACATGATGTACACTGTGCACTTTAAATTGTTAAATCATCTTCGTCATGAAAAATTGGTAAATGTTCCAAACTACCTCTACAACTTCCTAAAGAGAATGGCTTCAGAATACCAAAAGAAGCCAGCAGATACTTCAGTGTCTCATCATTGTCTAATTGCACTACTGGTTAAGAGGAGTTTGTGGATACAATACCCACACATTGATTGGGAGGCCTTTAAGGATTGTGTTGATATTTCCACCTTGTTGGAGAAACCTCATGAGGAGGAAGAAGAACCCCCACACAATGTTGAACCTAAAGATGAGCCTATTCATGAAGAGCCGGAAGAGGAAAATGTCCCTGAAAATAGACCTGAAGAAATAGGGGAACCTTCATTCTCTCCTTTTGAATATATGACCCCATAGCTTGTAAGCAGGAAAAGAAAGAAGAAGAAGGAAGGAAAAGATGTCAGCAAAGAAAAGACAAAAAGGAAAAAGAAGGAGAAAAATGTCAATACAGGGGAAGCAAAGGAGAAACATAAGAGAAAAGGTAAAAAGCAGATGAAAAGGGCTATTGAACAAGAAACCACTACCTCAAGGAGATCAAGCAGACTGAGGAAATAGATGGCTGAAGAAAAGATTGAAGAACAAAAACAAGATTCAGAGGAAAGGGGAAATGCTCCTGGGAATGTTCCTATTGATATACTTGAAGATGATATCTCTGCAACTAGGGATAATGTGAATGTTTCTTCAAAGAAGAAAAGGTATGTTTCTTCCTCTGACGCTGACTCAGAGGACCCATTTATTGCCAAAAAGATGAGAAAAGTAACCCCTGGTAGCCCTGTTAAAGAAATTTTTAATGCTTCTGATAACAATGATAGTGGTAATGTAAATTTTGAGCAAAGAAATGAATTGTTAGAAGAAAGAGACCTCCAAAAAGAACTTCAAGAGGCATTGAATAGAATCAAAACCCTGGAGGATCAGGTAAAGAGGTATGAAGAGAAGGAGACAGAAAAAGAAAAGAGGATACAGGAATTAGAGGAGAGGATTCAGACACAAAATCAAGGGTCTAAATTGGATTTGTTAGCACAGTTGGTTGTTAGCAATATCATCTCAGATGAGGAGAAGGAAGCCCCTCCATCATTTCCTAAGGTAAGAACTCCAACATGCCATACTACTGTTTCATTGGGTTTTGAGTTGCTGAAAGTCACTAGTAGGTCAAAACAAGACACAAAGAATTGGGATAAAGAAAAGAAAAAATTTAATGAAATAATTGAGAATCAAAATCTTGAAATTAAGAAATTAGAGGCAAAGATGGCAGGTAAAATTGACAGGGCCATGTAAATCATTGAATGCAGACCACCTTCAAGGGTTTATGCATTATTTTTAAAGGAGAAATTTCTTAGTTTTGAATTTAATAGATTTGTTAATGACCAACTAGCTTTACAGTCTAGACATAGTTTCTTCAGTTATTTTCAAAAGGTTAGTTTAGAACAACAAGATCAGCTATGTGAGTTCTGTTTGCACAATTACTTATTAGAGGAAGATACATAATAGAATCCCTCTATAAATGTTGGAGATTTGTAGCTGAGAGCAATAATATCATACCTAAATAATAAAAAGTTGAGAGGAGAATTGATGGATAGGTATGAAGAGTTATGAGAAGGTATCGCTACCAATCAGACAAGAGACACTTAATCCTGAAGATATCCTCATAAAATGGTACATACTTCTCTCTCATAAGGGCCCAGGCAAAATCATTATGGACTTAAGAATAAGGGATCACATAATGTAATGTGTCGTACCTGTTTGTATATTTTTAAAATCTTTTTGTGTTATTTTATTATTTTTATTGTGTGTTCTTTCAGACTAGACAGAAGAATGCATAAGGGGTTTTCATTTTTCCTGTAGATGTGTTGCCGGAGCATACAATATATAGTATATATAGAAAACCTAGAAAAAGTACAATGAATTTACAAAAACCAACAATGACCCAGATAGAAGAATAGCCAAATATTAATTACTATCACATACCCATGTGCAGAAATATAACTTCATGTTTATGCTGTTGCCAGACCATCAATGGGTATGGCTGAGTATCACTCCAAACTCTAGAGAAATACAATAAATGATTATCCAAATGTAATCAGCAAGGTGAGAGGCCCTAAACGCCTCAAATATAGAGGATATGTTAGCTTCAACTCCAAAGATTGAGCCTCTATGAAGCTCGCGATCCCTTAGGCAAGATATGTACGACCCATGTAGGCTACTACAGCATTGAACAACAAACACAACCTGAAATCTCTTCTAATACCCAGCTAAAATGGTCTGCAAATGATCTCCAATGGTGGTCGATCTAAACTAAGTTACAAGAGGCACTAACCACTAGCAAATACTCCCAAAAGTAGTATGGCCAAGGCTGCAAATGGTACAACCAGCAAGTGCTCTTCTGGAAGTCCAAAATCCCCAATATAATCTGCTCTAATCAGCCAATAATCTCTGATTTCCAATCTACAAATATACTTCGCCAAAAAGCTACAAAAGATATGTCCAGAAATGCATCACATCAGCAATCCGTCAACTCCAATGAAGCACAAGAATGAATACTGGATGTATCCATCATCAAAGCACTGTTGGGTGGTATTACACACCTATAGAATGCTACTACTCAAGGAGGTTTTCATCTCCAAGAGCCTCTGGTTTGAATCCCTTCAAACCCTAGAGCCAAAGCTCCAAAACCCTAGCAAGGGGAATCTCAAAGAGAAGAAAATAATAAACCAAGCTTATTTCAAATGAGGCACTTTTCCCTCTTTTAAAACTCTCCAAGAGGGGGTGTTTTACTTTGGAGGGAAATATTTCTTTTAATTTCACTTTTTAATATTTCCCAATGTGAGCACTCCATAAAATGAGTTAAGTGACTTTTTAAATATTTCATTCTTCATCACTTAACTAAATGGCTAGTCCACAGGAATTCTACAATGGACTAACCATGAGTCTAGAAGGGGACATTACACATAAGGGTACAGAGAATGATGGGATCCATTTTACAAAGTTGTGTTAGATATGTGCAAAGCAGATGGATCAGTTTGACACCTACTCTTCAACGAAAAGAACCTCATTCCTTGCATAACTTTATGAACATGTCTAAAAGATTGCACAGGTACATTCAAATTTTAGAGAATCAAGGTGTGGCATGGTTACCTCTTACCTACCATCCACCTCTACTCTTATATCCAGTTCCATACTGGACAAGAGAAAAGGGAGAGGAATGCAGGATTGCAGAGACTAATAGACTACAAAGGCTTTCATGCTACAATGGATTCTAACTGAAACAGGATGAGGGTATCAGGGTAGTTATGGACTTGAGACAAATAGTTTTACATTATAATTCATTTCCCTAAGTATCTGTTTGGGTAATTTTGCTTGAGGGCAAGCAAAAGGCTAGTTGAGGGTAAATGATGGGCTGAAGAATTAGTTTCTTTTATGTTTCTTTTTATACTTCAAAGACTTCTTTCATAGCATCCTTTAAGACATTTACCCATGTTGCACTATGATATGTTGACCTTCTTTATACTTCCAAGACCTGAACTTATAATATTAATATGGAATGTGATGATCCTATTATCTAATGAATGAATTAGATATAGATATGTATAAAAGTATAAAAGAGATGTTTTTATGGTTAGTCATGGAAAACGCTTTTGGTATATGCTTTGGAAACTAATTCTATGTGCAGAATTAGATGTGTCACGATGAGATCAAGCATTTGTAGTAAGTTGCAGACAAAGGAGTTAATAGAAGTATGAGTTTCAATGCTAAGAATGTAGAGACAACTGAAGATAATTATGGAGCATCATGGATAGTAATAAATTAAGGAGTGGATTTGTTTCAAATATGGTTATGGACGTTGTTCATGCATCAAACTTCTAATTTGATTTGAATTCTTCTTCTTATAGTCAATTAGAATAAGAATGTAGTCTTGACTCCACGACCTAGTATCTAGGCATGGTAAATGATCAGAATCAGTTAATTAATAAATAAGGCTCTCTCTCCATTTCGTATAGTAAGGGGAAGATGAAATATATAAGGTAGCAGAGTCAAGTTGTAGGAGTGCAGTTCAATTCAGTTATCATTTCCTTTTCTATGTGCAAAGACTCAAGCATGTTACATTTATGGAATACAATCTGGATATGACAGAAAAGATTTTATTGTTGAAAAATTTGATATGAGTTGATTTTGTGTATGGAATAAGTTAAGATTTGATATGTGTTACAAAGATATGTAGAATTTGGATTAGATTTGGTTTTAGTTAAGGAAGACAGTCTCTTGAGCTGGCCACTCAAGGTACTAATTCTCTCCTTGTTAATTTCATATCAGTTAATGTTGGTTTATCAGTTTTCTGTTAAAATGTAATTTGAATTCAAGTTAGTATTATGTTTTGATCAATAGATATAGTTCATGAACAATTACATATTAGTGTATTTACAAATCCTCTGGAGGTCATCCTATTGAAATAGTTATCTATAGACCTTGTAGGTACCCGTAGCAACTAGGATTTATAGTTGTTTTCATTGTTTTGTAATTCTGTCAATTCCAACAAAATAGGATTGTTTGTTTAGAGTTAAGATAGAATGATTTAGGAACCACAAGAGCCCTGAAGGCATATACTTTGCAAGTACCATCATAAGCTTATGCTCCTTGGTCGTTAATTTAATGCAGGAATGTATAGTGATGGAGTGGACTGTTCAGATAGGTTTCCCCTAAATTAGTTAAGTCTACAAAACATCAGTTTTCCTCTACACCAAGCATGGTGAAGACACGCCAAACACATTGAAGATAGTAATAGGAATGTAAAACACAGAGAAGATAGTTACAATCACGCAAAACATAGAGAAGACAAAATTGAAGACCCGCAAAACATAGTGAATACAGTGAATGCAGTGATTATTTCTTTTTCTTTTTCTCATATATGAAATGTGGAAGCAAGTACAAGAAAGTAAACACACAACCCAAAATGCAGGAGGGACTCATCGCCACCATTCTTTAAGACTGCATATGGAGCAATAGACACGCAATACAAATCTTAGAGTGCAGGAGGGACTCATCGCCACCAGTCTTTATGACTACTACTTGAGAACAAACACGCCATACAAATCAAGCACGCCATATAAATCCCAAAGCATAGGAGGGACTCATCGCCACTAGTCTTTAAGACTATGCTTGTGAACAAAAATGCCATACACACACATAGAAGACATGGAGAAAATATGGCAGAAAAGTGATGGAAGAAACCTATTGCTAGGTTTGCAGCCATCTCTGCCACATTACAGGCACACACCAATGATTGGGCTTTGCCAGAACAATCACCGAAGACACCTTTAAGGGTTAAGATAGTCTCAGATCCGCTCCCTGCCTACTCAGAGGACTTTTAGAAAATGATAGGATGTGCACTCTCCTCAAGAAATACACCATCCCTACCTCCGTAGAGGGCTTAAGATAAAAGGATATACGCGATATCTTGCCTCTGCAGAGGGCTTAAATGATTGCATAGATTCAAGTTTTACAAACACACTTTACTAGCATCTAAATCAAACAGCTTACCTTATATATGCCCCCACCTTAAGGTGGTTGATATCATGTACTAATATCAAGCATGTTAAGGTAGAGAGAAAACACACAAGGGAACATGAGCTCTCACAAAGCCCATGCCCCCTGGAGGTGACATGTACTTTACGATCACCAAATGTTCCCACAAACACACAA
This sequence comes from Cunninghamia lanceolata, assembly GCA_027924645.1. Classification (NCBI taxonomy): domain Eukaryota; kingdom Viridiplantae; phylum Streptophyta; class Pinopsida; order Cupressales; family Cupressaceae; genus Cunninghamia; species Cunninghamia lanceolata. The sequence continues at coordinate 9,959,666 of BSBN01000726.1, read as the reverse complement.
TTTCCTGCAAGAAAAGGTGTTAGCGTCCATATAATCATGATAAACAACAATGCAAGGCTAGATTCAAGATAGACATAGTGCACGGAGCAGAAGCATTGTTATGTCTTGTAAGTACGATAAGACAACATCAAGATCACACGGAGTGATTCTACTAGCCAAGCGGTGGATAATATATATCAACCCCATCATCATGTATGGACTAGGTCCATTTTTTGATTTCTCACCGAAGGGACACTAGGTCCGCATCAGTATAATATGTTTTTCATCATCCACCCACTAGATAGAACCACTAGAGGAAGGTAAACAATAAATCAAGAGAGGAGAAACAAGTTCCTTAGGGACAGTCACATAGGAGGGTGCCCCCAAGTCACCAACTGCAACGCTATGTCCATAAGACACAACAGACAACAATAAAAATAGAGGAGAAGCAATGTAGAAGAATGATGATACAAATAGAAGAAGGGTCAAAATAGAGGTATTCTCCTATCCCTAACCTTACAAGAGTATCAAGGGTCATCTTAGGAGGCCTAAACAACACATAACACATCATGGGGGAAACACAACACAAAGGTAAAGGATTAGAAATACTTACCTGCTGGGACAACGAAACTAACCTTTGTCAACAATTAAATCAATGCCATTTTTCCATGGATGAGGTGAATTCTCAACTTTCTCCTTGTCTTCTTCTATCATACCAATTATTTCATCATAGTTCAAATAGTCATGTTCATCGTAGTCATAATAAGCTTGTTGTTCTATAAGATATCTTTCCGTATTCACCAATGTTTCATCTTGGCTAGGATGAAAGAAAGGTAAAGTGTTGTTAAGAAGTTTAGGTGTTGTATCATTATCATCCTCATCATCATAAGTTTTAGTTAATGATTCCAATCCATTAAGAGAATTTTCATACTCATCATTCTCAATGTGGTGTGTTATGTCTCCTACTACCCGAGGGTGTGTTCATGAGAGATGTGTAATTGTCTAGATCATATAGTGGCATAACATTATTTTGTACAATATATGTTAATCCTTGAACAACATTAATACCATCTTGTCCTTCTTTTAATAACTCTCTTATGTTACAATTAACAGGTATAGCTTGGTCCACTATCCTTTCATTTTCCATAAATGCTTGAAAATTGGCTAGTTCGTTGTCAAGTTTGTTTATCTGCTCATCAGTTAGATGTGTTATCAAATCAATAGGATCCTCAACATCATGAAATATTTGTTCTTCTATTGTAGTTGTAGGAGGCATGTTGTCTTGGAAAAGTCATGTTTCTCCTGTTGTTGGGAAGGTATTAGTGATTTCATTGTCTTGTACTAGTATATCCTCATGGGAAGAATCATTTTTGAAAGAATGACCAGAGGGAAAGTTTATGTCATTATCACATGTAGTAGATATAGGAGAAGGGCTATCAAAATTATCTTTTTCATTGCTACTTATGGAGATGAACTTAGTTAAGCTTTCTAATATCGTGGGATGTTCACTCATGAGGGTTAAAAATTGGTCAAAATCAAGATCTTTGATAAATGCATGCAAAGATACCATGGAAAAATGACATGAAGGTGCCATGTGTATGTTTTCAAATGAATGCCAAATCATATTTTTAAGATTTTCAAAACTTATGCAAGAACAAGTGCAAAAGTATGTATGAAAATGACCTAAAATGCTTGATTTTTCAACTTTTTTCAATGCAAAGGAATGAAAGAAGAGGTGTTGTGAAAAATTTCAAGAGGGAAAGAAAATAATATGCCTAATAAAAGTCCAATGATGCAGCAATATCTTTCACAACACGCTTTTGATGTCAATTTGAAGAGTCGATAAGCCAAAACCTAGTAAAAATGTGCTAAAATATGCAATTTTTCAACAATTCTCAATGCCAATGAGTAAAGGAAGGGGTGTTGTGACGAAAATTGTGATGGAAAGCAGGTTATAATAGTAATATTAGTCACCTAATTCAATAAAATCTGTCACAACATGCCTATAGTGCCAATCTAAGTCAAACCCTAGTGAAAATATAGCTAAAATATGCAAATTTTCACAAATTTTCAACGCAAAGGTCTAATACAGAGGGTGTTGTAAGGAATTTGAGGAGGGGAAGAAAATAATAGCCATGATAACAGCTAATTAATGCATAAAAATCCCTTACAACATGCTTGTAGTGCAAATCTAGAGAGACGATAAGGCCAAATCTAGTGAAAATGCAAGGTTTTCAAATTCTAGACATGAAATTTTGCAAGGAAACCACTATGACACAACCCTACAATTATAAATCAGTCCTAATGAGTGTTTGGAAAGGGTAGTAAAATCCGAAACAAGATTTTGACTACAAACCCTAGCTAATGCAAAACTAGGTTTTCATGAAAATGCTCAATTTCAAGCAATTTTTGACAATTTAAGTATGAAAATGCAATGCAAGTGAATACTAAATGATGAATTTCTGTAATTTAAATCAGATATGATGAAAATAACAGAAATTTAATGAAATTAAATGTTAATTAATTTAAATTATGCTAAAATGCAAGCCTAAGATGCCAATTTTTCAAAATTATCAAATTTTTTGTAATTTTTCAAATGCAATAAGAAATGAATGCAAATCTATCAAACAAAACTCAGCAAGGTGCCAAAAAAAAAGTCCAAAATCACGGGTTCACCAAAATGTTTAGTAGTAAAAAAGGAGGGGTTTTGTTTGTTTTGGGTTTTAAAGGTAAATCCTCCCTTAACCACAAATATTCAAGGGCATATCAACCGAGTTGAATCTCCACTAATAGGAGCATTCACCTATCAGGTTAGGCTACCACTTGGAACGATGCCAAATCTTAGATGTATCACACAATATCTCAATTTAATGCTCAATTTCACTTAAAACCCTAAATATGCAAAACAGTAAGCAAATTATCGAATTGCGGCAAATCCTTTCAGACCAAGTTGAAGGATAGAGATATTTAACTATTTTTTGAAATCTGGAAAATAGAAAAGTCAGGGACATAGGGAGTAACACCCTAGTCCAAGTTGCACTTTTCATCACAGAATCTGGAACTTCTCCTAACACTAATCTGCACTGTATCTTTTGTTCTTGCCTTAGGAAAAATGGAGGACATAGGGACTAATGCCCTAGTCCTAGAATGTTCACCAGAGTCCTCTGCTTGTCTGATCCTGAATCCTTGATGTCTACAACTTCTTTTCCTCAACTCCACTCTGTGAAACATGTTACCTGTAACCCGCAATCACAAAGGAGTGTGGGAGGGGGTTGTGGTGTTTAGAGGCTTGCCTCAGTCAAGCTCCAGAGAGAGATTCAAGTCTTCCGAACACCCTTGTTAGATAAGAGTGCATATCCTGGTGGGATAGAGGCAAAAATCCAAATGATAACTAATTGAAAACATAATAGATATCACCTTGAAGTGTAGATCTCATGGAAGGAAGATGCTCTTCATGTCATGAGGAGATGGAGTCAAATATGCAAATACAAACACAATAACAACAACAAAATATTACTCTGCAACACAATGAATGCCTTGAATCACTTTAACATAAGCTTGTAAATCAAAATGTCCATCTAGTTTGCAAATGAAACCTAATCATGCTTATATATGCAACTACAAACATTCCCTCTAAGAATTTTGTAATTCAAACTTGAGATGTCAGCATAGGACCTAAATAATAGTCATAAAACTGACATTTAAATTTAGAGTAGACCCAAAATAGAGCAGGACTAGGGCACTAGTGCCCAAGTCCACCCCCTTGTTTCTATTCAATGATCATTACAATAGCACCCCCTAGGTCCTATTTTCCATAAGACTTCAGGGTGTTCTCATCAAGAGTCCAAATTAACATGCAAGATGTTCTAAATGCAATTTAAAGACCCGGGAGCTAAACCTTAAGAGGGAAAAGTCCCCAAGGGGACATTTTTTGACATAACAACTTGCAATTCCATTATTTTAATATTGCATGTGTATATTTACGATAGTTTTATTATCTTTCTCTTGCATGTATATATATAGATGTAAAATAAAATAATAATAAATCTATTTTGAAGTCAGCCCATATAGTTTTGATCAAAAGATGGAAAGAAAGCAATATTACATAATTAACTAGTCATTATACATCATCCACATCTAATATTCAAAATGAAACATTCAATCAAGACTACATATCCATGTTACATGAAAACTTAATGAAACCATTCATTGATGCAACATGGCATGATGCAATATGTATAAACTAAGTGAGTGTGCATGCATCGGGTTTTTTCGTCATGCCAATTCTTGCCGGGCGGCTAGGACGTTTCTACCTCAACCATGTTCTCATCTTCGACATGTTCCTACACTCAGTCGTACTTAGATTATCATCAATAGGTTAGTCCAAAAGCACGAGTAAGATATAAATCCATATTCATTAACATAATAAGCCATCATTATGTCAACTTTCAAATTTATGAAATTTTAACATTAATGAAAATTACCTTCATGCATGTGAAATCACCCAATAGTAAAACAATCAAACTAATGTCAATTATACTGAATTATAAATGAATCAAAAGTAGAGATGTGACACTTTGGCCTTTGCATAGTAGGACTTCTTAGGGAAGTTGTTTGTCACTATTATCAATGTTTCATTTCTATTGTGTATACTACAACACTAAATGCAATTGTAATATTTAGTAATTTTAGCATCTTTTGTTGTGTAATGTGACTTGATCATTTGTCAGAAATAAATGCATTTAAAGGCCAAAATCTTATTACTCAAATGTTGTTAGGTTTTTGTTTGTGCGACCCATTAATATTTCCCAATCATGTTGTGTTATCTTAGCGTTTCTTATGTTTTGTAATGTATGATGGAATTGGGCTTGATTTGGATTATCATCTTGTTCTCAAAATGTTTGTAATGTAACAATACTTGTAAATTTTTGTCATGGGATTTTTGCAATCAAGCGTGAAGCATAGATGGGTTTGTCCATAACAGAAGGTTTCTAGGAAAGGTCACCTATAAGAATTATAGATATTCCTCCAAAGAAAAGGTGTTGTTAGTGGAGAAATGCCTCACATAATCTTTAATATCTAATTTTAGTAGTATTTTTGACCCTATAAAGCTCAATGATAATGTATTGCATGTTTTTTTATATATTCTTGAAACATTGTCAATGATTGTCCCTATAATGGTTACATTTCTTTAATTAAAATCCTTAGAGTTTCATGTATATTTGAGGCATGTATGTTAAATGCAATAATTCATGTAGGAGAGAATATGAAGAGTGGATTTACTTTTTGTGATATTGAGTTTTGAAGTGCATTTATTATGAAACTAATCAAGTATGACTTTCTTGTGCCTGTAGTTCCTTGAATAACCATATGAGTGGTTTATTTAAAGAATAATCCATTTAGTGTTATGTAATAATGGTAAGTGCTACTTGTTTTGATGATAATGCATAGTTTTGGTCAAGCAAATGTGAGGGTGAGCAGTCTTCTAGTTGAAACATCTTCTTTTTGCTTAAGAATTCAAGTGTAATGTTATGTAAAGGTGTGGGAATACTATCATTGTCCCATATGTTGTTGAAATCACATTGACCAATCTTTTCAAATTCATTTGAATTGACATTGTTAGTAAGTCCCTTTTGAGATAATAGTGTCCATGTAGACATCTTTATATTGTTTATATAGTGTCTGTCTCTTTATCGGTATCTTTGTTCTCTTCATGGTTATCACTACTTTCATCGTGTGGTCAATATGCCATACATGGTATTTATTTTTTCCACATGCTCTCAATTTTTTTTATTTCTTCTTTCTTGAGACTAATATTTGTGTGTATGTCACAAAAATGTTTGTATAGACGTAACTTACTGCAACAAAAAGTTTCAAATTTTTTTGAGCATTTTTTTGGAATGGTATAAAATTATGGAAATATATTCACAATAGTTTTTCTTTCCTCTCTTGCCATTTGTATCATTTTCAACAAGAAACATATGAGAATGATTTTTTAATTAAATTAGTGTTGTTGTTTCTATGTTATGTGGCCATTACATATAAGAATGTAGGTAGTTAGAGTGTATTTCAGTGTCATTTGTAGTTCTTGCAAGATGATGAAATACTTTTCAACCAACATTTAATTGATATAAAAATTTGATTGCAAATAAGAAGAGGTAATTTTTGGAGCATATTTCATGTTTTTTGTGCACATATATCACAATCTGCGACAATCTTTGTAATCAATTTTTAATATGTTGTTAAATCTTGGTCTTCAAATTTTTTATTTGTACATATCCTTATTACCATATTCACATAACTTTCTAATTTTGTTCCAACTCTAGATGCATACTTTGCAATATATCTAAGAACAAGCGTTCTTGAGGTGATAGGTATTTTATATTAGCTCTCCCTATTGAAAATATCTTGTGGTTGTGGAAGTTTAACATGTCATTATTTCTTGTTGGTTTTTAAGTTTTTCACCACCATCACATGATAAGGTAGAGTTTATCTATTTGTTGCATGGAACTTTGTATTTGTTAAAACATAATTTTATTAGGGGTCATACCCTTATAACATTTATATATTGTTCTAATATATGGTTATAAAAAATTATGTTTATTATACGCTTTATAAAACTGTATATGCAGAAAATGGAAATCAAATAAGGAACAAATGCATCAATGAACCTACTCTATAGTCAACATCACATCAAGAGCAAGTAACTAACGAAAGGAAATGAAACAATATTACCAAAGTAGTCCTTGTTGCCCTTGATATTTGATAATGATAATTGATGTATAAATGTTGATTGCTCACATTAGTAGAGAATAACATTACTCTCAAAATGTGTAGATAATGGCTCCGTGATCATGGTGTGCTCTAGGTAGAAAAGCCCTCTCTAGTGGTAGGTGGATCTCTAGTCATAAAACGCTCTGAGAGAAAATGACTTAAAGGATGCTCTAATTTATATGATCTAGGACAAAGAGATGAATGACCAAGATTAAATTAGGCATCAATGGCTAAGATCAAAAGAGACATAGATCAAGACATGGATGAAGGATGGATGGACAAGATTAAGTGAGACAACTTAAGGGAAGGATAAGACCTATCCTCATAAGGTTGACTTAGGATTTTTAAATTTTTGTGCCAAGATGAGGATAAGTGGGAAAAGATAATTAATTAAATAATAAAATTATTTAATTAATTGTGGGAGAAGGTGGGAGCTAATAATTAATTAAATAATAAAATTATTTAGTTAATTATTGGACAAAGGGGAAAATTGATTAAATAAATTATAAAAATCTATTTAATTAATTTTGGCCACGGAAAATGGATAAAATTAATTAAATAAATAAATAAAATTATTTATTTAATTAATTAGCTAAAGGGAAGGACAAAGCGATAGGAGATGACTAAGATGGATGACAAGGTCAAATCTAGGTGTCTACATTTTGCCCTTCTTTGAGATGATGTTGTGACCAAAATGAAGTAGCATCCTTTCAAAGAAGAAAATGTATGGAGGACCAGAAAAAGATGATGGGATGGGATGCCCCCTCAAGAGGATAGGCAGGTATGAAAGACATAAGTAGACTCTCGAAATGGATAGGACAACAAAAAGATAGAGAAATATAAGTTATATTGCATTAGGTGAGCAATCATGATTTTTGCTATAGCACTAGATATTATGCTCCAAGGTATAAAGACCAAGGTGATGATGTGTCTCATGCTAAAAGGATGTTCAGACACATCACAAGGTGTTTGACGACCATAGTAAGTACTATGATGAGACAACCAATAAGGTCACAAGTAACCCTATGTCGTATAGCACCCTGGTATGGAAGACCATGATACTATTGTGATAGGTAGGTTACAAGGACTGATGTAGATGCAAGATCAAATGATGATGTAGATGTAAGATGATGATGCAAGATAAAATAATAATATAGATACAAGATAAAATGATAATGAAGATGCAAGATAAAATATAATGTGGATACAAGATAAAATGATAATGCTAATGCAAGATAACATGATAATGCTAATGCAAGATAAAATGATAATGTAGATACAAGATAAAATGATAATGCTAATACAAGATAACATGATAATGCTGACGACCAAACATATGCCATTGGGCACCATGTTATGGAATACCATGATGTCATTGTGACAATATGTTGCAAGGATTGATACAAATACAAGTAAAATGATAACATACACAAGCAAGCATGCACAAAACCACACAAAGACAAACAAGGTGTTGCCCCTGCCAAGATAAAAATCAATTATTGATTTATTGATGATTGATTGATTGGATAAGGATAGTGTTGTCATTGCGGGGAACGATATATCCCTAGAAAAATACAAGGATAGGGAATGATATATCCCAAAGCTGATGATTGAGTTGATGAGGTTGGAAGCAAGGTAAGAAACAAAACTGAGGTATGCTTTTGGATGATCTAGCTAGATTGCTTGACTAGATTGGTATGGATTAAGGATGGCTTGCATTTGATTTATTACTTGGATTTTTGTATGTTTTATTTTTTTTGGATTTTTGACATGTTTTGATTTTTTTGATTTTGGTGTTTTTGTTATGGGATGGTTGTATGGTATTGTATGGGTGAAGGAGTGGTGAGCAAAGTTTGGGAAGGAAATAGGGAATGTTTAATGATGCTAATGTTATAGGTGTAAGACAGGATATGTGATATCATCATATGTGTAAGGTCATGAAATACCCAAGTGTGTGAAGCTCAAAAGAATGCATTTAGATGTACCGCAGACCACAAATATTTAACAAGGAAACCTATCTCCAAAGCAAAGGCACAATCCATTGCCCCCAAGTGTATGACAAGGATGGAAAGATGATATGAATGTGATGGGATAAGATAGACAACCAAGATGTGGAATAGAGATGGGAAGATACAAAAAGGATCAAAGGATAATGGGTGACTGAAGACAAAGGAATGGAATTGAAATGGGAGGATGGAGACCTGAAACTAGACATGACCTAAAGGATAACGAGATCTAGCTACTACACATAGTGCTTGCGAGTAGGTTTTCACCATGGTACTTAACCAAGGGGCCACAAAAGTGGTTTTCACCATTGGATGAATGATTTACCTTTACTATTTTGATTTTTTCTTTTTTTTCTTATTTTTTGACAATTGGGATATTTTGGAAAACTAAGCATGGAATCATTGGCGATTGCAGATGTGGAAAGGTTCATTTGATTCTTGACCATCTGGAGTAGATAAGTGATAAGCACCTGAACCAAGTTGAAGACTCTTTGTTGCAAGGATAATACCACTAGTATGGGCACCGCATATACCATCATGCACCTCCTTGAGTGCAAGATTAGCCTCTTGCATATTTTGGCTATGTAAATGGGAACTATTGCAAGTATGTGCTAATTGGTGTTGTCATTTGTGTCAACTATATCTTCTGATATTGTTGTTTGTTGATTGATTGAAGAACACTGTCTGAGTATTTTTCTCTACATTTTCTCTGTAGTAAAGACTGAAGTATGAGATTTGGATATGATTTAGAAAAGTTTCTGAAGATGCTAAATCTATAATTTGGTGGTCCAAATCACTATGCAGAAAAAGTTCTATTCACTAGTTTGAAGACTGTGTCTGACAAGGTTTGCAGAGTGACAGGGAGAAAGTGTTTTGCTCCGCGTTTCTCCATAGATTGGATTTTGGCTTTGCAGTTCTAGACTTAAGCTTATAAGGTCCTTAGTCATCTTCACTCCAAAGTACATGTGATTTGAATCTATGGAAAGCAAGTTTCTAATTAGTAGAGTTTGACAGTGTTTGATAAGAAGCGGTTTGTGAACCATCTTCAAGTGAAATAAGTTGAGATCTGTTGTGGTTAGATTTGTTGGTTTCCAAATGATTCTATGATGTTCGTGGATGTCCCCTGAATACATTGAAGGCATGTGTTTGATCCACAAGCTGCAATGAAGATCTTGGAAGCATGTGTTCAAGTGTTCTTGATGATTGCACCAGTCTAGCCGACCTAGATGATTAACACTCTTTGCGGATGAATTTCCTATATTGTAGAAGTGTATGGTAGTGTGTGAAGATATAATTGAGTTCATGCTAAGGAGTGAAGTGTTCCTCCTTTATTCATTTAGTCTGTATGTTTGTTTAGGTCTAGTCCTAGTTTGATGTATGTATGTATGCTGACCTTAGAGATTGCTCCAATGGTTGATGGTTGTAATGCCGACCTTGATGTACATTCCAAGGTTGATGAATTGTATAAATGTATGTAATGAAGTCATGAAAGAGGTGTGATTGTGTGAAGATGAAAAGATAAGTGCAAAGTGTAAAAGCAGAGCAGAGTAGAGGAGATAATTTATGCTTCAATGGAACTAAACTCAGGCATGGTGTAGATGCTAGTAAATCAGTTCAACCCTTGGCATTGAGCCACCCCCGGTAGTGAGCCAACCCTCAGAGTGAGCCATCCGTTTGGGAAGTGAGCCCTTTAACAGTGAGCCACCTTTTGATATTCGATATTGTTACTACATTATATTGTGAGCTAACACTCACTATGGTTTTCCCCTGTTTAGGGTTTTCCACGTAAAAAATATGGTGTTCATGTGTGTATGATGTTGATGTGTTCATCTTTTGATTCTACTATTCATGTTTAATTGTCATAACAGAATAAGGAAGTAAGTTAAGTGATTGTGGTTTAAAGGAGTTAAAGTTTTGATACAACTGATTCACCCCCCCTCTCAATTGTCTTATGCCATTCAACAATTGGTATCAAAGCCTGTTCCTTTGAAGAAATCTTAACAGCTTAAGGTAGATCCGGGATGGCGCACAGGAAAGACATTCCTCAGTTTGATGGATCTGACTATGCCTATTGGAAGGTACAAATGTAAAGTTATCTCATTTCTCTTAGTTATAATTTTTGGGTAGTGGTTAAAGATAAATACACAGTTCCTAAAGATCTAGATTCTGAAGAAAAGGTTAAAGAGTTTGAGGATAATCACAAAGCTTAAAATGCTCTATTAAATGCCCTGTCTAACACTGAAATGGAAAATGTTGTGAATCTGGAAACTGCTTATGAGATTTGGAACAAATTAAATAAAATCTATGAAGGTGATGCATCTGTTAAGAAGGCCAAGTTGTAGAATTTGAAGACCACTTATGAAACCATGAGAATGGGTGAAGATGATAACATAACAATTTACTTACAAAAGATTAATGAAGTTGTCAACAACATCAAGGGTCTTGGTGGAGAATTAAAGGATGAGGATGTCATAGATAAGATACTCAAAACTCTTCCCAAAGCTTATAGTCACAAGGTATCTGCCATTAAAGAGTTGTTGGAATTGGGCAAGCGAACAAAAGATCAATTACTTGGTAAATTGACCGCTTTTGAAATAAGAGAGTTTGGTACTACTGATAGCCCTGTGAAAACTGAGACTGCTTTCAAGGCCAAGGAAGCAACTAAGATTGCTAGATTAGAGAAATATGATGTGGAATTAGATGATGAAGACTTTACAGAGCTAGAAGCCAAATTTGCAAGCAGAATAAAGAGAGACAACAAAGGAAAATTTAAAGGTAAGTTACCTTTCAAATGCTTCAGTTGTGGTATTATTGGTCATTATGCTTCAAGATGTCCTGACAGAGATTTGAAGATAAATGAAAGCAAAGGAAAGATAGTAAGAAAGAGTTATTATTTTAGAGATGATGAAGGTGTAACTGATGATGAATCTAATTCTGATGATGGAAATAGTAGTGATGCTTATTTATTGCACTTAGAGAAGAACCTATTTCTACTAATCTTGCAAGCTGTGCGAAGGAAGAAAGTCTAGGAGAGTTGTTTGCATTTCATGTTGAAAAGGAAGATGAATGGATCATTGACAATGGATGTTCAAACCACATGATATGAGACAAGAGTAAGTTTGTTAAATTTGAAAAGTATGATGGAGGACTTGTTAGGTTTGGTGATGATGCAACTAGTAAGATCTGTGGAAGAGGATCTATTACTTTTGATGGCAAGCATAATATAGATGATGTTCTTTATGTCAAGGGCCTAAAGCATAATCTACTAAGTGCTGGACAAATGTGTGACAAAGGGTATAATCTTGTGTTCAAGGATAATGGGTGTGAGATACAGAACAGTTCCAGAACCTTAATTGATGCTAGTAAGAAGACACATGGTAATGTTTATCATTTGAAAGGTGCTGAGAATTGTTGATTGTTGGCTAAATCAGATGAAAGTTGGTTATGGCATAGAAGAATCTGTCACATTAACTTCAATAATCTGGTGAGAATAAGCACTATTCAAGTTGTAAGAGATCTTCCTAAGATTGTGAAGCCTACCAATGTTATATGCAAAGAATGTCAGTTTGGGAAGATGACAAAGGCTACTTTCAAAGGCAAAGAACAATCCTCTACCAGTTTTCTAGAGCTGGTGCATATAGACCTGTGTGGTCCCACAAGAACAAGAAGTCTACAAGGTGAAAGGTATTTCATGCTCCTTATTGATGATTTTTCAAGAATGACTTGGGTTACTTTCCTTAGAGAAAAGATAGAAGCTTTAGATAAGTTCAAGGCATTCAAAGCTATGGTTGAAAATGAATTGGATTTGAGAATCAAATGCTTAAGGTCTGACAGAGGTGGTGAGTTCACTTCAAATGAGTTCAATGCTTTTTGTGAAGAACATGGAATAAAGAGACATTTGTCTGCTCCCCGGACTCCTCAAAAAAATGGAGTGGTTGAAAGGAAGAATAGAACTGTTCAAGAAGCTGCTAGAGCAATGATCAAGGAAGCAGACCTATCGGAAGTGTATTGGAAAGAAGCAATACATACTGCTATCTACATTCAAAACAGAGTGCAAGTTAGAATAGAAGAAACAAAGACACCTTATGAATTGTGGTATGGTAGAGCCCCTACTATCAAATACTTCAAAGTTTGTGGAAGAAAGTGTTACATCAGAAGAGATGAAGAATTAGGGAAGTTTGATGCTAGATCTGATGAAGGCATATTTCTTGGGTACTCCACTAAGAGCAAGGCTTATCGGTGCTATAACAAAAGACTAAGAAATATCATTGAAAGTGTGAGTGTGAAGGTAGATGAAGACTTCCAACTAGATGGATATGAGTCAGATGAACCTGCTGATACAAAAAAAGTTGGAAAAGGTAAAGAAAAGGAAGTTCAAACTAAAGAATAAGCTTCGGAAGAAGAAGAAATTCAAGCAGAGGCTCTGGTAAGAACTCCTAAAACTCCAAGGTATGTGCAAAGAGATCATTCTAAAGATCAGATTATTGGTTACAAAAGGAAAGGTGTGATGACAAGAAGCAAGATTGCAGAGGAACAAGTAAATCTTTGTCTACTTTCAAAAGTAGAACCTAAAACAATAAATGAAGCATACAATGATGAGCATTGGGTCAAAGCAATGAATATTGAAGAACTACAACAGATTGAGAAGAACAAGACTTGGGAACTTGTCCCCAGACCTGCAAACAAGAATGTGATTGGAGAAAAGTGGGTTTTCTAGAACAAACTGAATGATGTTGGAGAAGTTGTGAGAAATAAGGCAAGACTTGTGTGTAAATGCTACTCTCAAGTTGAAGGAATTGATTATGAAGAGACCTATGCTCTAGTGGAAAGAATGGAGGCTATCAGATTGTTTTTGGCATTTGCAGCACACAAAGACTTCAAAGTATATCAGATGGATGTTAAATCTGCCTTCCTGAATGGTGAGTTAGAAGAAGTTTACATAAAGTAACTAGATGAGTTTCAATTCTCAGACAAACTAGACATGGTATGCAAGTTGAAGAAGGCCTTGTATGGACTAAAACAAGCTCCTAGAGCTTGGTACACAAGACTAGATAAGTATCTGCTGCAGCAAGGTTTCAGTAAAGGGTCCGCAAATAGCAATCTGTATATCAAGGTAAGCAAAGATTAGATCTTGATTATTGAAGTTTATGTAGATGATATCATATTTGGAGGAAATGAAGAGATGTGCAAGAATTTTGCAAATGAGATGCAAAAAGAATTTGAGATGTCTATGTGTGGTGAGATGAATTTCTTTCTTGGACTACAAATCAATTTGATAGACAAAGGTATTTTCATTTCTCAATCAAAGTATGTCAAGGAATTGTTGAAGAAGTTTGGAATGGAGGACTCTAAACCAGTATGCACTCCTATGGTTACCGGTTGTAAACTGAGAAAGAATGAAGAATCTCCTAAGGTTGATCAAAGCAAGTACAAATTAATGATTGGAGCACTGCTTTACATAACTGCTACCAGACCAGATATCATGCATGCAATCTATCTTGTGGCTAGATTTTAATTAGATCCCAGAGAATCTCATGTGATGGCAGTTATGAGGATATTTAGATACTTGAAGGGCACCTCTGATCATGGATTGTGGTATCCTAAGAATAATGATTTTTCTTTGAGTGCCTATACAGATGCAAATTGGGCTAGATGTGCTAATGACAGGAAAAGCACAAGTGGAGGTGGATTCTTCCTTGGAGGTAGAGCAGTGTCCTGGCATAGCAAGAAACAAGAATCAGTTTCCTTGTCTACTGTAGAAGCATAATATATTGTTGCAGTATCATGTTGCACTTAGGTGCTCTGGATGAAGCAGACCTTGAAGGATATCCAAGTTGAGTTTGATGGACCAATTCCTATTCTTTGTGATAACACAAGTGCCATAAATATTTCAAAGAATCCAGTGATGCATTCAAAGACAAAGCACATTTCAATCAAGTATCACTTCTTGAGGGAGAAAGTTGCAGAGAATGAGGTAAATTTGAGTATGTACCTACAAAAGCTCAAGTTGCTGATATATTCACTAAGGCTCCTCCAAAAGACACATTTGAGTATCTCTGGGAGAAATTAGGGGTTATTGCCCCTCCTTCCTTGAACTAGATGAATAGGAAGGTGCATTAATCCAATGTGCCTCAAAGTACATTCCTCTTTTTGGACTGATGTTGGAGGCTACCTCTTAGGGGGAGCAAGTAGTGGTTTGAAAGGATTATTGCATTCAGGAGGATTAAAGAATGGTTTGAGACTGATCAAAGTAGTAGTGTGCAAGTATGTGAAATAGAAGAGATGTGAAGCCCTTTGTCATTGATGTCAAAGGGGGAGAGAAATCATGTGAAAAACTCAGGGGGAGTAAGAGTGCAGAAGTATGAAAAGAAAGGGGGAGTCCTGAAGTAGAATTGTGTCTTGATGGTGGAGCATGTTTTTCACATCATATGCTACCATCAATGACAAAGGGGGAGATTGTTGCAAGTATGTGCTAATTGGTGTTGTCATTGATGTCAACATATTTGTGTCAACTATATCTTCCGATATTGTTGTTTGTTCATTGATTAAAGAACACTGTCTGAGTATTTTGTTCCAAATTTTCTTTGTAGTAAAGACTAGAGTATGAGCTTTGGATATGATTTAGAAAAGTGTTTGAATATGCTAAATCCAGAATTTGGTAGTCTGGATCACTGTGCAAAAAAAGTTCTATTCGCTAGTGTGAAGATTATGTCTTGCAAGGTTTGCAGAGTGACAGGGAGAAAGTATTTTGCTCCGCATTTCTCCGTAGATTGGATTTTGGCTTTGCAGTTCTAGACTTAATCTTATAAGGTCCTTAGTCATCTCCACTCCAAAGGACATGTGATTTGAAGCTCTGGAAAGCAATTTTCTAATTAGCAGAGTTTTACAATGTCTAATAAGAAGCAGTCTGTGATCCATCTTCAAGTGAAATAAGAGGAGATCTATTGTGGTTGGATTTTCTTGTTTCCAAATGATTCTATGATGTTTGTGGATGTCCCCTGAATACATTAAAGGTGTGTGTTTGATCTGTAAGTTGCAATGAAGATCTTGGAAGCATGTGTTCAAGTGTTCTTGATGATTGCACCAGTATGGCTGACCTAAATGATTAACACTCTTTGTGGATGAATTTCTTGAATTGTAGAAGCATGTGGTAGCATGTGAAGATGTAATTGAGTCTATGTTAAGGCGTGAAGTGTTTCTCTTTTATTCATTTAGTCTACAATTTTGTTTAGGTCTAGTCCTAATTTGATGTATGTATGTATGTCGACCTTGACATACATTCCAAGGTTGATGAATTGTATAAATATATGTAATGAAGTCATGAAAGATGTGTGATTGTGCAAAGATGAAAAGATAAGTGTGAAGTGTAAAAGTAGAGCAGAGCAGAGGTGATAATTTGCACTTCAATGGAACTAAACTCAGGCATGGGGTAGATGCTACTAAATCAGTTCAACCCTTGGCAGTGAGCCACCCCCAACAATGAGCCAACCCTCGGTAGTGAGCCACCTTTTGATATTTTGTATTGTTACTAAATTATATTGTGAGCTAACACTCACCATGGTTTTTCCCTGTTTAGGGTTTTCCACATAAAAAATTTGGTGTTCATGTGTGTATGATGTTGATGTGTTCATGTTTTGATTATGCTATTCATGTTTATAAATTGTCATAACATAATAAGGAAGTAAGTTAAGTGATTGTGAAATTGATTGTGGTTTAAAGGAGTTAAAGTTTTGATACAACTGATTCACCCCCCCTCTTAGTTGTCTTGTGCCATTCAACAGAAACCATCATAACCTCTCAGGTGAATGACTTTAGTAGGTGAAGTGGAGTGAGAGGCATGGTGGAAAATGGACTTGTAGCGATTGTCAAATGAGTGGGATGGAGGTATGTGATCTTGTAAGGTGGTGGAAGTGTCATGGAATGAAGGTGATGAGGGACATACAATCTCATTTTTAGGGAGTTGCTTTGAATTTCCTTTTATGCTTAAATGGGGTTGTTCTTATTCAAGTAAATGCTCTTGTGATGCTAGGGGCAAGGTAAATTTTTATTTAGATTTTGATACCCCAAAGATACATATAGCATAATTTTTCTCTTTGAAGTCCAATGCTTTATTATTCTTTTGATTTTTTGATTTTGTATTTGTATGACTAAGGAGCTCATCATTTTCTCCATTATTTTGACAAGTAATGTGAGAGATGGCATTTTGTTGGTCCCATGAAGGGGAAGTAGGATAAGGCGATGAGGGTTCAATGGCAAAGATGGTGGTGTCATGGAAGAGGCATGAAATATTGAGGTCTTTGGAAGAGGCATTGATATTCCAATCGACAGTAATTTCAACTGTTGAATGCACAAGACAAATGAGATGGAGGTGAATCAGTTGTACCAAAAATTTTAAACCCTCACAAACATAATCACATCCACATCAATTCACTTAAACCCTTATTCTGTTATGAAGATTAAACATGAAAAAATAGATAAAAGAAACTTAATCACATCAACACCATGCACAAGAGAACACCAGATTTTTACATGGAAAACCCTAAAAGGGAAAAACCATGGTGAGGATTAGCTCACAATATAAAGTAGTAGCTATACTAAATTACAAAGAGGCTCACTACCAAGGGCTCACTACCTTACAAAAGAAAGAAAGGATCAATGCCAGTGGACTCACTGTCCAAGTGAACTCACTACTCACTGAAGAATAAGGAAGAAAAGAAGAGAAGGCTCACTGCCATGAACTAATATGATAGCATCTTCCACATGCTTGAGTTTCATTCCAATGAAGCACAACAAACATCACCTTCGCAGCCTCTCTGAAAATTGTAGATGACTTCTCATTGCATTAGGTCTTCTACCACATGAAAGTCCTCGCTACCTCTAATTTAAATTCACAACACAAACATCACATCCTCGTGTATGCACACATACACATGAATCCTTTACACTTATTTATATCAACATCAACCTTGAAACATTCACCAAGGTCAGCAACACACTCTACAACCTTTGAAACAATCTCCAAGGTCAGTAAACATACAAAATTTAGATTAGGTCTGGACCTAAACATTCCCACAGAGAAAAGGAACGAAGGTAGACCACTTCATAGCTTATCTTGGACCTAAAAACATCTTCACACACTTCAATATACTTCCTTAATCCAGGAAGCACATCCGCAATTAGTGTTAACACCCATGTCAGCTAAACTTGTGTAAACACCAAGAACATTTAGGAACACACTTCCAAGAACACAACCATAGCTTGTGGACCAAGCATAAGTCTTTAACATGATATGGAAACATCCACAAACAACATGAAATCACCTGGGAGCCAACAAATTCAGCTACAACAAATCTCACTTGAAGATAGTTCACAGACTGCTCACAACCAACACTGCCAAGTTTTACTACTCAAGAAAAATACATTTCATAGCACCAAATCACAAGTCCTTTGGATAGAACATATATATGTTGGAAACAAGGTAGATAACTGAGAGGGGGGGTGAATCAGTTATCTTAAATTTCTTAACTTTCTTTTCTTCTTTAACAATTAGTGTAGCATCAAAACATATAAGCATACATAACCATGAGAGCAGAAATAAAATCAACACACATAACATAAGAATTTTTACGTGGAAAACCCTGTTAAGGGAAAAAACCATGGGGTGACTAACCCAAGATTGTATTCTCTGTTAAAAGAATAAGAAGTACAAAATGACACTTGCCAATTAGGGCTCACTGTCTGAGCACACTGTTCACAAGAGGCACACTGCCTACAAGAGACTCATTGTCTACAAGGTATATAGAAGGTAACCAGGTGTTTGAACTGATGAGAGGCATCCATATATGCTGAGGTTCAGTTCCGGTTAGGCTCAATATAGTGATCTAATGCACTTCATTCTTCCTCTACTTTAGTGTTGTTGTTCTGTCACATACCGGACTTGTATTGCTGCTTCCACACTTATCTCTGCCTTTCCTCACACACTATCAGACATAACTATTTTCTTAATACTGAAATCCATCTGGTATATATATCCGCACCAAGGATTTCAACATCTTTCTAGTCGGCAACTGAAATACTCAAGGTATTTACAAAACTCTGATCTGTTGGCTGAATCCATGCTTAATATGTGATGCGTATCAAAAACATAGACATAGAAGTCATCAATCATGTTGGTGAACCATGTATGATACCTCAAATAGCTTTATCACCAACAATTTCTCATCCGGATTAAAGTCTGATGCTTTGTCAGTTAGTTCTTCCTCAATCTACTCTGTTTGTCAGGAACTCAACACTTAGATGCTCATATCTTTTCACTCATTCATCACCAGAGGCTCAATCTCTAGAATGTAGTAGTCATGGTACTCCTCTTGACTTGTCCAATTCTGCAACTTACTGAGTTACACCATCTGAGAGATCTGGAACTAATTGTCAGACCTTGCTGCATGCTCTGTTGTTGTTCACCAGACCAAAACATTCTTCAATCTGACTTCTAGTATAGGCATACTATGTGATGTGGATGTGTGGGATAGACTTTGTTACCATCAATGACAACACTCATGAAGCCACATAGTGTCTCTTTCCAACAATCTCCCCCTTTGGCATTGATGGCAACACTTAGTGAAAAATGACTACAACAAACTCCCCCTTGGCGGATACTCTATCTTATGCATTGTTTTACCAGAGCTCCCCCTTCGCTGGATTCCACATTTTTCACTACCCCTCACTCCCCCTTTGACATCAATGGTAAAGGGCGGAATCTGCACACCAAAATTTGCAAAAATTAGCGTATACATAGCCGCATAAGTATATGTACATGTTATACTTACATAAACTTAAGTATATCCGCAAAGGTGGTCTTCAACTGTACAAATTTTGTTGCCCAACTCTGCTTCATCCTGTCCAAAATTGAGATGTGACCACTCAACAAAAATGCATAAGCTTCTGTCCTTCTTAAGTTTGCCAGATCATTGGTTCGAGCTATGGTCTGAGCATCAGTTAAGGCCTCATGCATTGCCTCTAACTTAGGGATAATTATCCCTCTAAGTTCACTCACCCTGCTTATTATATTCTTCTTCTCCTTTTCAAGCCTCTTTATTTCATTAATAATAGCAATAGTCTGGCACTCTTGATTCATTATGGATGTGGTGAGGGGATCAAAATTTTGAGATAAAATTGACAGTTTACCTTCTTGTTCTTTCACCTTCTTTTCAAAATCCTCTGTCACTTTAGACCAAGATAGACAAAATTTATACATTTCTCCACCAATTTAAGAGCATTTTCTAGGCTCTTTATCCCAATATCTAGGGTTCTCCTATCATTAGCTATGAGTCCCTATACTTCAGAGAATCTCTTTCCCAAAAATTCTTTCCAGACCTTTTCTTCTACAGATTTCTCTAAGGAATCAAAATGAGTGTTGACAGAATTAACCAGAGATTTCAAGATACCGGATGGAGAGGCCGAAAGATCCTTTTGGAAGGATGGCATGATCTTCTCCAGCATCCCAGATGCAATCTCTACCAGCTCACAATCTTCCATGTGAGACTTCAGAAGCTTCTCTTTTGCTTTAGCTTGGGCAAAAGATGCTATCTTCATTGTCTGGACCGGAGAGAGGGAATCAAAATTTAGTGGTACTTGGAATAGTTCCAGTTCATTTATCTCCATCATTTATTTGGTCAATAAATTCTTCACTGCTTCTGCAGTGTCTCTTGCCAGAGACTGAGTCTTCTTTCCTTTTGCTGCCTCAGAACTATCATTGGAGATCTCCTCTGTTTGTTCTTCTTCTCTTCCCTTTACCTCCTCTTCTTGACTCAATTTTTCCTCTTTTCTTCCTTCTCCTTTAGTTCCTGAGTCTGCAGGGAGATCCAGAGGAGAGATATTAACTTCTCCATGGACTTCCTCTTTCGGAACAAAGGAATCCAAGTCCTTAGACTTCTCCTCATTTATCTCTTTGGACTCTTCTACATTTTTCTTAGTAGATTCTTCTTTCAATGCACTTAATCCTTTGACATCCATGGTAGAAGGTTCTGCATCTATTTCCTCTGTAATAAGAAGATTGAATTTCTTAAAGGCATTCCGGAGGATGTCTTTTGTTTCTTTTGGCACTTGATTAGTCTCTCCAAGCATAAGTTTGTTCATTCCTGCTTTGCTCCGGAACTCATCCTTGCAGTCCTTAAAGATCATGGTCATTTATTTTGGAGTAATGGAAGGATAGAGTTGAATTACAATCTATTCCCGGATCTCTAAATCCTTTTCCTTGGCATTCTCTTTTCTGAGTTCAAGTACCTTCTCTAGACTTTTGGGAATTAGAGAAATAATTTCAATGAATGCTTTATTATAAATGTTTAGGTACTTAACTATAGCTTCCTCCAAAATTCTTTTGTCAGTATCACTGTAATCATCATAAAATTTAGTGACTGGTTGCAGGTTCTCATCCACTGTGACTGCCTTAATGATATCATCAATAGAGAGAGTAGGCCTTTCAACAAATCCTTCTGCCTCTTCTTCTTTGTTTTTACTGGCAGACGATTCCCTGGATGTTTTCTTCTTCTTCTTCATTTTCTTAACTTCCTCATCAGACTCTGTTTCTTCATCATCCTTTTCGCTTATGTATGACCTTGTGGCCTTTGTTTTCATTCTCTTTTCTCCCTTTTCTGGATGTCTTGGCTTCCGATTTTGAGGCTTTTGGGCTCTTAGAGGTGGCAGGTGTAGAGCCCTTGGAGGATCTAGTCTGGGAGGAGGCTTGTACCGGAACACTTTCCTTTTCTACTTCTTGTTTCTCTTTCTCAGCTCTTTCTATTTTCTCTCTATTTGCATCAACTGCCTCCTTTGATATGCCATATCTTTTGGCAACTTCCTCTACTTCCCTTCTCACTTTTCTTTTCATCTCTGGTTGTCTCAGTTTAACATGTATTTTTACACTTAATTCTTGAAAGGTTCCAAACCTTTCTGCCTCAGGGTCCTTAGGCTGACTCAGCAAGTGTTGGACATGTAGCTCCAGGATTTTCTCATCTACCTCATATCCCATTGGCATAATCCAAACTATTCTAGGATCAACTACCTCCATTAGGCATTGATTGATGTCTACCATGAAGCATACTGTATCCTTATATTTTTTAACTACTATTTGAGGAATTCTTTCTCTAGCCTGCATCATACCTTGGAAGTTTTTAAAATATCCCTAGAGTGTTGTGCTTTGGGCCTTGGCATCACCAAGCCCATACATGTAGTCTCTAATTTATATGGCAACCGGTCTGTCATTTTGCCATACCCAACTACTTGACCTAGGTAGCTCATTCATATAGTAAAAGAATAGACATAATATTAATCCACCATACTTGAATGAGTTCTTCTTGTCCTTCTTGATCTTCTGCAAGTTTTCTAACAGTTGGTTCAGGAGAAAGTCGCATAGATCATAATCTGCATTTTCCCTTAGCATATGATATGCAGTATATATTGCAGTTCCACACACAGAGTTCTCCCTGCTGGAATGATATATTTTATAGCCAATTATCATAGAGGCAAATTTGATATTTGGATCTGTGATATCTTCTATTGTCATTGCTCTTTTGTCAAACTTTGATTCGGTAGCTTCACTTACTATCTGGTTCTTGACAGATTTGAGTGCAGACAACCCACTAGATGAGTGCAATCCGGTTACTGCCCTAATGGCATCTTTTGTTATCTTGAAGGGCTTCATCAACCACATGAAGTTGTCATGTATTCTGCTAAGAACATACCCGACCCATTCATCTTCAGCAAAATAGAGAAAGTGGATGCAATGTCCAAAATGTTTATCCCGAAGGGCCTTGTATTAAGGTTTGAGTTCAAAAGTTTCATCTATTAATTGTTTATGATAGATATCCATCAGCTTGGATTCTCCAAATTCCTCAATATTGGCGTGGATGTATACCCTAACATCTTCTACATGCAGAACCCCATGCGGAATGCTAGAAAAGGCGCCTAAGGGATCAACTTCTAGGGATTTGTAGGGGTGTTTCTTGAACTTTGGGCACAGCCTATCAGTGATCTTAACAACCATTGGAGTAGCCATTTTTGCAAAAGATTCAAAGAGAGATATTCAAAAATGGAAATACCTTTTTACGCTTCTAGGGTTCACAATATGAGCCGGAACAAGTCACTAGATGAATTGGATTCTATAGTTGATCTTTGAGAAGGTTGTAACAATCTTGATGCAGGGTTCTTCCTTTCTTCTTCTTGAATGCAAATGTACAAATGATGAATAAAAGAACCCTTTTATCTCTGCGCAAGCCCTAATTTCCTATTGCAATAAATACACAACTTAAGTTATTCCGGTTGCCTTGTTCTAAGAGAGATTTTTTTGAATCACTGAGATGCACTTAGAATTATTTTTAGTGATAATTAACAATGTATTTCCTTTCCTCCGATCATGCCATTTATCCGCAGATCAAGATATTTCAATTTTGAATCATACCGGATCTAACTGTGAAAATCCTGCTTTTACCAGATGGCTATTAAACTGGATCGATCTTGGATGATTAAACTCTTCAAAACTCCTTGTGGATCTTTCATATTTTTACCGAGGGTTATTTAGATATTTCTCTGAGAACCCTTTAATCTGCAACATTCCATGTGCCAAATTTAGGCACCAATTGACTGGCTGGGAAAATTTATTTTCCTTTGTGACTCCCCTTGAGCCAGACTCATCTATTTAGTTTCTGGAAGGAATATCAGCACCAGATTTTGGTGCAGATCCATCCCCATCATTTTATGTACTCTTCTTCACCCAGATCTTGTTCATCTCCCTTTGAACTTCATTCGCATTCACTTTTCCTTTTCCTTTGTCTTGATTTTGATTATGATGCACCGGACCCTTTTTATCTTGATTCTTACTTCTGCAGAATTTGGCAATATGACCAGATCTATTGCAATTATAGAAAACAACATTTATTTACATATTTGACTAATATCCTCTTGATCTGCATTGATTAGCCATATGTCCCATTCTATTGCATGCAAAGCATCTACCATTGAATGAATTGTTTATTTGCATATTTCTACATTCATGAGATTTGTGACCATACCTTTTGCAGTTGAAACACTGTCTGGAGAAGGATGAATTAGTCTGATTCATTCTTCTTCTGCACTGAGTTGCTTTATGACCGAAGTTGTTGCAATTGTAGTAGTATCCATTGAAGAATGGATATCTTTGAGCATTTGGTTGCCTTACCAGAGGTCTTCTAGGCTTGTTTCTTTGATTTCCTAATCCAGATCTCTTCTGACCGGATCTGGAGCTTTCACCTTTCTCATAACCCAAACCATGCTTGTCATCTACCCTCTTTTGGCTTTCAAGAAGAACTTCAAGTTGAGCTGAGCTTATCTTGAATTTTTCTTTGTGTTCATTTGTTGTTTGAAGATCTTGTTTAAGAGTGTCTATCTGATTCTCAAGTTGTTCTTCATTTTCTCTAGCTTCTTCAAGATCAGATTCTAGATGCCTGATTATTTTGTCCATTTTGTGGTAGTCCTCTGACTTCTCCTTGAGAGATTGTTTTAGATTATCTTCAATTTTTCTTTTCTCTTCAATTTCTTGGGTGAATCTCATAACCCCTGATTCCATTTCATGCCTTACCATAATGACTTCTTTTGATAGCTTCTCACATAGCTTGTTTTTCTCATTCAGATCTTCATTAGTATCATTGGCTTCACTTTGACTTGCTAGTTGTTGAAGAAGTTCCTTTCTCTTTTTCACAGAGATACTCAGTTTTTCTTTTAGCTCATTTATGAAATCATCAGCTTGTTTGAGTCTTTCTCTCAGGTTGTTGACTTTAGAGTGAGATTGCTCAAGATCATCTAAGGTAGACTGAAGTTGTTCCTTCATACCATACATATCCATTAAGATTCCCAGATCTTCCTCGAGTTGTTAGGCTCTGTTTAGAGGAACTTAGCTCTGATACTAGTTGTTGGAAACAAGGTAGGTAACTAAGAGGGGGGTGAATCAGCTATCTTAAATTTCTTAACTTTATTTTCTTCTTTAACAATTAGTGTAGCATCAAAACATATAAGGATACATAACCATGACAGCAGAAATAAAATCAACACACATAACACAAGGATTTTTACATGGAAAACCCTGTTAAGGGAAAAAACCACGGGGTGACTAACCCAAGATTGTATTCTTTGTTAAAAGAATAAGAAGTACAAAATGGCACTTGCCAATTAGGGCTCATTGCCCGAGCACACTTCTTACAAGGGGCACACTGCCTACAAGAGACTCACTGTCTACAAGGTATATAGAAGGTAACCAGGTGTTTGAACTAATGAGAGGCATCCATATATGTTGAGGTTTAGTTCTGGTTAGGCTCAATATACTGATCTAATGCACTTCATTCTTCCTCTGCTTTAGTGTTGTTGTTTTGTCACATACCGTACTTGTATTTCTGCTTCCACACTTATCTCTGCCTTTCCTCGCACACTATCACACATAACTATTTTCTTCATACCGAAATCCATCTAGTATATATATCCGCACCAAGGATTTCAACATCTTTCTTGTCGGCAACCGGAATACTCAAGGTATTTACAAAACACTGATCTGTCAACTGTATCCATGCTTAATATGTGATGCGTATCAAAAACATAGACATAGAAGTCATCAATCATGTTGGCCAACCATGTATGATCCCTCAAATAGCTTGATCACCATCAATTTCTCATCCAAATTAAAGTCCGATGCTCTGTCGGTCAGTTCTTCCTCAGTCTACTCTACCTGTCAGGAACTCAACACTTATATGCTCATATCTTTTCACTCATTCATCACCGGAGGCTCAATCTCTAGAATGTAGTAGTCATGGTACTCCTCTTGACTTGTCCAAGTTTGTAACTTACTGAGTTACACCATCTGAGAGATCTGGACCTGATTGTCAGACCTTGCTGCATGCTCTGTTCTTGTTCACTGGACTAAAACATTCTTCAATTTGACTTCCGGTATAGGCATACTATGTGCTGCGGATGTGTGGGATAGACTTTGTTGCCATCAATGACAACACTCATGAAGCCACATAGTGTCTCTTGCCAACAATATATGGACCTTATGAACACTCATCTAGAACAACAAGACCAAAAACCAAACTATGGAGAAATGTGGAGCAAAATACTTTCTCCCAGTCACACTGCAAACACTGCTAGGCACAGTCTTCAAATTGGTGAACATAACTCTCAAACCACAGCATTTTGGAGCACCAAATTCTAGATTTAACATCTTCAACCACTTCTCTAAAACATATCCAAACCTCACACTCTGGTCTTCAACACAGAAGAAATGCAAAGAAAAACTTGGACAGTATCCTGTAAGCCAAAATACTTCTTCACAACATTGTCTTCAGTATTTGTCAAATTTCCTCAAAAGTACTTGGAAGCCCAACAAAAAGAATAATATACTAACATCATCAGCACTTATGCAATCCATTCAAATCACCTTAACACAATAACTCAGTCGATCAACAATAGCAACATTAGAAGATATAGTTGACACCAATGACAACACAAACATGTTGACATCAATGACAACACTGATTAGCACATACTTGCAATAGTCTCC
Source organism: Cunninghamia lanceolata (assembly GCA_027924645.1). Lineage (NCBI taxonomy): Eukaryota > Viridiplantae > Streptophyta > Pinopsida > Cupressales > Cupressaceae > Cunninghamia > Cunninghamia lanceolata. Next base: position 9,933,332 of record BSBN01000726.1, on the reverse strand, counting down.
CCCTTTGTCATTGATGGCAACATATGATGTGAAAAACCATCATGACACAATTCTACACTAATCTCATTCTCCACCTTTCTTTTATACATCTTACTCTCCCTTTTTTTTCACATGAACTCTCTCCCCCTTTGACATCAATGGCAAAGGGTGACACACGTTTTCCAAGCTTTCTCCCCCTAAATATGATACTGCACATACTTGCACTGTTCTCAACTACTTTGAATACTCCTCCTTAGGAGTACACACCATCCCGTACCAACTCTTACTCCCCTTGAGAGGTAGCCTCCAACTCAGTTTCCAGAGGAAACATCTGTACTAGAGGCTAGTACAGATATATTCTCAACCTCTATTACATCCTTCTTAATCCAAATCTTACTCATCTCCCTCTTAGTCTCTATTGGATCAATTCTTTGTGCTAGTTTTCTCTTCTCTATCAAAATATCCTTCTTCATGCTTCTACTTCTACAAAACTTTTAAATGTGTCCATCCCTACTGCAATTGTAGCATACAACATTCCTCTGACCATTGTTCCTTTCATTCATTCTGGATCTACATTGATTAGCTTTGTGCCCAAATCTATTGCATATAAAATAGTTGCCATTAAAGGGTTGAATCATTCTATCATTGTTATAGCCATTCATTCTTTGACTTCTACATTCATTAGCTTTATGACCAATTTTCTTGCGTGTGAAACATTGACCAGAAAAAGATTGAACATTTTGATTCATTTTGCTCCTACATTGTGTAGTCTTCTATCCAAATTTATTGCAAGAGTGACAATGACCATTGAAGGATGAGTACCTTTGAGCATTAGGTTGTATGACAGGTGGCCTTCTGATTCCTTTCCTCTAATTCCAGATCTTCTTGCCATTATTCCTTTTGTCTTCAAGTTTTGATGCCTAACCGGACTTTGAACTTTCACATTTTTCAAACCCTAAGCCTTCTTTATCATTAGGATCTTTCTAAATTACAATCATCTCATCAAGCCTTGCAAAGCTTATTCTAATTTTTTCTTCATAGCTCTTTGCCTTCTCCAGATCTAATTTTAGCTTTACAACTTCTTGCTCCAACCTTATACAATTTTTAGTTTTGCCTTTCACCAAAGAGTTCAGATACTCTTTAGTTCTTACCTTTTCTGCAACTTGTACTTGCAATCCAATCATGGCTTCATTTGCTAACCTTAACTGATCATTGACCTCTTTATGCCTATCCTTGAATTTCTTGATTTGCTCTCTTAGATTTTTGATACATTCGTTTGCTTCTTTGACATTCTCCTTCAACTCCATGTTTTCTTCTTCAGATCTCTCTAGGTCTTCAAGAGCAATTTTGAGTTCTTCAATGTTAGCAGACATGCATTCATCTTCTAAAAATTTAACTACAGGAATCTTTTCTTCTATAGCTCTGATCTAATGCTCATCATTGCACACCTTAGTCACTATTTTAGGTTCAACTTTATATATCAAAGACATATTTATTTGTTCTTCAGTAGCTCTACTTCCTGTCAATATGCTTTTGCTCTTATCACTAATGATTTGGTCTTTAGTGTGATGCATTTGCATGTACTTGGGCATTTCAGAGATTCTTTTCGAAGCTTCTTGTTCTTCAACCTGCATTTCTTTTTCTTCAGTTTCTTCTTCTTCTCTAGTCTATCCTTCCCATTTTTGTAGCTTTTTCTTTTTCTCTGCAAGAGAACCCATCTGAGTCTGATACATATTCATTAACTTCTGAATACTTCTGTATGTCTTCATCAACCTTAACATTAGTACTTTCAACAATCTTCCCTAGCCTTCTGTTATAGCATTAGTAGAATACCCAAGGAAAATACCTTCATCATACTTTTCATCATCCTTTCCTATTTTTTCCTTTCTTCTGATAAAACATTTGCTTCCAAAAATTTTGAAATATTTAGTAGTGGGAGTCCTTCCATATCATATCTCACAGGGAGTCTTTGTATCATTTGCTTTCACATGTACTTTGTTCTATATGTAGACAGTAGTATGAATTGCTTCTCTCTAATAAACTTCTGGTAGATTTGCTTCCTTTATCATTGTCCTTGCAGCTTCTTGAATAGTCATGTTCTTCCTTTCAACCACTCCATTCTGCTATGGAGTTCTAGGAGCAGATAATTGTCTCTTTATCCCATGATTCTCACAAAACACATTAAACTCATTAGAAGTAAACTCTCCTCCTCTGTTAGAACTCAAACATTTGATCTTCATATCCATTTCATTTTTAACCATTGCTTTAAATGCTTTAAACCTATCTAGGGCTTTTGATTTTTCTTTAAGAAAAGTAACCCCTAAGTCATTCTAGAATAATCATCAATGAATAACATAAAATACCTATTACCATGGAAACTCCTTACTCTTGTAGGACCATAAAGATCTGTATGAACTAGCTCCAACAATCCGGTAGAAGATTTTTATTCATCTTGTAAACTTCCTCTTGCTTGCTTTCCACCTTGACACTCATTGCAAATGGCACTGATAGCTTTTGTAATCTCTGGCAGATCTTTCATAGCTTGAAGTGAACTTATCCTTACCAGACTATCAAGATTGATGTGACACAATCTCATATGCCAGAGCCAACTCTTATTGATCTGATTTATAGAGCAATAACTGTCACCTTCTCTAAGATGATAAATGTTTCTTTCTGTCCTTTTTCCAATAGCTATCACAGTTCTGGACTTCTTTTTGATCTCTAAACCATCATCCTGAAATATAAGACGGTATCCTTTTCTACACAATTGTCCAACACTCAAGAGATTTTGCTTTAAAATTTTAACATAAAGAACATCATTAGTATTATGTTTTCCATCGAGACTGATTGATCCTCTTCCACATATCTCAGCTGTACAATTATCACCAAATATAATTGATCCTCCATCACATTTCTCAAAATTAACAAACTTGCTTTTATCACTGGTCATATGATTTGAGCAACTATTGTCAATAACCCAATAGTTCTTTTCTTGAAAAGTATCTTCACTTTTAAGACTTACCTCTGGAGCATTTTCTTCCATACATCCTTCAGGTTCAGCACCATAAGTATCATCCTTTAAATTAGTGAGCAAGCAGTCATTATCTCTATTGTCTTCAACGTCAAATTCAAATATACTTGCATCCATTTTCACATAGTAGCTTTTATTAGGCACTCTACTTTCATTTTCCTTTTTCTTACTTCTCAAAATTATTTATCAGACATCTTCATGCATAATGACCAATCTTGCCACAAATGAAACACTTGAGAGACAACTTATCCTTGTTCTTATCAATATCTAATTTTATTCTTCTCCCAAAGTCAGCTTCCATATCATCAGCAATCTTCTGATCCATTTCCATAGTCTTCTTAGATTTGCCAGTCCTAAGTGTAGTTCAACTGAGTTCCAAACTTCATATCCAAGAGACATTAGATAGCTTCATATCCCAGATCTACCTCAAGTTGTTAAGCTTACTAGAAAGGAACCTCACTCTAATACCAATTGTTGAATGCATAAGACAACTAAGAGGGGGATGAATCAGTTGTATCAAAAATTTTAAACCCTCACAAACATAATCACATCCACATCAGTTCACTTAAACCCTTATTCTATTATGAAGATCAAACATGAAAAAATAGATAACATAAACTTAATCACATCAACACCATGCACAAGAGAACACCAAATTTATATGTGGAAAACCCTAAAAGGGAAAAATCACGATGAGGATTAGCTCACAATATAAAGTAGTAGCAATACTGAATTACAAAGAGGCTCACTGCCAAGGGCTCACTACCTTACAAAATAAAAAAAGGCTCACTACCGGTGGACTCACTGTCCAAGTCAACTCACTGCTCACTAAAGAATAATGAAGAAAAGAAGAGAAGGCTCACTACCATAAACTAATATGATAGCATCTTCCACATGCCTAATTTTAGTTCCAATGAAGCACAACAAACATCACCTTTGCAGCCTCTCTAAAAATTATAGATGACTTCTGCTCACTGCATTAGGTCTTCTACCACATGAAAGTCCTTGCTGCCTCTGATTTAAATTCACAACACAAACATCACCATCCTCATGCATGCACAGATACACATGAATCCTTTACACTTATTTATATCAACATCAACCCTGAAACATTCACCAAGGTCAGCAACACACTCTACAACCTTTGAAACAATCTCCAAGGTCAGCAAACATACATAATTCAAATTAGGCATAAACTTAAACATTCCCACGGAGTAAAGGAATGAAGCTAGACCACTTCACAACTTAAATTAGACTTAAAAACATCTTCACATGCTTCAACACGCTTCCTCAATCCACAAAGCACATCCACAATTAGTGTTAACACCCAAGTTGGCTAAACTTGTGTAAACACCAAGAACACTTAGGCACACACTTCCAAGAACACAAACATAGATTGCATACCAAGCACGAGTCTTTAACACAATCTGGAAACATCCACGAACAACATGAAATCACCTAGGATCCAACAAATCCATCTCCAACAAATCTCACTTGAAGACAGTTCACAGACTGCTCACAACCAACATTGCCAAGTTCTGCTACTCAAGAAAACTACATTCCAGAGCACCAAATCACAAGTCCTTTGGATAGAACATAGCTATGGACATTATGAACACTCATCCAAAACAACAAGACCAAAAACCAAACTGCGGAGAAATGCGGAGCAAAATACTTTCTCCCAGTCACACTACAAACATTGTTAGACACAGTCTTCAAACTGGTGAACATAACTCTCAAACTACAATGTTTTAGAGCACCAAATTCTAGATTGAACATCTTCAACCAATTCTCTAAAACATATCCAAACCTCACACTTTGGTCTTCAACACAGAAGAAATGCGGAGCAAAAACTTGGACAGTATCCTGTAAGCCAGGATACTTCTTCACAACACTGTCTTCAGTATTTATCAAATTTCCTCAAAAGCACTTGGAAGCACATCAATAAGAACACTATACTAACATCATTAGTTCTTCTACAATCCATTTAGATCACCTTAACACAATAAATCAATCAACCAACAATACCAACATTAGAAGATACAGTTGACACCAATGACAACACAAACATGTTGACATCAATGACAACACTGATTAGCACATACTTGCAACATCAACAACATTAGAGGATTCACCTTAACTTGTAGAGGGAGCATGAGGATCTTTGGTTTCCACACTAGAAGGCATGTATCCTAATCCATAAGAATGTAGCTCATATTCTCCACAACCTTTATCAACAATCTTGACCTTGGCGACTTTAGGATCTTGGGCGGACAAGGAAGTGGAAACAAGGTCATTGGGATCGATATAAGATGCAGAAGTGATGACCTTATCTTTAGTGGAGATATCATTAATAGGACAAAGATTATCTTTATGAGAAGCAACATCCATAGCTTGACAATATTCAAAGGGTCGGAGATCTGCATAGATAGTAACTTCACCATTATGAGGGAACTTCAAACATTGATGGTAGGTGGAAGGGACAGCTTGCATAGCATGGATCCATGGGCAACCAAGTAGGATGTTATATGGAAGATCAAGTTCAAGGAATTGGCATGTGGTGTGCTATATAACTAGTCCCACTTGTATGGGAAGACATATAGTTCCTTCAGATTCTCTATCGGCATCAACATAACCTTTGATAGTAAAAGTACAAGATTCCAAGTCAGTTACTAAATATCCCAATTGTTTTATTAGTCTTAAGGTACATAAGTTCAAACCAGATCCGTTATCCAAAAGGGTGAGCTTTACTTTACGTTTAGCAATCAAGACCTCAATGTGAAGGGGTTTATTATGAGATGGATCAATGGGTGGCATGTCATGTTGGCTAAAGGCAAGGTGGTAAGTGGATGAAAGATGACTCACAAGGGCTTGGAATTGATTGGGATTGATATTATGCAGGACTTGGGATTCTTGTAAGGCTCAATCCAATATAGCTTTGTGGATAGGGGAAGCTCTAAGCAGATCCAAAATGGATATTTGTGCAAGAGTCTTCCCAAGATGGTCTAGAAGATTATAATAGGAAGGTTGGGACAATGAAGAAGATGGAGGTTGAGGGATAGTTCAATTGTTCGACATCTTGTTGTAACAACACAATTTGGAGATGGAACTTTTATGGTAACAGTGGCAACTTCTGAAGGATTATGATCAATACACCCTACAACAGAGTCATAGAAGTAAGGGGTCTTATTATAGCAGACATTGTTGGCATGATTATTTTGGGATTGGTTTGAAGTGGAAGGAGATGACAAAGTAGATTGACCATGTTTTGGAAAAGGGTCCTAGTAAATACCCAACTTGTCATTGGATGAGGAGTTGGGAGTTACTTCTAATTTTCATTGATCAATAAGATCTTGAATGTAATGTTTGAGCCTCATACACTTGTTTGTAGGATGTCCATGGACACAATGATAACTACAATAGTCCTTCGCATTGTACCATGCGGGTTTAGATTCATTGTCACCATATGGTCTAGTGAAAGACAATATAATCATATTAGCTTGCATCAATGTTTGAAATACCATTTCAATAGGTTCCCTAAGTCAGTAAAATGATGTCTTGGATTAGAGGGTGGCCTAAATTGTCTCTCAAGAAGGGAAATGGTATTAGTCTTAAGGATGATTTGCACATTGTGTTGGGAAGGTTGAGTTGTTTGAATGTGTTTCACATCAGTGACTCCATCACTAACCACATGTTTGTTCTTACACCAATCTTTAAATTTGACATTCATTTGATTATTGTCCTTGGTATAGGTCTTGAGTAAATCTTTAGTGATAAGGGATTTTTCAATATTAACATCTTTCTCAATGATCTCATCGAAGGTGGAAAGAGAATGGATTTGGAGATGAAAGGCCATTTCTTGATTAAGGTTTTGGATGAAAATATTGACTAATTATTTTTCAGGGATTTACCATGGAATTTGACTTACAAGCCCTCTCCACCTTTGTAGGTAAGAAGCAAAGCTTTCTCCATTATATTGTGTGGCATTGCAAAGGTCTAATATAGTAAGTTCATGTTCAACATTATAGGAGAAAAGGGCCACAAAATTTTTAGTTAGTTGATGGAATGTTGTGATGGTACCGGGAGTGAGACGATGAAACAAATCTAAGGCTTGTCCATCCAAACTTAGTGGAAAATGTTTCAATAGGTAAACATCATAATGAGAAACTTCTTGACAAGCCATGAAAAATTGTTTAATGTGCTCGTGAGGGTCTCCTTTTCCCTTGTATTTGTCAAACTTAGGAACTTCAAAGTTTGGGGGAAAAAGAGTCATCATAATGGATTGGCCAAGAGGATAGGGACAAAAATCCTCAAACTTAAAATGTTTACATTGAGTCTCGGTTTGCATTCTTTGAACTTCATTCTCTAGATTTTGCATCTTATGTTCCAAATGATTCACAAGGGGGAGTTCGATATGACATCATGGGATGAGTTGTCGAAGGATTAGGTTGGTAGGAAACATGCGACGAGATGAGCAGAGAAGTGTTTGAATAGATGGGTTGATGACTTTGGAGGATTGACATGCTATATTGATATAATGGATTGATGGGTGGTGATGACATGACCACATGATGGGATAGGTTGAAAAGGGATTGATTGGGATGGAATGTGAGATGTAGATGTAATAGAAAGTGTTTGTTGAGGAATGGAAGGAGATGGAAATGAGGTTTGCAGTGGAATGGAAAGTGTAGGGATATGTTGATGAGATGTCTTAGGTGGGTTGGAGGTTTGTGGTATGGGTGATGAATTGGGTATTTGAGGGGTGTCAATGTCATTTTGTGATGAGGAGATAGGATGATTAGGCTCTTATGGTTTTTCCAAATTATCTTTGAGAAATTTCATGACCAAATCCTTATGCCCTTTGATGAAATCTATGAATGTGGGTGAAATCTCACGTTGATAAAAATCATGTTCATGCTCACTTGTGTTATTGGATTCAAGTATCACAATTTGAAGCATCTTAGGATAAGTTTCTTCATTTCCAAAAGTTGTCATAAAGCCAAGTGAATATCTAATTTGATAATCATACATACTTGTGGGACAAAGTGGATTGGGTAGATTGTCTTGGTTAGAATCGATGATTTTCTTGACTTGTGACCAAGTTATGGGCGGCATAAAATGAGAGATCTTGATGATGAGATAAAAGGTTGATTTGGTTGAAGATCTTGGATTTAATTAGGGATGATGAGGGATTGGATGTCAATAAGATTAGAGATGAGGTGGATTGAGATGACTAGAAGGATAATGATGACTTAGAATATATTTGGGATAAATATCAAGATGCAAGACCCTATTATATTTGATGGAATGGATCAAGGATGGTGTTGTGGGAATGATATACCCCAAGAGCAACACACAAAAATTATTATGATTAACTGATTGGATGATGGATTAAAAGATGAGGGTCTTGATCAAGGGCTAAATCTCAATTCAAAGTCTAAGACAAGTTTGATGTGGAGGATAAAGTAGATGATATGGATGAATGCAATGTGGACAATGGATATAGATTGCAGATGAATCAACCTTAAGCTAAAGTGTGACATGGATTCTCTCAAAATGTTGAACTATGGACCCTAGGATGGTTGGAAATGTTTGGAAAATATTTAGATGCTTGACTTGAGACAATTTTGTAAACAAAAGATTTTCACACCTACATGCATAGATTTGCAGAACATTTAGATTTGGGTTGGGGAGTGTAAATGAACACACATGCAAAACACAACAACACCCTAGATTATTCAAGTGGGTTTGACTCTTAGTGTAGGCCCACACTCAATACCTCTTCAATATTCCTACCTAACTAGGAATATTTTTTCAAGAGCGAATAGCTACGGATCAAGTGGCCCAAGGCTCACCCTTTCCCTTTCCTTGGAGGCCTTGATGCCTTACCTAAAGAACTTCTATTTCTACTCAAGGAGGCACATGGTGAGTATCTTTAGGCTTGTTGTTGAACCTTTCACAACACTAAAAGATGGTCGAAAGCTCTTAAGCTAGGATGTACAAGATCTCTAGGGGTGTCCCCGATATATGCAAGGTACGTGGACTCAAATCTATGAACACTAGTCAATTGAAGGCATGCAACATAAGTGCAAACAAATGTTAGTTCACCTTGTGTTCTAAATTACCAGGAGCCCCAAGGCTATTCCAATGACTACATGACTAGATTGAGGTACAACTTTCGTTCTCTCCCCTTTATATACCCCATCAAAACGCATGGTTGAGGTTACCTCTTAAAGTGGGTGTGTCTCCAAGGCAAAGCTTCTAAGAAAGGATGACAAAAGTTAATCAAATAGTGTTTTTAATCTCCAACATCACCTTGCAGCGCGAGGAGAGAGCATACACACTTGACCCACACAAGCAATGTTAATTAACCCTTAGAAATTAAAATGTGTGATGTAAGTATGTGCTCAAAGGGTGTTTTTGATTCCCAAGATCATTTTGCAACGTGAGGGAAGAGCATACACACACCTACAGCAACAATCAAGCTCACCAAACAAAGAAAACATAAGTTCTTTTTATGCCCAAGTCCAAATGTGATGTCGCAAATAAGTACTTGTTCAAAATAATAGATCTGCTAAAACTCAAAAATATATGACTATGTACAGAAAATTAGATGTTACCAACATATTCTTTATGATTTTCTAAGCAATTTCAAAAAAACTTTTGCTAAATTTTGATTTAAAACGCAAAATTTATGCTCAATTAAAGATTTCAAACAAAAGTTAACTTTTAACGAGTGCACCTAGAAATCTAAGTCAAATCTAGAAAAATGGTCTATACCACTACGAATTTGGCTGAGTCAGCTTTCCAACGCCTATAATTTTGTCAAAATCCAATATGATTTGGAAAAGTTATACCAAAATGAAAAAAAAAAACTACTTTAGGAGACCCAATGGAAGGGGGTCTAACCCTGGTGGTTAGAAAGACCGCTAGCAGTCAGGGGGTCTATGGTCACATGTGACAATTAACCTACAGATAATTAGTGGCTAATAGAAAATGCTAACTGTGAAGTTAAATGTTAGTGTTAAATGCTAAAATTAAATGTTAAATGTGAGGGCTAAATTTTTTTTTATTTAAAAGTAAAAGTAAAGCTAAATGTTAAAATAAATTTAAATGTTAATGATGATAAAGAGGGAGGTCCTATGGTACATGCATCCCTTGGCCCCTTCCAGCCACAAAGGGCTAAAACCCTTGGGGGAGGGGAATGAGGTTTTTTTTTTTGAAAAAAAATTGTTTTTAATTTTTTAATTTTTCATTTCTTCTTTTTTTTCCCAAAATTTTTAAAAAATAGATTTTTTTTTCAAATTCCAAAAGCAAGGTAGATCAAGGGATGCGAGTCCCATCGGGCATGCCAAAATGTGTATGTAGAAAATGGAAATCAAATAAGGAACAAATGCAACAATGAACCTACTCCATATTCAACATCACATCAAGAGCAAGTCACTAATGAGAGGAAACGAAACAATATTACCATAGTCCTTGTTGCCCTAGATATTTAATAATGATATTTGATATATAAATGTCGATTATTCACATGAGCAACGTAACATTACTCTCAAAATGTGTAGATAATGGCTTCCTGATCATGGTGTGCTGTAGGTAGAAAAGCCCTCTCTAGTGGTAGGTGGATCTCTAGTCATAAAATGCTCTAGGGGAAAATGACTTAAAGGATGCTCTAATTTATATGATCTAGGACAAATGGATGAATGGCCAAGATTAAATTAGGCATCAATGGCTAAGATCAAATGAGACATGGATCAAGGATGGATGGACAAGATTAAGTGAGACAACTTAAGGGAATGATAAGACCTATCCTCATAAGGTCGACTTAGGATTTTTAGATTTTTGTGCCAAGATGAGGATAAGTGGGAAAAGATAATTAATTAAATAATTAAATTATTTAATTATTTTTTTTATTCGTAAGAGCTAGTATATTATATTAAATATTCAAAAAAGTTTACATCTTTGCCTTTTGCCTATCTGGCAGAAAGTATGAAGACCATGTCTTTATACACCAAACTTTTGTTATGGAATCCTAGAGCACTTATCATGAACCAGTTGTGAAACTTTATCACCCAAAAGGCCATGCAGGGCCATAAAAACCTTTCATCACCCCTATTTTATACTATGTTGAGCTTTCATATTGAAAATTTAAAGCCCCAGCCCTAAAACCAACTATACCAAAAATAATTACAAAATATTCATAGATGACAGCTAATCATACTTCACCATTATCTTGAATAAATTAAGAGAACTCAACAATCCAATCGAAGTCTTGCACAAGAACCATTTGAAGCATTTTCTTCAGAAAGTTGACACCAACCATCACCTTTTCACGGTGCACCAGCAGATCAGCGCCCTTGATATCAAGGATGAAGGGGTAGTATTTCACAACTTCCCCAAGAATATTTAGTAGTTCCATATCATAGGGCCGAGGCACCCCAGCTCCCAAAGTAGCAGCCGCCAACACCTCATCAAGGCCGCCCAACAGGTCTGGTTTGAGCATCCTTCGAGAAATGGGCTCCACCTCTGTTTTTGGAATATTCAGATCAAGAAGCGACGCCACAAACCTAGAAGTGATGTATGTATCAACTCTATAGCATTCTTTATCTTCCAAAAATGCCCTTCCCAGAATTAGCTTTGTAGCTCCAATCATCAAGAATTTATTTTACAACAAAATTCTCTTAAGCCGTAGCTCGGTTACCTCACCTAAGAAGGCCATTTGTCACATCTTTCTCACTAAATGGATCAGGGTATCCATACCACCACAAACAACGCTGTTAGCAGAAACATATATAACAAGTTTTGACCTTTCTGTCATTTTATCCATGGTTTTACAATTTTATAGAGAAGGAATGAGCTTCTCCGGTTCAATCACTAGTACTTATTAAGAAGTTACCATGCGCTTCGATTAGCAGACTCCAGGTAGTGATGACCATATCCGTCCTCTATCCTAATTTAAATCTTTCCTATCTCTTGAAATCTGACAGTTATTTATTAACCCAACTTGGAAAGTCTTGTATCCTCGCTTGCAATTTTGCTTAATGATTACCCGAGGTCCCATCAGCTTGGTTCGAAATGCCCAAAGAAAATCATTAATTAATTATTGGACAAAGGGGAAAATTAATTAAATAAATTATAAAAATTTATTTAATTAATTTTGGTTAAGGAAAATGGATAAAATTAAATAAATAAATAAATATAATTTATTTATTTAGCTAAAGGGAAGGACAAAGTGATAGGAGACGACTAAGATGGATGACAAGGTCAAATCTAGGAGTCTACAAAAACATAGACCATTTAATAATCAATAGTCTAATAACTATTAGATTATTTATTATTTACAAATAGTTATCTTGAATAGATGTGACTAATACCCTTTTAGGTATTTTTGCCACCCCTTCTCCTATATTTAAGGTGCTTCCCTTTCATTAAGAGGTAAGGGAATTTAGAGATTTATAGTGAATTCTATCACTATTCACATGAAGTATTATTAATCGTGTGGAAGTAAGGAGAAGTGTATTCCTAGGTTCTATTTATAATTTTATAGACAAGTTTGTAAGTGTTTTATAATAAAATGATTCTTTATGAGGTTTTTTACCTGGAAGGGTTTTCCCCATGTATATGGTGTGTAATGTGTTAAACCTATGTTTCTATAATTCTCATTTTATTTATTTTATATTTTATTTATAGTGTTAGTATCCTAAGATCTTAATTTCTAACATGGTATTAGAGCAGGTTAAGCTTACTAATCATTTTTGTCCATGCAATTATGTCTATTGAATAACATTAGCCTTTGTTGTTTATTTCCAAACAAAATAAATAAGCTTAAAGAATATCCCTCAACTTAAAACTTTAGTGGTTTTATTCTCTAGGTTTTGGCATTTTATATCATTTATCATTTTTCCATGATGATTATTTTTAAAAAATTATGTTAGAGACATAAACAAACTCAACATGTAACTTATAAATTTTTTCCTTTTATTTTTCCATCAACCCAATTTGGTTACTTATGGACAATTTCAGAGAATTATTCTAAAGAGGAAATATGGGTGCAAAATCCTCTATGGATATCAATATAATAAAGTCATAGAGGTATGAAATAATACAACCCAACATATGAAAGGGTGTGTCTCAAATTATTTTTGGAAGTGCTCTTTTAGACCTGTATGCTAAATATGAAATATCCAAATGCTTGGCTAGATACTAAACATAATACACATTGACATTAAAAATAGTGCTTGTAATCCCATGTGGTTTAGTTTCATTGATGTCATGAATGAGTTTATGCAAAGAAGAAGCAAACACATATTTGATTGAGCGAAGTAGTTTAGGGATGTCGAAATGCACTACCTCCAACAGAAGTGCATCGGATATAGGCATCAATCTCATATTATCTTTATTTGCATCTTCTAATTTGTAAATATAATTGTCAATGAGTCAATACATCTCCATCCACCTCCATAAGAAAAAAATTATATTCTAAGCTCATGCTGCATCGCATTCACATACAAACAGGCTTTCCCTTTGTAATCATGATTTGCTTAATCAAATTTGGTTGGAATTATTCATTGTCAAGTCGAATCAGTCCCCATGCAACTACTAAACACATCTTGGTCAAAAAGATTGACAAGCAATTTTGGAAATGTTGTTATATATGTATGCATGCAAATGTGAAACACAAATACAAGAATTAAATCACAAGATCTAAATCATATTTTCATATTCAAATACAAACCTCGTGATAAAGAAAATGAAACTTACAACAATGGAAAAAATCAATTAAAAAACCCTCACCCACAAGCTCCTTGTTGCACCAAAAAGGCAATTGTGCTCAATGGATTTATGGTTGAGAGAAGGAATGTTAGGTGCTCAAATTACAACATAACATTGCATTCAAGATTGTGCTTGATAATGGCTTCTAGGTGAGGCTTAATTTATATATTTTCATGGAGGGGGATCAAGGGCTAGGATTAATTTGAAAGATCAATGGCTAGGAATGCTTAAGAGGATTTCAAGCATGCAAAGTGGAGATTGCAGGATAATCATGACTTAGCTTGTGCAAGTGATTAGCTAATTAAATAGTTGCTTGTTTTAGTCAATTAAATTGATTAATTTGGTTAAATAATTTTAATTGAGAGTGAAAAGTGGAATTGGATAGGTATATTTATTTATTTATTTTAAATAATTACTAGTGCATGGGCAAATTAGGAAGCTAATTACTTAATTAATTAAATGTGGGATGATATTATGAGTCTAAGATTAATTTAATTAATGTTGGAAGAGTAGTTAATTTATTACTTTGGTAGACAAATTGGATTAATTAATTAAATAAATAAGTTTTATTTAATTAATTTTAGAGGAATGATTAGGTGATGAGATAAGTAACTATGAAAATGGTGTGAGATGATTTTAGGTGTCTACATTTTGCCCCTCTTTGAGATGATGTTGCGACTAAGAGAAGTAACAACATTTCAAATAAAGATAGAATATAGGGATTGGAAAAGAATGCCCCAGCCACTCAGAGGAGTGACAAGGATGAAAGTAGGGATGATGATGCCCCCATGAAAGGATAGATGGGTTTGAAGAACATGGGTGTGCTCTTGAAATGGATGAAAGATGGGTAGATGAGGTAAAGAAGGATGAGGATAGATGATTGGATGATTATGGATGTTCATGTGATGATATTATAGATGCGATGATGTATACAAGTGTTTGATATATGTGAGTGTTAATTTGATTTATATGATGAGATGTAAGGATGTCATAATGAATAAAGTTTGATATATGTGATATGATATTATGGATGCATATATGATGTTTTATGAATAATAATGGGATGGATTTGATGATGAGAAAATGATGGTGTTAGTTGGAAGAGAATGAAAAAATGAATGGTAATTAGATATCTAACTAACTAGCTAACTAATCATTTGCACAATCTAAATCATGATTAACAAACAATTTGTTAAAATGGATAATAATGAATATGTAATATGAATGAAATGACAAGTGGGTTGGATTATGAATGCAAGTAGTATGTTGTTATGTGGTGAGCACCTATTTTGATATAGCACAAGATGTTATGCACTAGGGTATAGAGACCAAGGTGACAATGTATCTCATGGTAGAGGACTGACTCATAAGAAAAGGTCGCAAGTGAGCATATGTTGTATTACACCATGATATACAGGACTGTGATGTCAATGTGGCAATATACTACAAGGACTGATGTAGATGTAAACAAAATGATAACACACACAAGCAAGCAAGCATGTACAAATGATCACAAAGAAAATCAAGAGTTGTTGCCCCTATCAAGCTCAAAATTGATGATTAATTGATTGATGATGATAACATTGTTGATGTGGGAATGATATATCCCAAAAACAACATGAGGATTAGGAATGATATATCCCAATGATGATGATATGATTTGAGTTATAGAAGATCAAGGTTTGCAATAAGGCTAGGAACAAAATTGATGGATGCTTTTGGATGATTTAATTAGATTGCTTGGCTAGATTGGCATGGATTAGGATTGCGTGCACTTGGATTTATTACTTTTCTTTGCTTTGGGAGCAATGTATTGGATTACATTCAGATAGCCTTTTTCTTGGAACCAATGATAAGGGAAAACTAAGTCTAGGAGCAAGGATGAAAGGAGGATTCGATGGATGGATGGATTAAGGGATTTTTGAGAATGGATGGGATGGAAGGGGTTTAGGATGTGAGATCTCCAAGGACTATGTCACATAGGAATACCATGCCCCACTCTAGATATGTCACTCATGATGTTGCACTACAAAGCATACAATAATATATGGTAGGATTTGTTATAAAAGATTGGGTACATCAAGAGATGTCCAAAGCATGTTTCAATATTATGCCTTGTCCTTATCAAGGTCAAAAGTAGGAAGGGAGGATGGATTGAGTACAATGGTATAGGTATGTGGATATAATGGATGGGTAGGATAAGATGAGAGTGATAGGATAGGAATGATAGGATGGGAAAGGCTTTCCCCCAAGTGTAGGATGCTCATAGATGGCAGATTTACTCATAAAATTTGAGAATGGGTTTTCATCATGGTACTTGTCCAAGTTGCCATGAGAATAGTTTTCACCATTGGATGATGTTTTATCTTTACTTTTATCTTTTTCATTTATTTATTTATTGCTTCACCGATTGGATAGCATTGATAACTTGATATTTAGAGGGTCTTCAAATTTCTCTGTTCATCTAATATAGTCGATGTAGATGCTTTTGTCATAACATGCCAATAGTGACCTTAGATTAATTGTTTTTTTAGGATCATATAACTCATGCACAATCCATTAATGTTGTTGTGATCCTCATTGATAATAGAGTTGGCCTTATCCAAATGTTTACATCTTGATAGGGTACCATCATAGCCCTTATGATATAATGTTGCTGCCACAATGTAGTGGATTTGGGATTTGGGGCTTTTGAATTTGAGGTGTGATTTTGGATTTGGATGGGGTATGTTGAATGTAGAATTAGGTGATTGAGGTTTGTAGGATTTAGGTGGATAGATTGGCGATTTAGATTGGGTTGGAGGATTCTTGACTCGCCATACTTGGGATGGTGGATCATGGATTAGGATGGCAATTAGGACCAACATTCTTATACACCTTATGTGTTGGGAATGATGATTACCTTGAAGGTGGTGGACACCTGTTATATGTAGCATTCTTATACACCTTAAATGTTGAGGGAAGATTATCTTGAAGTCAGTAGACATTGATTATATGTAAGGTGCATCTTCTGACGTGGTTACACGTTTTGAGGAATTGCTGGATTTGGATATTTTTCTTCACTTGATTTGATTAGTCCACTTTTCTTTGGGACCCATATTGCTTTGATGTGTCTTCCTTGATTTTTGGATTCATTCACCTTTGATGTTTTATTTGGATCTTTTTCTTTGTATGCTTTACAATTGTGTTGGTCCCAATCAATGCTTTAAGGATGTGGAATATAAATTTTGATGGTATAGATAGTGGAGGTGGAATGATTACTGGTAGCAAGCATGTTGTAGGGGCTATGAATGGTCCCTATCTCGATGCTTTCATTGGATGAAGTTGCATCAGTGTTCATTGAAGTATCACTAATATCATTAGATTGTGTAGATTATTGATATCCGATGCCTTGACCATGATTGATGTAGATTAGGATAGGCTCTAGGATGCCTTGCTCATGCACGCCCAATCCTTTTCCTTGATAGTTCATGTTTGTACATATCTTTTTTGAATTATGATACTTGTTATTTTTGAAGCATGATGCCAGCCCATTGTTGTGTTTCCAAGAACTATTAGAACTTGTTATTGTCCCATCTGCAAGAAATCCTGACTTGATGAAGGTGACAGATCATAGTTGATAGAATGCTTGTGCTTTCTCATTATGTACACTTTTCGTGCCTTGATCATTGTTTGTGCTTTTCATGTCTTGATCATTTGAATTCTCAGTGGTAGCTTGCTCATTAATATGTTTGATATGATCAATGTCATTTACTTGATTATCTATGTGTTCATGGGTACCAAGTGTCTCATCATGGGAAGTGGATGTTGTTGGATGTTGGATAGGACTAGTTGGATATTGGATAGGATTGCTTGGATGATGAATAGAATTAATTTGTATTTCTTGATCATGGATAGTATAAAATTGGATGAGGGGATCGACTTGGTTCTCTTGATCATAGATAGGAGTGGCTTGGATAGTTTGATCTTGATCATGTATAGGATGAGTTAGGATGCTTTGATCTTGATTTGGATGGGTACATGGTTGGGCATTCTTTGGATTTTTTTCTTGACATAGCTCTAGTAGTTTGGATGATAGGATAGGTAATTATTGGATAACCTTGATATGATTTGGATGGTCGACAACATGGTTGGATGATGGGTTTTGACATGAGCTTGGGATAAGAGGCTCTTTGATAAGATTGATGGGCATTGATTTGTATGATAGTGTTTGATTTTGGACAAAGATGGTACTAGGAGACTCTTTGATTAGTTGGATAGGAATTGGATTGTAAGATGGTGTTTGATTTTAAAAGGTGTTAGGTGACCTCTAGATGGGCTTGGTAGATGTGGGCTTAATGACTTTATGCTTTCTAGGTAGATGGTTATCCTTTGCTAAGAGTTCTTGGATAAAATTCTTCATAGGTTTCTTGGATGGGGTTGGATTAGATTGATGATTGGATTGTTGATAGGGTTGTGCATAAGATTGTTTTTTACAGGATGGGTTTGATGATTGGATGATGAAGGTTTGGAAGGTGGGGGATTTATGGCTATTAGTTGTTCACTTAGGATTTTGAGTTCAACCATAAATCATTTGGTAGGATCTTATTTTAGGATGGTGTTTTCCTTGTCATAATTACCATGGGGATGACCAATAAATATGCAATTTGTACTTCAGGGATAGCTAGTGCTAGGATCATTGGTATATTCCTCTTGATCTACAAGGCTATCATCATCATTAGATGTATAGGTTCTAGTTTGGTTTGCAAAGATAATATTGTCTAAGGGGCTCATGTTGCTTGATTTAGCTTTTGAATTTTGACTTGGAAAAAAAGATAATGATTGGAAAATGTTTTATATTTTAAATGCTTTTCAACCTATTGCAAGAGGATTTGTTGTTGTCTTTGCAAAGTTTATTTTTGACTTTGGATGTTCAAGGTTTGCAAATGTCTAACATTTTTGGATTCAAAGGGTGTTCATGGGTTTATCACAAAGAAGACACACCAAGCACATGAACAATCCTAGTTAATTAAATAGGTGCATACATAATCTTGGGCCCACCAAAATGCCTTGTTTAGTCATGGTGTGCAAGTCCCATGATGAGGAAACTAACCTCTTTTGATCACCCAAAATCTCTCAATGGCACAAGGGTAGAGC
This sequence comes from Cunninghamia lanceolata, assembly GCA_027924645.1. Taxonomy (NCBI): domain Eukaryota; kingdom Viridiplantae; phylum Streptophyta; class Pinopsida; order Cupressales; family Cupressaceae; genus Cunninghamia; species Cunninghamia lanceolata. Next base: position 9,914,410 of record BSBN01000726.1, on the reverse strand, counting down.
ATACATGGTATGCACACTTGGTTCTAGGGGATACAGGGTGAGTAACTTCTCAGATCTAACTACTTACTGATGCACCAAGACTATGTATGACCAAGAGGTCCTATGTAGGATAAACAAGTTGCTAGGGGATGTCCTTAAATATACACTAGGCACATGAGGCTAAATTCTATGAAATGAAGGGTTTGTCTAAAGGCTTGGTTCAAGAGGGTAACCCACTCTTCTTTGTTACTTTGCAAGGTATAAAGTTCTTACAAGCTTAGCCAAATGATAAATGTCCTCCAAAAGGAGAGTCTTTTGATTCTCTCCTAAATTTCTATACCCCATTGGAACACGTGGGTGTGGGTCATCCCCTAAGGTGATGAAATCTTTAGGTAGGTCCCTAAAGGGAAAGAAATCTAAGTACTTTTGATTTCTAAGATCACCTTGTAGCACGAGGAGAGAGCATACATACTTAGACTCTTAGGTATAACACAACAAAAGTAAACTAAGAGATGCTTTTGATCTCCAGATCACCTTATGGTGCAAGGAGAGAGCATACACACCAAATAGATTACACAAACACTGCAAACAAAGTTAATTGACCTTTAAGAATACAAAATGTGCAACTAATCTAGTGATACAAAGATAGTATTTAACAAATGTTGTTGCACAAACTGAATTAGTAGTTTCAAGAATAATCTTGGACCAACATTCAACCCTGAAAAATGTTAACTTAGTTTGATAAACAATTTTCTTTGACAAGTGATTTTGTTGCAAGAAATGCGTTAGAAATGAAAATTTAAACCTCTAAAAAATTAGAAAATAATGTTGTCATACAGAAAATAGAGTTCATCGTGATTTTCTAGCCAACTTAAAAAAAATTGCTAAATTACGTGTTTGTATGCAAAAGGTATGAGCATTTCAAGATCAAAGACAAACAGGCAAGTTTGAATGTTATACCTAAAAATAGGACCAAAATATGAAATATTTACCTTTTCCACAATGTAGTGATCCGAGTCAGCTTTCCAACACTTATAAAAACTCAAAAAAATGATAACATATGCAAAAGTTATGTGTTTGAAAAAAAGGTTAAGTTATGGGCATGAGAAGGGCCTAGTGGTTAATTCTAGTAGTCAAGGACGTGGTCACATGTAGCAATTAATCCTAGCAATCAAGGACATGGTCACATGTAGCGGTTAAGCCTAACAGTTAATATTACACTAGGGGCTAGCAATAGCCCCTGGTCACTAATATGACCAGGGTTTGAGGCTACGGGTTGAAAGGTGGCGCAATAGGCCTTGGTTGCTGATATGACCACAGGGCTAGGATTAGGGGCTGGCATGTTTGTTTTTAAATGTTTTTTTTAATTGTTAAATGATTAATTTTTTTTGTTTTTATTTTTATTTTTGTTGACCGGTAGCTGGGAAATAACTAGCAAGAGCTAAATGCCACCAATGGGGCTGGGAGTGTAGGGCTTGTACCTACAAGTAGCAAGGTACAAGTACCTTGCATACCTTGCCCTACAAAAAGAATTTTTTTGTTTTTAATTTGTTTTTTAATTTTTTTGTGAATATAAATGTTCTTTTTTAATTTTTTTAAAGAAAAAAATTAAAAACAAAGTAAAATTGATTTAAAAAAAAAAACCTATATAGTTGACTGTATGGCCTTGAGTTGCATGCCTGGGGCTAGTTTTTTTGCCTTAGTTTGACCTACTCCAAATTTGATGAATTGACAATTGATCCTAATGTTTTGACATCTTTTAAACTCCATGGCAAAATGTCCCTAAATGCTTGTAACCTGTAAAATTTTCACCCAAATCCTACAAGAAAAACCTATGAAATCAAGCTAAAAATCCTGCAAAATTAAAGTTAGATCAAGACCATGGGGTCCCACCAGGTGTGCCAAAATGTATGCATGCAAATGTGAAACACAAATACAAGAATTAAATCACAAGATCTAAATCCTATTTTCACATTCGAATATAAACCTCATGATAAAGCAAAGGAAACTTACAACAATGGACAAAAGCAATGAAAATTTCCTCACCCACAAGCTCCTTGTTGCACCAAAAAGGTGGTTGTGCTCAATGGATTTATGGTTGACAACATAATATTGCATTCAGGATTGTGCTTAATAATAGCCTAGGTAAGGTTTAATTTACAGATTTTCATTAAGAGGGGTCAAGGGCTAGGATTGATTTGAGAGATTAATGACTAGGAATGCTTGAGAATATTTTATGCATGCAAAGTAGAGATTACATGGATAATCATGACTTGGGTTGTGCAAGTGATTAGCTAGTTAACTAGTTGCTTGTTTTAGTCAACTAATTGATTGATTAGTTCACTAGGTTGATTGATGTGTTAACTCTTTTAATTGATCAGTTAACCAAATTGACTAATTAGTTAACTAATTTTGATTGAGAGTCAACTAAATTGATTAATTTAGTTAACCAATTTTGATTGAGAGTGAAAGGTGAAATTGGATAGTTTATAATTATTTATTTATTTTAAATAATTATGTGTGCATGGATAAATTAGGAAACTAATTAATTAATTAAATGTGGGATTATATTAGGAGGATAAGATTAATTAAATTGATGTTGGAAGAGTAGTTAATTTACTCATTAAATAGTAAGCCTAATGGCTATTTTGCTTAAATTCCTATGTAAGGTTTTAGTAAGTTTGCTTATGGAAGGGTATCAGGGGGTTTTTGCCATAGAAGCCAGTTTGGATGGTTGCAGGTAAACAACTTATAGGCACTTGCTTGTAAACATCTCCTACTGATCAATATAAAACTATATATTTACGAATCCAAAAAAAAATTACTCATTAAATAATTAAAAATTACTTAATTAATGTTGGTAGACAAATTGGATTAATTAATCAAATAAATAGGATTTATTTAATTAATTTTGGAGGAATGATTAGGTGATGAGACAAGTAACTATGAAAATGGCGTAAGACAATTTTAGGTGTCTATAATATCACATGCTTTTTAAAGGATAAACATTTGAGACTTTTACCACTTAGCCCTCAAACATCTTTTGAACTTATCAATGACATTTTAAATATTTGTACTATTCACTTTTGACCTTTTAAATTCTCCTTACAAATATTTTAATGGAACAATCAATGGTAATGTGCAACTACAATGTACTTTGAATCTTCTATTGTGGTCTTCTCCTTTGCTTCAATTATGTGTGAGTGATTGTGCTCACTTTATATGAATAGGAAAAATCATTCCTTGACAACTCTTAGTCAGCCCATATTCACTATGTATGATTTTGAATGATATTTAAAACCCACCAGGTGGTTACCTTAGCAGATGTGCACCTCAAAATGCAACCATACCTTTCATCAAGGAAATCCATCCTCTATGAGTAGTCTATCTTGACATTTGCAACATTGATAAATAAAACCTTCAAACACATCCTTCGTGATGAAGAACAAATGATGAAGTAGTTTTGTTTACTAAAGCGGTTAAAGATCATCATCCACTTTAGTCTAAAGCAACCATACAAAGGATAAGATTTCAATTTTAAACAAGAGACGCATTGCGTCAGTTTGGTTTTTAAATTTTAATTAATTGGCAGAATTAAAATCTTCTGTTGGATATTGTTAAAATAGATTAAATGTTTGAACAACTAATAAATAAGGAAATGAATTAAACCATTTAGATCGTCAATTTTAACAAATGTTTTCAACTTGATGGATGTTCCACATATTGTACAAGGTACTTAGGCACATGGCACATACACAGTCTTTCCTCTATGTATGAGTTCATTCTTAGATTGATGATGTTGGCATATATAATCAAATCAATAGAAACATTGCACATATTTGCAATCAAAAGCATGTATAGACTTATTGTTATATAATTAATTATATAATATTAAAAGATTAATTCTTAATATTTGTAAACCTTCAATTTCCTAAGGTGCAAGTGTTAGTTATAAGGTAAAATGTTCAATCATCAAATCATGTTACTAATATCTTTTTCATACCTACATGTTGTGTAATTGGATAGATTGGGTTAACCCCACATTGCCAATGTAAAACTTGTTTTGTAAATTCTTTAACCAATAAAATTTAAAAATGTAAATTGAAATCTTTGTTTTTAAATTTCATTTTATCAAATTTGTAATAAGTATTGCCCACTTTAAAATTTTCAGTAAAAAATTATATTATATATATTTAAATAATTAATCTATTTTCTAAAACAAAAATCACAGACTTTAACTAAAAGTTGTTATGTATAAAATTGGTTTTATTAAATTTTTTAATAGTCATTGTGAAATTTAAGCTACTTGAAATGAAAGTTGTTCTATATAAAATTTATTCTACTAATTTTTTAATAATCATCTGCAATTTTAAAAGTAAAATAAAAGGCATCAATCTAATACAATACCTACATTGTTTTGCCTATTCAATGTTATGGGGATTTAAAAATTAAACTATATATCATATGTTTTAACATTCCAGCCAAACTTTATAAATATAAACACATCTATGACCAAAGTTTAGATTTTTTGATTGCAGATATCTTATTCTCATTATATTAAAAACTAAAATTAAAAAAATATGGGTCAAAAGCTATAGGAACACTCTTATTTCTAGATAAGTGAAACTTTTCCACAAGACCTGAATTCCCAGTAGTTGACACAAGCATTGGTTCTGCTAGCATGTAATGTTGACAGTGCCAAACAGTTCTATCATCAGTTTTTTAAAATTCCAATCTTCCATCTGTACACACCTGAAGGTTCAAAATTGATGCCAAAGTGACTGCCAAATTATCAAACAAAACTGATTCATTAAAGACCTGGAAAAAAGATTCTTCGATAGTTAGTGTCCTACTAAATAGCTAATCGCCAAAAAAATGGATAATCATGGATCTTATAGCCTAAATTTGAACAAGTCTTAGTATCTGCATGTGTTTGAATTTTAGTAAGCCACGTGACAACATACAATAATTCACTCTGCATGCATTCACTAAAAATTAAAAAAATATATCAGAAAAATTCATTTAAAAGTTCCATTTGATTTAAATTGAATAACAATACTAAGAAAACTAATAATACTGAAAAATGTACAAACCCAAATCAGAATGGTAGCTTGAACAACATAACCTCCATCAAGGAAAAGCTTGATGATCCATGATGCATATACAACATAGCCTAAAAATGTACAAACCCAAATCTTAATCAAGTTTGCATATACAGTTTGCACATTTCATACTCTGCAATATGGGGTTGCTACTACTTTCTGGGAGAGCTCTTAAGTTGCTCCATTCTGGCAGAATGATGGGACTTGGCAAATTCATGATTCCAATGCAATTGAATATCATGTGAACTATATATCTTAGTTATCTAAATATTTTTTCCAATAATAGTATTTGAACATATAATAGATGCTATTTTAATTTCATAAGATGAACTTGATATTTAACCAGCTTCTTTCAATGATTTTAAACTGGCAATGGTGGGATTTCTTTCTAGCTTAAATTGTTCAAGGACTGAACACGTGTGCTTTCATAGACAAGTAAATTTCTTTAAAGTTACAACACAGAAATATAAAGAGATAACTAGCTTACTAGCTTTCCCTTTTTTAATATTGTTTGTATAGAATAGATTTAAACTTGACATTGTTGAGGTTTACAATGGAACAGATAATAGTAAGCCTTTTAACTTGTTAATTTTCTAAAAATTATTTATATAAATAAAAGAATTTAAATTTGGGATTGGTTGTGTTTAGATGGATCAGATAATACTTATATAGGAATTTTGTCAGATGTTCTGGTTGCAACTGCCTTGGTAGACATGTATGCAAAATGTGGAACCATGGACCAAGCAAAAAAATCATAATAAATTAATACTAATATATTAATACTAATTTTATATATGAAAGTGTACTGTGTGAGTGCCTTATTAACTATAATATCACCAATATGAAGAAAATATATTAACTATTGTAATTAAATAGGTTATAATGGCAAATATATCTTATCTTATTGACAAAAAATTACTTTTATTGATAATAGTTAAGAATAGCCTAATTAACTAAGAAGAATTTTGAGAAAAAACACTGGAAAAAAATTGGAACGATGAAAGAAAGAGAAAAAAAGATTAAATTGAAAATAAATATAAGTACATAAATGACAGTTCCTATAGTAGTAAGAATGTTTAACACATAAAAAGTTTGATATTTAAGAGCAGCTCAATTAACTAAGAGGACCTTTAAGAAAAAATAATAAAATATAGTGTGGCAAAAAATTGGAACCATAAAACAAAGAAAAAAATAAAAGAGATTAAATTGAAAATGAATATAAGTACATAAATGATAGTATACTGGTAAGAATGTTTAACACACAAAAAGTTTGATATTTAAGAGCAGCTCAATTAACTGAGAGGACTTTTAAGAAAAAAATAGTAAATTATAGTGGAAAAAAATTGGAACCATAAAATAAATAAATTAAATTGAAAATAATTATAAGTACCAAAAGGTTGTAGCTTAAGGTTCAAACCTCCCAAGTGCAATCAATAAAGGATGACTTTGGGATCATGGGTGACTTTGGTAGAATGGATACCTTTTCCATTCCTCTTAGTATGACTGTGCTGGAAAAAGAATGCTTATGGATTGACTATGTATTAGATTTTTAATCAACCTTTGAGATCACACTTCATAATCCATTATCAAAATGTAGTGAGCAAGAGAAGAAAAAATAAAATGGTAGTGATTTCACTTAATAAATGTGTATGAGATATGAGATTAGTGCTCCCAATACCAATAGATTGCAAAAAAAATGATCTGAGAATGGTTAATCCTAACCATTCTCACAAAAAGAACAAACTATAAATTAATAAATGGCAGTACCAGTTAATATACAGTACCAATTAATATACAGGCAAGAAAGTTTAACTCACCAGAAAAAAATTCTACTGAAAATAAAAAAACAACCCCCTAAAATGTACATCTAAACACATTTATTAAGTCAAAGGAACTGGCAATGCAAGGACAAAATATAAAACTGGGTATAAGGAAAAGAAATGACACAATAGAGATTAAATTGAAAATGGTTCGAATCCTATGAGAGTGAAAGATCAAAACAAATGGAATAGACCTGGACAGCTCCAGCTACAGCCCTTGCGACTCTAGGGAGAATCAAACTCTTCTTCACTTGTATTGAGCTTTAGATTCATGTAATCATAGCTTAAGTCATTTCCCCCTATATTTTGTGTGCAGACTTGTTGGTAGAAAAGCTGGTTTCTTCCTATTCATGTTTGCAGTTGATTTTTTCATTAAAGATTTCTGCTCTTTCATTCTCTTCCACAATTTAGAACAGCCTTACTTGACACCTCAACGGATTCTTCTCCACCACCGAATAGTTGTCACTTAGATAGAATCGATGATTTATAGTGTTGGTACACTCGCATATATAGAATTGGATTTCGCAAAATTTGGAGAGAGAAATAAATATTTTTACTAAACCATATAATATATTAATATAAGTCTTAATTTATTACATCTCTTTATATCTACAAATTGTCATTCTGGCAACGAGCCCAAAATAAGAATCTCTATATATTTTTATAGAATCTCTATTGTCCCTATCGGTTGGAGTGAAGGGTAGAGTGTCGGCCTAGTCTCTATCGGATGGATGGATGGATATGTATGGTCTCTTCTCTATTGGTTGAAGTGTGGTATAAATCTATATGGCGAGTATGGGCACTACACCTACCCCTATATCATTTTTGGTCAACTTGTTTTTATTTTAGGATGAGCTATACTAGCAATTGCACTGTAGTGTGCAATGGGTACGCCGTGGAAAGTTGAAGTGACCTAAATTTGTTCAGAACCATTAAACTATTCGAACATGCTGAAATAAATTGTACTATGACCGGTGGGGACGATGCAAAGTGAAATGCGAGTTTCAATATATTGATAAGGAAGGTTTAAAAGCAGTATGTAATTTTAAGGTAGATTCGAATCAATAATTTCCATCACATTCATGAATCCTAAGAATATATAAGCAATACCTAATTTTCAAGGAGGATATAAGAAATAATAAGGAAACTAAAATTTGTGCATGCAAAAAATTAATCGAAAGGTAGATTGTAGTTTGTTATTTTTTATTTTTAATATCAGAATGCAAAATATAAAGTGAAAATATAAAATAAATAAAAATGCACAGATGCACTTATAAAATGGCAAACCCAAGGGGTTATGAAACAATGTTAATACATTTGATATTTGGCGCAATGTATATTTCATACCTACATTAAAACATACAACAAAGTATACATTATGCGGACACAAAGGGAAGTTAAGAAGAATTGAATCGTTGTATATTTCCCACTTACATATCCGGGGATACAAGTGCTTGCCTTCATCGGTATAACATTGCTCGTCAGCAATGTTAAGAATTGTCTCCCCAAAGGTTGTCTCTCGCCGATGAATTTTACCATCGGTGTAACATTCCTTATCGATTGAGTTTGGTGTTTTCTTCCCGAAAAGCATAGTCTCCCTAATAGTCGTTGGCTATCGACGTAACTTATATCATCGGCAATGTTAGGAATTGTCTCCTCGAAAGGTATGATCTCATTTGTCTCAGCGAAAGGTGTGGTCTTTCCGATAACATTGGTCATTGGCATAACTTTCAATATCGGCAATGTTTGGTTTTGTCTTGGCGATGAGTAATCTCACGCCGATAACATAGAAGGAAGCTCATCGGTATAACATCAGATATCGGCCAAGAAATTTTTGGACTCGTCGATAGTGTTATATCACGTCGATGGGCGGGAAAAGACAAAGCGATGGCATTTTGAGATCATTTTTTGGAGCCCGATAGCATTTTTCGGTCAACGATGGTTGACCCGATCATTTTCTAGCATTGTACATGCATTTTGGATTCGATTTTCACTGATTCAGAACCCGATTTCGGCCAAACAAAGGGTGATCGGCTGGAAATTGTAAAATCATCCCGACTATAAGAACTCGCGTCGATGGTAAGAAAAAAATGCATGCCAACAGTAATGTATATAGGAAGAGATATACAAAGCATAAGAGAGAGAGTATGAACAAAAGGGGATATGCAAATTTTGAACTAACTATGAAGGAGGAGAGATTGAAGACGCCAATACTGCAACTAAAAATCAAGTGGAAGGTGCATTAATTGCTGTAACTTGCATTAATTTTGAACTTAGCTTGGAGATGCCTTACATGTATCCTTGGGATATTGTGCATGTTCTTGCACTCAAGAATTTTGCAGCTCCAACCTTACTGACGATGTTAGACAATGGAATCATATTTCTTTGAAGCGCTGAACCAGAACACCCAAAACAAATAGGTGCATTCGACAAGACAACAATGGAAAAACTAAAGCTGGAAAACCTAGTCACTAGATTTCAAAACCAAATCTGCACCACCCAAAGTTGAAATCTCCTTTGATATTCCATGACAAGACCTGTGGCATCTAGTTAGTTAATGTACATACATATATACATTTTCTCTCTCTCTCTATGAGAACAACATCAAAATTGCAAAGCTTAATCACAAAAATCCATACCCCAGATCCGGCTCTATCCAGACTTGAAATTTCTTTTAAATTATTCTTTTCTTTAAACATGACAATAGAATAAACACCAGCAATTGCCCAAAATATAGAATAAACACCTTTTTTTGAAAGTTTTGAAACAAAGCAGCAATGACTACGGTGGTATTCTCTCTCTTGCACCTTACCTAAGCAAGACCGAACCTTTTTTTTACATTGCACAGAAATTCCATTTCATTTCATTACAAGGAAGTAACAAGATAAGATAGTTCCATTTTCAACGTCCTCAAAGCAAAAATAGTAAGTAGGACCTATCAAACTACATTTGCTTGTCTTGGACATTTTTTCTATTGATTTCTAGTTATACAATGGATCTGCATATACACATTATTTCTCATATCAACAGTCAAGGCTGCTGGCAAGTCTTGGGCGAATCATGGATATGCATATACACATTATTTCTCATATCAACAGTCAAGGCTACTGGCAAGTCTTGGGCGAACTAGTACGAGCTCAATTAGTAAAAAGAGGTTCAAATTCTGGAAGACTTAAGCGTTTTGAGAATGGGGTAAAAATGTTGGTGATTATATTACGGATCCCGGCATTCAACTTTGAGAAGGCATAATAAGTTTAGTATCAAAATTGTGGGAAGAACCCCATCCAACTCACTGGGTGTGGCGTGCCACGTATACAATGAACAATGCCATGTGCAAGTCATAGGTGAATTTGACGTAAGATAACCCATCTATGGACAAGATTTCCCCGCAAGAGAAAAGTATACAGCACTCTGAAAATTAGAATGAAAAGAGGGAGAATATTGACTTGTAAATCAATCTAACCTCTTTATCCATTAAATGTGGAGAATTCTAGAATGTTAAATTTGTCAATGACAATTGAACTGTGTGAAGGTTAATAATATAAGAGATTATTTTGAAAGTTTTTCTGTCAATAAGTTAATGTGTTGAAACATTCGGATTCTTTATTCTAATCAAGTGAAGAATATAACAAAAGTTTATTATATTAGAGTAAGCCCATATGTATGCTGGGATAAATACAACAAAAAAAATATGTAAAGCGAGTTACAGCTTTTGCATTGTTTTCCACATGATAAAATTACCCTTTGCTTTCTTAATTTGAATGTAGCTTATAAGTCAGATCTAATATCCATATCTAATGTAGCCATAGAAGAAAGCAAAGCCCATAATAACTTATTTTGACATATGTGCCACAGAGCAAAATTGGAAACCTAGAATGAAATTGCTGTAGCTAAAGAAATTCATGAAACTCAGTTAAGCACATGTCCATGATCTGAATTCCAGAGCTGTGACATAAAAAGCAACAAATTATATCTTTATATAGAATAATGCTTGGAATATAGTAAGTGCTTGGACCTAGTATTTTTATTACTACGAAGGTACATTGGATATCTGTATTGAGGATTTACCCTCGGCTTGGGCTCTACATAAAGCCAGACCTCATACTCAAGTTTCAGTTCAAATTGGCTAAGTGTAAAGGTAAGTTTATAAAGCTACTGTAATGATAGGGATGGCGTAAAGATAAGAGTGTCTACATGGATGAACAACTGAAGCAAGCTCTTTCAAATTGGCATGGATGAACTACTGAAGTAAGAAAGACTAGCGTGAGATGATTTTCTATTCATTCAACTACGTTTATGAACATCATCTATTTTGGTGATCACAAGCTATAAGTGAAATTCATTGTTTACTGACAGCGGATTTAAAAAGGAGCTCATCACGAAAGAGACCATCCATAAATTTTCTTTTTGGTACATACGATCATCTCCTTCAACCACCAGCCTCCCTGTATAGTAATAACATTTAAATTCTTGAAAATAATACAAAATAAAATAGTAAAATTGGAATACCTGAAAAAAATAAAATCTGTAAAGTTCCCTCTTTATGGGTAAGGATGTTTAAACTTTCATGTAACCTGATATGCTCGAACTTTAAACATCATAATGCAAAGTAGATGTACATTTACCGAATACTAAATTGCAATGTAAATTATATGCCATATTGAGATAAACATCAGTATTGACAAGAACAATAGAGCCCCATTAATTAATAGCACAAGATAAAATTTAGTTTGACCTAGATCTGAATGGTCTCATTGGTCGTTCATCTGCAGAAATTGTTAACAGGTTCAGTAAAGTCTTAGAATTGCTTGGCTACAATTGTAATCAGTTTGTCTCTGTTTAAGATATTCAGAGAAGTGGGCAATCACAGGATAATGCTACCAATCCACCAAAACCACTTTTGGTCACATAATGTTTTATATTACTCTAGCTTTGATAATCATCTGAATATTATGTCCAATACAAGTGAAGTTTTATGAATTACAATTAAAAAAAATGAATGTTTTGACGGTATTGCATAGCATTGTCGTAAAATGAAAGATATATACAAATTGTAAATCAATGTTTCTATAAGTGAATGAAAGAAAGTAATGGGAGTGGGCGAACTTTAACCTTTTGTGCCTTTTTTTTCATGATCATGCAGTCAAGATTGTGCGCACAACAGCACTGACAAGCGTTCCTCCTCTTGTTTGCGAAGAGCAACATATGGGTTGTGTTACATACGTGCATATCTTTGGAATGTGAAAGTCGGGTATATTCGAAGACATGCAAGGTTGCAGACTCTAGAAATAGCTGTGAATGTCAGTCCCTGACGATCTATGTTGCCCGCGGAAGTGTAAGGCATTGTGATTTGTGTATTGTTAAGGCCCATGCCATTTTTAATGGGATCTGGCGACGACCACCACGACTCAATGGTGCAATGGTCACATTTCTTGCATTATTGAGATCCCAAACTGGGCCTATGTATTTTTTGAACTGAACAACAACAAACAAAGGAAGTTGACGTGGCTTATCGCCATCCTTGTATACAATGGCTTTCACCTGGCCTAATGCACCATTCACAAGGCCTACTTGCACCCACAAATTAGAACATAGCATAACTTCTTGGCCAACACTCAAGAGAATTTTAGCTTCAGGTTGTTCATCGTCTGGATTTGGGCATGTTGCCCCTTTTAGTTGTTTTGCATTAGACAAGGCAATTGGCATTGCTAATGGTTGCAACATATGTTTATTGGGTAGTGAAACCAATTCATTTGTTGGAAATAAATGTATGGAGGATAGGAACGGTGCTTGCTCTGCAAAGGTCAGTGAGGAATTTGAACGTGCCATGAGAACATGCCAATCTTCAACTATAGGCCCTGCATTTCTTATATTTGAGAGAATTGAACGAAAGGCCATTTGTATAGGATCATCACCGATTTGCTGAAATATCTTGGTCAATGTAATAATTATGGTGAAGCTTCGCCATAGTGTTCCTCCATAGGAGTTTGAAGCATACATGGGGATATCTTTGACTGGTGGGAGCTGGCCAAGGTCACCAAAGAGAATGATTGAGCGTCCCCCAAATGGGATATGATTGTGGCTAGGGAATGCCGCACGCAATCATATGTTAATTCTTTATATCAACTTTGGGCCAATAAAGCTCATCTCGTCTATCAGAATGTAACGAATGAAGTACATGCTCTCCTGGAATGTAGCAAGTGTTTGTCCTTGTAGGGGATTCATTTCTCTGATCGGTATGTGGAGTGCAGAATGAATTGTAGATGCTTGAATGTTGAAAGCTGCAACACCAGTTGGTGCGAGGAGTAGAAAAGGTGATTGGCCATGTGGAGCTGCTCCCATGAGTGTGGATTTGATGCTTGAGATCAAATGTGACTTTCCACTACCTGCAGTTCCTTGAACAATTATTTTTAGTGGTGGCTGGAAACTACTGGCAGAGAAGTGTGAAACAATAATATCATATGCTTTCTATTGTTGGATAGAGAGGTTGCTCTGTGATGCTTGAGCAAAAACATGTTGGAATTGAAAGGTTGGCCGATAAGAGTCAATGAAATCAGTAGCTGTAGCTTTTAGTATTGGATTAAAGCTCGGAGTTGTCCAGTCATGGTTCAGGTCAATGCCACGACGACCAAGCATGTCAAGGCTGTCTAACTGAAATGATATGCCTAGATGCAAGATTGATAACACTTGCCATTCATCAAGATTGTTATCTTCCATGACATATTCATTAGTTGAAGTATTGCCATCATCGGTATCATTCGTATCTGATAGTGGATCAGTCGGTGTGCGATGCACATGCCATTGATGGAAGTTGTATGAGAATCTTTCCCAATTTGCAATAATCTGTGGTGTTGATATGCCAATATCATCGTGAATGCTACGAAATGGGTGGTAGAGCAGTAGTTCACTCTAGCAGAATGCTTCAAAACACCTGTCATCTTTTGCCGGGACAGTTGTGAACCGTGGGATTACACAGACAATGGCTGATGTGGAGCGCTCTCTCCATTGGAAGTTTTTGCGTGAAACTTTGAAGGTCCATTTCTGTGTCATTTCAATGAGTGACAGAGCATCCAGCTCCATAGGTCGCACCATGTATGAGTCAATGAAAGTAGGGGAGGGGGTAGTGGAAGTGTTTGAGATTGTAACACGTTGGTAATGTTTTTGGCTAACATTCAAACAAACAAATGGTCTGCTAGATATGGACAGGGGTAGTTTTTGCAGAAGGTGGCAAGTCTCTTGGGCACCAATGTCACGATCTACAAGGCTTTCAGATAGCATTTTGCGAAAAGCTATTGGTGCTGGCTTATCAGAGTCTGAATTCGTTGAAATGCGAGTCATCATATTGTGGTATGTTTTAGATTAGTGCTCAGCTTTTGTTGCATATTTTGCAATATATTTGAGCACTGCATTGGTTGAAAGAACAGGTTGGCAATCCACATTGGCTCTCCATATAGAAAGGATATATGGGTTGTGAAGATTCAAGAGGTCATCATTGCGGGCAGGGGTGTGTTTAGGCTGCCCATTCTCAGCAATTGTAAGACTTGATCTCTCTTGGAAGTTCCAAGGGGCTTTATAATGACATGCAAGAGATGTCCCCTTCCTTCACAAGCATGTTAGCTGGGTACATTTTGTATGGCGTTGCACACGATTGACCAATTCATTGTAATCAGTGGAAGGGCTCGTTGCTTTTATCATTCTTGTGTCCATCAAGCAAGGGTCATCCAAGATAGTTCGATGGAAATTTTGGTTCTTGAGTTGAAGACTGCGTGGGTTCCAGGCAGAGACATATCTATCAATGTAGTCAATTGTTCTTTGTACAGATTGAAGGTTGTTCCATTGTAATTTTCCAATGTCAGGGGCTTCTTGGAGCCAGAGGAAACTGTGAATATGTGCAGATCCTCTATGTTTCCATTCGTACCTAGATTTGAGAGTTTGTTAGCAAGAAGTAAAGAAAAAAAACAAGTGATTTTGGTAAGTGGAAGGCATATACTTGTACCAGTATTCACTTGCACCGAGTAGTTTCTCCAAGACCTCTTCACGAAATGTTGTAAATCTATGGTGCATGTAGAGTGTAGCAAGGTGTGGATTGCAAATTATATTTTGTACCCTCCATCTGGAAGCCTTTGAAGGATCCGTAGGAATGGTAGTTGGCATAATGCAATGTAAGTCAGGCCATTTTGTATCTGCTGCACTTAAGGTGAAGAAAAGTGTTGGGCAACCAATTTGAATGACCATGTCAGAAAGCTCCCCTCTACATTTATTCCAAAACGGCCGTGTGCCACGAAGTGCTGAGCTAAAGCGCATGAGTTGATCGGCGAGCCTTTCATCAAGTAGGTCCTTCAATCTTTGGCAGAGGTCAGCAATTGTTGTCGGAAGTGTATCATTTACCTGTTTGTTAACAAACACTGATGTTGTGGCTTGGCTACGATGGCGCATAATTATGTTGAGAAGGAAATATGTGAAGCATGGGTGTTGGCCAAATCTATTATCATGATATCTTAGTAGATGAAGAGCATATTCATGTAGCTTAATTTCTTTCATGCGGTGTTGCTTGAAGGTGGCTGTGCCAGTTGGAAATAGAGTGGGGAATGTCATTGCAAACAAGCCTTCAATGGTGTATTCATTTATTGGGGAGGTAGAAATGGGAGGCCATTCTATAGCAAGAGCTTGTCGTCCATTCCCTAGTTGTAAGTAGGCTCGCACTTCTTCCATTTCTCTACGTGATAGCGGTAGGTTTGCTACAAATGAGGTTGTACTTTCAATTGTTTTAGCTTTATCAAAATTTGTTTGTAGGGACTCTAGATTTGTGGGAATAGGATTAGAAGTTGTTGCATATATAAGTTTTGAAATATCAGTGGATTCATGAGGCAAAGATGACAACGCATGCTCATTCAACTGTACATCTTTGTAGTATGGATCGTTTTGGAGCTTATATGTCAATGCCTCATGAACACGTGACCTACTAACATAGAAGCTATACTTTTGTTGTTCAACATTTTGTTTGTTTATTATAATGATGTCTAGTTCATCTATACGCCTAGGCAAGGAGGTTGCTATGCTAGAAATATCTTGTGGAAAGCAGATAGTGTGACCACTATATTTTAGTTGCCCCCCCGTGCATATGTTACTTGAAGAATCGGGCTAATCTTTGCTATCAACATCTCCTCGATTTGACTTAGTTTTTGTAAACAAGCAGGTTGATCACCAGGGTCCATGTTGTTCCACTTAGAGAAGCGATGGCCATTTTTTTCTGATATGCATCTATAACAAGTAGGGACTCCATTTGATTTCCTAGTTTTAATGCCTGGATATTTTTCCATGCAAACTAAGCATGTTGACATTTCTGAGAGGCTATCCAATCTTGACCTAAAATTTTCTCTAGCAGTGTAATAATTTTTAGGGAAACATAGAGGAGGACAAAGTTGGGTTGATGGGGTGGGTTGTACGCCATATTGTGACTGAGGGGCAAGTGTTTGAAGGTGCGGGACATTGGAGGAAGGAGATAGTGTTGATGTTGAGGCCTCACTCTGAAGGATATGTTCATTTTGTCATCTTCTTTTGTTAATATTAGTTTTCCTTGCATGATATTGTATACGCTACATTTCATTTGTACGGGTTTTGCTAGCATCCTTGCATCTTCTACTTCTATTGTAGGGAATCTTGAAGATTTGAGGGTTTTGAACTATCTGTACATCATGCACATGCAAATATATATCACATTTTGAAGCATGGGAATTGAAGATATAAAAGTATGCAAAAGCAATATTGTAACATGGCAATTGACATTAATGTGTACAAAATATAAGAAACCAATAACAAGGTAATAAACATAATGGAAATTATTTTTTGTTCGAAGAGAACTTTACAATCATTATAGACAATTTAAGAAGCAAATACATTGTTAAAAGATAACAATGCAAATAGGAAAAATAGGGGAACATATCCCTATATATGTTTATATGAAGCTACCCATCTTTGAAAAAAGGGAAACGTATAATAGTTAGAAGTGATCTTTACATTGTTTGAGGTACATAACATCAGAGGAGCCATTCAAATCGTTATGTTATTGTACAAAAAAAGAGTGCAGTGCATGTTTTAATTGAGTTGGATGGCTTTAACAAAAATGCTGTGTGTTTCTTGTCTAGAAAATGAATTCATCTTGATAGAAAGATCAAGCAGGAATTGGCAACCAACAACACAATCTAAAATTTGTTTGGCTCCGTCAGGCTCTACTAGGAGAAGCTAAAAATTTTCTGCACCGACACCCAACAAAGCATTCGTTGGTCCTTCAAATGCAGTAAATTTAAGAAGTTCACCAGTGTCGTCTTGCAAGTCCATTTTAAGCATGTAGCTAAAATCACATGCTAAGAGATTAGTAGAACACTTTGGGCAACGAACATGATTGGTGGAAACTTGAATTACTTTTTTCTTACATTTCTTATTCTCAACCAAGGGGCAAGAAAGGTAGTAGAAGTTATCCAAGTGGAGCTTGGAGATAATGGCCTTTACACAAGCATTTTTTTTCTCGGCAAACCTTGTAGTTACAATCTCTGAAATATCAATAGGATTTGCAAATTTGTGGGGGTTGAGCGGGTTATTCGACAAGGTAATTAAAGGTTGGAGAAGCTCTAAAGTGGAATACCATGTCTTCAATGTTAAGGCCTCTAACAAGTCTGGATTGATTAGAATTACAGTTGGGAAGATAGTGTCGATTGATTTTCCATGCCATGAGGTAATACGACCAGATTTCACAAGAAGAATGGGGGGGTCTGGTTGAAGGCACATTCCTGAGATTTGTTTCCCCTCAATTTGACAATGGTGACCCCATAGTGTAACATCTATGCTACAACTTGACATGTCTATGATTGTAGCAGTACATTTAATTGTTTCAGTCCCATCTCTTTTACGTATGGTTCATGTAGGCGAGATAGATAAAAGCAAACCTATGACATCAACAAGGGAATTAATAGGCATTGACTCCAGTGTATCTATGCTCTTTATATGGTAGCTATGAGTGGGTATGTTAGAGTCAATGCATGTGGAAGGAGTTATTGTTGATGAGTTATGTAGGAATATCTTGAAAGGGTTTGTGGAGCTACTGTATTTTGTGTTAGCCACTTTTACATGACCATTTGATACGAGGTAGAGGGCATCATTTTGAACAACATCATAGAACTCATCAACAAGTTCATTGAAGCAAGTTATATGTATTTCAGTTCCTACTCTGTCTATGAAATCGAAGCCAAAAACTTTACCGTCACAACCAGCATTTTGGAATTCATGGATTGGAGTTTTTGCCAAGGCCCTACCTTCGATGGACCATTGCCTATGGTATGTAGTCAACTTTAGAATTGGCATTGTTTGAAAAGGCCCAATCTTTTGTTGGGATTCAAATCCGTTGCCTTCTTGGAGTGAACAACCTTCAGATCCATAAGGGGCCAATTTTTGCTTGAAGGTATTTTGTGGGAGGTACTCTGGAGCTTGGAGGAGAGGTACTGGAGTTCCAACTATTGTTTCACTATTCGAGATTATATCAAACTTAGTAATTATATGATAGCCCTGCAACAAAAGGAAAATCAATAATTTAATAAGAAGTTATAAGTCAAACAGATAGAGTAATATAAATGAATCTTGAATGTTTGAGCGTACGTGAATTTGTGGAACATCTTGCAAGTGTAATCTTGAAGACAAATAGTTGAGCCTTTGGCTAGGGCCTCTTTTGTAACAAGATAGTTGAACTGCTCTGGAAGTATAGCATGGTGTGTGTGCATTCCATTAGAGAGTTGCAAGCGGTATTTGACATTTGCGGAGTGTTCTTGATGGATGGAGTCTACAGATGTAACTTGTAAACAAGGGTTTAGACTATCCATGCCTGCAAGTATGTTGGCTATGGCATTTGTAGTTAACACTGTTGTCATGAAGTTAAAATTGACAGAAAGCAATTGGCTTGCGAGTAAAATGGAGTAGGAAAGTTAGGGACAAAGATTAATCCACATATTATTAGGTGAAGAGTTCAAATTTAACTAATTGCATGTTGGTAGGCAAACATATAATATGCCAGTTAAAACTTGAACCCTCTTTATTTATTTCATGGTGCATTTAGATTGACAGGTATTTGAATGTCTAATCATAGGATTCAAATGCATTATTTCCTATTTTGGAGACCACTTACATATATTCGAGTAAAGAGGGCAACATTGTAAAAAAAGGTATAATACTTGTGTGTGCATTTGGCAAGAAAAGTTCAAGTGAGCAAATGTTATCAGGGGTTGCATTATTTCCATAGTAACACTCATTCTAGATGTACATATATATGTATTAAAGGTACATTTCAAATAGAAGGTCTATACTTAATAGAAATATAAATAATATCTTGTTATTTAATAAAAGGTCTATACTTCAATTACATTTATGACAATCGATTTAGAAGCAAGTTGATAGACAAATTCAAATTGAAAATTATGACTGCATATTTATGGTATATATTTTTAAAAATGTAAAACTAAGGTATTTAAATGCAAGATAACATTGGAAACATACCCGTCTTGTATCGGATTCAGTGATATTAAATTAGTTTGAAAAAATGTGTAAGAATGTGTCCAAGTTTAACAAAAAATAGGCATCATGTTCGTATTACGTGAAAAGTTCAAATGTACTCAACTGCATGTTGGTAGGCAAAGATATAATATGTCCTTTCAAACTTGAAGTTTTTTTTTATTTCATGGTGCAGTTACATTGACAGGTATTCAAATGTTGGATCGTATGATTCAAAAGACGTTCTTTTCTAGTTCGGAGATCACTTACATATATTCTTGTCAAAAAGCATCATTGCAAAAAATGTATAATACTTGTGCAAACATTTGGCAAGTCAAGCTAATATGAGCAAATGTTATCAGGGGTTGCATTGTCTCCATAGTAATGCTCTTATTATAGATTTACATATATACATATTAAAAAGCTACATTTCAAAAAGATATAAGACTCGTCACATGTTTTTCAAGTACATCTCAAATGAGCGAATGATATGGGGGGTGTCATCTCCTCCATAGTATTTATCATAATATAGTTCCCTAAGGAAAGTGCAGAGGCCTTCTAGCTTAGTTGAGGTATCATGGAATGTTGACATGGTGTCATATAATGTTTCAATATCCAATGTTTCTACAAAAGGTGTTGTCTCACACACTTTTTTGGATTTGCGTACAATTTCTTAGCAGCTTGATGTTACATGCGCAGCAAGACGTTGGACGTCACTTCGAAAGTCTTCTGGCTTGTTCACTGATGAACATGACTCAGCTTGCATGTTTGAGGCATCAAGTGGTTTGAAGGGGTTCACTATGCTGTTGCTTTTATCTGTGCTAGATATCTCAATGGTGTCATTGGCATGTATGGGTTCATCCATTTCCTGAGAAGAGTGCATAAATAAGAACATATAAGTAGAAAAGAAAATAATTTTATTTGTAACACTAACATTATTTCATTTGTCAATTAAAACAAAATATTTATTTTAAATAAAAAAAATTGACAATAATAATAATATTTATTTTTATAATATATTTTTTTAGAGAAATTCAAAATATTTTATTGTTTTTCATGCGTACAAGTCAAAACACCACTAATTTTATTTTGCTCTTTCATGCCATAAGATTTTCCTGTAAAAATAATCTACACTTATTTAAGTTTTATTTCCTTATTTGGTCCAATTAGTTGTACAAGCTTCCTTGGCAAGGAGCAAGTTTGGGTGTTCTGAGTTAATTCCATTTTTACTTCCCTATTTTACAATTAAATTATCTTGTTATTAATATTTGAAAACAAATTTAAAAACTTAACAAACAAAATCACCGTCAAATCAAACTCTAATACTTATATTCTCTCATTAATTTGAATGATACTCCATACATTAGTAGAAAACCATTTCCTAATTATTAATCCATAAAACGGGAATATTAAAAAAAACATTTTATGTAACACAAAACATCTAATCTATTTGCGATATAGCAAAACTTATATAATATGTATATAGCAAAACTTATATAATATGTATGTAAATCTTAAATTTTAAACCTAAAAACCATGTACTTTCATAAACACATGTGATAGTTAGTTAAACCATATTTGAATTAGGCAAAGATTTAATTTAAAATTACAAGGAAGAAGTAAAAAAATAATCCCAACAAATGGATTTGAAATAAAAGGGATAAATAAAAAATAATCTCAACAAATCCATGTCATCCACAAATTGATTATATTTATCTTTAGTGTATAGTTCAAATTATCTATTTCTTCTTGCCCTATAGGTCCATGGTTGCATTAAAAATGATGTTTGTCTTGTATCCATAAATCCATTAAGATTATGATTTACAACAATCAAGGAAACAAAAAAATTACATATACCATAGGGATACAAGACAAACATCATTTAGTTAAAGACATGGCAATTGAACTTCTCATTTAAACAACTATGGATTTAAATTTCTTATTGACATTCTATATTAAAAATGAAACCCTAAAACTTCAAATATAATATTATAAATTAATATTATATACCATATCAAATTAATATTATAAAATTGTATATTTAAAGTAAACATATTATATATTTAATATTTATATTTCAATTGTATTTAATATATATATATATGCAACCTTACAACTTCAACTACAATATTATAAAATAATATTATATACCATATCAAATTGAATATTTTTAAATTGTATATTTAGATTAAATATTTATATTTTTTTTTAATTTAGTTATATTTTATAGAACTAAAAATATATAACTATGAATACTATAAAATTTTAAGTTATTTTATATATAATATATAATATCAAATAAAATATTATTTATTGTTATATTCTATATTTTATATAATGTACATTAATTAATATATTTGTAAATAATATTAAATTATAAAAAAGTATATTTATATTAAATATTTAATTAAAATTTAATTATATTTATTTTAAATACAATTTATAATATTTAATATAATGTATATTATCTAATCTAATCTAATGTAATTATATTTAGTTGAAGTCAAGCATAAAAAAATACACATAGTTAATTTAATTAAAGTCATATAATCATTATTGAAAAATTTTGGGCCCATTTTTTTTTTTTTTGGGTGTAATCATTATTGGTAAATTTTTTTACTTGTTACACATTTTATGTTTACTATGATTTGTCTAGACATGTTATGTTTGTTATTGTTTGCTATGATTTGCCTATACATGTTATATCTGTTATCATACTTATACCCATGAAATTTCAAACAAAGATAATGTTCTTGCATATAATAAATAATCATACAATTTCATGATTAGCAAGAAAAGATTATTACTTTCTAATCTTGACAAAAGCGAATTTTTGTATATATGTATTTCAATCTATCATTTACTACCCACTAAATCATAACTATGTCTCCCTTACATAATAATTCTTATATTACATAACAATCTATATTATATTTATTATGATCTTCTTCAAATGGAAACTACTCTTATCTAAGAAGATAGTTCATTTGATATTCATAACCTACATGAATATAATAGTAATATAGTAGTAAGATAGGATCTTCTCATGTAAGATATCTACCCAATAACTATTTACTTTCACATAGAAAATTAAAGTATTTGAAAGATAGAAACCTATTACTTGCAATATTTTCATTTAATTTTCATAAACTATATGAATATAATAGTAATATAGTAGTAAGATAGAGTTTACATAGAAACATGCTCTTTAGTTTTAGTTCTGGAGTTTGAAGTTTAAGAAGCAAAGAGAATTTAAGCTCTCAGCAAAAGAAACATGAACAAATATACTTCCAGTTTTGCCATGGCCCTACTATTGCACTTCAAGTGAGTTGTCTATCTTAGTGATAATTTTCTTGAAAATAAACACATTAAATATTTTGATCAGTGGTGAACCCTTACAGAAAGCTAGTCTGATATTTTTCTTGAAAACAAAAACATTAAAACCTAATCCCAGATTGGTGATCTCTAGATGTGAACACATATCCTTTCAGTTCTAAAATAGCTATGCTATTGCAATTCAAGCAGGCTCCCGGTGAGTTGTTCTTCTTACTAATAATTTTCTCGCGAAAAATAAAATATTATGGAATACTTTGCAATGAGCCCTTATAGAAAGTTAATTCCCAATTCCCGTTTTAGATTTTTCAAGCTCAGGAAGCCAAGGAAAAAAAAGGTCTCTCAGCAAGAGGAATGTTAACAGATATCTTTTCAGTTCTTAAGGAATTCTACCATTGCAATTCAAATGGGTTGGATTGTTCCTGTTACTAATATTTTATCAAAACAAAAAGCAAAACTATACTAATATTTTATTCAAACAAAGAGAAAAACTATAGGATTGATCTATACTAAGCCTTTAAAAGAACTATAGAATTGATCTGTACTGAAGTCCAAAATGCAAACAAAAGATGGTCTCTAGAAAATTCAAGCATTTATAAAAGATAACAAAAAGTAACTGTTGTAATCAATTAGTTATAAAATAATATAATAAAAGCTAATCAAATTGTTTTTTTTATAATTTTTAATATTAAGTTGTAAGTTCTAATATATATAATTTATAAATATAATAAAAACTAAAAGTAATCATCTAAATAATATAATATAATAATAATCTACTAATATTTAATAGGATCTAACGATAATAAATAACAAAGCAAAGAGAGTTGAGTCAAATAATAAATTGCCTTGTTGAAAATACATTAATTTATTAAAGTCTATTAGTACGGACGATCGCCGAGACTTTAGAATATCAGAGACTCATCAATCTTTCACTCTGATGTTCATTTCTTGCCGATGATCATTAATTCCTTCTGTTCCACTGGATGCTCAGTGAGAGTACTACGAACTCTATCATCGGCATGACTTATACCGTCGGGAGGGCTTGTAAAGTGTTCACTGATAGTAAAATGTTATACCGATTGGCGTTTGGGGATGTCACGTCTTTGAGGCACCTTGTTCGGCACTCCACGTGCCTACCCATGCGCCTTGTCTTAGCTTGCATGTGTGCAAGGAAACCATTACTGGGAAGCGTGCTGTGTAAAAAATGGTGAGGGCACACTCATTAAGGGATTCAATGTCTTGATGTGTCAAGTTTTTGGTGATTTCACAATTGGTATGCATATGGAGTAGAGATTTTCTTATGACAATGTCTATCAAAATTAAGAGATATTCTCTTTGCAAACTTAGTGCATACTGTGGTTTCTGAACATGAACAAGGGCGTGAGGAGCAGAGGCAATACAGACAAGTATAGTCTGCCTTACCAACTTATCATAGCGTACATCTCATTTATTCTCTCTACGTTCTATTTTGTGTGGTTCTTCATTTTGTTTTTAATTTTGTTGCATATGTTTAGTGATCATGGAGACTGTTTTAAGAGTATTAGTGAATTCTGTATTAAAGGTGATGAGAAATGTTCCAATAGAGATGAACAAACATTTGGTTGGACTCGATGAAGCTGTAAAACACATAATCAATTTGTCTCAGCTGAAGGTCACCAAGGAGAAAGGTAATCTCGATTTGGATTTTATCTATATAAATTTTTAATAGAAATTCTATATAAATTTCTGTAAGACCTAAATGCCACAGATATTTAGAGTCAAACTTTCAAGTCTTGTAATTTCCTTCAAAACATCAGTACTGACAAGAACAATAGAGCCCCATTAATTAACAACAGAAGATAGAATCTAGTTTGTGCATAATCTGCGATCATTACAGTTGGGTATTTGGTCAGTCACTTCACAACGAACTCTCCAAGGTGTTGTGTTGTTATGTAAATAGTACATATATAATATATATGTAATGTGCAGTATTTGATAATAAAGGCATTATAAAATCGTTATTGGTATATTAGTTTTGTCAGGTATGATTATCGCATGTATATGATTATTTTTGTAATTGCAGATTCAACTTTGTAAGACAACCATTAGTGATAGTGGCAGATGCAGACTTATTTAGAGAGGCAAGGATTAAGAAATTCAAATCTCTATCAAATAGAAGCATTTCGGCACCCATTGCTTCTTCTCCTCTACACTAGAAGGGATTATTTTTTACCAGGTATGGATTGAATACCTTAAAGTCTTCAACCTCTGGAGCGTACACTGGCCCTCAATGCATGGTTATTACCTATGTTCTAATTTATATCCTAGAATCAAAACCTAAAAGTTTCCAAAAAAATTACATGGAAGGAAAAATGCTAGAGTTGGCGCACTTATTGGTATACTCGAATTTGACACTAAAGCCTTTAGGAGGACTTAGAGTAGAAAAGAGAATTATAACAGAAAAGGCAGACCACAAATTCCTCAATAGTTGAATCCATAGTAGGCCAACCACAAATGCTTAGTTTATTTAACATTTTTAGTAAGCATCTAGGCTTTCTTCATTATACCATCTTTGTTTGTCATGCCGTTAAGAGTACATTTGAAGATGCACCGTAGGTGGTTTAGTAGTTCATGAATTTCTTTAGCTATAGCCATTTGATTCTAGGTTTCCAGTTTTGCTCTGTGGCACATATGTCAAAATAAGTTACCCTTTGCTTTGTTAATTTGAATGTATCTTATACGTCAGATCTAACATCCATATCTAATGCAGTAGAATTTCACACTGAACAAAGTACTATTATTATCCCAATAACTACATGCCAAACTAATTATTGCCTCAAAAAGTTTTTTAACCTAATTACGTATAGTTTCTAATTTAGTTTCTAATATTTAGATAGTTTAATATATATTTTTTTAATTTTAGTTTAAAATCTTTTAACATAGTTTTAAATATTAACTTAGTTTTAATTTTAATTTTAATTTTGAACATCTATAGTTTGGCATGTAGTTATTGGGATAATAATAGTACTTTGTCCAGTGTGAAATTCTAAATATACAGAAAACTAATTATTGCCTCAGAAAGTTTTTAACCTAATTACGTATAGTTTCTAATTTAGTTTCTAATATTTAGTTAGTTTAATATAGTTTTTTTAAAATTTTAGTTTAAAATCTTTTAACATAGTTTTAAATATTAACTTAGTTTTAATTTTAATTTTAATTTTGAACATCTATAGTTTGGCATGTAGTTATTGGGATAATAATAGTACTTTGTTCAGTGTGAAATTCTAAATATATAGAAAACTAATTATTGCCTCAGAAAGTTTTTTAACCTAATTACATATAGTTTCTAATTTAGTTTCTAATATTTAGATAGTTTAATATAGTTTTTTTTTTAATTTTAGTTTAAAATCTTTTAACATAGTTTTAAATATTAACTTAGTTTTAATTTTAATTTTAATTTTGAACATCTATAGTTTGGCATGTAGTTATTGGGATAATAATAGTACTTTGTTCAATGTGAAATTCTAAATATATAGGAAACTAATTATTGCCTCATAAAGTTTTTTAACCTAATTACGTATAGTTTCTAATTTAGTTTCTAATATTTAGATAGTTTAATATAGTCTTTTTTTAATCTTATTTTAAAATCTTTTAACATAGTTTTAAATATTAACTTAGTTTTAATTTTAATTTTAGTATAATTTTTAATATAGTTTTAATTTTAGCATAATTTTTAATATATATATATATATATATATATATATATATATATTCTATACCAATAAATAGATATTTATTAAAATATCAACTCTATATCATTTCTAATAAAATATTATAATATTTTCTACTAATAATATATTCAACTAATTTCAGTAGGCACAAACTTACATTGGGGCACAGTTGTAGGGAACATGATAGGTCATAGCCATCTTGCATTAGGACGACCCAAAACCTATATACAATTCAAACGGCCATTGCATACAGGGTTGAGACGATGTTTGTTAAGGCTTAAATCATATAAATTATATTATAAAAATTTGTATAGGAAAAACTTATTATTATAATTAATCATAAGTAAGAAGGGCCAATAAATTTTTAGTTGATAAGCACAATAAATTTAAAATTCTAGGTCTCACTCCATTTCATTGTCTGTTCAGGACTGGAATGTGAGTCAAATAGAATCCATCAAAGTTTACCGAAAATATTAGAACATCAATAATGTTATGTTATAAACAACTAAAGCCAACTTCATCTAATTTGTAAAAGCTAAACCAAATATACAGTGCCCTTAAGACATGATACAAAGATCAAAAGTTACAACTACAGAACAAAAATATTCAAAATGAAAAGTTTGTTTTGAGAGGCCTTCCTCATTCAATAAATTCAAAATATAAGATGTGGGAAAATATTTCTATCCAAAACTACTAATAGTTGAAACTTAGAAATAAAACATACCTCTATTATAAGCTTTACAGTAAAAGAGTGTAGTGATTTCTGAATGCAAATCTAATAAAAACTGTAAAACTAAGCGTATATATAAGCTTTTTTTCTAGTTTTGTCACCACCTAAAGAGCATTGATTATACCGTAGATGGTACATATGTGGCTAAACAAGTTGGCAAAAAGTCATTTAATGCATAGAATAAAATATCTAAGATAGTAAATTTTGAATGGATCGTTGGGTCATAGAATTAATTGCATATCTTTATCACAGATATTTTCTTTGTTGGTAGATATTATCAAATTATAAATATATTGTTATGGAATTTATACTTTAATTATAAATGTTATTATACATAATAATAATATAATTTTTTTAGTGAAATTCAAAATATTTTATTGTTGGCATGACCTTCATGCGTACAGGTCAAAACACCACCAATTTCATTTTGCTCTTTCATGCCATAAGATTTTCCTGTAAAAATAATCTACACTTATTTAAGTTTTATTTACTGCTCTCATGTGCCATAGTTCTTCTCTGATGAACAATGATTCCAACAACTTTGGTTCCGACCTTTGGACTTAGCATATACATTTATTTACTTTGCATCTTTCTTTCCTCATCAGCGTAACTTACATCGTCGGGGCTCTTTAAATAAGTCATTCCGATCACTAATCTCTGCCCGATATACTTTCAACATATAAAAAAATCAACTATCGACAACTTCAAAATTTCTTCCACTGATGGCCCTTGTCACTCTGATGACCTTTGGATTTAGCATATACAATTATTTACTTTGCATCTTTCTTTCCTCATCGGTGTAACTTACATCGTCGGGGCTCTCTAAATAAGTCATTCTGACCACTAATCTCTGCCCGATATACTTTCTATCGGTGAAACTCACTTCGTATCTATGATCGGTGAACACTTTTGACACCTTTTTTTTCTAGCGTGGGAACCATCTTGGCATTTATTGCCCATGACTGAAAAAATAGACGCTGGAGATTATTTCAATCATCTTGGCACTAATGTAGACATTTCTCAACCCTAGATTCTAAAAGTCAGCCCTCTTGTTCACAAAGGGAACGCCTTCGGTGTAACTAGATATATAGTATGGACCCACAAGAAGTAAAGGAAAATGCATCATTTCAATTGTAAAAATCTCCTTAACACCATGTCTATCTTACAATTCAAAATTGAATGATGTAAATATGTATTGTTAAAGGTGGCAATGAGACACACATAAGAGATGGATGGATTAATGTTAGGGAGGCAATATTGAGAAAATAAAAGTCTAAGAAATGATCAACTTATAATTTTGTCACAATATTGATGTTATTTTTTAGTGAATTGATTTGATTAGAAATCAGGACTTCATCTAATGAGTAGTTTATTAAAAAGCTTGAGTTTTTCATAAGATTATAATTTAGTGGTAGAGTTCTCTCAATATTCATATATTAAATGTTATAAATTAAAATATGAATTGATTTATTAAAAATAATATATTATAATGGACAACTTCTCTTACATATTAGTAATAATTCAAGGCCATCTCTCATGAATTTCATCGCATGTTATCGAGGCTCTTGAGTACTTAATGGAGAAGGTGTGCCACCTCAATTTATTGTCTTTTTATAATTCGACAATGCTTGAGACCAAAATTAGAAAATTAGGAAATAAAGACTAAGATTGAACCAATTTTGCCTTGACAAAATGTGTTAAGAAGTCATTTCTACCACTATTCAGTTTGGGCTATGTGATGTGTCATGGCTCTTACAAGTTGCATTCAAGCCAAGGTAATTGGATTCTTTGTTGACAATATATCTCTAGTCAAATGATTGTTTTTTATTCAAATCTTTGAGTCTAATGCCAATAAAGTTCTCAAACAACTTTGGAAGGTATTCATAGTTTTTCTCCTACATCTATCCCCACATATGCCATATGGTATAAAGTATCCTCTGGTATGACTTATGATATGCTCACATTAGCATCATAGGGAGGTTAATTTTTTTGAGTTGGCATTTTATATGCAATACTTGTTGGAGGTGAAGTAGTAGATAAAGGAAATTTTCATTATCGTGCATGTAATAAGATCTTGTCATATATCTAGACTCCAAGTTTAGATGATTACCTTGTATGTGAAAAAATTGATAATCGGCCCTAGATGAGTTTTCTATGTCTAGGGGATTGATAACATTTGATATTAGTTACCCGAAGATTGTTAGAATTTTATCTTACATGTCATAAAGGAGAGAGGCCCATTAAGGGGAAATACTATAAGCTAAAAAGGTATGTCCAAATGGGTAAAGACATCCAAGAGGATGACATTTTGATAAAGTACATGGTTATTTTTTTCACAATTATCTAAGGAGGTCAGTATTGTTCTCAACAAATTCTCGTTCTCATTATAATAAAATGGACAAAATAGTCCATTCCCTTTTACAAAAGACATAAAACTATTACACATCCATAGATAAAATGGAATTGCATAATATTTTAAAGCATCTTTGGCTACTATATTTCCTTTTCTCTCTTAAGTGTTACTTGCATTTTTATGAGCTTCATGTATTTTCTAAAAACTCTAAATTTCTTGGATATAAAACACCTACTTATAATGGGTGGCTATTGTATACACCTAAAAATGACATGACGCTACCTAAATAAATATTTTAAATATTTATTTCATCTTAATATTCCTCTATCAATAAATAAATAAACCAATTTATTTATTTGATTCATTTTCTCCCATTAATTGAATAAATTACATTTATTTAATTAATTCCATCAATATCAACTTTATTCTTCTAAATAATTAAATAATTTTACTTATTTAATTAAATCATCCATTCTTCTAAATTTAAATAAAATGCAATTTTTTTAAAATTAAATCTCCAAAAAATAAAATATATTTAAATATTTTATTTATTCTTCCAAATTATCTACAAGTAATTAAATAAATTTATTCATTTAATTATGCTTTCTTATCTTCTAAAAAATCTTCAATATCTTCTAAAAATAAATTATTCTTGTCATACAAAAGCAAAAGCTAAGTTAACTGATTTAAAGCTATCAACAAAGCTCTTAAATTAGAAAAAA
Organism: Cunninghamia lanceolata; assembly: GCA_027924645.1. Lineage (NCBI taxonomy): Eukaryota > Viridiplantae > Streptophyta > Pinopsida > Cupressales > Cupressaceae > Cunninghamia > Cunninghamia lanceolata. The sequence goes on along the minus strand of BSBN01000726.1, from coordinate 9,884,127 downwards.
AATTCTAATTTAAGAAATAAAAACTCATCCTCATCAAGAACGCAGTTAACTCAACAAAGCATCTTTTTGAATGACACATGTCCTTCTATTCGCGCACGTTCCCTCGAACATCCTCTACCATTGATCTTATTTCTTCTCAACCGTTGATCTTCTCCTTCTCAAGTCTATAATACAACCCTCTTCTTCCATTTCATATATCAAGCTTTCAAGTAAACTTATGCTACAGAATCCATAGCGTGCCATTGGCACCCCCACTTTCACATCCACCATTTATCATCCATTTCATATTGTGTTGAAGCTCATCTTCAACACAACAAGTATCTGAACCATTTCTCCTTGTCATCTTAAGGAATTGAAGCAAGGAAGCAAGCTTCCTGAAGGCCATCTTCATCACCAAAAGATCAAAAGAGAATAGGAGAACAATGGAAATTGCAAGGTAAAAAGGTTGTGAGTATCATTTCTTCTTATTTTAAATCCTTTTTATCTGCACATTCTATTGATATTTTGGGTTTTTATAATTAATTTTATTCATCCCATTTTACCCATAACATTTATGGCACCCACCGTGGGGCTCTTGCCCCTAATCTAACCAAAAAGTTGAGTTTCTGAGTGACAGGTTCTGTACAAATTTTGTACAGGCTTCAAACAGGTTCAGTCGGAGCATCTAATCGATCCCGAGGCGCATCTACAACCTGTTCCGGTGCATGCAAACTTCCGGCGCATACACCTCCTGAGTCGGCACTCTTACAACCTGTTCTGGCGCATGCAATATCCCGGCACATTCATCATTTGAGCTGATGCATATACCTCCTATTTCGGCGCCTACATCACTCCGGCGCATGCACCCTCAGACACGGTGCTTACATACTTTTCCATGGTGCATCTGTAGAAATGGTGCTTCTGTCTCTTTTTCCTGCGCTTTTGACATCTGTCTTAGCGCATTTGTAACATGGCGCTTACAGTCTATGTTTCTGCGCATACAGACTATTAAGCGGCGCATCTAATTTTTCACTGTGATTTTAGGTTTTTTGTAGTTTTCAGATTAACGCTAACGTTTGTCTAGCAGGATTAGGAGCTGGATAGATCATTTAGCTGCACTAATTAACTCATCTTAGATTAATTAGGGGAAATATATATAACAAAAGATAAAAAATCATGAAAACTTATATGCGCTTGCTGTGTCTTTTGCCATAATTGAAAATCAAAATTCAAGAAAAGACCAAGTTTTCAACCAAAAAATAGAAAATTCTTGAAAAACGTGCCAAAAACTCTGCAAAACCAAACTGAAAACCAGAATGGCGCATCTATTGCGACTTGCGGCGCATTTGCTTAGACTTACAATGCATTATCCCTATTGCAGCGCATTTAAAAATTACCAGATTTATGCATTTGCTGCGACCTTTGGTGCTTTTACACTCTATTCTAGTGCATTTATTGCTACGCATCCAAACCAGAGAGCTATTCCGTACTTCCTAAGAGAAAAACTATCAAACTTTTTAGAAACCATTTCAAAACTGTCTCAATTGTTCCAAGATCTGATTAAAATCGTGCAAGTCAACCATTTCTCTCTTCTTCTTCACCATAGCTACTTTTTCCACACTACATCATCCAAAATCTTGCAAAATTCTTCCAAAATCCAACAAGGTGAGAACCAAGCTATTCTTGATCACATCAAACCTCAAACAAACCTAGTGAGTCTCCACTATCAAGGATCACTTATCCTTTTCTCTCAGAACTCCACTAGTGGCTTGTGCAAAACTAGTCCACATCAAGTAAATGGATTTCTATCATCCTTGCTTCGACTATCATTTGTACACCCAACTTGTTAGACACCAATTAGATCTAAGGAGAACCTTGCTCAAATCTTGACACATTCTATCACCCCTTATTCAAAACTTTCAAACTCGCTTCATCCCATCTCTAGTCACCTTGCATGGTCTTAACGAGGTCCCAAAAGCAAAAACAAATTGAAATGGCTAAGAAAACTATTCCGACCTCTCACGACAGTGATGAGGAAATTTCCATGGAAGAGGTCCTCCAAACACAGCAAGACCAAAGATTTCAATGCATAATGGATAAGGTACTTGCCCAAGACCCTACTAAATTCTTTCTTCACTTAGCACACCTAGGAGTCAAGCTTCCTAAAGATTTCGATGTGGAAGCTCTAAAAGAACCTGAGGAAGAAACGAACCATGAGGGAAGCTCACGAGAGGAAACACCCACAGACAAAAGCAAAGCAACCATTGATTCTACAAATGCCTTAAGCTTAATGACCCAACAGATCCAAGCTTTACAACAACAATTCACAGACATGCAAATAGGAGCATCAACTAAGCATGACTCCCTAGAGGATATTTCACCATATCCTTTTGATACAACCTTGATCATGATACCTTTCCCCTCTAAATTTGAGGTGCCAAAATTTGATAAATATCAAGGAAAGGGTTATCCAAGAGACCACATCAGAGAATTCAATGCTACGTGTCTTGAAGTCACCCACAATGATACTTATCTTATGCGACTGTTTCCAAGAAGCTTAGGAGGACAAGCCATGGAGTGGTTCTCTAGACTACCACCCGGCATTAGAACCTTTAACGAACTTGTGGACAAATTTGTCACACACTTCTCCTATAATATTGAGCATGACACCTCAATCTTAGACCTTTGTAACACCAAGCAAAAAGGTGGAGAATCTTTCGTCACCTTCCTATAAAGATGGAGATAGTTGGAAAGTAAGTGCCCACATCAAATGCCTGAAAAACAAATGTTGGAAATGTTTGTCCATAACTTATAAACTGACCTAAGTTCTCAGATACAGGTCCAATGTCCTACTTCCTTTAGTAAGGTCATTGAGATGGGTTTAATCATCAAAAAGGCTTTATTCGCCAAAGGTCAAATAAAACTCTATAAAGAAACTCCTAGTACCAATACCAACGTAGATAAACCAAGATTCTGGACAAAAAAAAAAAACATTGTAAATGATGGGCTAGTAGATGCCAAGAATGCAACACCAAAACAACCAATCTGCAACTTATCAAATCCACAAAACAACCCCCTGCAAAACAAACCAAGAAACACTGAATCACGGTTTACAAATTTTCAACCTAGGAGAAAATTTACACCTTTGGGAGAATTATTGGAAACCGCCCTACGGAAGTTAATTACAAGTAAGATCGTAACACTTCCAACAGCGCGGGGATATGAACCAAAAGTCAAAATTCCTTGGTTGAATGACAACGATTTCTGTGAGTACCACCGAAATAGGGGGCACAAAACCAATGACTGCATTGCGCTCAAGCACACTATCCAAGATTTGATTGAGCAAAACAAAGTGTCACTTGATGGACATACCTCTAATAATGATCACCGAGCATTCAAGGATCCTCTTCCCAACTATGAGAAAGGAGGGTCTTCCAACCAAAACAACAGTGGAACTAATAACGCGAACTACACAAACATCGCCTTTGACTATGTTGTTAACCATATCTCAGAAAGTGATTCACGCATCAATGTGATCACTATAAACAAATATTCGGATTGTAATGTTACCACCCGCAGTAATAGAGTCACTCTTAGAGGAGCCTCCGCCCCTCTGGCTAATCAGTACAGTATCTTGGATCAGCTACATAAGACACCAGCACATATCTCCATTTTGGAACTTCTGCGTCTTTCCCCATCCCATAGGGCCATACTTGACAAAGCTCTTTCTGAAGCCTCCATTCTAATGAACCTTGCTAAAGAATAGTTTCAAACCATGGTAGGTCACATTACCTCACCTCATTCCCTATCATTCACTGAAAAGGATGATATGTCAATCACCCAACCTCATAATGCCTCTCTTCATATCGAAGCCTTCATCCACAAACACAAGATAAAAAGAGTTCTAATCGATGGAGGAGTTGGTTTGAATATTTGCACCTTGAAGCTAATCCTTGCATTGGGGTTTGTAGAGAAAGCTATAGATCCAAAAAATAAAATCACTATCAAAGCCTACGATAAGGAAGAGAGAACTTCCAAGGGAACTGTTACTTTACCAATCAGAGTGGAACCTATAGTAAAAGATGTGGCTTGCCAAGTCCTCGATATGGAGCTAGCATATAACATTCTTCTTGGGAGACCATGGATACATGCTCTAAAAGCAGTGCAATCAACATACCACCAGTGTATCAAGTTCCCTTATGAAGGTCAAGAAATCACCATCCAAGGTGACCCCAACCCATTTCAGTATTGTAACTCCATTCATCCTAAACCTGAAGTTGTGATTCCTAACAACTGTGCCTCTACTTCATCTTCCTCTCGTGTTGACCCTGCTTCACTTGCTTCCTCTTCAAAGGCATCCCAACCTGACCTTAGACTCAAGTATAAAGGCCTGGGTGAGTACACAATCTCACAATCCCTCTGTTTGGCACAACTCCCCCTATCTCCAAGATCATATGGAAGACCTACTCAGAGCAAATCCAAAGCAAACAAAACTACCAAAGGTCTGTTTATCAAATGGGGAAGCCTCGAAGATGAGAGTGATGAAAAGGATATCCTTCAATGGTTATATAAGGATGAAGACAGTTCATAAACACAACAAGACCATCACACCACTATACAAACTGAACAATATGGTCAAGGATTCCAAATGCTACAAAGAATGGGAAATGAAGGACATGATCCTCTCGGTTCAAGAAAGGATGGTATCACTAAACCCATCCAACCTCATACCTTAACAGCCTGAGACACTATAGGGCTAGGTTACACTGGCACATCAAGAACCAATAGTTCAAATAAGAATAAAGGCAAACAACCAGAAACATCTACTAGTAATCTGGTTGATCAAATTCAACAACTGCAAATGGGGAGTGAGATTGATTCCAATGAATATGAGTGGGATGGTCTCTCAGAGCTATCTTGTGATGAAAAAGGTATCGATGTTGTCCATGAGTATGACCCAACCCATGCAAATGAGAGACAAGGTCCAAGGGCTAGACCACTAGAGTCTGACCCATGTAATAACGATAGTGAAAGTCGTGAGGAAAGAATGATACCCCCTTGACAGATCCGCTAATAGAGAGTAACATCGCAGACTTTGTCCGTGCTTATAATGACCTCCACAACAACTCTATCTTAACCATAAATACCATTGAACCAGACCAACCCAATGACCCCTTACCATTGGTGCACCCTGAACTCATAGATTGGGACTTACAAGACACTACCCCTGAGCTGGATACCTTTCAGAATCATGAAGCCATCATAGACTATCTTGAACTTAGAGATCATATACCTGTAGGGGACCACAGAGCTGGCTATGCCATAGAACTCAACAACAAAGCCTATTTTGGAGAGAGTGCCAAGCCTTTCAATCTCAAAAATGTCAAAATGAAAGAAAGATCTAATGGTGAAAACTGCTCTGCGGCAGTGTTAGATCATGAAAAAGGTAAAAATATAGACGTATCCAATGGTGAAAACCTCTCTGAGGCACCGAAGGATGGAAGGCTTGACCCTCTACCCAATCTTACACATCAGGAGAGATCTTCAATCTTGATAGAACCAGCTGAGCTGATCAATGTCAACACAGGTGATAATCTTGGAATGATCCACATGGCACAGTCTTTAACAACACAAGAAAAGCCAGCATTCACTGAATTATTCAAAAGGAAACAAATCAACTTTGCTTGGACATATGCGAATATGCCAGGGCTAGATCCAAATCTCATAATGCATCAGTTATCCTTAGATCCAAGAGCTAAGCCAGTAAAGCAAAAACTCAGAAAGATGCACCCACATGTGGCCCTCATGGTGAAAGAAGAACTGAAGAAACTATTAGATGTCAGATTCATCACGCTAATAGACTATCCTGAGTGGATTTCAAACATAGTACCAGTTGCCAAACTAGATGGCAGAGTCTGAATATGTAATGACTTTAGAGACCTAAACAAAGCTTGTCCAAAAGATGATTTTCCCCTGCCAAACATTGACATTATTGTAGATCTCATGGCAGGGCACACCATGCTGTCACTAATGGATGGTTTTTCTGAATATAACCAGATAAAAATTGCACCTGAAGACCAACACAAGACTGCATTCACATGTCCTTGGGGCACCTATTGTTGGTGTGTCATGCCATTTGGTTTGAAAAATGTCAGTGCAACATATCAAAGAGCTATGACCACAATCTTCCACGACATGATGCACAATATAATGGAAGATTACGTTGATGATATCCTAGCAAAATCACTCACAAGAGAAGGACACCTGGGAGTACTGGACAAAATCTTCAAAAGACTGGAATAGTTTAATGTGCACCTCAATCCAAAGAAGTGCGTGTTTGGAGTTACCTCCGGTAAACTACTGGGATACATAGTGTCCGCCAATGGAATCGAAGTCGACCCAGCTAAAGTGAAGGCCATCATGGAAATGTTGCCTCCTAAGAATCTCACTCAGCTAAGGTCTCTGCAGGGAAAACTACAATCTATCAAAAGGTTCATTTCTCACCTCCTACATAAGAATGTCCCTTTCAAATGGAATGATTCATGTGAGCAGGCATTTTAGCAGTTAAAAGAATATCTAATGAAACCACCTATATTGATGCCACCAATTTAGGGTAAACCTCTACTGCTATATATCTCAGCCACACCAACATCTCTGGGAGCTCTCCTCACACAACAAAATTATGAAGGGAAAGAACAAGCAATATACTATATCATTTAAACACTTGTTGGGTATGAACTATAATACACGCTAATTGAAAGAGCATGTCTCACTGTGGTCTTCACCTCACAAAAGTGGAGACATTACATGTTGTCACATTCTACCAAACTAGTAGCAAAAATTGATCCACTCAAGTACTTACTCAACAAGGCATCCCTAATAGATAGATTGTCCAAATGGGTCATGCTTCTCAACGAGTTCGACATCGAATATGTGGATAGGAAAGAAATAAAAGGCTAAATACTTGCAGATCAACTGGCAGATGCACCTCTAACAGATGATATCCCTTTGAGTTTTGAATTTCCAGACGAGTCTATCTTTCACATAACCACAACAACTTGGAAAATGTATTTTGATGGCTCATATACTCAGCATGGATCGGGGGCAGGTATCTTGTTGATCACCCCTAGTGCTAACACCATTCCTAAATCATACAGATTACTCTTTCCCTGCACTAACAACATGGCAGAGTATGAAGCCCTAATCATTGGCATCAAGCTAGCGGTTGAATGGAATACCCAAGAACTTCAGGTGTACGGCGACTCACAGCTAGTCATAAATCAAGTAAATGACGACTACCAAACAAAAGATGAGAAATTAATCCCTTTTAAACAAATGGTAGATGACTTCAAAGAATACTTTGTCAAGATCTCTTTTGAATAGATACAAAGGATTGAGAACAAAGCTACAGACACCATGGAAACAATTGTGTCTCTCCTTGATATTCCAAATAATCGATCATGTTATGAGTTCTTGGTAGAGCCAGTGTCCCGTCCTGCATATGACACCCCTGAATCCCATGTCATTTGCCACATTATCGGAACTAATTCCCCCCTCTATGGAAAAATATTTGCCTATCTTGAAGAGAATAACCTCCCACTTGATCTCTCCAATAACCAAAAATGAACCTTCATCCGTCAAGCATCCCGGTATGCCATTGTCACCAATACCCTATATCGCAGAGGTCTCGATGTTACTCTCCTTAGATGTCTCAATAGTGAGGAATATCAAACCACCCTAAACGAAGTGCACGACGGTATATGCCAGACCCACTCTAGTGGCCCTACCCTAGCCAAGAAACTCATACGCATAGGATACTACTGGCCAACCATGGAACAAGATTCTTATCATTTTGTAAAGAAGTGCAAGAAGTGCCAAATCCATGGGAACTTGATACATGCACCAGCACAGGAGCTGCAACCATTAACGACTCCTTGCCTTTCTATCAGTGGGGACTTGACTTAGTGGGCAAGATTCACCCTCCCTCATCTAGCGGCCATAAATTCATAATCACCACCACTAAGTACTTTACAAAGTGGATTGAAGTTGTGCCCTTAGCCAATATCACAAGCAAGCAGATTGCCTCCTTTATCTTGAACTATATCATTTATCGCTATGGTATCCCTTCATCCATTATCACAGATAATGGATGACCTTTCAAAAATCAAGATGTCAGGGAACTATGCAACAAATTCCATAGCCAGCATCGCTTCTCTACCCCCTACTACCCCCAAGGCAATGGCCAAGTGGAGGTATCAAATAAAAACATTTTGAAAATCCTAAAGAAGACTGTCAATGATGCCGATCATGACTGGCATATCTAATTAAATCCCGTGTTGTGGGCCTATCGCACAAGCATCTGCACACCCACAGGTGCAACACCATACTCCCTGGTCTACGGATCTGAAGCCATCTTGCCCATTGAAGTCGATATCTCATCCTTGAGAGTTTCGTTAAAAGGCCTCATATCTGATGAAGAGTACAAAGTGTCCCGACTCCAAGAATTAGAGCTGCTCGAAGAGAGAAGGCAACAGGCCTTTAACCACCTAAAATCTTATCAACAACAGATGTCCAAAAGTTACAACCACAAGGTAAAGCCCCGAGTATTCCAAGTTGGTGACCTAGTCCTCAGAGAAAATCCCAGAAATTGGCAAGACCAAGAAAAGAAAGGCAAGTTTGAACCCAACTGGCTAGGTCCCTATGTCATCATTGTAGCCTATGGGTCAGGAGCATATCAATTGGCTACATCTGAAGGCGAATTGTTTGATGATCCTATCAACAGCATGCATCTTCGCAAGTTCTATACCTAAACCCCAATGCAAGGGAGTCATAAATAACAAAAAAAATTGAAAAAGTGATCAAAAACATAAAACAAAAAAAAGTCAAAAAAATGAAAAAAATTTGTCCTTTGGTGAAAACTTGGCAAGCAGGCACCTGGGATAGGTACCATGATGAAAACCTAGCAAACATGCGTCATGTGTACTTTTAGCTTTCGTACAAATAAAAGCAAGTGGTGAAAACCTAGTAAACAGGCGCTATCTGCGACAAACCACTTCCTCCATCTGTTGTGACCTCATTTCTCTTGTGTCCATCATATCGTTCATCTTGAACAAGTCTTTTGAACCGTTGTAGAACTACATCACCTCTAATTTATCACGTAGGCAAGGCCATTCTCAATGCACCCCTGAGGCTCCATTCCCCTTACTTTCTGTCCATTCTATCTAGTAGCATTTGTCCTGCTATCCATACCATTCCTACATCCTTGCCATCGCCTAGGTCTTAGGTCCATCAAGGTCACCCCGAACTACGTTGCCTCTGTATTGTCACATAGGCAAGGCCATTTAGCAATGAGCCCCCGAGGCACTAGGTCAGTCCCTTAGGGTCCATCTCTCCATGTATGTTTGTCGTCTCACCCATAATAAGTTGATCCTTGTCTAAACTGGGGGCAACTCCTCGACCTAGTTGCGGATTTGGATTCTTGAATGCCACATTTTTCTAAAAGAGGAAACCAATAAGGATTGTGACACCTTTCACTAGACAAGAGCACACAGCAAAGCAAGCTTCCCAAAACAAAAATCTTGGCACAAAAACATCAACCTATCCAAAGCAAAGCAGAAAATGTATACCGAAACACTCAGACCAATTCTATATCAATTATGGCAAAAAGACACATCTAATGCAAGAATGTTTTGTGAACAGGTTAACTTACAAAGTCTTAGATTTTTGTCATTATGTCTTCCTATGCTACTCAAGGATGCCAAAAAGCTAGAGATGCTATGATGGGGGCATAATCTTTTTCTTTGTCTGTTCTTTGTGGATCAAACTTTAGGAATGTGACAACTTTTGTCTAACGACATGATCAGCAAAAGATCATCAAGGACTTTAGAGGTGCTTAGGTCATCTAGATTCAAGTTTGACTAGATGCTTGTATCAACTTGCTATATCAAAATCTATGTAAGAAATACTCAGGTCATCTCGGTTTAATTATACCTAGATGCTTGTATTTTCTTAGAACATTTCAAAAAGAGAAAAGAAACAAAAAGTGCCCAATGATGAAAGCAAAGTACTTGTGCTCTAATGATGACAAAATATCCACATCCATCTCATATCCAAAAATCCATATCAACCATGCAATAAAGAAAATCCTGCAGAATATCAAAAGAAAGCTTGTATTTCTTTCATCCCTTTTTCTTCTGCCTATCTATATCATCTCTGTGTTGATTGAGTACATTTGGGCATATCAAAAACATAGCATAGATAACATATCATATCACATGAGATAATCATTTACATGATTAAATCATTTGCATACATAATAAGTGCATTAGGTCATCCACATACATTTTCACCCATATATCTTATCAAAAAAAAATCAAAAACATAGACAAATACATATAGAGATGCATAAACATATCAATAACATTTCACATCTGCATTGCATATCAAATCATCCCAAATCCATCTTGTATGCATCACATATACAAAGCATCATAAGATAGATTGCATCCATAGAATATAAACATAGAACACATGTATGTAGAACATCAATAACAGCATCATCATATAAACATAAAACATGTCTAAATGTATAACATATCAAAATATTCGCCCATCTCTCAGAGTCATATCATGAAATGTATACAAAGTACAAAAAGATAGTGATACATGTCTCAGGGAAAAATAATACATAACAGGCTAACTCAGCCATCAAAAATGTGTACATCAAGTCAAAAATTGGTACAAGTATCAAAATCTGGCTAACCCTGCTACTGTGGAGCACTGCTCCCTACACTGCCCTCTCCTCTGTCACCCCCTGACTACTAGGGGCCTCTCACTGATGCCACAGATCAGGATCCACCTGCCCTCTGTGATGCCGCAGACTAACTCCTGTAGCTAGGTGCACGCTGGTCCACCGACATTGCCCTATGGTATAATCCTCTGTAGTACTGAGCTTGAGCCTATGCTCTGGCAAGCTCACCCTGTTTCTGGGCCAGCTGTGTCTGTGCCTGCTACACCTGTGCAACCAAAAATCTCAAAGTACCATCTGTACCCAGGGCTACCACTGTTGCATCTCTCTTTGCTCTCATTGCTCGCACACTCGCCAGGGCTACATCTTGCTCTCTAGATATCTTTGATATCCATCTTGCGTATGCCTCTCTCCGAGACTCCGTTGCTCTTAGGTGGGCTCTCAACTGCCTAATCTGACCCTGTAAAGCAACAATGTCCTGCTGCTATAAGTCAGGCTACGGAGCCTGCTCTCCCTGCCCCTGTCCCTGTGCCACCTGCTGCTATGCCACCTATTGTGGTGGCGGCCTCTACCTCTGCGATGCCACCTACTGTACTAGCACCTGTACCTGCACCTACCCTGCAACCTCCTATTGACCCAAAGGTCCCTCCCTAGACCTCCTCCTCTGTCTCAGTCTGCCGCCTCCTCCTCCATCTCCACCATCATCCCCCTGACCTCCTCTCCCCCCCTCTGTCTCCTCCTCCTCCTACCGGCTCCACCCTCGTCATCTGAATCCTCCTCGTCTATACAAGGAGCCAACTCTCCAGGACCTTAATATCTGGGAAATGGATGAGCAACGAACCACTCCTCATAATCTAGTGTCATGCCCGCATCCACTATGTCCCTCCTCATGGGCCAAGCTGTGTAGGGGATCTGCCAAAAGTCTTCCAAGGCCTCCTCATACGATGCCACGAGACCCCACCTATATCTCTCTACATGGGTCCTCGCAAATCATGCCTACCCTTGTGGCCTGCCCCACACTCTGCCAAACTACCTCTGTACCTTGCTAACAATCTGTTGCTCTAATATGTACCTCCTCCTGCTAATGAGCCACCGAGTCTGGAACTAGTACGGAAGCTCGTCTGCCTCATCCTTTCATACCTCGCAGTCCAGGTATGGGTGCCAGATAACTAGATCCATGTTATCAAATGCGTGTCTCCAATATTTGAGCTTCCCCTGCTTGTGCTGGGAAATCACACCTACATACCCATAGCTGTAGGGCTCACCTCTCTGCCTATGAAAAAGACATATCAGTCATGTGATAGCTATGTTCTCCCATAACCAAAACTACAAAAGAGACACACCTACTGACAAGCTAGCCCCTCTGTGATATACAACCTAGTGCATATCCCTATATAGGTGTGCCAGCACGCACACACCCCATGCTACTGAGTCCCATCAGTAATCATGCTCTCCAAGACCCTCCCCCAGCCAATTGAAAACCTGTGGGACCTCCTATCGGGGCATACTACACCACTGATTAGTCTCGCCACTATCCTCGGGAAGTAGTCATAGCAGTCATGAATGTCCTGCCACGAAATCACCTGCTCAACCAACCCTGGGTCATCAAAAACATGTCTGCACTCAACTAATCCTACGTCACGCTGTGACTTGTACTCTACCAACTCTCCCTGAATAGGGAGGTGTAGAATCCTATACACGTTCTTTAGAGTGATCGTGATCTCCCTGGTCGGTAGATGAAATGTACCATCCTCACTGTGGAATCGCTCCACCACTGCAGTCAAGAAACTACAGTTCGCGCAAACCTCAGGCATGAAGCAAATGTAATGAAGACCCATAGCACCAAGAGCCTCGCGATCTATCTCTGTCAACATATACCGCTGCAACAACGGAAAAGGGAACTGCTCTCATGACATCAGGGTATCCTGGATATCCTCCTGTAATCAGGCAAAGCATAGCATCAAGAAAATCCATATCCAACCAAACCTACTCAAAGCAATCAAACTATCCTCTCAGTGACTTAACATATCAAATTAATCAAAATAGCATATCATCTCTTGACTAGATTCTCGGCAATTTCAGAGATTGCTTATCAATTGACGCATCGATCAAGGTGCCAATTGGGTTAATTTCATTAAGTCAACTGATTATAATAGTGCAAATGCACCGAACCAAGTGGCAAATGCACCGATTCATATCATATGTGCCACTTCACCATGAATGCGCCAATCCTTGACATGTATGCATTGTTTTGGCACATGCACTGCTTCTAGTGTCACATGCGCAGTTCCATAATAGATGCACCAATTGATAGCCTATATGTGCACATCTATCATATGCGCCATAAGATCTCTCAGATGCGCAACTTCGTAGCATATGCGCCATTTCAGGGCTCATACGCACCGAATTGCAGTTCGGCGCATCTATCTTAGATTTTTTTCCTATGCATTTATTTCCCTAATAAATGACTTTTAGCGAGTTTTGACGAACTACATATCGGTGGTCCTGCCTCAGGTGGCAGATCAAACCATCAGACTCGCTCAAATCGATGCTCCTCGCACGGAATATCCATATCTTTGTCGACTGCTCTAGCTCCCATACTCTCCTAAGCTCTCAAGGACCAATCAACTAAGGACAAGTGTGCAAATGAATAAGACTTGTGGACCCAGCTCCTATATATAGCAAGTGAACCATAGCTGACTGTGTGAAAACTGTGACTACTTCCCATATCTGTCCCTCTAAACCATGTCCTATTTTTTTCCATCCTAACCTATTTTTCACCTTCTTCTTCGTAATATTGTCCGTCTCATGCCTTCTACCTTCTTTCCGTCCAATCTCCCAAGGGGGCATTCTGTCGTTAAACTTGTACCAGGGGCAAACTGGGGCATGTATCATTGTCAAAAATTCTTATTCTTTGAAACAATGTGATAAAACACATTGCATCAAAGAGGGGCAAAATGTATACACCTAAAAATGACATGACTCTACCTAAATAAATATTTTAAATATTTATTTCATCTTAATATTCCTTTATCAATAAATAAATAAACTAATTTATTTATTTGATTTATTTTCTCCCATTAATTGAATAAATTACATTTATTTAATTAATTCCATCAATATCAACTTTATTCTTGTAAATAATTAAATAATTTTAATTATTTAATTAAATCATCCATTCTTCTAAATTTAAATAAAATGCAAATTTATTTAAATTAAATCTCCAAAAAATAAAATATATTTAAATATTTTATTTATTCTTCCAAATTATCTACAAGTAATTAAATAAATTTATTTATTTAATTATGCTTTCTTATCTTCTAAAAAATCTTCAATATCTTCTAAAAATAAATTCTTCTTGTTATACAAAAGCAAAAGCTGAGTTAATTGGTTTAAAGCTATCAACAAAGCTCTTAAATTAGAAAAATATATTCTAATTTAAGAAATAAAAACTCATCCTCATCAAGAAAGCAGTTAACTCAACAAAGCATCTTTTTGAATGACACATGTCCTTCTTCTATTCGCGCATGTTCCCTCGAACATCCTCTACCATTGATCTTCTTATTTCTTCTCAACTGTTGATCTTCTCCTTCTCAAGTCTATAAATACAACCCTCTTCTTCCATTTCATATATCAATCTTTCAAGTAAACTTATGCTGCAGAATCCACAGCGCGCCATTGGCACCCCCACTTTCACATCCACCATTTATCATCCATTTCATATTGTGTTGAAGCTCATCTTCAACACAACAAGTACCTGAGCCATTTCTCCTTGTCATCGTGAGGAATCAAAGCAAGGAATCAAGCTTCCTGAGGGCCATCTTCATCACCAAAATATCAAAAGAGAATAGGCGAACAATGGAAATTGCAAGGTTAGAAGGTTGTGAGTATCATTTCTTCTTATTTTAAATCCTTTTTATCTGCACATTCTATTGATGTTTTTGGTTTTTATAATTAATTTTATTTGTCCCATTTTACTCGTAACAGCTATCACCCTAATAAACTATTTGGGTAGCAAGTCTGGAAAGGATAGCTCACCTATTACTTTAAAAAATTAATGGATCAGTAGTATATGTTTAGTAGGATGACTATTTTTTTTTTCTTGTAGAAACATAGAAAATCATACATACTTATGTTTATTAAAATCCCATATGATCTCCTTGATAGGATTATCATATCATTTTTTAAAGTATTATCACATCATGTTATATACAGATGACTTACTTTTTATTAAATGAATTATGGGCTTTACTATTCCAACATCAAAAATAGAAATTTATTGAATATTGTGTTACTATGTTGTTGATCCTATTGATAAGAAATATACCTCAAGCTATGTATTCAAAATATGGTGTAGGTGCTATCACATGGATGGAGTAGTACTTAAACATCTACCTTCTATAGCTCTTTAATCAAAGGTTTACTACAAAACTAGCTACAAAAGAATCAATTTGGATTAGGAGATTATTAGAAGAGTTTTTCATCTAGGTGCTCATACAAGTACCAGGTTATTATATGATAAACAAACCTATTCACTCTTACCAAAGACTCCCATTTCTAGAAATAAAGCACATTTGAAGTTCATGGACACTTCATTCAAAGAAAAAAAAAATTCATCATAATTACTCTTTAGTTCTACTAGGTTGATTATCAAATGGCATATACTATGATTGAGAAGACTTGGGATAGGCTCTCAATAATCACAAAATAAATCCTATATGTAGTATAGTATCAAATTTTGTGCAATACCAAATTCTCCAAATTCAAATCAATGCTTGGCTATAAGGACTTGCCATTGAGGGGGAGTGTGCATGGCAATGGCACCTCAAGATGTAAGACCTAAAATGAATAAAATAAAACCTCTAGGCATTATATATAACCCCTCTAGATGTAAGACCTAAAAGGCATAAAATAAGACCTTTAGGATTTATATATGGCTAAACCCTAGATTTAAGACCTAACAAGCATAACATAAGAGCTCTAGGCATTATATGTGTAAGTCCTTTGGGCATATTGTAAATTCTTCTCCTTGTAAATCTTCCACTTGTAAAAGCATTGTATTATATAAGACCTGCAGGCATGTAATGAACTTGAGGGAGGTTGGTTTGAGGAGTCCCAGGCTCCAATAAAAACATTAGAAGACCTCATTTAAGAATCATTTTCTATAACACTGGGATTATAAATTATGACAAGATGACTTTCATGTAGTTTGGAATACATGATCTTCATTTTGGTATATATTTGTGTCCCTATTTATCACTATCAAAGAAGACCTACGTCATTGAGTACTTCATTTTTCTTTTTAGAGAAATTGACAAGTGATGCCCCATATTAACATTTAGGGGGAGTGTTAAAACATAATGTTATTAGGGTATACCCTTATAACATTTATATATTGTTCTAATATAAGGTCATAAAACCTTATGTTTATTATATTCTTTATAAAGCATATACAATTTAATAACTAATAGTCTAATAACTATTAGATTATTTACTATTTACAAATGGTTGTCTTGAATAAGTGTGACTAATACCCCTTTAGGTATTTTTTCACCCCTTCTATACTAAATCTTTTCATAATTTTTCTTTATTGCAATTTTATGAGTTTTCATAATTTTGCTTTATAGGCCATAAATCAGGGAGTTTTTTCTGAGATTTTTATAGTTCTAGAAAGCTCACCAAATTTGGTATTAAAAGAATAGACCCCTATAAAAATTGGTGAGCTTTCCAGAAATATAAAAATCTCAGAAAAAACTCCCTGATTTATGGCCTATAAAGCAAAATTATGAAAACTCATAAAATTGCAATAACTCACTCAATATTGAAGATAGAAACCTGATTTTTGGACTCCTCATATCATACTCCATCTTCAACAAAAAAATTGTAGAAAAATTTGCAGTTGTTTGAAAGATATAGGCAAATCTTCAAAAATTAGGGTTTTGTCCACATTTGCCCAAATCGTAGCTCTGTTACCACTTGATAAGATCCAAACATATAATAATTGCAATAAGATAATGCAAAAGATAGATCTCACACTATACAAGAGATATTTGTGGGCCAATATGCCCTAATATCCAATATATGCAGAAATAGAATAAACCTCCTAAGGTAGGGTAACACCATACAATACTCCTTGAGAAAGAAGACACTCCACACTATATCTCAAAGTGATCTCCCATACAATATCATACTCCACACACCTTACAATGATAATCACCTCCTTTATATATACCTCCTCCTAATAACATAATGGAGGGGTAATCCTAATCCAGGCCTACTCAACACCTGATATAATTAATTATACAAGTGTCCACATGACCCAATATAACTAACTTAAGGGATGTGTGCCACATTTCGACATCTCCATCCACCTAAATACATTACAATCATTGGCATCTTGATAAAATTAGTTGTCATTGATGTCAAAAGTATGTGCAAGTAAGATTGGTTGTCATAGTACACATTCCAGAGATAGTCAATATGCAATAATATCAGTTAGCATTACAGGATGAGAAAGAATGATGATCAGCCTGATGTCCTAAATGTGATGCAGAGGAAGGTAAACATGTTTTAACATGTTTTCTATATATCTACAATGATATCCTATCATTTTGGAGTACCGCACTTAGAGAAAAATTGTAGAAGGTTGGTTAAGGCTTTCACACTGTGTATCCTAAGGCAGAGTTACAATATTTTGGTCCACATTCCTCCACAGGCAAGATTTAGTCTTGCAGTTTAGAAGATAAGTTTATCTAGATATTAACATACTATATCCAAGATTTCAGCTCATTACACCTTCAGTAAAGAAAGTTATAAGTGGTTGTGTTCTGGACTGTGACTTGACAGTGTAAAGCAATGGTGAAGACCTATTGGAATGCTCTGCATTCCTCTAGAAGAGAAGTTGTGCCCATGCAATTTTGGGAATATGTTTAGAGATGTGTAATTCATACTTCCTCATAGTATCAGGTGTTCTTATGGTTTGTAAGATCAGATTTCAAGTGACAGAAATAACACAAATAGTTATGGATGCAGAAGTACTCTATAGAACACATGTTTTAGTACTTGTAGAAGATAGAGAAGGTATAGATTAGCTATATGAGTGTCTGCGGAGATTCTACATGTCTTAATGTATCTCAAGTTTGAACCACATGCAAATCTTTCTTATCTCTTGTATAGCATAAGGTATTTAAGTCAGTTAATGAAGAATTGCATATGACTGCCCTCTGGACTACAGTATACTCGAGTCAAGGCTTTGATTTCTTCGAAGTAATAAATAAGGATGTGTGGATCTAGGAATATGTGCATAATGATGTACGAGTTCCTTCCTAAGGGTTTCAAATGGTTTGGTGTATTGCAAGGCGATATCTCAAGTTGTGATGTGTTACAATATGTCTAGAATGCTCTGTCCTCATCAGTTCAGTATGTTCCTTGTTTTGTGGATGCATAGAATGATTAGATACTTCAGGTGAATGGTGTATGGATAGTGTTGAGAAGATACATGATTAAAATCTTGGTTTGCATAATGTTTTTGGCTTCTCCCCGATGGTGTGAAGATGGATAGTTAGTAGTGGTGGTGCTGGTTGAGCCGACAGCTTGGTTTCCCTCCTATGCAGAGGATCCTGATTAGTGGTGTTGATATTGAAGGATGTGCTAAGATGCAATTAACCTTGTTATGTCATGTGAAGTGATCTGTAACTCAAAATGTGGTTGTTCCAAGCTGACCCATATAAAATTACACGTTTCATCCTCAGGTCTTTTTGGTACCGACCTAATTGAGGTTTTAAGTGGTTGTGGAGGATATATATATAGAAAAACAAATTGATTTGTGCAAGAAATAAGAGAATGTGAATGTGATAGAGTAGAATGAGTAGTATGAAGTGTTTGAAGTTAGTATGATGAAGTAATTGTGCAGAAAAGAGGACTGCAACATCAGCATAAGTTAGATGCTTCTTTCATAGCAGTTCATAGTTATGTTGTCATTATAATTCTTTGTAAGCAGTGAGCCTTTTCAGGGAGTTGTAGCTTCCTTGGGTTGTAGCCCTAAAACAAAGTCAGCAGAGAGTTGTAGCTTCCTTGGGTTGTAGTCCTAAAACAAAGTCAACAGGGTGTTGTAGCTTCCTTGGGTTGTAGCCCTAAAACAATGTTGTAAACTTTTATAAGTAGCGAGCATTATATTGTGAGCTAACACTCACTGTGGTTTCTCCTAGTTTTAGGTTTTCCACATAAAAATCCTGGTGTCAATGTGTTGATTAATGTAGTGCATGTTTTACTTTCTACTCTCTAAGTAATTTGATTTGTTCTGCAAATAAAGTAGTTAAGTTTTTGTATATGTTGATTCACCCCCCCCTCAGCATCTCAATGTGTTAAACAATTGGTATCAGAGCCAAGTTCCTTTGAGAAGCCTAACAGTTGAGGTAGATCCTGATGAGGTATAAACAACCTCATTTCTTTGATGGAACAAATAGCCCTTTTTGTATTACCCAATTCCCTAGCCTTGCCAATTTATTCATTTTTATATGCAATATTTATCTATTTTTAATAAAATGTTGTACAAATCCTTATTTCCTAAATTGATTGAAATTAGCTTTTAAATGTTGATTTAATAGCATGAAAAGTTGGGTAATTGTGCAGGTTAATGCATTGCCTATAAAAGAAGTGGACATCATGTAGCTATGGATGAATGCGTTGGAAGTTGAGGGTGCCAGAAATTTTAGGCGTACATTAAATGAAGACTTTGTTTTAATCTTGTTATTTCTGTAGTTTCCCAAAAGACATTATGGCTCCACTCAGAGTCCTTTTTATGTTTTAAAAGACAGCAGTAGTAAAGATTCTATTTTTTAGTTATAAGACTTCTTCAAATGGCATTTTCCCGCCATCTGAAATTTAGAAGTTTTGAAGTAGTTTAGTTTTAGTTGTTTCTCGAAACATGGATATAAATATATACTATGGATGAATGAAAGACAATCCCTTAGTTTTCAAAATCATTAGATCTGTGTACTTGCAATTTTTTGTGAATGCAAATGATGTTGTTCTAAGTTTTAATTCTTTGGAAATATGAAGTTTTGTATGGAGTTATTATGTGCTGTGAAAGTGATTGAACGTGACCTGAGTTAAGACAAGCTTCTCCCACGAGTTGGCCACTCGCGGGACTGTAGGATAGATAAGTATTTTCATTTTTGTGGATGTTTTTATTTAGTTGAAGATAGTTTATGTTTAGTTTCTGTCATTAACCTACAGGGTGTGTTGTTTAAAAGTTGAACTGTTGTGTACTGTTGTTTGAAACTTTCTATGTTGATTAGAAGTTTTTCGGTGCATCTGCCTTAGTTAGAATTATTGTTTTCTGATAGTTAGAATTTGGAGTGTTTGCAGCATAGTAAATTGCATTTATGAATTATTAACATAGAATTTATCTACTTTCTAGTGTAGAATCTATATGCTTTCTAGTCTAGAGTTTTCATGCTTTTTAGTATAGAATTTGAATGCTTTATGTAGAAGGATATAATTATTGTTTCATTTCATGTACTGTTTCAATCTTTTAACAGAACTAGAAAACTATTTCTCAATGAAATATCCAAACTCCCTATTGCAGACAGCCTCGGACACTACCCCGGTCAATAAACTAATAATTTTCATCTAAAGTGTTAGGACCTCACGACAGCCTGTCACTTTTTGGTGTCGTTGCCGGGGATACGTGATCTTTTCTAAGTGTTATTAGGGCATGCTTGGGAATTTATTTTAGTAAACACCCAAAAATAGTCACCAAACCTCTCTTTCTGCATGGTCAGGAAACGAGGTCTACATAGAAGATTCATACCGAAAACCCCCCAATAGTACTTCCAACCATAAATAGGAAAGAAGAAGTCTCAGCTGAAGAATTAAGTTATGAATTGATCGAGCAGGATCAACCTGAGACCTCCCCTCGTACCCCATAATTTTTGCCAATTGACCCAATCTTTGAGGAGATAGTTATTCAACCACCAACCTAGTCTTCGAGGAAGAGAACATTCCTTTTGACATGATGGCTAACAATCTCCATAATGATGACATGGTGAGAAGACCGGTAGCATGAACCTTTACCTACCCTATCGCTCTCAATGAAGATGATGATGCACCAATGAAAAACACTTCACCATCTATCTTGCCGACTTTTAGGTTACTTTCTTCTGAAGATCCTGGCCAGTTCCTCTTTGAGTTCAAAGTCTTGTGTCAAAAATATGACTACAAGAATGACAATCAGAATCTTAAACTTTTTCCCTCCACTCTGAGAGATGTTGCAATGCGTTGGTTTATGGGGTTAGCTTCTGGATCAATAACTACATGGGATGACATGGAAACTATTTTCTTAGAAAAATACTAGAGTTATTACAGAGTTAGTGATAGGAAAGAAGAGTTGTTCAAATTAAAACAAAAAGAAGATGAGAGCCTGGAAGATTACCTTGATAGGTTTATCTTTCTAACCAAACGATGTGGTGAGGAAGCCATAAGTCCAGAGATTCTAAAGACTATATTTCTCAAAGAACTTGACAAGGATGCTAGGAGAAGCTTAGATTTAATGGGAAAAGGAGATGTGTCCCAACTTGAACTTACCGATATCTCTGAGTTATGTCAAAAAATTTCTTGTACTCGAGGAGGGATCCAAAAATCTAGCCTCTTAAGAAGCTCAAATGACATAGGTAAACTGTGTGAGGAAATAGTGAATCTAAAAATCAACATTCTTGTTCAGTTGAACACCACCTTGGATGGAATACAAGCCAAAACACATAACCCTGAGACCTTATCCATCTATTGTCCTAGGTGTCAAAAAAAACATCTGTTACAAGAATGTCCTTTGGATAAGGCCAACAGTTGCCAAATTTGTGAAAAGAATCATACCACTAATCAATGTGAGATTCTGAATGCAATTAAGACTTCTAAAAAATGACCATCTCACACTGAGGAGGAAATCAATTTCGTAGGCCAGAGACCTAGAGGAAATTTCTCCTATGGTCAGAACTCCAACCCTACATGGCGACCTCCAAACCCTTGAAACAATACTTGGTGGTCAACTCCATAGCCTTCAGTACCACCTAGATGGGGGTCTTATCCACCTTGGGGACCACCTAAATGGACGAACCAAGCTTGGGAAACCCCCAATGGCCAAATCAGTAATGGCATCCTCATAATCAACCTCCACAATGGAATCAACCACCAAATCAATTCTATAATGGTCTAAGATGAATGCCAAATCCGCAACAGAACCTTCTTACAACTCCTCAAAACCCTCAGCAGAGTGAACAAGTTAATCAACCGCCATTACCAACACAACCTATTCCTAATCCCAAGAACACACGTCAAAATGCCCCAATGTACACTGTTGATCATGATAACATGGCAGGGGTCAATGTTATCTATTGTGGAAACCTTCAATTAAGGTCAGGAAAAACACTTAATCAACCAACCATTGTTGAAGTTACAGAAGACCTAGATGAAGAACTTAACGTAGAACCAGAGACTCTTCTTGTACCTACAGAGCATGACTCCAAGAAAAATCAAGAGGAATCATCCTGACCACAATCTCAGGCAACTCCAGCACCTATCATAGAGCCCTCTCAGGAAGAAGTTGCCAAACAACCATCAACGACTTCAGGAAAAGATCCCATACTAGGAAAGAAAACCCAGGCACCTTTTCCAAACCGTCTTAGATCAAATGTTCATAAGAACCAGCCGGAAGTATCATTGTCTAATGAAACTGCTCTGATACAAGAAATTAAATGACTCCATATCGAGATTCCTTTGTTACAAGCGATCAAAGAAATTCACGAACTAAATCAACTAGTTAAATAGTTGTGCATTAAAACACCAGGAAGGAAACCAAAATAGATTAATACGGTGCACATCAATGGATATCTGGCTAAACTTTTAGCTGGGAAAACCTTAACTCCAAAATGTGGTGACCCAGGTAGCCCACTTATAACAATAACAATTAATGGGGTAGCAATACCTAATGCATTGGTGGACTTGGTAGAAGCCATTAACGTTATGACAATGGATGTTATGGAAAAACTTGGACTCATTGATCTACGCCCCATGACTACCATATTAAAAATAGCAAATCAGGCCATAGCTATTCCCAAAGGAGTCTTAGAAAATGTCCTTATCAAGGTTGACGATTGGGAATATCCAGTAGACTTCCAAATTCTCCAGTCCTTCACACCCAAAGACAATTACCCAATAATATTGGGTAGGCCATTGTTAGCTAAAATCGTAGCCAAGATTGACTGCAGAGCAAGAGGAATGGTCATTTCACATGGTCCCAGTAGCAAACATCTAAGTCTATACCCCCACGCTCAACCTGCAGAATATAACCAAGTCTAGGTGGATGAATCAGATGAATCCGATCAACAAGAAAATCTAGCTTCACTTGCCATGGTAGTTATTAAACAACATAGCGAAGAACTAGATGAATTAGACAACATCCAAGATCTTTCCATAGGTTTGGAAGATGAAGAGACTTTAGAGGTGGAAGAAATTTTAGGACATCCAATCCACATTAACAACAAAGAACATGATTATACCAACTTCACAACTTGACCTTGTCCCTTGGCAAATATCATCTTGAAAATAGATCATTTCTTCTCAGATATTGCCAGACTCCATAGAATCATACCACATAGTTGTCCTCTCAACACATTAGCAGATGAAGTTCACACTGTCACCTCTAATTACTCTGGAACCAAGACTATCATGTTATTGCCAAGAAAGACTTTAAATATCAATAGTTGGTTGACAGAATCCGATGAACGCAAATTATTCGATGTTTTGATGAACATGTCCAAAGCTTTTGCTTGGGACCATACAGATATGAGAGGAATCCACCCAAGTGTTTGCACCCACCACATCTATACTGAAGATGTTAGACCAGTCTGTCAACCCCAGCGAAGACTCAATCTTGCTCTCAAAGATATTGTCAAAACTGAAATTGAGAAAATCTTACAAGTGGCATTTATTTATCCTATTTCAGATAGCAAATGGGTTTCACCCTTGGTGGTAGTGCCAAAGAAAAATGGGAAATGGAGAGTGTGCATTGACTATCGAGAACTCAAAAAAGTGACTTACAGAGATTATTTCCCACTACCCTTCATAGACCAAGTTTTGGATTATCTAGCAGGAAGAAAGTATTTTTCATTTCTAGACGGGTTTAGTGGATATAACCAAATACAAGTGGCAGCAGAGGACCAAGACAAAACTACTTTCACCTATCCTTGGGGAACATTCACATATCGAGTTCTTCCCTTTGGGATTTGTAATGCTTCTACCACGTTTCAAAGAGTTGTTTTGGCTATCTTTGCTCAACTTGTAAATGATTGTGTAGAAGTCTATATGGATGAATTCACAGTCTATGGTTCCACTTTCGATGAGGGTCTTAAAAATCTGGATAGAGTGTTACAACAATGTGAAGATCATCAACTATCTCTAAGCCATGAGAAATATCTCATAATGGTAGAACAAGGTATAGTACTGGGACACCATATTTCAGCCGAAGGGATATAGGTTAACCCTAAGAAGATTGAAGTGATACAACAGCTGGAAACCCCAAAGATTCAAACTGATATTAGAAGTTTCTTAGGACATGCTGGTTATTATTAGAGATTCATAGAAAACTTTAGTAAGATTGCAGCTCCCATGTTCTCTCTTCTGTAGAAAGATGTGGATTTTACTTGGACAGAAGAATGTCAAAAGTCTTTTGACATTATTAAAGAAAAGCTTGTCTCAGCCCCAGTCCTACGGGGACCTAACTGGAAACTTCCCTTCCATATATATGCTAATGCTTCCAATGACGCTATTGGAGCACTATTAGGACAAGATGAGAATGGAGGGAAATATGCTATATATTTCATCAGTAAGAACTTGAGCCCCACGGAACGAAATTACACCACCACGAAGAAGGAATTTCTAGCCATAGTTCATGCAATAAACAAATTCTGGCATTACATCACAGGATACAAAGTGACTATATTCATAGACCATTTAGCTATCAAGTACCTGATGAACAAACCCTCAATGAATGGATGAATAATCAGACAATTATTACTTCTACAAGAATTTAATGTAACCATAATGGATAGGCCTGGGAAATTCAATGTAGTTGTAGATTTTCTATCCAAGATAAAGCAAGATGATGGAGATTGTACTCCTGTGTAGGATGAATTTCCTGATGAAAATTTATTTGTTGTCTCCATTAAAACACCCTAGTTTGCAGACATTGCCAATTAATTAGCCACTTCTGAGCTTCCCCTAGACTTCACATCAAAACAAAAGAAACACCTTATTCAAGAAAGTGCTCACTTTAAATGGATTAATGGCATGTTATTCCAATATGGGCCTAATTCAGTCATGCAATGTTGTGTCAGACCAGATGAAACATATAGCATCCTTAGAGCTTGCCATGACGACCCATCTGGCGAACATTACTCTGCCAAAAGAACTTCCCATAAAATCTTAGGTGCAGGATACTATTGGCCCTCTGTGCACAAGGATGTGAAGAACTATGTTCACCATTGTGATGAATGCCAATGAGTGGGAAGACCTACAGCATCCAATGAAATGCCTCTGCAACCATAGGTAACTTTCGAACTGTTTGAAAAGTGGGGATTGGATTTTATTGGTCCTATAGATTCTCCTTTGCAAGGAAAAGAATATATTATGTTCTACACTGACTATCTTACCAAATGGGCAGAAGTCCAAGCCCTCAAAGTTGCTAGAGAAGAACAGGTTGCAGACTTTTTGTGTAAAAGAATTTTTCTTAGATTTGGAGCCCCTAGGTCAATTGTCATAGACTGAGGACCTCAGTTTATGTTAGCTTTCATCAATCATTTCCAGGTAAACCATAAAAAGTCATCACCCACAAGCAAATGGACAAGTAGAAGTCACTAATAGGGAGCTTGAAAACATCCTAACAAAAATAGTTTCATCAGGAAGAAAGGATTGGGCTAGGAAACTACCTGAGGTTGTTTGGGCTTACAATACAACTTGGAAATCGACCACTGATCTTACCCCTTACGAATTGGTCTTTGGGAAGAAACCTTTTCTACCCATTGAACTTGAACTCCAAACACTTAGAACAGTAATGGAGCTAGACTTCGATCTTGATCAAGCTCAGGTAGAGAGAGTCTTGCAACTTAGTGAACTAGATGAACTCTGCCTAGAAGCCATTCATCAAAGTGAACTAGCTCAACAACAACGAAAGGCCTGGCATGATAAACACATCAAAGAGAGAGAATTCCATTCCAGAGATTAGGCGCTGCTATTTGATTCTCGATACAAGGACCAGAAAGGTAAACTTAAAACTCATTGGCAGGGTCCATACGAGATTTTTGAGGTATTCCCAAATGGAGCAGTACAACTCAAACCCATTGATGGTGATTCTTGAACCCTCTTAGTTAATGGACATCAACTCGGGATCTACCATAAACCTGTCAACAAAGAAGAATTTACTCGACTGGTAGAAATGCATGGAGAAACACAATGTGTTGATTCTACTTCGGCAGAAACAATACTATAAATATCTTAGTTTATATATATATGTGTGTGTGTGTGTGTGTGTGTGTGTGTGTGTGTGTGTGTGTGTGTGTGTGTGTGTGTGTGTGTTTGAATGTGTGTATATGCATTTAGGAGCAATTCTTCATATTTTCTTTTTAGTATCTACCTAAATTTCATCTTTGTTTTGTAGGGTTTCATCTTTTAAGACGTGTTACAAATTCTGGTGCACCTCCTGGTGATGCTCCGGAACTTGTTGTCTGAATAAATGGTGCAAGAGCACCTTCTCTATGGTGCAGGAGTCATGTTTTGTTTATGTTTTCAATAAGGCTTTTTAAGCCACATCATGTTTGTAATAAGGGTTTTTGTCAATTTGGTCACTAGACCTATGTAGACCATGTTTCGGTCAAGTTTGATGTAATCACACAATGAAAACATGTAGTTTTCTTGTGTTAGGAGAAACCCAATGGCTAACTAACTTTCAAAATTAGTTTGTACGGTTGGGAGGGATGTAAACTGTTGTCTCAAGCCTCTATAGGTGAACAAGCAGGATGTAATGAGAGGAGAAGCATGCATGAATGAAGATTTGGTTTTCTTGGTGTGTTGAAACATTGTTCTTTCTGAGTATTTTTCTGTAATAGTCATTATGTACGGATAGTTAATCATCTGAAACTGATTGGAGATGTTTAGGCATTGAAATTAGTTTCCATTTGATAGTAGTCTAGTGTCTTAATGTGTTATAGTTTGTGAGAAATTGTTCTTTTGACAGAGACTGGTCTAAAAACCTAGAAATTAGGGTTTGGTGAATAAATGGACTGTATTTCCTCTGTCCACTGAAATCAAGATTGTCATGTTCAGTGTGATGGAGGAATATAGTGTAAATTTTGTGCTTTCTATGGTTTTGGTCAAACACCCAAGGACCCAAGGAGATTGGGCATGAGTTGACTAGGCATCTCTATGTGACTAGTCATTGAACAGTGTTGTTATGTGAGTGGCCAAATTGATGGATGATCAAGGTGTTTGCAGGGTATTGTAGACCCTTCCGTGCTGTTGATTCTTTGTTTCTATTTCTGGTTTGGTGTATGTGGAGTTGCAAAGTAGTAGAGTTGCCATCGGCATAACACAGCCCTTAAAGAAACATACATCGGCGCAAGTTTCGTATCGGTTCACCGAATGTACATTGTGAATGCATATCGCAAATGTATGTTGAGAATGTATATTGTGAATGTATCTTTCGTCAGATACAAAGGGTGACTGGTAGTAATGGTGAAATAGGATGTATGTTGAGAATGTACCTTTTGTTGGATACAAACGGTGACCGGCCATAGCGATGAAATCAGGGTGGAGAGACTTTAGTCTACCAGTAATAGCAAGTCAAGTAAAGCATATGCTAAGTTAGTATATTGGCATATCGGGAGGACATACAAGGAGTTCGCCGACGAAAGAAGTCTTGCTGACAAAGTCACGACTAACCGCCACGGTTAAAGCAAGTGGATACTTAATCGCTATCGAGGTATCGACAGGAGGTTTGAAGACACCGCCAATAAAGGAAGTTTCTCTGAAGACAAAGTGGAGTTGACTATTGGGGAGAGTTGAGAGATCGGCCAGAGAAATAGCAAGGTGGCCGACGTGATCTGTTTAGCCGATGAGAATAGATCGCTGAGACATAAGACGATCTCACACCGACACAGTTTGTGACAAGTTGTTTGCTTCCTCTGTGCGCTCTGCATCATATTGGTATCAAAGCCAATATTTGAATTGGAACAGTGTATGTCAGACGAGGAGATAGAAATTGAGGCTAGCACAATGCCTCCCAAGTCTATGAGCAAGGAAGGCATCAAGAAGATGGTAGAGGAGATGCTTGAAGAAAGGTTGAAAGAAGAGAGCCCCAAGGGTAAGAGTAAAGAGGATGGAAGTGCTTTTGATGCAGAAGAAGAAGAAGAGGCAGAGGAGAGTCCTCAAGGACAAGATATGTCTGCAGACCAAAAGGCATTCTTGAATGCACTCAAAGGTGCTCATGGAGATAGTGGTGATCCAAAGATGGATGTTCCTACATTCAATGGGAAACTAGATGGAGATGCCCTCGTGGATTGGATTGAAGCCATGTGCAACTATTTTGACTTCAAAGAGTATAATGACAGCAAGAAAGTCAAGTTTGCTAAGACAAGATTGAGAGGTTCTGCCCTAGTTTGGTGGAACTATATGCAAGGTGAAAGAGAGAAAGTTGGAAAGAACCCTATCACCAAATGGAATAGAATGGTGGCCATGCTAAGAGACAAGTTCATGCCATCTGATTATGAGTTGCAGACCATTAGGAAGTTTAATCGTTTTAGACATAAGGATATGGATGTGGCTACATATACTGAAGAATTTCATAGATTGAGCATGAGAGCCAATCACAAGGAGGAGAAAGAGATGGTGGCCAGATATCTCGATGGTTTGAGGTATAACATACAAGATGAATTTAGTATGGTGGTTCCTAAAATAGTGGATGAGTGTTTTCTATTAGCCTCTAGGGCTGAGGAAAAGTTAAGAAGAAAGAGTGATCAAAACACCAGAGGAAGAGGTGGCAGAAATAATAGGGGAAGAGGCATTTTGGTAGATGATAGTCAAGTAGAAATGAAAACCCAAGTCAACAAGAGTCTCATTATGATGTAGAACATAGAGGTGGTGGTTTAAGATGTTGGAGAAGACCAAATGGCAGACGTAGAAGTGGTGGTGCAGGCAGAGGACCTAGAGTTTTCACTGGTAGATGTTATGGCTACAATCAAGTAGGCCATACCATGAGCAAATGCCCTGAGAAGGCAACTAGTTCCCATGATGGTGGAAGAAGGAATCAGTTGTTGAAAGACAATGATTGCCAAAGTGTGAATTCACCCATTAGTAGTGTTGCACCAGTCCTTGAAGGAGAGAGCATGATGATCAAGAGAACCTTGAGGAAGATGACATTGAAGCAAGAGCCCCCATAAAGCAAGACCCTCTTTAGAACCCAAGGTATAGCATATGGTAAACTTTCTAAATCATTGTTGATTCAGGTTCTACTGAGCATGTAGTGCCTACCGAAATGGTAGAGAAATGTAAGTTGAAAAGTCTGCCCCATGTTAGTCCTCATAAGATCTCTTGGTTGAATAAGAATAAAAATTACATGATAGAAGAACAAACTTGGGTTGAGTTTGAGATAGGTGATTATAAGGACAAGGTACTATGTGAGATTATTCCTATGGATTCTTGTCACCTTCTTCTTGGACATCCATGGAAGTATGATGTGAAGGCATAGCATGATGGTGAGAAGAACACATACCTCATCACCAAGAATGGAAGGAAGTTTAGGATGGATCCTATGCAAGAGCAGCTTGGAGAGAAGAGTAATGACACTAATGTCATGATGGTTAGTGGTAAAGAGTTCTTACACCTCATGAAGGAGAAAGATACCCAAGGGTATGCCTTGATAATGAAGCCTAAAGATGAATCAGGTCAGCAAGACAAAAAGTAGAAAGAGATTCCACTAGAAGTGCAAAAATTGTTGGATAAGTACCAAGATCTTGTGGTAGAGGATACTCCTAACTCCTTACCACCCATGAGAGATATAAGTCATCAAATTGACTTGATTCTAGGTGGCACATTGCACAATAAGGCTACCTATAAATTGACACCATAGAAAAACGAAGAGGTGAGTAGACAAATTCAAGAACTCTTAGAGAAAGGATTGATTAGAAAGAGTCTTAGTCCATGTGCAGTCCCTAGTGTACATGCTCCAAAGAAAGATGGGAAGTGGAGACTGTGTACAGACTCAAGGGCCATAAATAAGATCACAATAAGGTATAGATTCCCTATGCCAAGGATTGAGGATCTTTTGGACTATCTTGGAGGATCATGTTATTATTCAAAGATTGATTTGAAATCTGGTTATCATCAAATTAGAATTAGGCAGGGAGATGAATGGAAGACTACCTTCAAGACAAATGAAGGTCTCTATGAGTGGCTTGTCATGCCATTTGGCTTTAGCAATGCCCCAAGCACATTCATGCATTTGATGAATGAGGTACTTGTTGAATTCATTGGCAAATTTGTAATTGTTTATCTTGATGACATACTTGTTTTCAGCAGGACAAAAGAAGAACATCTAAAGCATCTTGGATAAGTGATGAAGAAGTTGCATGAGAATAAGTTGATGATCAACTTGGATAGTGTGATTTCATGAAAACTAAACTTGTGTACCTAGGTTTTATGATTTCTAATGGTTGTTTGAAGATGGACCCCACAAAGGTTGAGGCCATTCTCAATTGACCTACTCCTAAGACAATGGGAGATGTTAGAAGTTTCCATGGCTTGGCAATTTTTTATAGGAAGTTCATTAGAGGATTCAGTCACATAAGTGCTCCTATTCTTAACACCATCAAGGGTGGCATAAAGTGCAAATTTCAATGGACAAAGCAAGCAGATGATAGCTTTGAATTGTTGAAGAAGAAAGTGGTACCTACATTGGTGCTCCCTGATTTTGACAAAGTTTTTGTAGTGTAATGTGATGCAAGTCAACAAGCAATAGGTGTTGTTCTCAGTCAAGATGGACATCCAGTGGCTTTTTTTTCAGAGAAGTTGAATGAGGCTAAACAAAGGTATTCTACCTATGATCTAGAGCTTTATGCAATGGTGCAAGCTCTCAAAAAGAGGAGACGCTATTTGCTGCCCAAAGAATTCATTGTTTTTACTGATAACCATGCTCTTAGCTTCCTAAATAGTCAGGAAAAGTTGAATCATAGGCATGTTAAGTGGATGGAACAATTACAGGCCCATACCTTCACTATTAAGCATAAAAAGGGTGTTGCCAACAAAGTGGTTGATGCTTTAAGTAGAAGGATGCTGGTCATACAGGAAGTACAGATGGAAAGCATGGGGATAGATTGTTTGAAGGAGTTATACAAGGAGGATGCAGATTTCAAGGCTGCTTATGAAGTTTGTGCTAATTTGGCTAACACTTGTCATGGTGAATATTCAGATTTTGTGTTGCAAGAAGGTCTCCTATTGAAAGGCAGTTTGCTATGTGTTCCTAAATGTTCAATGAGGGATAACATCATCAAAGAGAAGCACAATGGAACCTTAGGAGGATATTTTGGGTTAGACAAGACTTTGGAACAAGTCACTAGATTCTACTATTGGCCAAAAGTACAGTCGGATGTAAGAAGATATGTTGCAAGTTGTACCATATGTCAAAAGGCCAAAGGTATGTCTTCTAATGCTGGTTTGTACCAACCCCTTCCAATTCCCAATAGGCCTTGGGAGATCATTAGTATGGATTTTGTACTTGGTCTTCCTAAGACAGCAAAGGGGTGTGGATAGTGTTTTTGTCATTGTGGACAGATTTAGTAAGATGGCTCATTTTGTGCCATGCAAATGCACAAATGATGCATCTCACATTGTTGGTCTCTTTTTCAGAGAAGTGGTTAGAATCCATGGTTTGCCCCTTTCAATTGTCACTGATAGAGACTCCAAGTTTGTTGGTCATTTTTGGAGGACCTTATGGAGAAAATTGGGAACACAATTGTCTTTCTCATCAGCCTACCATCCCCAAACTGATGGTTAGACTGAGGTTGTTAATAGGTCCCTAGGAAACCTTCTAAGATGCCTTACCAAGCATCATGGGTTGGCATGGGACTTGGTGATCAGTCAAGCTGAGTATGCTTACAATGATTCAGTGAATAGAAGCACTGGGAAGAGTCCATTTGAATTGTTTATGGTTTCCATCCAAGAGGACAACTTGAACTCAAAGACCTACAAGGTTGGGATAAGAGGAGTGCTCAAGGAGAAGATTTTGCTGTCACCATGAAGGCAGTTCATGATCAGGTCAAAGTTCAGTTGGAGAAAATAGTCTCCAAATACAAGGATAGGGTAGATCTCAAAAGAAGAGATGTACAGTTCAAGGTGGGAGATTTGGTGATGTCTTATCTAAGGAAGGGAAGACTACCTAAAGTATAACCAACCAGGCTTCTGATGAAGAAAATAGGACCGTGCAAGGTAGTGCATAAGTTTGGTCCAAATGCTTATGAAATAGAATTGGCATCCGGTCTTGGTATTTCTCCCATATTCAATGTTTCAGATCTCTTTCCATACAAACCTCCATTGAATGCTAAAGATGGATCAGAGGTTGTGACTGAAGATGAAGATTGGGTCAGAGATCTACCTCCAAGTAAGCCTTTACAATTGGAATGCATCTTAGATTCCAAAGTTGTCAAAAAGACAAGGAAGGGTGTGTACAAGGAGTACTTGGTCAAGTGGCAGGATCTTCCTGATTCAGAGGCTACATGGATGAGTGAGGCAGACATCTTGAAGAATGGGAAGACACTCCAACAATTGGCAACTCAAGGGACTTGAGTTTTTCCTGCAGGGTGAGTATGGTGCAGGAGCACCTTCTCTATGGTGCAGGAGTCATGCTTTGTTTATGTTTTCAATAAGGCTTTTTAAGCCACATCATGTTTGTAATAAGGGTTTTTGTCAATTTGGTCACTAGACCTATGTAGACCATGTTTTGGTCAAGTTTGATGTAATCACACAATGAAAACATGTAGTTTTCTTGTGTTAGGAGAAACCCAATGGCTAACTGACTTTCAAAATCAGTTTGTATGGTTGGGAGGGATGTAAACTGCTATCTCAAGCCTCTATAGGTAAAGAAGCAGGATGTAATGAGAGGAGAAGCATGCATGAATGAAGATTTGGTTTTCTTGGTGTGTTGAAACATTGTTCTTTCTGAGTATTTTTCTGTAACAGTCATTCTGTACAAATAGTTAATCATCTAAAACTGAATGGAGATGTTCAGGCATTGAAATTAGTTTCCATTTGATAGTAGTCTTGTGTCTTAATGTGTTATAGTTTGTGAGAAATTGTTCTTTTGACAGAGACTGGTCTAGAAACCTAGAAGCTAGGGTTTGGTGAATAAATGGATTGTATTTCCTCTGTCCACTAAAATCAAGATTGTCATGTTCAGTGTGATGGAGGAATACAGTGTAAATTTTGTGTTTTCTATGGTTTTGGTCAAACACCCAAGGACCCAAGGAGATTGGGCTTGAGTTGACTAGCATATCTATGTGACTAGTCATTGAACAGTGCTATTATGTGAGTGGCCAAATTGACAGATGATCAAGGTGTTTGTAGGGTATCGTAGACCCTTTCATGTTGTCGAGTCTTTGTTTCTATTTCTGGTTTGGTGTCTGTGGAGTTGCAAAGTAGCAGAGTTTCCATCGGCGTAACACAGCCCTCGAAGAAACATACATTGGCGCAAGTTTCGTATCGGTTCACCAAATGTACATTACGAATTCATATCGCAAATGTATGTTGAGAATGTATATTGTGAATGTATCTTTCGTCATATATAAAGGGTGACCGGCAGTAACGGTGAAATAGAATGTATGTTGAGAATGCACCTTTCATTGGATACAAATGGTGATCGGCCATAGCGATGAAATCAGGGTGGAGAGACTTTAGTCTACCGGTAATAGCAAGTCAAGTAAAGCATATGCTAAGTTAGTATATCGAAATATCAGGAGGACATACAAGGAGTTTGCTGATGAAGGAAGTCTTGCCGACAAAGTCACGACTAACCGCCATGGTTAAAGCAAGTGGATACTTAACTGCCATTGGGGTATCGACAGGAGGTTTGAAGACGTCGCCGATAGAGGAAGTCTCTCTGAAGACAAAGTGGGGTTGACTGTCGAGGAGAGTTGAGAGATCAGCCAAAGAAATAGCAAGGTGGCCGACAGGATCTATTTAGCTGATGAGAATAGATCACTGAGACATAAGATGGTCTCACACCGATAAGTTGTTCACTTCCTCTGTGTGCTCTGCATCAATAAGATCCATACCCTCACTTTGTTCTTGCATTCCGGGTGCATCTTTCAACGATGCTCCAGAACTTTGTTCTTGCATTCTAGCTGCATCTTTCAACGATGCTCCAAAACTTTGTTCTTACATTCCGGATGCATCTTTCAGTGATGCTCCGAAACTTTGTTCCTGCATTCCGATTGCATCTTCTAGCGATGCTCCAAAACTTTGTTCCTGCATTCTGGCTGCATCATTTAGCGATGCTCCAGAACTTTGTTCCTACATTCCGGCTACATTTTTCAATGATGCTCCAGAACTTTGTT
Source organism: Cunninghamia lanceolata (assembly GCA_027924645.1). Lineage (NCBI taxonomy): Eukaryota > Viridiplantae > Streptophyta > Pinopsida > Cupressales > Cupressaceae > Cunninghamia > Cunninghamia lanceolata. The sequence goes on along the minus strand of BSBN01000726.1, from coordinate 9,849,750 downwards.
CTTGCATTTTGGCTACATCTTTCAGCAATGCTCTAGAACTTTGTTCCTGCATTCCGGCTGCATCTTCCAGTAATGCTCCAAAACTTTATTCCTGCATTCCAGCTGCATCTTTCAGCGATGCTCCGGAACTTTGTTTCTGCATTCTAGCTGCATCTTCTAGTGATGCTTCAGAACTTTGTTCCTGCATTCCAGCTGCATCTTCTAGCGATGCTCCAGAACTTTGTTCTGCATTCCAGCTGCATCTTTCAGCGATGCTCTAGAACTTTGTTCCGCATTACGGCTGCATCTTTCAGCGATGCTCTGAAACTTTGTTCTTGCACTTCGGCTGCATCTTTTAGCGATGCTCTGAAATTTTGTTTCTTCAGCCAGCTGCATCTTGCAAACGATGTTCCAGAATTTTCTTCATATCCTCCATATCTATTCCTTTGATATCTTCTTCCATCATTGTTAACTTGTAATTTCCATCCATGGAAATGTTCCTATTATCTAAAAACACACCATTCACCCTGCAATCCACTGCGAACGCCATCATGAGTTCGACATCTCTGATCATAGGAAATGAACATTATTACGATAACCTTTCGTCATAATAAATTTTAGCCATCCCATCTTCATATCATAATAAATTTAGCCACTCCATTATCATATCATAATAAATTCATTCCATTCAAACCAATTAGTACAACCACCTAGGATGCTATTACATCAGCAAAGACAAGTGACTTTCAAATCAATAACAAGATGGAAGGTACGTACATCTTTTATTTTGAATAGATCATTTATTGTAAGTAAAGATAGATAAGTTGGTATGACCCCTTTTCTTTTCCAAATTTAGCAAATGTGTGAACTGTTCCTTCATTCGAGAAGGTGGTGGCTCATTCACTCTATCCCATGCAAAGTCATAATTAACTGTAGTGATTAACTGCTGAAAAGCCAAGTACCCTAAACCAACATTGTCGAAATCCAAGTGGCCTTGAAACCTATATTTTATTTAATCTTCCTAACAATTTCCTAAGCAATTTTACCACTCTAGGTGCCAAGATATTTTAGTAGCTTTTGAGCAATATGTGAGGAGCCAGACGCAAGTCTGAGCCAACTTCACTAGATAAATTGCTGGCATTGGGGAATATTTCAGAACTGTTTCAAAGAATAGGATGGCTAGACTTCATAAAGCAATTTGAGGGACACCATGCACAGCTGGTCAAGGAATTTGCCGAGAACTTTGCAGATGGGCAGTCGATTGTGCGTGGGAAGAAATTCAAGGTAAGTCCCTGAATTATCTCTAAATTATCTGGTATTGGAAATGAAGGTATTAATTTGTCTGAAACTACAAATATTTCCTATCAGAAAATGATAGAACTTTTTGCACGGGAAGGGGAACCTCACCCATTATTAGTTGTAAATACCCAAGGGCAAAACAAGGGGTTTCAGAGAATGTCCATTGTAGAGCCATGGCAAACAGCATTTGCATGGATTATTAAGTATTTCACCTGTGAAGGGCAATGTGCCATAGTAGTTGGTCCCCCTTTTCGGTTGCTCATTCATTTGCGCCATGGTCTAGAAAATCCTAAATTGAAAGTTAACATTCCTGCCTTCCTCAATGATTCTCTTGTAGGTATGATAGAACGCTTCAAATTTGGCTCTGGACCTTTGAAGCATCACGGTCTTATACAGTTAATCTACAAATATCATTTTCATAGAAAAAGAAAACTAGATGAGAAATGGCAGAAATTTCTGCAAAAATTTGAGAGCCTTGAACCTCCAAGACAATTTGAGGTAGGTGAATCGTCTGGTAGGGAAACCTAAGACATGAGAGAACTCTCCCCTACACCCCAAGGTGATAGACAAGATCCAGGTGGAGAAGCACCAGAAAATCCACCAAACCCTCTAGATCGTGAAGAAAGGCCTAAATCACATACTGTGCCTGAAACCCCCAAAAAACGAGAAAATGTGGATTTAGTAGACTCAGAGGAGGAAGGTGTTCAGCCCCATAAAAAGGAGAAGAGGCCCAAAATGAAACTGCAAAGACCTACTCCTCTGAGAAGGAGTAAACAGTTAGCTGATGAGCCTAATTGTGCTACAGACTGTGAATTAACCCCTGTTCCCAAGAAAAAGAGAAAAGAAAGGCAGGCCTATGAAAAAGTGACTCAGCTTGATGAAAATGTGCCTCAGATTGGTATAGAGGTAACTCAAACATTACGAAGTGATGAACCCCCTGCATCTAGACCATCAATTGACCCATCTAAAGAGGACCTAGAGGAAAAAGGAGAAAAAGGACAAGAGGGAATCAGTGAACAAATGCCTAATTATGTCCTAATTGAAGAAGAGGATGGTCAAGAATATGAGATTGTTGAAACAACTTCTTCATTCCAACAACCAGAAAACATTCAAGAAGTTGATACAGTGCTTGAGGAGAGACAGTTGTCTCCCTTAAATAATGTTGATGATATAGAACAAGGTCCATCTAGAGCAATTAATGAAGTGCACATATCTGGCAATAAAACAGAAGTTTTGATTACTCCTCCCCTTACAGATGCAGAGGACAACAAGGGTGAGTCTATGACATTAGAAACAGAGAAACCAAAAGTAGAAATTATGCAGTTGAGAAATAAAATACAATTGAGTGAAGAGCAGTTGAGTAGGAAACATCAGGAGATAGAAGAGTAGAAAGAGCTTCTAGATCAAAAGGATCAAACTATTAGAGAGTTGCAATCCCAATTGCAGCAAAGTGAAGAAAAAGATAAGCACTGTCTGGAGAGTCTATCTGAGAGAGATAGACAAATCAAGAACCTAACCTCCAACCTAGAACAATGCCTGAGGACATTTGCATAAGAGCAGGAGAAGCAGAAAATTGAATTAAATAAGGCCATAAGTAGAATTGTTGAACTAGAGAAAGATTTACAAGAAATTAATATTAAGCCGACTGTGGAATCAAAAGAGGTTCAAACCGAACCAACTAAAATGGAATGGTTCCAGGTCCACATTCCTCCCATGCTAACCAAGTGGATGGAGCAATGCTATTTCTTAAGACAATCTAGAGCCGAGAATGTTAGACTTAAGAGAGAAATAGTATTGTTGAAAGAGTCTTATGATAGATTATATCAGGCCAAGATGGATGCATGCCAGATTGGAGAGCTCTTTCTGGCCTGTAGGAAACCGTCCAGATTATATTCCATGTTCCTTAATGAACAGTTGTTAAGATGGAAGCTCCTGAGAATCTCTTGCAATTTACCACATGATCTTGATGACCAGCAATTCCTTGAAGCATTTAAAGAAGCATCTCCTATACAGAAGAATTTATTATGTGAGTTCTTCATTCATAATCTATTTCTCGAAAAACATAGTGATTTCTTCATCAATCTGTTTGTGGGGTAAGTTCAGTTAAAGGCATTTTTGTCAAATATGCAAAATTAGATTCACTGGCAGGACAGAACCAGATAATATCTTCATGTAGAGAGAACCATGGGACTACACATGAGGTACCCCAATCGGAAACCTTTTACTTTCAAAACTTAGTTCTGGAGAACTAAGAGTTATGAACATATGAAAGAAAAATATAATGAGAGCATTAGGATTTGCTATGAAGATTTCGAGATTAATGGATCACAGTTGATTGACAGAGCTTGGAATGCCTGTGAAGAAAGGTATACCCCCTTGCTTATGTATTTAAAAAGAAGAGAAGTGATTTCCCCCACTAACTTTAGATGGTCATACAAAAGAGCTGAGGCATTGACAGAGATTCTTCAGCAACTAAAGACTAAGTGGATAGGAATGAGATATAGACCACCTCTACTTTTACAACCACCCCCTGCAGTCTTAGGGGTTACAGAATAGGAACCAAGGGACTTACATACCTAGCAGTTGAGAATCAAACTTCACAAAGGTTTTCTAAAGTTCCTTGACCATATTGATGAAGAGGCAGATGAAGTATATGATTTGAGCTCAAAATATGATGAATTGAATAGGAAAAGAGAGCCAGAGAGACAAAGGATGCATCATAGAGTAGGAGGACCTACTCAAGGTTAGGAAGGGGAGGAATGATGAGGTATAAATAACCTCATTTCTTTGATGGAACAAATAGCCTGTTTTGCATTACCCAATTCCCTAGCCTTGCCAATTTATTCATTTTTATAAGCAATATTTATCTATTTTTAATAAAATGTTGTACAAATCCTTATTTCCTAAATTGATTGAAATTAGCTTTTAAATGTTGATTTAATGGCATGAAAAGTTGGGTAATTATGTAGGTTAATGCATTGCCTATAAAAGAAGTGGACATCATGCAATTGTGGATGAATGCTTTGGAAGTTGAGGGCACCAAAAATTTTAGGCATACATTAAATGAAGACTTTGTTTTAATGCTGTTATTTCTGTAGTTTCCCAAAAGACATTATGGCTTCACTCGAAGTCCTTTTTATGTTCTAAAATATAGTAGTAGTAAAGATTCTATTTTTCAGTTATAAGACTTCTTCAAATGGCATTTTCCCGCCATCTAAAATTTTGGAGTTTTGAAGTAGTTTAGTTTTAGTTGTTGCTCGAAACATGCATATAAATATATACTATGGATGAATGAAAGATAATCCCTTAGTTTTCAAAATCATCAAAGTTGTGTACTTGCAATTTTTCGTGAATGCAAATGATGTTGTTCTAAGTTTTAATTCTTTGGAAATATGAAGTTTTGAATGGAGTTATTATGTGTTGCGAAAGTGATTGAATGTGACCTGAGTTAAGACAAGCTTCTCCCATGAGCTGGCCACTCACGGGACTATAGGATAGATAAGTATTTTCATTTCTATGGATGTTTTTATTCAGTTGAAGATAGTTTATGTTTAGGTTATGTCGTTAACCTACAAGGTGTGTTGTTTAAAAGTTAAACTGTTGTGAACTGTTGTTTGAAACTTTCTGTGTTGATTAGAAGTTTTTTGGCACATCTACCTTAGTTAGAATTATTGTTTTCTGATAGTTAGAATTTGGAGTGTTTGCAGCATAGCAAATTGCATTTGTGAATTATTAGCATAGAATTTATCTGCTTTCTAGTGTAGAATCTATATGCTTTATAGTCTAGAGTTTTCATGCTTTTTAGTATAGAATTTGAATACTTTCTGTAGAAGGATATAATTACTGTTTCATTTCATGTACTGTTTCATTTCATGTACTATTTCAATCTTTTAACAGAACTAGAAAATTGTTTCTCAATGAAATATCCAAACTCCCTATTGCAGACAACCTCAGACACTACCCCGGTCAATAAACTGATAATTTTCCTCTAAAGAGTTAGGACCTCACGACAGACTGTCAAATCCTACACTTGAACACATGGAATTTGAAGCTATGGATAATGATGTATTTATTCCAAAACCATATCTTGAAGAAATAGAACCTGAAGGATGGGACTTAAATCTGGATGAGGTAGACCTTGAAGGAGAAATGCAGTGAACACTTAAAGATCCAGATGAAGCTAGAGAACTAAACCAAGAATATGAGGACATGCTTGAAAAAACAAAGGAGGCAATTATAAAATTGAAGACACGAGCTAAAGAATCAAAAGAAGAAATTGGCAAACTGAAAGCTCAAATAGAAGGAGATAAAGGAGGTGACACTAAACTCAAAGAGGTAGAAGATATGATCTCTAGTTTGAAAGTCATAGTTGAAGAAGGCAAAGGATTGAAGATTGCTTAAACATCAAGCTCAATGAGAAAGCTGCTGAATGTTCAAAAGTTGACCTGTAGAAGTTGTCACTCTGAGAAAAGAACTGGAAAATGCAAAACAACAAATTGACAAAGGGTTACAACTAAAAGGAGGATTTGAAATTCTTGATGAAATAATTAACTCTCAAAAACCATCAAAAGAAAAATCTAGTTTTGGTTTTGAAAATGGAAAAATCCTATAATCAGTGCATTTGCAAACCTATATGATACTTCAAATTAGAAGGAAAGTTTGAAACAAAGAAGGAAGATGCCTACACTGAAAATCCTAAGAAGAATACCTCCAAAGATGCTAAAGAAGATGAATTCACTTCTGTCTGAAGACAAAGGAAGAATAAGAAGAAGAATTTTAGAAAGCCTATTCCTAAATAAATTGCTCCTGTCAGGTACTCCCAAGTTTTTAATGGTAATTGCTATACTTGTAATAAGTTTGGTCACAAAGCAATTGAATGTAGAAGCAAGATGAATTAGAATTCATTCAGGCATCCAAGGTACAATGTTGTAAACTCTCATTCATCTCATAGTTTAGGGGGAGTTACAACTGCAAATATTTTCAAACCCTTGAATGCATAAGATGCTTAATTCCTTAGCATAATGGCTTAAAATGATATGGGTATGTCTATCTAGTAATATCATGATGTTTGATCAAAATTCCAAAGAAAATGAACTCTTTGCAGAGGATTGTTGAAGGATCATAGGCTTCTGCATAATAAAAAGCTAATTAGGTCAAGAATAGAGAATGTAATTAATGTGAAGCAGTCATGGTTGGTAAGAAGACTATTTAGTCAATTTTTTATCAAATTGATCTCATTTGAACAAAAGCAAGTGTGTGAAAGAGTAAAGGAGAGAAGGAGATTTTGAGCAGAGCTTGTGTGCAAACCCTAAAGACAGTTTTCCCAGGTATTTTTCATATTTGTTGGTTATACCCTAGTTTTCTAAAAGAATCATCATGGCAACACCTATAGTGATTGATGTTGTGGAGAAGACAAGAACTAAATTCAAGAAAAAATTGTTCAAATCCACTGAGACTGACAAGGATGGAGCGTTTTCCCATGTTCCCATCAATGTGTTGCAAACAAAGGATGTCCAGATATACATCCATACACAACTTGATGAGTATGACCATCTGGAATTGGAACAATTTAGGAATGATCATTTGCTAGGTGATGATTTTCAATTGAAGTCAGAGTTCGCAAATGTTGAAGCAAAATGACTAGATATTTGGAAAGGTTTTCCTAACTTCCAATATGAGGGAGATTGGATCAGGATTGCCTTAAGTCAGATTCATGAGGACTTCTTTTGCCTTGACCAACCTCATATGATCACTAAGGAATCCATCAAGGTTGTGACTGGATTGTGCTCCTCTAGACTAGTACCCATACTGAAAGTGGTGACAAATGAAGAAGTAATGAGACTTATCAGAGCAAAATTCGATAAGAGAACCCTAATAGTGGATGATCTCACTGATCTAGGGGTCCGGTATGCCACTATGGGCATTGCCTATAAAGTGTATCACTCAAACAGAGAAGGGACTGCCACTGCTACCACCATCCATACTGCCCATCAAATGGTGAAAGAAGGAAAGGATTATGACCTCTGTGATCTCTTGCGGCAACAATTGCTAGACAATCTAAAGAGAACCAAGGAGACAAAATACAAATTTTTGTATGGTTCCTTGATCATTTGTCTTATGTTCTATTTCTTGGGGGAATTGCTTGCTATGAAGGGTATGGTTTGGAAAAGTAATACCCTTGTTGCACACCAAATTAAGGACTATATGCGTATCTTCCATGATCATAAACATTGTGACACATTATTTTGGGGATTCTTCAAAACTTTTCAAATTGATATGCAAGCAAGAGAAATGATACCAAGAAAGGTTGTTGAAAAATATAAGAATGATATTACATTTATGGTGGATAAGGATAATTGTTACATGGAACTAGTAGAGCTGAGGATATTTTGGATAACCACCCTGCCATATGAAGTGTCTAAACATGACTTGATTGGTTATGTTGATATGTTGCTCAACAAGCCTAAGGATCCTGTTGCTGAAAGATTTGGAACTTATGATCAAATCATCAATAAAACAATCAGAAAGGAGGTAGAAGAAAATGCAAAGAAGATAAAATCTAAAGCAAAAAAGATGAAGTCAGATTTGGAAGAAATTCTTAACACTCTTGAAGTCTAGACCTCTTTTGCTACACAAGCACCTAAAAGGACTAGTAGGTCTACCTCTGCTGCTACTAGCCCTTCAAAATCCTCTGGACCTGCTCCTACACCTCCCAACAGGAAAAGAACTACCACTGAAGTGTCGGTACAAACCAAGACTATAGAGACAAAGAAGCATAGACTTAAGGTGCAAGAAAAAAGAGGAAAAATGAATCTAGTAAATGTTGAGGATGATGAAGAAGATGAAGAGGAAGAGAAGAAAGAATTTATATTGAAGGAAAGAACAAGGCAAGGAGAGGAGGAAGGAACATCTAAAGGAAAAGAAAAGACAAAGAAATCAAAGAAGGATCCTCCAGAAATATCTAAACATGTGCCTCTATAGCTTGAGGCTACTATAAATGTGTTAGAATCTGAAAAGATTATTAACCCAGAAAACTAGTACAAAAGAATAGATATCTAAACTATGAATGCAAATGATACGAAATCAAAATAGCAACATAGAGTTAGTCTCCAAGAGAGTAATACAAATGCCAGAAGCAAAATAGCATTAATAGGATGCAAACGCAAAAGATGCAAAATACAAGCCAGGTAGCATGCTTATATAGACCAAGGAGAGGGAGGAGGTGGCAACACCAACCAATGAGGAGCAACCATCTATCAAACTAAAGATAGCAAAGTATCTTCCCAAGATAGCTAATGGATGCTCACATGTAGGAAGGTGACACCTCACAACCACTCACCTAATAAGACATGTTTTATTAACCTAAGCGAGATTAATAGAAGTGTAGGAAAAACCTAGGAATATAGGAAAAAAATAAATAACCCACTAGGAAATAAAAACCTACACTAACACCCCCCATAAGCGAAGCTTAGGTGGATGTAGAAATGGGTCCCGACAAATCAAGCCTAATGAGGTACCCATGTACATAAAACTCCCCCCAAAGAGAGAGAGAAAACCCCCCCCAAAAAAAAAAATAGAGAGAGAAGAGACCCCCCAAAGTAGAGAGTCAGGACTCTGAGTGAGGAAGAAACCCCCCAGAAGATGAAGCATCCCACACCCCCAGCAAAGCTCGCAAATGAAGGAACTTGCTCTCAATGAAGGGTTTGGTGAAGATATGAGCACCCTGCTTGGAAGTCAGACATTAGTGAAGGTCGATGATGTGGCCATGGATGAGCTCCCGGATGTAGTGCATGTGGACCTCGATGTGTTTGGTCCGCTGATGATGGACTAGATTCCATGAGATCTGAATGGAACTCTAGTTGTCACAAAATATGACCGATGGTCATCTGATCTGGATACCAAACTCAGTGAGAAGATTTTGAAGCCAAATGGCCTCAGTGGCAGCATTCACAGCCCCTCGATACTAGGCCTCAGTAGAAGATAGACTAATAGCAGACTGCTTCTTGCTTGACCAAAAAATAGGACCTGAACCAAGTGAGAAGTTGTAACTTGAAGTAGACTTACGATCCTGAGAATTGCCCACCCAATCTGAATCTATGTAGCCCACCAAGTCAAGCTCAATTCCCGCTATGTAGTAAATTCCAAAACTGTGAGTACCCTGAATGTAGTGAAGGATCCGCTTGGCTAATTTCCAGTGCAGCTCATGAATCGAGAGACCATGCCTACAGCGTATGAAATGTCAGGTCTCATATGAGTCAGATAAATGAGACTCCCAACAAGCTATTGGTACAAAGTGCCATCAACAAGTGCAGAAGAACACTGAGCCTCAAGTTTGACTCCATAAAGAAAGGGAGTTAGAGCAGGCTTGCAGTCAGCCATATGAAACCTTGAGAGCAAATCTAGAGCATACTTGGACTATGTGATGGTGATCCCGGAAGAAGACTGAAAGATCTCAATCTTGAGAAAGTAATGCAACAAGCCCAAGTTAGTCATCAAAAACCTATCATGAAGGGTAGTTTTGACAGCCCCAATGGTGGATGAAGAACTCCTTGTGATCAGCAAGTCATCAACATACAGAACTAGAAATAGGAGTGAATCATCCTGCTGCAGAATGTAGACATTGGGATTAGAATGACACCGAGTGAACCCAACAAATAGAAGGAAGGAGTTCATCTTGGCATACCAGGCCCAAGGAGCCTGTTTGAGGCCATAGAGAGACTTTTGAAGATGGCACACAAGTGAAGAATCCTGAATGAACCCTTGTGGTTGCTCCATGTAGATCTCCTCCTAAAGGTCACCGTGAAGAAAAGCACTCTTCACATCCATCTGGTGTACTTCCCAACGATTGGCTACAACAATGGCAAGAACAAGTTGGATGGAATTCATTCAGGCAACTGGCACAAAAGTCTTAGAGTAGTCAATCCCAGGAACCTGGGAGAATCCTTTGGCGACCAAGCGAGCCTTATGCTTATCAACCAACCCATCTACTGCAAATTTTGTCTGATAGATCCACTTACACCAAACAAGTTTTCTTCCCTTAGGAAGAGGGACAAGATCCCAAGTGTGGTTCCTCATCAAGGAACTATACTCCTCCTGCATAGCTGTATCCCACTTAGGAGTACCAAAAGTCTCATGAAAAGACTGTGGATCTGAGGCAGTAGCAATGAAGACATGTGGAGCATCCTGGAACTGTGAATGCGTCCACCTAGTGTATGATGGATCCCCAACCCAATCACCTGCAGACTGCAAGGTTTGTCTAGCCCAAAGTGGATTGGAAGATGGAGAATTTGGAGGAGAATCATCAACCTCTGAATGATGACTAGGAGACGAAGGAGGTGAGTTCTCTGAATTGCTCTCACCATCAGAAGTGGAGGTAGAAGACTGCTCAGGTGAATTTGACTCATCAGAAGATTTGTCATGTATCCCAAGTGACTCTAATGTCAAAGTAGAAGGAGTTGGAGAAGTGATAGAAAGTGAGCTCGAAGAGCCCTCCTCAAACTGAACACTCCTCTCAATGAACAGCTCATGTGTAGTAGGGTGGAGCAATCAATAACCTTTCACACCATCAGGATAACCTACAAATATGCAACGTCTGCTTTGCAGATCTAAGGCCTTGCATTTCTCTGCAGGAATGTGGGCCCGTGCAGGAGAACCAAAAACTTGAAAGTGCTTAACTGATGGTTTTTTACCACTCCAAGCTTCAAAAGGAGTGACTCCCTTCAAGGATTGGTGAGGAACACGGTTCTGGATATAACAAGCATAGTTAATGGCCTCTGCACAATATTGTGGTGCAAGAGATCTAGAGTGAATCATGAATTCGCCATTTCCTTCAAGGACCTATTCGTCTGTTCTACAACATCATTTTGCTGAGGATTGTATGGAATTGAATGTTGCAAATCAATCCCCTCTGAAGTGCAAAACCTCTCAAACTGATGGTTGACATACTCACCATCATTGTCAGTGTGCAAAACTTTGATCGCTTTCCCAGATTGCTTCTCTACAAAAATTTTGAAGTCCTAAAAATGATCAAATACCTCTGACTTCTGTTTGAGAAAGTACACCCAAGTATATCAAGAAAGGCCATCAATGAATGTGAGGACATATCTAGCCCTACTGAAAGAAGGATGTTGAAATGGACCAGCCAAATCACTGTGACCTAACACCAATATCTGTGAAGCTCTCCATGCCTTACCTTTGTCAAACTTTTCCTTAGGATGCTTACCAAGAATGCAACCTTGGCAAACACCACCTGAAAACTAAACTGAAGGCAACCATGTGACCATGCTCTACTGGTTGAGCTGCTGCAAGTAGCGGAAGTTAAGATGGACAAGCTGCTCATGCCATAATCTACTCACATCATCAGAATGAGTGAACAAAATAGTCAAAGAAGGATCAGGAACAAAGTGAGAAAATAGATAGAGCTGTGACTGATGATCTGCTCTCCCAACTGCAACTGTAGAACCACTGTACAACTCATGAATCTCCAATGAATTAGGAGTGAACTCAACCTGCTTGCCTGAACCTGTGTGAGTGATCTGGTATACCGATAGGAGATTAGTTGATAATGAGGGCACACAAAGAACATCATGGAATGTGCCATCCCCCACATCAATAGACCCTCTCCCACATACCTCAACAGGAGTGTCATCACCCATCAAAATAGAAGGCATGGTACACGGCTCCAAAGATACAAGTTCTTCCTTAGATGAAGCCACGTGGTGCGAAGCACCCGAATCAAGAACCCAAGTAGATGGTGAAGAAGCAACTGCTACAAGGGCCTTGCCCTTTCCTTTCCCCTTGTTGTTTTCTTTTGCCTTGTTAGACCCCTCATTAGAACTCTATTTGATAGACTCAGGAACATTGATATTATTCTTCTCAAGAATGTGTGTCAAGTGATCAATTTGTTTCTTCAGACATTTATGTTCATCATGACCGAGTCTTTTACAATAGGCACATTGGACCTTCTCTTTCTTAGTCTTGTCGCCCTTGGAAGATTCGGTCTCATTAGTTTCTTTTGAAGCAACTGGTATTTGATCCTTCTTCTCCTTGCTATTCTTATGTTTCTTATCCTTACTATTGTTGTTACTACTTTGTCCTTTTTGTTCTTTTGTGCCTTGGTTGGCAGCCAGGGCATGTGACTTAGAGGACTTAAGAGTGCCCATCTGGATTAGCTTATCCTCTTCCCAAGTGAGAGAGACAACAAAATCATCTAAAGATGGCATGGTGAATTGAGTACCAAGTGCACCCTTAGTAGCATAGAAGGTAGAAACAAATACAAAATATTCTAAACTTAGCATAGAGAGAATATTGAGAATCAATTGTTCATCTTTCTTTTCAATTCCACATTGTTTTAACTGCAACCTTAGTGATTTCAATTTTGTGAAGAAATCATGGATTGTGTTGAAATTGCCTAGACTTAAACTAATTAGTTCATTTTTCAACATATGACCCCTCATTGAATCTTGTGTGCCAAATAGTTTTTCTAACTTTGTCCAAATTTCATTTGGTGAATTTAAAGACTCAATGTGAAAGAGCAAATCAAGAGAAACAGACAGACACAATGTTCCATATGCCTCATCACATTTGTTAAACCACTTAAGCTTATCGTCATCTTTAACAGGTTCAGTTTCAAGTCCCATAGTTATCCTATGTAATCCAACTTTCCTTAAGTGAATTGTCATGCGTGATTTCCACTCAAAGTAGTTGTATGGAGTTAGGATGGGCACATTTGTTTGATCCATGATGAAGAAATGTAAAGAAGAAATGTTGAAAAGAAGAGAACACAACCAAGACAACCCCCCCCTTTTCACTCAATCAAAGAACTCCCCCAAGAAAATATGATTTGGCACTTTATATTAGTGTATTTACAACTGCCACTAGTAGGAAATACTAAGTGGTCTTGATTTCAATGCATTACAAAACCCTCACGGAAAGTATATGCTAAAAATACAACTTTGGCACAATACCTAGAGAAATAAATAGCACCACTGCGATCTACTCAAAAAATAATGCACTTTCAAAAAAAGAATCGCCTCAATACTAGGTCATATGTGAAAGTTATGATCCTCTGAAGTTCCCAAAACAAGAACTGTGCAGTATCACGACTGAGAATCTGCAATTTCTAAAAAATCTCTGCATTAAAATCAAAAAACATCTGCACTAGTGCATAGAGCATGAAAAAATATCCAAAACCAAAAAAGAATTCGTGGGAAACGGAGTCCGTAAGAGCAAGAACAGAGCATTTGAAAACTGCAACTGCCAACGGAGAGGGATCCTGCTGTAACTTTATAAGTGTGTTTCTATAAAATATATGAGCTGCATGCAAAAAATAAAACATACCCACATGGTTTTTTGATGCTGCGAACAAAACCTAGAAGGCATTTTTCTTGATGATGTATAGAAGATGTGCATCCAGTGTAAACATAACGCCTTTAGCTACAAAAATGACCCCGGCAACCAAAAAATGGCATGCAAAGGCTGAATCATCTACCTAAGACAAGCAATGGCATGTTGGAACCTGTAATATTGATTGAAAACACCAAATATGCAAGCTGGTTGTCAAATTGAGCTTGAAACCCCATTTCCACAACTGTGTCTGACAATCTCTGATTTCGGTGAAATGAAAGCCAAATCTAACTTTCTCAAGCCTCCTAGACGCGTTGGAACAACCAAAAATGCTGTCAGTATAACTAGAAATGCTACAATCACCCAGATTTCATAAAACACATGTGCAAACCCCAAAGATAAAAATGTTTTCGTGAAACTTTTCTGATTCTCCAGATCATCTGAAGATGCAAGAGAAGAGCATACTGGGTTTTTTGGAAAACTACAATAAGCTTAATTAGCCCCCCCCCCAATCTCTCAAATAAGGAAACTAAAATCTATCCTTACACATAGAACAACTCTGATACCATGTTAGAATTTAAAAATATTATTAACCCAGAAACTAGTGCAAAAGAATAAATATCTAAACTATGAATGCAAATGATACGAAATCAAAATAGCAACATAGAGTTAGTCTCCAAGAGAGTAATGCAAATGCTAGAAGCAAAATAGCATTAAGAGGATGCAAACGCAAAAGATGCAAAATACAAGCCAGGTAGCATGCTTATATAGACCAAGGAGAGGGAGGAGGTGGCAACACCAACCAATGAGGAGCAACCATCTATCAGACTAAAGATAGCAAAATATCTTCCCAAGATAGCTAATGGATGCTCACATGTAGGAAGGTGACACCTCACGACCACTCACCTAATAAGACATGCTTTATTAACCTAAGCGAGATTAATAGAAGTGTAGAAAAACCTAGGAATATAGGGAAAAATAAATAACCCACTAGGAAATAAAAACCTACACTAACAAAATGCAATTACAAAGCATGGTGCATTGAAAGGAGTTGTAGATCTTTATGATGAAATGCCACCTACTAACAAAGCCACAATTGAGAAGGCCATAGTTATGTGCATGATGGGCTTCAATATAGCCCTAATTGAGATCGTGGGCAAGTACACCTCCTCCAGAAGAGATAGAAACATAGAACTCAGGAGATCAAAGTGAAATGCATATATCCCCTCCGGAGAACACAAATGCAGGTGCAGAACATGACAATTCTCCTCCGGAAGATACAGGGAAGGATGAAGAAAGGAAAGAAGATAACCCTGAGGAAGAACAAGAAGAGAAAGTTCAGGATGAATTAGAGAAAAGCGAGGAGAAGCCAAATGAAACGGATCAGGATGAAATAGAGGAGGAGCAAGATGAGGATGTTAAGGACACCTCTGGGGAGATAGGTCAGAGTTCTTTAGGGTTAGACTCTTTTAAAGACCTATTAGATTTGCAAATGCAGTTTTAACCAGTGGTTACACCACAACTCCTACAAATCCCACTCTTGAAGGGCAAGTTGATTTGGCAAATATCTCACCCCTTCACAAACTTTAGCTTAGAGACATCTTGCATGCCTCTGCAAGAAAGGAGTTCTTGCAAGAAAACCTGAAGAAAACTAGTTTGGTTGAGGATGCTATGAAGGTGATTCAAGAAGGGTTACCAGAGGTAACCATTGATTCTTCTATGCCTCTAGAGCAAAAGCTAAATCTATTCTTCTTGTGTTGAGAAAAAAGCAGAACAAGAGGCATTTAGAAAGATGAATGACAAAAGGTTGGCGGAGATGACTGACAAATGTGCCAATGCACATATTAAACTTAAAAAAAAATTGAAGAAGTTTAAGGAATGCATTGATGAAGCCTCTGCATTATATCTTTTCTACTTGAAATGGCCAAATTCCACCAAGAACATCAAAACTCAGATTGACTCCATTGAGTCACAGAACACCAAAATGGCTGAAATATATGACTTGTCAAAGGACAAGGATGGAGCAACCAGAGCACAAATTGAAAACCTTCATGCACAGATGTCACAGCTTCAATACCAAAGAGAATAGATAAAGAAGTAGTTTGGTCAGCTGAGAGAAGCAATAAATATGAGACTTGCTTCATTATCACAGTTGCTAGGTGAAGCTGAAAATGATTGAGCAGAAGATGAAGACATTTAGTAGTATAAATGAGGTTGAGGACTTATATGTGCAGTTTGAATGCCAAAATCATATCCTTACCTCAGAGAAAGCAAATTGGGCATCTACTCTGACATAACTCAAGGTAATATACAAAGCCATTCTACTTTCTAAATGAGTTTCAAGAGTATTAAATTTTGGATGTCTATAGACTTGCAGAGGATAGTAGTGTCATACTATGTACAAAGCATCTATTTTTTAGGGATTTTCATCTCAAGGGGGGTTCTGTTTGTAAAAAAATCACATTGTAAGGGGGAATTTATACAATTTTGGGATGATATAAGATGTTAGGCCCTTTGTCCTTGATGTCAAAGGGGGAGAAAGAAATATGCATGTAAGGGGGAGTGTTTGAACATCATTTTGGTTTTGCTATCAATGACAAAAGGGGAGATTGTTGGCATCTAGATAAGATTAGTTGTCATTGATTTCAAAAGTATGTGCAAGTAAGATTGGTTGTCATAGTACACATTTCAGAGATAGTCAATATGCAGTAATATTAATTAGCATTGTAGGATGAGAAAGAATGATGATCAACCTATTTTAACATGTTTTCTATATATCTACAATGATATCCTATCATTTTGGAGTACCGTACTTAGAGAAAAATTGTAGAAGGTCAATTAAGGCTTTCACAATGTATATCCTAAGGCAGAGTTAAAGTATCTTGTTCCACTTTCCTCTACAGTTCAAGATTTAGTCTTGCAGTTCAGAAGATAAGTTTATCTAGATATTAACATACTATATCCAAGATTTTAGCTCATTACACCTTTAGCAGAGAAAGTTATAAGTGGTTGTGTTTCAGATTGTGACTTGATAATATAAAGCAATGGTGAAGACCTATTGGAATGCTCTGCATTCCTCCGGAAGAGAAGTTGTGCCCATGCGGTTCTGGGAATATATTTAGAGATGTGTAATGCATGCTTCCTCATAGTATCAGGTGTTCTTATGGTCCGCAAGATCAAATTTCAAGTGACAGAAGTAACACAGATAGTTTCAGATGCAGAAGTACTCTATAGAACACATGTTTTAGTACACGTGGAAGATGGAGAAGGTATAGATCAGCTATATCAGTGTCTGCAAAGATTCTACATGTCTTAATGTATCTCAGGTTTGAACCACATGTAAATCTTTCTTATCTCCTATACCACATAAGGTATATAAGTCGGTTAATGAAGAATTGCATATGACTGCCCTCCGAACTACAGTATACTTGAGTCAAGTCTTTGATTTTCTTCAGAAGTAATAAATAAGGATGTGCGGATCTAGGAATATATGCATAATGATGTATGATTTCCTTCCTAAGAGTTTCAAATGGTTTGGTGTACCACAAGGTGATATCTCAAGTTGTGATGTGTTACAATATGCTCAGAATGCTCTGTCCTCATCAATTTAGTATGTTCCTTGTTTTGCGGATGCATAGAATGATCAGATACTTCAAGTGAATGGTGTATGGATAGTGTTGAGAATATACATGATTAAAATCTTGGTCCACATAATGTTTGTGGATTCTCCCCAGTGGTGTGAAGATGGGCAGTTAGCAGAGGTGGTGTTGGTTGAGCCAACAGCTTGGTTTCCCTCATGTACAAAGGATCTTAATTAGTGGTGTTGATATTGAAGGATGTGTTAAAATGCAATTAACCTTGTTATGCCATGTGAAGTGATCCGCAACTCAAAATATGGTTGTTCCAAGCCAACCCATACAGAATTACACGTTTCATCCTGAGGTCTTTTTGGTGCCAACCTAATTGAGGTTTTAAGTGGTTGCAGAAGATATATATATAGAAGAACAAATTCATTTGTGCAAGAAAGAAGATAATGTAAATGTGATAGAGCAGAATAAGTAGTATGAAGTGTTTGAAGTCAGTATGATGAAGTAATTGTGCAAAAAAGAGGACTGCAACATCAACATAAGTTAGATGCTTCTTTCATAGCAGTTCATAGTTATGTTGTCATTATAATTCTTTGTAAGCAGCGAGCCTTTTCAGGGAGTTGTATCTTCCTTGAGTTGTAGCCCTAAAATAATGTTGTAAACTTTTATAAGCAATTATAATTATATTGTGAGCTAACACTCACCGTGGTTTTTCCCAGTTTTAGGTTTTCCACATAAAAATCTTGGTGTCAATGTGTTGATTAATGTAGTACATGTTTTACATTCTAGTCTCTAAGTAATTTGATTTGTTCTGCAAATAAAGTAGTTAAGTTTTTGTATATATTGATTCACCCCCCCCCCCCCCCCCCGCTCTCAGCATCTTAGTGTGTTCAACAATAATATCATATCCCTGGGTACATAACAAAAATATGAAAAAATATGTATACTCTAAATATCAATGTTAGTAACCTATGTTTAAAAATTATGATTTTAATTTATTTCTAATAAAAGTTACGTGTTATGGAATAAATGTCACTTCTTAAAAATACTATAAAGTATAAAAACAAATTATTAAAAAATGCCTAAAAAATGACACAAATTATTATTTTTAAATATATTTGGAATCTAAACATAAAATGTAAAAAATTACTAGTTTACATCATCTCCAAATTCTTAATTGTTTGCTTGTTATAATTGATTGAAAGTGAAATTGTTGTTAAAAATATTGATTTCAATGTCTCACTTAGGCCAAAAAGTGGGACACACTATTGTGGGATCACCTATACATATAGGAAGAAGAGAGACAAAACCAACCAATGAGAAAAGTAACTCCTACTACCCAAAAATGGTGGGTGTTGCACTCATAAAAGATGTCATTTACCCTTATTATGACCCACTCACTACAACTAAACAAGTTGAATACATAATATCCAAGGAAAATAAAGAACCTACACTAACACCCCTTTAAGTGTAGCTTAGGTGGGTGAGAAACATGGATCCTAGTAAATGAACCCTAATGAGGTACCTATGTACTAATAGACACCCCCAAGAGAAGAAGCCCGCCAAAGAAGAGAGATAGAAGACCCCCAGATAGATAGAAAAGACCCCCTCAAAGTAGAGAGAAAGGAAGGATTAAGTATCCCCCTAAAGAAGTAACCTCTTGCACCCCCTAACAAATCATGTAAATGAAGAAACTTACTTTCTGTGAAGGGTTTAGTGAAGATGCCGACAATTTGCTCGAAAGTCAGGTCGTATCAAAGATCAATGACTAGTCCATGAATAAGCTCCCAAATGTAGTGCATGTGAACCTCTATGTGCTTGGTCAGCCAACGATAGACCAAATTTTATGAAATATGTATGACACTCTATTTTGTCATCAAATATGACTGATGGTCATTTGAATTGGATACCAAACTCGGTGAGAATATGTTGAAGCCATATGACCTCAATGGTGGCATTAATAGCCCCTCAATACTCAGCCTCAATGAAAGATAGAGCAATAGTAGATTATTTCTTGCTCGACCAACAAATAGGACCTAAACCAAGTGATAAGCTATAATCTTAAATGGACTTGTGAACCTAAGAATTACTTGCCCAATTTGAATTTATATACCCCACCAAGTCAATATCAATGCCTACTACATAGTGAATCCTAAAACTATGAGTATTCTAAATGTAGTGGAGAATCTATTTAGTTTTCTTCTAGTGTAGCTCATGGGGCTCCTTAATAAACTAAGAGACCATGCCCATAGCATATGAAATATCAGGCCTTTTATGAGTTAGATGAATGAGGCTTCCAACAAGTTGTTGATACAAGGTATCATCAACCAAAGGTGAAGAGCACTTAGCCTCAAGTTTGACTCCAAAAAGAAATGGAGTCAAAGTAGGTTTGCATTCAACCATGTGAAACCACAAGAGAAAATCAAGAGTATACTTGGATTATGCAATAGGAATTCAAAAAGTAGATCGAGATATATTTGAATCCTAAGACAATAATGCAACAAGCCCAAGTTAGTCATCAAAAACCTATCATGAAGGGAAATTTTCACTATCTTAATGGATGAAGAAGAACTTCCCATGACATCAACATATAGAAATAAAATGAGAAGATAATTATCCTACTGTAGAATGTGGACATTCATATCTAAATGACAATAAGAAAACTCAATTGTGAGAAGGAATCCATCTTGGCATACCAAGCCTAAGGGGCATGGTTCAAGCCATAGATAGATTTCCTAAGTCTACAAGCCAAGGAAGAGTCGTGTAAAAAACCTTGTGGTTGCTCCATGTATATCTCTTCCTCCTCAAGGTCTCCATAAAGAAAAACACTCTTTACATCCATTTGGTGAACTTCCCAACAACATGTTGTAGCAATAACAAGGGTTAGTCAGATAGAGTTCATCTTTGTAAGTAGTGTAAAGGTATCAAAGCAATCAATGTCAAGAACCTAGAAAAACCCCTTTGCAACTAATCATTCCTTGAACTTATACACTAAGACATTGTTGGTAAATAAATTTGTTGGTATGATATTTTGTTGCAAACAACTTGACTCGTCTAATGGACAATGACAAAGTTTACAATAGTTCTAGAGAAACCACTATTGGGTTAGTGATTTTCCTTTGGATTTGAGAGAGGTAGCTCCCTCATATGATGGGTTTTAATTTTTTGGGTTATTCTTTTAACTATAAAGTAGGAAAGGCGTACAAAATTAAAACAAAATAAAAGAAGGGAAATTGTAGGAATGGTTGATATGAGGCTAAAAATCTAGTCTTTTTGGGAATGAGAATAAGAAGTTTTTAGAATAAAGAAGGAATAGACATGAAGATTTATTCCCTAAAAGATTGTTTTAAAAGAAAATATATGCAACTAGGGTTTGAAAGAAGGAATGCTATCTAAAATGAGAAAGATTTATCCACTTAGGGTTTTTAGATTGATAGATCAAAAAATAACCTATTAGTTCATCCACAATTGCATATAGGATAAATGTGCATATTGAATAAAAATAATTGTATTGACCACATGACAGAAAATATTTAAAAAAATTGTAAGTTTAACATAAGAAAAATGTGTAGTATAATGACACAACATAGGCTCATAGACCAACAATGTTCTTCTTTATTTAATTCCAACAAAAGAGCTCTACATACTCTTGAGGTTTCTACCCAATGTAATAGAATAAAAAGTCCTTTCTTTACAAATTAGCCTTGTATAAATAGGCTTTCCTCTTCTAACTATTTTATAGCCAACTTTTAGTCTATAACTTAACAATACTTAAAGTAAGTCATTACTTTTCTAACCAAGTTATAATCATAAAGTTCATTTTTTAAGTCATATTAAATTTGCAATTTGATAAAACAATAAAAGAAAATAGAGACAAGTCTTCAACTCTACTAGGTTGAATCTTGCTCCTTTAAGGCTTCAAACTTTGGTGATTGTGACTGCTCTGGAGATGATTTGGCTTTGTAAACTCTAAGTTTCTTGATAGTTGATGCAATCAACTTGACACCTGGTATAATGGTGTTAAGTAGGCATAATTTATAAGTTGCTAGAGTTTCATTTATATCTTCCGTTTGCTTGAGAAAATCTAGAATATCCTTTTTGCAACCATTTAAGGAAGACAATATAGTATCAAGTTTCCTCATAGTGTTGATATTCACGGTCTCCTTATTGAACAACTCTTTTGTGATCATATCTTTAAAAAATTTCTTGATTGTGTGAATATCCACTAATTCAATTTTATCTTCTCCAAGGATATCAGTATCAAAAGATAAACAATCAGATCTGATATTGAATTTTATTTGATTGCATAGCTTGTAAAGCTTCTTCAATTTAGTTATTGTTTATTTCAAAATTAACAATTTTAATTCCACACCTTTGTATCAAGAAATAGTATCATATTCATTAGCTTTATTAATGACCTTTTTAGAGATTAATAAATTGACATCAACTTTGGCCATTTCTTGCAAGTCCCTTGTGACTCCTTTCGATATCCAACATCTTCCTTCTTTCCCATAATAATCTCAAAATCTAATTCCTTTTTCTTTTCATCAACTTTTTAATACAATTTTACTACCTCTTCTATGAAGTTCAAGACATCAAGGGTAATTTGCTCAACATTAAACTCAGTTACTCTGTTGTAAGCCTAATATATGTTGATTTTCTCTATAGTCTCCTTGCTTATATCTCCCAAGGTTGAGCTAGTAGAAGTTGATGATGATATCATTAGGGGTTGATTAGATGTATCGACAACATATTTGATGTAGGAGGTCAATACACATAGCTACTCTTCCAATTGTTCCCTAGTCTTTTTCTCCTTTTTTATTCATTTTACCAACTTAAGTTGTGGATATTACCTTCATGTGTGGTTGGGCCAAGATCAACTTGAAAGATTCTATAATTAGCTTCTGTCATATCCTCTTTATTCTTATTCATAGTAGGCTTTGCAACTTCTACATATTGAACACCAGAACAAGAATCAACCATCAACCTAGAAGTAGTATGGGCCTTCTTCAGTTGAGGAGTCATTTGTAGTAGTTTTGCTACAACTTTGAACCCAAGATCAATAACCTCTATATGTTTTCTCTTTTTGGTAATCATCTCCTTTAGCCATGGCAACAAGATACTTTTTTGGGGCTAGAAGAGGAGATAATTAGGGGAAGGGTGACCTTTGGGACATTGTTGGCCCCTATGAGATCTAGTGGTGGAGAGGAAGGAGGAGACTTTCATGGTGATGGTGGGTGGATGGTTGAATGTAGATGTGAAGGAGGGATTTTAGACAAAGAAAGATTAATATAAAAAATAGGAGGTTGTTGGCTATAATCTACAGGTACTTATGAATCAACCTAGGTGCTTTGCTTGGTGGGATATGGTGACCTATTTATCTCAAGTTTCTTCCCAGGCTTTGCATCTCCTTCTGCATAGGTGTTCTTCAAGTCAATCCCTTTCTTAGGGTCTTCCTCATCACTGCCTCTAGCACGACACTTGTTATGGACCTCATAGAATACATTACTATGAAATGTTGGGTCCCAGATTGCCCACTCTACTTATCACTATGCCTTTTATTCCTTGGAGTACCATGTGGCTTTATGGAAATATGCTCAACAATCTTTGCATCTAACCACTTCTTGGTCTTTTGGATGACAAAAGAAGACCTTTCTCTGATATCCTTCATTTCTTTATTAACCTAATTAATAGGTGTAAGGTATTGCAATTGTAGAGTAGATGTGAAAATTTGGTACACCATATCACAATCATCATCTTCAATGCCCATGGTGTCCCACCCAAGATTGAAGGATTTAATTTGTTCAATTTTCATTCTCATCCAATCTCTCTTTTTGACTTCAAAATCATTCTCACAATCTACCAAATCATCCTCCAATTGAGTTGAATGAATATATCTTGGCCCAAGATTTAAGTTATCTCTGAGATAGTTCTTATTGTCAAAGGGAAACCTTGCTATGTAATAAAAGTACATATTGAATTTGGTTAGAGATCTCTTGATGTTCTGAGCATTTGAGGATGAATGGCAAGTGTAATAAATTAGACCCATAGGAAAGGGATACCCAATTTTCTTCCTTTCTTTACATCTCTTGTTGACTGCTCCCATTTGCCTGCACACCTTAATAAGAATGAGGTGATCACTTACATAGTGAGGTAGCTTATATGAATGGTCTTCAAACTACCAATCCTGATGTATGTGAATCTCGGAAACTATATGAGAATAACTCCCAAATTGAGTGATTAGGTTAGCTACCTCATGAGAGAACTTAAGTCCTACATTTCCATCTAATTCTCTTACCGTCAACATAGTGAAAGCATCATTCACTCTTCTAAGATTGTTATTTCTAACCTTCAATTGTAATTGGGGATAATAGTTAGAAATCTACATAGTATTATCATACACTCCATATAACTACAATTGTCTACATAATATTATTGAATACACTCCCTATGACTGTAACCTAGGCCATGCTTTCATACTCACAATTGTGTAGAATATGTATGAAGACATTTAGAAATGTTGGGTAGATTAGAAGTTCACTAATTGATTGTGCAAATTATCGCTTATTAGTTTATCCCAATTGTTAAATTGTGATTGATAACAAATTACCATATTAAATTCTCACAGTCGTACTCGAAGGAACTTGTTTCCTTATTTCACATTACTCTATCGAGTAGGGTGATCATATTTGAGATGTCTTTGTTGAAATGAGACTATTATAAATTCTTTGGAATTTGGGACTTGCCTTTTTTAGGCACCTTTAGCCAATATTTTGCAATGTTAAGAAGAAAGTGTCCTCTTAAAAGAATCATCCCTCTTGTACTAAATTCATGTCTACAAATTCATCTCTTTGAGGAAGCTTGAAGGTAATGCTGAGAGAGGGACCATCCGGTTTTGCTATCAATTGGTCATCTACATTTCTAAACTCTCTGGTGTCTGGCTTATAATGTTTGACACATGCTAGGACTGAATTTATGCATTGAACAGAGGTTGAAAAACTACTAGCATGGGCTAGACAACTTGAGAATGTGGCTTTTGCAATAGGGTTTCTAGTATTTTATTGCATCTGGTTCCAAAATTATTCTAGACTTATGTGCCCTAGATTACTATCTCTCACCTTTGATAGTGAACTATCTAGAATTACAATGTGCTCATACCCTTGGTACTCATACTTAATCTTGGGGTTTTAATAGTAACTAGAATAAGTGAGCTAGAATTTCTAACAATTTTTGGTGGATGAGCAAAGCAAGAAGTTTACGTTCAAGTAGGTAATTGCATGAATAGGAAAAGTTCATGAAACAAATGTATTTAAAACTTTAAAGGAGGACAATATGTAGCATAGAGCATGCTAAAACTTAGGTTTGAATGTGTGGAAGGTATTGCAACAATCTCAATGCATATATGTTTGGCCTACCTGAGAAATGTAGACTCAAATTGATGGAAAAAAACTCTATTGATAACTGCATAAAACTATGGCAATGGTGTGCATTTGGTTGGGCAGCAAGTTTGTAGAACTCCTCCATCATTTGAAAGCTTTGTGGTTGCAAATGAGCCTATGAGAACCCTTTTATACTTTATATTTTGACTTGTTAGCATTTTCAAGCTTCTTCGAACTATGTCAATGATTTAGAGGGTTCATGAACTTTTAACATATGCCACCACTTCCTTTAGTTTTGTCTCAATAGTAGCTTCCAATGATAAGTTATAACTTTGTTGGGTTTTCAAGAAATTCTGAGCTCGCCGACACTCCTCACTGAAGCTTCTTGTCAAAGTTTTTGAAAACTTTTAAACCTTTTCAACAATTTGTGAGGTTCGCAAACCATTAAAGTTGCCAACGAATCTTTGAATGTGAATTTTTTCTTTCACTTCTCTTAGAGGCTTGTCGGTATATCAAATATTTTGAGAACCCTCAAACTTGCCAACCTTACCTTTTTTAAAGGATTGAACTTTTTGATTGGAGATAATTTGGGCTTTATGTGAACTTTGTCAATGATTTTAATAGTTTGAGAACCATGAAAATTACCAACGCCTTTCTTTTGTCGGTATTTTATAAGTTTTCTATACCATAAAAAGAGAAACAAGTTAAAGAGAACACTTTGTCAGGAACTTAGAAAGTTTGAGAACTAGGAAAATGCCAACAAAGGTTTGAAAAGGGGCTTTGTTGGGGTTTCAGGAGATTCACAAACTCATGAAAATGTTGATAGGTTAGAGAAAACTTAAAGAGCTGACAAAGAAAGAGAAAGACTTAGAGAACTTGAAACTTATGGAAGATTTTGAATTTTTTGCACACCAAGAATTGATAATGATTGACTCAACATGGCATAATGAGACTTAGAGAAAATTGTGGGAAACACCCATCTATTGCAAATTTGTCTAATAGATCCACTTGCATCAAATAAGTTTCCTTCCCTTATGAAGGGGGAAAAGATCCCAAGTGTGGGTCCTAACCAAGGAACAACACTCCTCCTACATGGTTGCATCCCACTTGGGAATCCAAGATGCCTCCCAAAAATATCAATTAGCTGAATTAGAAGTTATCACTAGCAAATTAATTGTCGATGATTGACAAGCGGTGGTATGTACCTTATAGGCAAGATTACTTTAATTGATTGTCATTTTATTCGTGTTTCAAACAATAGACAAGTTACTAGGAGATGTATCTCATGTAAGAGTCACTCAATAGACTCAAGAGACGCCCAGGATCACTTGCAACCAGAACAACCTTCCACAACAAGAGAGAAGCAATAACAAATCTATATTGCCAAAGAATGATAATGATGCATACAAGATACAATATATAAGACATACAATATATGACCCACACATAATGTACAATGAAAGACCTTGCTTATATAGACAAGGTTGAGACCTAGGACAACATGTGATCATGACAAGTGTTTTAATCCTATAACATGAGACACAAATATTAAATACCCTAAGTAAACTTAACTAGACCAGTGTGAATAGGACCTAATATGGAACCAGTTAGGTAATATACCCTATTCACATCAACATACCATGCTTTAATACTAAAACTAGAATGAGTGCACAATAGAGACAAAATTGGTTGAATAAGCTTTTATCTTCAAAAAAATAAAAAATCACGTGACTTTAGTGTGTATTTGTGGAATAATTAATGATTAGAGAGGTTGGGTCATTACACAAGTTGCACAACCTAAAATCAATAAGCATAAGAGACTTGATATGTACATGCCTTCTAATGTTCCTTATCAATAGTAAAATATTCATGTACCAAGAAAGAAAGAATATATCAAACAATAATAAAAGAAGGTTATGAAAGAAGAAAAAGTAACATGAGTGCTTGAATTTCATGTGCAAAGGCTATATAGAAACCAAATCAAGAACTCGTGGTGCATCAAAAGTCTATCTTTCCACCACAAGTTAAAAACAAGAAAGGGTAAGAAAAGGACTACCTAGTATTATACATCTTGATCACCTATTTGTACTTAACATGAAGAAACACGTAATTCATAAGGCAAGCCAATAAGAGCAACAAACAAGAGAACAAGAAAATAAATTAGATGATTATTTTTGGGATGAAGACGATCTATTTGATAAGCCATAATTTATGGTGTAAAAGGGGACACCTAAGAAGTTTGTTCAATGATTTATAAGCACCACTATAGCATATATCTACATAGGTTAGATATCATCCCTTTTACCATTTTGATTTTTCTATTTGTTTTTGTAAACACCTAAAAATGTCTTCACCACTTAACCGACCTCCGACATCACTAACATCACCTATTACCCTTCCAATTAATTAATTAATTTTTTATTTAATTAATTATTCATCCCAACACCTGATTATTCATCATTTTCCCCTTTTAATTGAATTAATTTAATTAATTCAATAGTTCCCCATTTACTAGCATTAGCCCAATTAATTAAATAAATGTGCAAATATTTATTTGATTAATTCATCCATTCCATAATACCTAATTAATTAAATAAATCATGTTTATTTAATTAATTTAACGTACTAATCAACCTATCCCTACCCTAGTTGATTAAATACTTATTATTTAATTAGCTAGTCTAACCTACATGCCCCTAGACCTAGGATTAAGTAAATTAAACATTATTTAATTAATCCTAATCCTCAATTAACCCATCCACTAATTTACCACAACCATTTTAATTAGGCTAATCACCTTGATTAGTTTGGTCAAACCTTGTTTAACACTCCTCCCCACATCCCACAAATAAAAAATTGATATCTATGCCACAAATCAATTTTTTATACACACTTGTCATAAACCTCATTAATAATCTCTTACACCCCTTACACATGTCATAACCCATTAATGGGAGCTCTTCCCAAAATAAATTTTAATTCATTTCTAATCCTCCTCTCTTCCCCATGTGAATTTTTAATTCACATCTAATCCATCTCACCCAACCTTATTTAATTCACTTCTCTTCCCAAGATGAATTAAAAAAATATCTTTATTCTCATTCCTTCATTTCCTAAGATTGAATCTAAGCCCTCCACCTCACATTCATCCTCATCCATTGATATCTCAAATGAATCTCAACCCTTGGATCAAATCCTCCTCCAAAAAGCCTATAAATAGAGCCTCTTCCAAGCCATTTTATCATCCACAATTTGAGTATTGTTATCATGCCAAAATCTCTCTATCCTCTATCATTGTAAGCTAGGATTCTAGTGATTTGCACATTAGTTTGAGAGTATTTCACATAAGAATCATGGGTAAAGCAAGAGCTTAAGGGTGTAAGGCTCTCCACCTTAGCAAGGAGTTTTGGATCTCATCTTGAAGGTATAACTAGTCATTTTATGCATTCTATTTAGTGTTTTATCTTCATTTGATTTCCTTAACCTCATTTGGCATGCCCGGTGGGACCCACAAGGTCCAAACTAACATTTTGAGTGAGTTTTTGGTGTTTTAAGATGTGTTTTGTAGGTTCGGCACTAAATACCCTCTATTTGGCACCATTTCCTCGCGCAAGCGGCGCCATTTTTGCATATCGTGGCGCCATTTCCAACTGTATTGGCGCCTTTTCTGCACGACACTTTGACTAGCATTTGTCTCATAGCTTAGATTTTTAATAGATTTTTTGAACACTTTAAAGGCTTTTTTGAGATAACTTGCTCTCTATTTTTATAGAAAAGTCAATGAAAGAGGGGGAGATAATGTCGAAAGTTTTAGCATAACTCTTATGTTTTTCCCTCACTCATTTGATTTGACTAACACTTTTTGAGGTGTTTTAATCTAACTTGAGGGTGTTTAAAAGCTATAATAAGCCTTTTTATAATATTTTGGATCAGTATTTGCACTTATCCATCTTTTTTCCAGCCTCTTTTGAAGTACTGCATCATTTTGGCGCTATCTATGCCCAGATCGACACTATCAGTCTAACAGACAAGGTAAACGGAAGCAAAAAATACATTGTGGCACCATTTCTCGCTCTAGTAGCGCTTTCCTGTCCTGTAACACCATTTGTCCCTTTTGTGGCACCATTTGTCTATAATCATCAATAGTAGTTATCTCTCGGTTAGTGTGGTGCCATTTCTAAAATATGTAGCGCCTTTTGTAATTATAGCGCCATTTGTGTATTCTGTAGTGCCATACTCTGTAACAGTTAGAAGATAGTGATTTTTCTATCTGTAGCGCAATTTAGGGCTTATGTAGCACCATTTTACTGTTATGTGGCGCCTTCTCACTCTGTTTTGGCACTATTTTCTGTGTTGACATTAAAATTTGTGTAGGGTATTGACTGTGTTCTGCAGGTCAAAAATGTTTGTCCAAGACATTAAAATTAGACTATTAACATTGTTTATAGGATTTTATTAGCCTAGAAACACTTCATTTTGGTGCACTAAAAAGAACATTGCTTGCTTAGCCTAGAAAACATTTGGATTTGGTGCATAAAATAGACCTTATTTGCAAACAATCATAGGCACATTTCATTTTGGGCTTTAAAAAGAACATAGCTTTTGTGTGACATGTCTTGTGTGCTTGCACATTTGTGTTACCCAAGGGATGAATCAAAGTATCCTCTCCCCTCGCCTTCAAAAGGATCTTGGGTGAAGAGAAATGGTTCTACTCTCTTTTTCTTTTTAGGAGTGGGCCTGCTCTTGAGACACATCCGCAAGGAGAACTCATTTGCGACCCCAAGCAGTACTTTCATTCAGTCTGCTATATAAATAAGGATAAGGCAAAATCCAAGTCCAAATCGGTATAAGCACTTACCATACGGTGCTAGCTCGAAAGGAAGTCGTACTTGTGTGTATGAAACTCCTAGTAGAGCTAGTTAAAACCTTAAGTGGTTTACTGGATGCTTGTAATGTGTTGATCCGCTGAATGTTCCCCCACTACGAACCTTTATTTTAGTAGCCAAAATCCTTCTATTTGTTGGCACAGGAGGTTGGACCTCTGAAGTCGTCCCACGTTCTCGCGATTCAAAGTAGAGATAGCAAATTCCTTGTGAATTCAAAGTTTGGTGTGCCCAAGAAGTGTGTGCCATGCAACGGGGAGCCAGTGCCACTAAACTTCTAAGCTATCTGCTCTAAATAAGTGCGACTGGAGTAATCCAAGTGGGAATCCAACAAATATTATCCTTTGCTCACCTTAGGTTGTACAAGTGCTTGATAAATTTTCACATTTTCACAACAAAACCTTTAGCCATTGTGTTCTCTTGTTTGAAGTGTTTACATACTTGCTAAGAAAAACATCATTTACAATTATCCAAAAAAAATGTTCTAAGTCATTGAACCATCCTTCAAACATTTGACATTTCCCAAGGAATCACGATCATTTGACCTTCAAAAGGCCAAAATTTGACATCAAAAACCCATTTTTACCAAAATTTGCCATTCACTGCCTTATTTTGAAATATTCCCTATGACAGTTGTAGCGCCATTTTCTAGATCTTTGGCACCATTACTCACTATTGTGGCGCCTTATCCTTGAGTTTCGGCTCTATTTTCAAAACAGCTAGCACACGTGCCTAGAAAACTATTTTGTGACCTTTGAAATCTGCACAACCATAATCCACAACCACCTTGCCCAAAATCCATCAAGAAAACACCCCCCAACCATTTTGACTCAAAAATTTTATCCACATTCCCATTTGGACCTTAGAGAATAATCATTTTCATTATTGGACCCTTCACACATCAAGCTATTAAACCCAACCATAACCCATCCCCTTCCATAATCTTATCCATTTGATTTTTACTTTTGGACCTTAATTCATCATCCAACAATTTCATCCCAATTTCATTCATCTATCCTAAATCCAAAAACATCCAAAAAATCTCACAAATCAAAAACTCAATCAATTATATCCCAAATCAACCTTTGAGCTAAAAAACTTGATCTAGATTTTATCTTTTCACATCCTATTTTGCTTGTTGGTCATTAGTCTACCTTCAAGTAGAATAATCATCCCTTTTTACTTAGGGTCATAAGTCTACCTTGAGAAAGAAGAAACATCTAATTTACAACATCCAAAAAAAAATCTAGACCTATTTGAACTCACTTGTTGATTGGAACATCCTTCTAAACATCATCAAAATCTATCTTCCAAAACATCTAAATCACCTAAGGTTTTCCTTAGTTGAGGCATCATCCAACCCATCCCAAAATCTTTCTCACTAAATCATCTTTCCAAACCATTCCATTTTTCACCCATTTGGTCCAAAATTTTTGAAGATCAATATCCTTGACATTTATCACCCTTAGGTTGCCACCTTTTGAGATTTATTCCCTAAAGGTCTAAACCTATAATCAAAATCATACCGTAACCTCATCTATCCTTGGATTTAGATTTTAGGGATTATATTCTCTTGAATCTACATCTTTGTTCCCCTTCATCACCACATATCCTTGGGTCCAACTCCACAAGTGTGCCTCGGCTTAACACCAACACCATAGCCTTTATGAACAAACTATTCTCTAGGCAACCTCATAACACTTCCAATGTTCCCATCAATAATCCCTCATCCAATTACACATATGTAATTCCACCTATTTCCCAAGCACCCATTACCTCCTCCACTTAAACATCGCAACAAAACCCTAATCAAAATCAAATGCCACCCCACGTTCTACAACAACTTCACGCTTATCAACAATACCTCACTCAACTAAACCAAAATCAAAACCTCGTCTCACAAAACCAAAACCTCATCTCACAAAACCAAATTTTGCCTCACCTCCAACAACTCATCCAAAATCAATAAACATACTTCCTGCAACCACCCCCAACACAAGATTTAACGAGCGTTGTGCAAACATTAATCCAAAAGGTGGACAACATGCAGCAAGGAAACAATCAAAAGTAATATTCTTTTGAGGATATTTGCCCTTACCCATTTGATAGGACATTATACATGCCCCCCTTTCCCAAAAATTTTGAAACGCCCAAATTTGACAAATACAAAGGAAAGGGAGACCCTAGAGAACACCTTAGGGAGTTCTATATCACTTGCCTAGATGTCTCATATGATGATACTTATTTGATGAAACTCTTTTCTTGAGCTCGTGGAGAAGTTTGTAAACCATTTCTCCTATAATTTTGAACATGAAATATCAATGACGGATCTTTGCAATACCAAACAAAAGAACAGAGAATCCTTCACTACCTTTTTGCAAAGATGGAGAGACTTGGCAAGCAAACTCCCTTGGCCTATCCCTGAAAAACAACTAGTCACCATGTTTGTGGCTAACCTTAGTCAAGAAATAGGTTTTCATTTGTAAATACAATGTGCATCGACCTTTGAAGAGGTTATTAACAAGGGAACTACCATTGAAAGAGCCCTCATCACCAAGGGCTCCATAAAACTTTATACCTATGACAACAAGAACAACAACAACAATAACAAGGTTAATAACAACACCCCAAACACAAACAAAAACACGCAATCAAATGATAAACCTTGCTTTTGGGGAAAGAGTAAAAACACCCTCAATGATGGCGTCATCAATGTGAAGGCCATTCAACATGTACAAAATCAAGCACCGCCAAGCACATCCATCGCAAATAATGTCAATGTCCCCAAGGGACCACCCAAACAAAATAATAATCCCAAGAGGAAATTCACACCTTTAGGGGAACCTATTGAAGATGTCTTGGATAAACTTGTAAAGGCAGACATGATCACACTACCCCTATTAGACCTTACAGTGAGGATCAATTCAAGCCCGCTTGGTTTGATGAGAATCTCTTTTGTGAGTATCATCACGTGAATGAACATAAACGTCAAACTGCATGAAGCTAAAGCATAATATTCAAGATCTTATCAATAGGGGTGACATAACGCTTGATGAACCACCAAAACAATCACCGAATGCCAATCTAGGAGCTTACAAGGATCTCCTACCCGACCACAATAAAGGAAAAGCATCCTCATCCAACCAAGCTTACCATGTGGTACCACCCCCGTTTCTTTTGACTCCATTGTGGGTCAAATAGAAGAATCTTCTAACCACATCAACACCATCACCATTCGAGCAAAAGCACCCGATTGTGCCGTCACTACCTGCTGCGGCTGTGTCTCCATCCACAGGGCACCCACCAACGATCAACCATCCACATCCACATCTACCAACCCACCATCCATTCACAAATACAACCTCCTAGATCATCTAGGTAAAACCCCTGCACAAATATCCATCCTTGAATTGCTCCACACATCACCCCTTCACAAAGAAATCCTCGACAAAGCTTTAATGGAAACCCAAGTCCCCACCAACCTAAATGTTGATCAATTCCAAGCCATGGTGGGCCATATCGCTTCACCTCATCGTCTCACCTTCTTTGAAAAAGATCTTCTCGCCTCTGACGACCCACACAATGATGCCTTGCACATTAAAGTCCACATCCACAAGCATATCATAAAAAGAGTCTTAATAGATGGTGGCTCTGGCCTAAACCTATGCACTCTTAAATTGTTAAAACATTTGGGATACTCTGATGTGGTTGTGGACACAAGTGAATGCATAACCATTAAGGGGTATGAAGATACCGAGAGACTATCTAAAGGCACCATCAAACTCCATATCCAAGTGGGGTAGAAAATCTTGGAGACCAAATTTCAGGTGCTTGATCTTGACCTTCCTTACAACATTCTCCTTAGTTGACCATGGATCCATGCCATGCAAGCCATTCCTTCCACATTTCACCAATGCTTGAAATTCTCTCACAATGGCACATAAGTTACTATCTATGCCGATCCCCATCCTTTCCAATATTGCAGCTTCTTGGAAGGACACGATCTCACCTTCTGCCCATACAACAATGACATTAAGAAATCTGCCTTGGAGAAGAAGCACCTCCTTGATCAGGATGTTCTCAAAGACATATCTTCATGGTTATACAAAGATGAAGAAGCAGAGCAAGAAGCCCCTGTTATCCTAGCTGAAATCTATGGCAAGGGTCTTGAGATTATTAAGTATATGGGTTATAAAGGACAAGGCAGTATAGGCCTTCATGAGCAAGGGATTGTAGAGCTAATTCAAGCAACGAGAAACCCACGTCTTCATGGATTAGGTTATGGGAAACAAGAATCAATCCTTGCTAATGGTGAATGTATCTTAGGTGAAGTTGCTAACGTCGCCCCTACGGTCGATAACATCAATGAAGCAAACCATCAAGACTCCTTTAGTGATTTCACTGAATTCTTCGAAACCTCCGTATACACCATCTATACCTTAACCACCACTCCGTCTGACTCCCATGACCTACCTCTTGTATACCCTTAGCTTATAGATTGGGACCAATAAGGACCTCCCATCCTGGATGTGGCAGAAAATGATGAGGCAATAGCAGAAATGATGGGGCTCAAAGATCACTTCCCCCTTGGAGACCACAGAGCTGGATATATCATGGAACTCGACACATCCGCCTACTTTGGAGAAACCATCCATGTTCTTAGTCACAAATACATAAAAATAAAACCAACACCCCTAGTGAAAACCACTCCGTGGCAATTTTAGGTGAGGAAAAAATCAAAATAAAGGATGTATCACCTAGTGAAAACCTCCATGAGGCGCTAGGAGATGAGAGTATGGGCCTTCCTGAAATAGATGAAGTATATCCAAACACATCACCTATCCTAGTGGAACCATCGCAGGAAATGAACCTTGGAACAGAAGAAACACCAAAAATCACATTCAAAGCAGAGTCCCTTACAGTAACAAAACAAGAGAACTTCCTAGCCTTCTTTAAGCAAAGAAGCCGTAATTTCACATGGACCTATGCTGATATGCTAGGACTAGATCTTGCCTTGGTTTTTCATCACCTTACAGTACGTCTTGATGCAAAACCTGTGAAACAAAAGCTAAGGAATATGAATCCTCAAATTGCACTCCAAGTCAAAGGAAAACTTAAGAAACTCGTAGATGTGGGGTTTATCTGACCAATAGATTACTTTGAATGGGTGTCTAATATTGTACCTATAGCCAAAGTCACTGGGGGCATCTGGTGCTGCACACATTTCAGAGATCTCAACAAATCTTGCCCTAAAGATGACTTTCCACTACCCAACATTGACATCATAGTGGATCTCACGGTAGGCCATGAGATGTTGTCTCTGATGGATGGTTTCTCAAGGTACAATCAAATCAAGATCGCAGAGGAAGATCAACATAAAACATCCTTCATATGCCCATGGGGGATATACTGTTGGGTTGTGATGACTTTTGGCTTGAAAAATGTAGGTGCAACATATCAACGGGCAATGACGGTCATCTTCCACGACCTCTTCCACCACATAATGGAAGACTATGTAGATGATCTGCTAGGAAAATCTAAAACCAGAGAGGAGCACTTGAATGTGTTGGCCAAGATCTTTGACAGGTTGGAACAATACAATGTGCGGCTGAATCTGAAAAAATGTGTCTTTGGGGTCACTTCTGAGAAACTCTTAGGATACATAGTGTCAAGAAGAGGAATCAAAGTAGATCCTGCCAAAGTAAAGGCTATAACAGAGATGCCTACCCAGAAGACACTTAATAGCTATGAAGTCTACAAGGAAAGCTTTAATCTATACGACGGTTCATAGCACAACATGCCGACAAGTGTCAGCCATTTTAGCATCTCCTTCGCAAGAACACAGCCTTTGTGTGGGACAATTAGTGTCAGAATGCTTTTGAACATTTCAAAAAGTACCTCGCTAACCCACCTGTCCTTATTCCACCAAAATAAGAAGAACCCCTCCTCTTGTATATTTCAACAACAGAAATAGCTATAGGGGCCTTGTTGGCGCAACATGACGAACAAGGAAAAGAAAGAGCCATTTATTATATTAGTCATACCTTGGTGTCCTATGAGCTAAATTATACTCCAATTGAACGAGCATGCCTAGTTGTCATCTTCACCTCACAAAAGTTGAGACACTACATGCTTAATCACAAGACTAAACTCATTGCCAAGATCGATCCACTGAAATATCTACTAACTAGAGCCGCCCTTACCAGAAGAATGGCTAAGTGGGTAATGATCCTAAGTGAGTTTGATATTGAATACACAAAGAGAAAATCCATTAAAGGACATGTCGTCGTTGATCAATTAGTTGAGGAACCCATTCCTACAGAGCAACCCACACTTGCAGAGTTTCCTAATGAGTCTATACTGACCATAACACCAACAATAGAATCATGGAAAATGTGCTTTGATGGATCTTACACGCATCAAGGTTCGGGGCCAGGCATTCTGTTTGTTACCCCTTAAGGAGACACCATCCCCAAATCATACAAAATTACATTTCCATGTATAAACAATGTTGCAAAATATGAGGCTCTTATCACAAGACTCCGCATGGCGATTCAGTGGAAGATCAAGAAGCTGGTAATCTATGGAGATTCCCAATTGGTCATCTGATAGGTGAACAATGAATACAAGACTAAAGATGACAAGTTCTTGCCTTATAAAAGGATGGTAGACAACTTCAAGGATTACTTTGACGATACCCATTTTGAACAGATTCCAAGGTTAAATAACAAAGTAGCAGATGCCATGGCCACATTAGGATCATAGGTGGACATGAAAAAAGACAACAAGAAATGTGAGTTCCTGATCAAAGAACTCCCCATACTGGCTTATGATGTTCCACAGTTAGAACTAGTGTGTGACATTGTTGGTCCCCTATCCCCCTGGTATCAAGAAACATACACGTATCTTCATGACAACATCATCCCACCCAACCTTTCATTCTCCCAATGAAAAAGCTTTATCCACCGAGCCTCACTTTACCCTTATAGGAGACACCCTCTACAAAAGGATTCTTGATGGTACACGTTTATGATGTCTCGACTCTAGGGAAGCTGAAGTGGCCTTACAAGAGGTACATGAAGGCATTTGTGGGGCACACTCGAGTGGACCTACCCTAGCCAAGAAGATCTTAAGATCAGGATACTACTGGCCGACCATGGAGTGAGACGCTTACAAGTTCGTGAAGAAATGCTTGCCATGTCAGCAACATGGGGACCTCATCCATGCACCATCGCAAGAACTGCAGCCAATAACAACTCCATGGCCTTTTTCAGTGGG
Source organism: Cunninghamia lanceolata (assembly GCA_027924645.1). Lineage (NCBI taxonomy): Eukaryota > Viridiplantae > Streptophyta > Pinopsida > Cupressales > Cupressaceae > Cunninghamia > Cunninghamia lanceolata. The sequence continues at coordinate 9,813,000 of BSBN01000726.1, read as the reverse complement.
GACTCGAACTTGTAGGTAAGATTCACCCTTCATCATCCAATGGTCATAAGTTCGTCATCACCGCCATCGAATACTTCACCAAGTGGGTTGAAGCAATTCCACTTACTTTCACCATAGGCATTCAAATATCCAAATTCATCCTCCACTACATAACATGCCGATACGACATCCCACATTCCATCATCACAGATAATGGGAAACCATTTAAGAACTAGGAAGTCTGCACTTTGTGTGAGAAATTCCAGATCCAACACCACTTCTCCACACCTTATTACCCTCAAGGTAACGGTCAAGCTGAAGCTTCTAACAAAACCATCCTACGCATTTTGAAGAAGATTGTTAATGAAGCTGGCCGTGACTAGCACCTCCAACTCAATCCCGCCTTATGGGCCTATCACACAAGTATCTACACACCTACTGGAGCCACCCCATATTCCCTAGTATTCAGTTCCAAAGCCATCTTACCTATTGAGGTCAAGCTCCCATCACTCGGGGTTTCATTATAAAACATAATCACTGATGAAGAGTATCGAGTTGCAAGGCTACATGAGTTAGAACTATTGGATGAGAAATGCCTAGATGCACTCAACCATCTGCAAGCATACCAAAATCGCCTACGAAGAAGCTATAACAAAAAGATCAAGAACCACAAGTTTGAAGTAGGCGACCTTGTCCTCGTGGAAAATCAGAAAAATTTGCAGGAGCGCACCAAAAAGGGAAAATTTGAGCCCAATTGGTTGGGACCTTATGTTATCAGAACCAACTATGGATCAGGGGCATATCAGCTTGCAAAACCTGAGGGGCAGCCTCTGGATGAACCCATGAATATTCTGCATTTGAAGAGGTACTATGCATAACTCATCAAGTATCCCAAAGAAAAAATACAAAAAAATCAAAAAATACAAAAAAATCAAAAAATAGAAAAATTCAAAAAAATTGAAAAATCAAGAAAAACCTGACTGCAATAAAGCCATCCAATGGTCAAAATCACTTCGGTGATGCCTTGGATAAGTACCACGGTGAAAACCTATCTTAGGCGCCATGTGTAGTGGCCAGTTCCACCATCTAATAAGTCCTCTTTCCGTCATAACAATCCATATTCCACACATCCCATGGCTTGGAATTCTGAAACACAAAATCCTCTCACCCACCCCGCATCATCCCACCCAAAGCTAATCCATGGAACGAAGATCCTTGTAGGCTTCTTCTGTACAGCTAAAATCCAAAAATCCCCAAAACAACAAAAAATACAAAAACATTAAAAAAAATCCCAAAAATACAAAAAAATAAAAAAAATAGAAAATCTAAAAAATCCCCAAAATACAAAAAAAATAATTAGAAAAAGCTGAAAAATACAAAAATACCCCCACATCATCATCTTGCATATCATATCCCACATCATCACATCCATCCCAAACCATTCCCACATCATCAATTCTTGCCAGAACTACATATTCATCTCGCCCGCATCTTGAAACTGCCTTGATCCTGTGGACACAGGGTATGTAGGTAGTCTAGAATACGAAGGAAGTATCCAGTACTCAGGTACATAAGATGCACCCATCCAACCCGTTTGGATGGTCCCTACTTATTGAGCTTGTTAGATTCAACAAATGATACACATGCTAGGTATACACCCGAAACATCACATTTCATGTAAAAGTTATCAATTAACACACCAACTATAATCATCACACATGGCATGCCTATCCTTTTGCCCATCTTCCAGAATTTATCCAACAAAATCCAAATGATTTGCGTCCTAGGATATATCGTTCCTACAATGGACATAATCCATCATCCTATCAACACTTATCTTGGCAAGAGAATACAATGGCTATTTGTGCCTTTTTCAGTTGCTCTTTTTGATTCTTGATTTTTATCTTCTTGTCTCGTTCTAGGTCACTTCCAAAGCTACCTTGATCTCATTATATCATGGTAAGTGGCAGGCAACACCTAGAATAGACATGGTCATTGTTTCTGTATGTTGTGCTTGTGGGTTGATTTCATTACAACAAGAATAGTATTCATATCTTGAAGCTAGGGTCAGTTCTAGCATAGTGCATCCCATTTGCATATACATGTATTCATACCTTCTATGTACTATGAGAACTTATGTTATGAGTCCCCTTCCCTCATCTAGGCAAGGTTATACTACCTTGGGCATGCATAAAATCAACATATTGTTTGTGAGTCTAGTCCATGCAAATGTGGGATAAACATCGTCACTTAGGTCCTTTCATACCTTCGTGAAATATATCCTCCTTTGCTATAATAAATCTAGAATTGCTCTCAATAGTCTAATGCCTAGCTCACTTCATCTTCTCCCACTCAATAGAAATACTATACCTAGCTCACTTCATCTTCTCCCACTCATCCAACCATATTATCTGGGCTTAGAATTTTTAAAAGCCCCACCCCCCTATCCATCCACTCCCCCCCACTCCTAACTAACAGCCCCCCTCTCACTTACCCCTTAACCCATTCAACCATCCTAACACATCCAAAGCAAAAGCCCCTCCAATGACGTGGTGTCCAAATAACCTAACATCCCCTAAACCACCCTCACAACTGCCTTTTCCTCCCAACCCATAACCATTCCCCTCCCTAACATACCCCCCACCACCTAGCCCCATCACCTAGGGTTTTAAAAAGAACATAACATGTGTCATGATTTGACCACTTCGTAAATCATTGCATTAGGTCATTAGTTGCATTATCTTAATCACCTAATCATCATTCACACTATTTAACCATTATATTTCCATTTCATTTCATTTTTGCATTCATAATATATGTGTATTAATTTGAGCATATATTTCTATTTCATTTCATTTTTTGCATCCATAATAAATGTTTATTAATCTGAGCATTTATCCACATCATAGTCCATAATCATAACATGCATCAACATTATCACATCATAATACATAAAAAACATAAGCAAAGCATAAATCATCACATCACAATACATGATCCATCACCATCATAAACATAACATATATATCATCATAATCCATAAACACAACATAAAAACATCCATCAGTATCCATCTCATCCATAGCATAAACATCACACCATCACATAGTGCATCATAATGAAATCATAAGAACCACATGCATAGATCATGATATCATAACAAAACATCCATCCACATGCCAAAAGAATCATAACAGATATCATAAACATCAAAAAATCCTTACAACCATTAATATGTGAATTACACCACTATATGGACGACATGAGGCAGCCATCTCGACAAGTACCACCAGTGTAATCATTGATCATTTCATCATGTAATGCAACATAAATAAAATCATCCATCACATGAGCATATAATGCATAAAACCATCACATACAAACATCACATCATAAGTGCATCCATAACATAAATCATAAAAACATACAACAAATCATAAGCATCATCAACATCATCAGCATGAATCATCATATATCATCAAATGTCATCATCATACATCACCGCAAAATAATGTACATCACTCAAAATCATACAAGTCATGATATAAAACTGCTTCTAAGGGCTCAAAATACATCAAAGCACATCAACCTTGGGCTGATGATCCCCTGCCTGACTCTGTGGGTGACCCTGGTTGTGGTTGCTGCTGCTGTATGGGTGGCTATTGGCGTACCACTGGTAGACGTGCCAGAGGCTGCTGAACCGACTGGATAGACCGCCTGGATCTATGAGACTCTGACATCTTGGATCCACTACGCTAGTTGTAGCTAGGCATCTGCTGACCCTCGGGTACTATAGAGCAATATGCTCCATAGTAGTACTCAACCTATCTCCCCTCCTCATGGAGCTGACTCTTTGACTGTTGCATCTATTCCTGTAGTTGTGTGATCTAAGCCTGAAACTATGTAAAAACTGGACCCATCCCAATACCAGCCACCACCCCCTGCAGACTCACCACCTGTACCTCCGCCTGCTGGGCCCTAGCCTACATTGCCTATCGCAGCGCTCTCTCTGAGTCCCGCTCACCTGTCAGGGTAGCCACCTTTGCCTGTGCCCCCTGAGCCTGGCCCTGTGCCAACTGCGCCTATAGTGCACTAATCTGGCCACTTGACCCATATGCTCTATCTAGCAATGCAGCTGCCCCACGAAGTTGTACAAGCTCCTGCTATTGTCTCTGCACAGTGTCCTCCGAGATAGCCAACTGGCCTTAGAGAGTTTCCACCTCCTCCTCATCATCCACGTGAGTATGCTTGCGTGATGTGCATCCTCTCAGGGCTAGCTCTGATCCTACCACTAAGCTATCTGCCTCTGCTATACTAATCCCAAGAAATATCATAGTAGCCACGGGAATGTCCTATTGATACGTCTGCTCCCTCACCTGGGGCTCATCTGTCTATTGTGTTGGGGCACCCCTAGGTCCCTACTGCTATGGCACTACTCGTGGGGGTGGCATTAGTCCCCTATCCTCTCCCTGCACCCGCTGAGCGGGTGGTCTCTGCCTAGGACCCTGCTGCCGAGGTTCTCGTTGCCCCGACACCTACCCTACATGTACCTGCTGTACAGGTATCTATTGTTGTGGCTGTTGTGGTTGATGTGGCTGCTGCTGCTATGAGGCCCGCTGCCTAGGCCTCACCACCTACTGACCCCCTGCCCTGACTATGCAAGAACCTGTGCCTAAGGCACTACCTGTTACTGTCCTTGTTGCTATCCCTGCTATGGTACCTGTAGTGGTGGTATCACCTGCCGTCTACCTCTGCCTCGCCCTCTAGCTGTCATCACCTACTCATAGGCTACTACGGCCAGCATCCCCATGGGATCATCATCATCCCCCTCTACCTCCTCAATCACTATCTCCTCCTCCACTTTGTCTCTCTCCCCCTCCGCCTCTACGATCATATCAGGATCCTCAGTTGGATCCATCATACTGGTCAGCCACCATGTCAACCACCATTGATCATACGCGGGCGTGGTCCCTGCATCTACCATCCTGCTCCCCTAATCCCACTGCTGGGGCTGTAATGTTGCAAAGTCAGCCATTGCCACCTATGGCGCTATGGCTGGTGGCCATCTCACATCTTGCAGTGTCCACGCAAATACTGCCATCCCCTAAGGAATATCCTGTCGTAAGCCAAACCAACGCATAACCCATGATGGAAGATACATGTCAATGGTGTGGTCACCCTGACCCATCAGATAACACGGCTGGAAGGTATAAGGCATATATACATGATCATCTGGCCATGGCTCTACTCCAATATACAGCCGCCATGTAACCTGAATTAGATCATCTAGCACATGCCTCCAATAATGTAACTATCTAATATGAGAGTACTCAGCGGGCTACTAATATAAAAACACATAGGCCTCGAACTGCCATCAATAGTATCCTCCCCGTGACCTTGTGATCGCAATATGCTCAAAGGTCCACACATACAGTAGTGTGACCCCCGCTGATAATGTCGAATCATAGTGATAGACCGCAGTATGCATCTCATGATACAACTATGCCAACATGCATGGCCCCCATGCATAGACCGTCTCATCTCGCACCATCCCCTCTATCATCTCCCCCACCCCACTGGAAAGCCTCTAGGTCGCCGATCCGGCATCACCACGCCTCCAATCAATGCACACAAGAACAAGGTGAAGTGATCTGCACCCACTCCCAAAGTATGCTCATAGCTCATCTCTTGTCTGTCCTTTGACAACTCTGGTTGGCCTGGGGCAAATGCTCTGCCTAAGGCTACCCATCCCCTCCTCATATGATATACCACTCGAGCTACGTGAATCGGTAGCTTGAGGATGTGATAAACATCCTCAAGAGTGATGGTAATCTCCCCTGTCGGGAGGAGAAATGAACACGTCTCAAGCCGAAACCACTCCACAATAGCTATAATTAACACCCTATGTGCTCGCAAGATAGGCATGTTTGATACTGTTAGCAACCCCAATCTCGCTAATCGAGCCCGTGTGGCTCCATCAAACCCATCTAATAATTACATCACGACAAGGATGCATCGCTTCCGTGATCCCACAATGAATGATACAGTCACCTGCATCCACCAAATGTGAGTCAAAAAACTTACACTTTCTTCAAAATCAGCTATTCAACACTGATTTTCCCTTTTTCTGTAGCTAAATTTCATTTAGCGCCAATCTACTTCGCCATTGCGCTAATCCTTAGGATGGCGCTACCATTTTGCAAAATGGCGCCATTCCAGAGAATGGCACCGCTCCTTCTCAAAAGGGCATCATTCTAGAGAATGGCGCCGCTCCATATTCATTTGGTGCCACTTCGGTGCACCCCCTGAGATGACCACATTTTGGGCACCATTTTACTAAATAGTGCCACTATCCAACATGGCACTAATCGACATGATGGCGCCACATCCATGGGTGACGCTAATCGACATGATGGTGTCACCAAATCCCCTTTTCGCGCCAAAGCATGCCTAAAACCCTATGGTGCAATATAGTGCCAATCCGCTTGATTGCACCAAAGTTTTTAACTTTAGCACCAAGACGCCCCATATTCATCATGCGGATGGTGCCATTGCAGACAGTGGCACCAATCCGTCCCAATTTTGCCCCAATCAGTCTCCCGATGGTGTCAAACCCTAAAAAACCCAATTTCTAAAAGCAATAAATGTTATAAAATTGAAAAAAAAATGACAAAGCTAGGGTGGTTGACCTACCTGGTTGCCAGCCTCTACTGATCTCCCGTAAGAATGGACTCGCTCGGATAAGTGCTCAAACCGCAGGAAGAGTGGGGTAGGGTTCACCATTGTCTACTCTTTCATCCAAGTGGCTCAATGAGTGCAAATGTGGCACTTTAGGGCCCACTTTTTCTATTTATATAAAGCCATGTCATCCTCCAACACACTTTTTCCTCCCTAGGGTGCAGATCATAACCTTTTTAACCCATTTTTCTTCCTGTCAACCTACTTTTCCATCCTCTATCCATTTTTCCCCTTCATTTCTTCCTTTCAAGAGCTCGCCTAATTTTTTTTTTTTTTTTTCACCCAACCTCTTGAGGGGGCATCCCTCACCTATTTCATTCCTTCCTGGCAGCTGGGGCATTTTTCTTTGAGTTGATGCCATTTCTCTGCTAGGTCATGACGCCACGTCAAAGGGAGTAAATGTAGACACCTAAAAATGTCTTCACCACTTAACCGATCTTCGACATCACTAACATCACCTATTACCCTTCCAATTAATTAATTAAATTTTTATTTAATTAATTATTCATCCCAACACCTGATTATTCATCATTTTCCCCTTTTAATTGAATTAATTTAATTAATTCAATAGTTCCCCATTACTAACATTAGCCCAATTAATTAAATAAATGTGCAAATATTTATTTGATTAATTCATCCATTCCATAATACCTAATTAATTAAATAAATCATGTTTATTTAATTAATTCAACCTACTAATCAACCTATCCCTACCCTAGTTGATTAAATACTTATTATTTAATTAGCTAGTCTAACCTACATGCCCCTAGACCTAGGATTAAGTAAATTAAATATTATTTAATTAATCCTAGTCCTTAATTAACCCATCCACTAATTTACTACAACTATTTTAATTAGGCTAATCACCTTGATTAGTTTGGTCAAACCTTGTTTAACACTCCTCTCCACATCCCACAAATAAAAAATTGATATCTATGCCACATAAATCAATTTTTATACACACTTGTCATAAACCTCATTAATATTTTCTTACACCCCTTACACATGTCATAACCCATTAATGGGAGCTCTTCCCAAAATGAATTTTTAATTCATTTCTAATCCTCCTCTCTTCCCCATGCGAATTTTTAATTCACATCTAATCCATCTCACCCAACCTCATTTAATTCACTTCTCTTCCCAAGATGAATTAAAAAAATATCTTTATTCTCATTCCTCCATTTCCTAAGATTGAATCTAAGCCCTCCACCTCACATTCATCCTCATCCATTGATCTCTCAAATGAATCTCAACCCTTAGATCAAATCCTCCTCCAAAAAGCCTATAAATAGAGCCTCTCCCAAGCCATTTTATCATCCACAATTTGAGTATTGTTATCATGCCAAAATCTCTCCATCCTCTATCATTGTGAGCTAGGATTCTAGTGATTTGCACATTAGTTTGAGAGCATTTCACATAGGAATCATGGGTAAAGCAAGAGCTTAAGGGTGCAAGGCTCTCCACCTTAGCAAGGAGTTTTGGATCTCATCTTGAAGGTATAACTAGTCATTTTATGCATTCTATTTAGTGTTTTATCTTCATTTTGATTTCCTTAACATCAGTTTTTAAGCCATGGCATTTTTTTATTATGCCTTGATTGTTGTGTTTTGCATGCTCATTTCACCTTCTATATTTGTTTACATGATTATTTTCCTCTACTTGGGGGCATTTTGGTTTATATTTTCCTTGCTTCACTTATATTTCCTCTTTATGCCTATGCTTGACTTACCTTTGCCCATGTTTTTGTCTCCCACTTTGGTTGCCCACTTCCTCTATTTTCCCTATTTTACCATTTTTCTTTTTCATGTTGCTTTCCCATTTTCGCTTTTTGCATCCCATTATATGCTTATGAATATGCTTATTCCCTAGTTCTTGATATTTGCTTATTTCCTATTGGTCTTGTATTGTTACATCATGCTTATTAGAGATTATACATTGAGACTACATTGATACATCATGTATATTGAGCCTACATTGATACATCATGCTAAACTTAGAGATTATACATTGAGTGTACATCAATACACAATGCTTCTTAGAGTTTACACATTGATCCTACATTGATACATCACACTTTCAAGAGCTACTTGTTGAGCTTATCATGTTACACCACTCTTCTATAACTAATATTTTGATCCTACATTGCCATATCGTACTTTTAGAGTTACCTTTACTTTAGAGGCACCATGCCTTCCTACATCAAATTTGGGCTTACCATGCTACATCATTACATTTGGGGGCATCATGTCTTCCCTGTAAAGTACGCATTCTAAAATAATAATTACTAAAGTAAATAATCCACTTATTTACATTAACTCAAATAAAAAGATAGATCTTCTATATATATCAACAATAATGTCATTACATCTTGCAAATCCACGTGCCATAACTAGGTGTTAGCACTATAAAAGAATATAAAATGTACATCTTAGGCTCTCATGCCATAAGTCATCTCAAAGAATAAATAAGGTACAATACAAGTAAGGAATGATAAACTGAATCACTATCGTCGACCGCCACTAACCCACATGGTCTTTGCAAGCCGAGAGATAGGAACATGGCCTAGGCACTTTTTTGCCCAACCATGAAGCAATTACACTTCCCTAGAATCCTTCATGACAGGAAGGATACCCGACACTGCACGAAACACCTAGCAAACTAAAAACAACTGGCAGGAGGGAATACCTAATGCAACCTGATGTCTAAATGCATATCTAACTAGAATGCAATATCTCACAGTCAAGATGTAGCAGAGAAACATATTAATAAAGTTTTTCTAGACAATCTTTTCATCTATTTCAATGAACATGGCTTGGCCCAAGCACTTATACAAGTAACGATCAAACCCTAAAAAGAGGAAAGGCCTTCTTTGTTTACCCACATTCGGCACCCTAGACCGAAATTAACCCAACACACATAGCAAGAAAAATATACTAACTCCAATGTCTCAACAATCAGTAACACAAGCATCATGAACTTTTACTAGTCACTCATTTGCAAAATTTAACGTAAAACACTTCATTCTCTCAATAAGGTGATTGCATAGAATACATAACGAACTTCAAGTTGACAACTTATTTTCAGATACATTAGTTATTTTAAGAATTCTTATATATATATATATATATATATTGGATAGATTCATCTCTTATTTGCACACTAAAACCTCAATGAGCTTAATTAATTACTCAAAATCAGTGTTCAAATCTAAACCAAAGGAGGTAGAATCTTGAAATAAAATGGGTATGCATTCAGTTGTAAGTTCATAAGAAAAAACTATTTTGTATATATATATATATATATATATATATATATAGAGAGAGAGAGAGAGAGAGAGAGAGAGAGAGAGAGAGAGAGAGAGAGAGAGTCAATCATTTTCAGTAGGTTAGAGATAAGACACCAGCCCTTAAAAACAAACAGACTAGTCAAAATTGCATCAGGCATGCGTGACACAACTACATAGGGCCAATGAAATTCATAAGGCTACAAAAATCAAGGTTAAGGTCGCTCAACTATAGGCTGACACATCTCAAAATAAATAGGTGAATCAACTTCTGAAGAACTATGATATATGTGGAAGGTTGACAAAACTCAGAAGAGGTTGACAAGGAATCTTACAAGGCTGTTGGTAATAAAGATTGCAAACTGCTGAGGAATGAAAAAGCCCATTTGAAACTAACATAAGAGCTATTGAAAATTTTAAACAAGCCGATGAAAGGCCAATTACCTTACACAGAAGGTGACTACATTAACAATGACAAATAATCATGATAGAAAGGTCGTAAGAAACAATTAAAGGACACTAAAGAATATTCAAAGGCTGAAATAATATAGGTCTTAATAGATCAAGAGAAGAAATAAGTCGTTGAAGTCATTAAAAGCCGCTGAAAGTTTCAAAACATGAAGAGCAAGTCCAAAACAACGAAACAGAGGTCGATTACTATTAAAAATAGGCCGATCAAATCGGTGAAAAAGGCCAATCAAACAAGAGCCCGAAAGACACTAAAGTAAGGTCAACTTAAATTGACAAAGGCCAATCTCTTATACGAAGGTCAAACAATTTTAAAAATAAATCAGGCTAAGTCTATAGCAGAAGAAAAGGTCTTAACAGGCTGCCAAAACTAAACCACTGGCCATTTAAGCATCACACGGACTGAAGGATGAGAAAAGAGGCACTCAATAATAATAAGACAGGCAAGATGAAGTTAAACGCAAACTGTCCCATCTCCATAGAGGCCAAAAATATTACAAAAGGTTTATAAAGATAAAATCTTGGACATTACGAACCCTCAGCAGCCAGTTTGTATAAAAGCTCATAATGATAAGAGTAAAGAAGGACGATAGCAAAAGATCTATTGGGAGAGCAGGTTTAAATCAAGACAAGGCCGCTAATTTTTATGAGAGCAGACCATTTACCAAAGATTTGAGCAAGTAAAACATAGTAAATAAGAAAAATACTCGGTTCGAAGGTTCTTTGAGCTTTGATCCTCTGATGTTTCTCCCTTTATTTTTTGTTGTTCTTGTGCCAAAGAATTGCAACTTCCTTCAATGCTTCTTCTCTCTGTGTGTTGTGTTTCCTTTTCTTTCCTCCCTCCGAGAATGCCTCTGTGTCCTTTTCCTTATGTATTCCCTTGTTTTTATAAATTGTTGCCTCTAAAAATGGCGTGACATAATTAAAACTTAGAGTATTCTCTTTATGTTGACTCCACTTTTGAGTGTATGGCACATGGTGCCTTTGCCTTAATTTGCATGCTCTATATATATATATATATATATAAACTTACAAAACTAAGATATACATTTATTTTATCTTACCAATATATCCAAATATATCCATATATGTCTATACACACACACATATACTTCTATTATTTAATTCAATATGTGTGTGTGTGTGTAAACTAATCCATTTTCAAAATAGGACCAATAGTTTCACTTAATCCTCAATTACATAACAACTACTACAATTCAAAAGAACATGTTTAGAATCAAAGTTGCCTAATTAATTCAAAATACCATCAATTACCATTGGAAAGCCAAGGTCAAGAACTCAAACAATACTACACAACTACACAACAATGAGTAACAACCAATCAAGAATGCAAGATAATAAAATGTAGTATGAACTACGTGTGTGTGTAGGCATCAGGGTTTCCTCTTGCCAATTCTTTTAGGTGGCTAGGGTGTTTCTACCTCAGCCATGTTCCCGTCTTCGACATGTCCCTACATTCAGTCACACTCAAACTTGCATCAATAGGTTAGTCCCACTAATCATAGCCGAAGCAAAACATAAATCTATAATTATACACATTTCAATCCATCATTATAACCATGCTCAAATATATGCATTCATAAAATCACGACAATTTACCTTTTTATGCACACACAATTTACCCAACAGTAAAACAATCAAAGTAATAACCAATAGTTCAAATTATATCTGAATCAAAAAGGTTGGGATGTGACATCCTTCCCCACTAGGAAGAGACATCATCTCGATGTCTTATTACACAAAACTGAAATAATAATGTATCTCACTACTACTATCAATGTTTCAATAAAGTATCATCAAATCAAATAACAGTATCTCAACTATGCAAAACTAAAAGAAACTCTACTAAATCCTCAAGTGAGGGAAAGATCCATCTATCTGCTCAGCATCCTCCCATGTGGTACTATCCACTGAATATTGGTCCCACTAGACCTTATACTGCACAATATCCTTGTTATGCAACTTAACGTCGCGTCTCTCCAAAATTTGAGTTGGCTCCATGAGCACCACTCCTGGATCTTGTACCTGTAAAGGATACCAATCAAGTAGCATCAAGATGATAAGGCTTAAGTAAAGACACATGAAAAACATTATGGATTCAGGTAAGAGCAAGTGGTAGAGCAAGTCTATAAGCAATAAGATTAATCACTTCCAGCACATCAAATGGTCCTACGAATCTAGGATCAACTTTGGATGATTTGCCAAACGAAACTGAACTCTTCTGAGACTTGACCCTCAAAAAGACTTTGTCTCCTACTAAAAACTGTTTGAACATCCTATTCCTATCTGCATAACTCTTTTGTCAATCTGAAGCTTGCTTTAGTTTCTCTTTGATCAACCTCATCTGATCATCCATTTCCCTTAGCATATCTGGTCCAATCACAATTATGTCTTCTACCTTGTCCCAACTGATGGGTGTGCGACACTTACGCCCATAAAGATCTTCGAAAGGTGCCATCCTTAAAGATGCATGATATGAATTATTGTAAGCGAACTCCACCAATGGAATGTATTCCTCCCATTTATACTGTTGATCCATACAATACATCCTAAGAAGGTCTTCAACTACTTGATTAACTCTTTTTGCCTGACCATCAATCTAAGGATGATACGCCAAACTGAAATTCAATTTAGTTCCCAAAGCTGCATTCAACATTGTCGAAAACCTAGAGGCTGTGTGAGTGTCTCGATCTGAAATTATCATCTCCGGCACTCCATGCAATCAAAAGATTTACTGGACAAACTTCTTAGCTAAGATCAATGAACCATCCGAAAGATTCCTTGGGATGAAATGTGCTACCTTTGTCAACTTGTCCACAATTACCAAGATTACATCATGCTGTTTGTTGGACATTGGCAATCCCTGAATGAAATCCATACTAATCACTTGCCACTTATGTTTTGGTACACTATGCGGGTACAAAATTCATGTTGGATGCACATGCTCAGCCTTGACTAGTTGGCATTCCAAGCAGCAAGACATAAAATCTGTTACATCTTTCTTAAGTCTAGGCCAAAAATACAAAGGTCTTAATCCTTCTACCACATTAGTCACTCCAGGGTGCCCTGAATATAGTGCGTTGTGGATCTCTTCAAGAACTTTCTCAATTCCCCTGAGTCTAGAATATACATCTTACCTTTATATCATAAAATTCCATCCGAATCAACCACATATCCATCAAATTGATGATCTAATGGATCTTCTTCTAAAGCTTGTTTTACTCTAGAATAGTGTTCATCCCTTTGCAAATTCTGAATTACTTATTGTCTCAAATTTGATCTAGTAGTAACCATTGTTGCTAGATGTCTTCTTTTGCTAAGAGCATCTCCCACTCTATTCTCTTTTCCTTTAATGTACTCTATCCCAAAATCATACTCACTAAGAAACTCTAGCTATATCCTCTGATGTGCATTAAGATTAGGATGAGTAAAAATATACTTGAGCCCTAAATGATCTATCTTCAACTCGAAGGACTTTCCCAAGAGATAATTCCTCCACATCTGAAGTGCATGAATTATGGCTGCTAACTCTAATTCGTGTGACGCATAATTTAGCTCATATTGCTTCAACTTCCTTGACTCATAAGTGACCACTTGGTCATTCTGCATTAACACTCCTCCTACACCTTCTCCTAATGCATCGATTATCACCGTGAAATGACCATTAGGATCAGGTATAGTCAAAATAGGAGTTGTAGTGAGCTTTTCCTTCAGCACTTGGAAAGCTTGCTCACATCTTTCTATCCATTCAAACCTTTTCCCTTTCTTCTGAAGTGAGGTGATCGGTGCTGCTATTGTAGAGAATCCTTCCACAAACTTCATGTATTATCCTGCAAGTCCCATGAAACTTTGAACTTCTATCACATTATGAGGTGTAAGCCATTCCATTATTGCCTTAATCTTTTCTGGATCTACTACAATCCCTTCAGCTGAGATTACATGACCTAGATAGTGCATCTTGTCTTGATAGAAAGTACACTTGGATAGCTTACCAAAGAGTTTATGCTCTCTTAAGTGTTGTAACACTATCCTCAAATGCTTTTCATGCTCCTCAACTGCTTTTGAACAAATCAAGATATCATCAAGAAAGATTAGCACAAAGTCATCCAAGAAATCACCGAATACATTGTTCATCAAATTCATGAAAGCTGCAGGAGCATTAGTCAACCTGAATGGCACCATTTTGAATTCGTAGTGAGCATAACAAGTCTTGAAAGATGTCTTCAAGATGTCTTCATCCTTAATCCGCAACTAGTGATAGCTAGATCTAAGGTCTATCTTAAAGAACGCAATAGCCCCTTCATTTGATCAAAGAGCTCATCTATTCTCGAAAGTGGGTACTTGTTATTTATAGTTGCCTTATTAAGCATTCTATAATCAATACATAAATGCAAATTCTCATCCTTCTTCTTCACAAAGATGATTGGTGTGCCTCATGACGACATGCTAGGTCTTATGAACCCTTGGTTCAACAACTCCTGCAATTGTGCTTTTAGTTGATACAACTTTGTAGTGGTCATCCTATATGGTTCCTTAGATGGAGGCTCCGTCCCTAGTAGAAAATCAATTGAGAAGTCAAACTCCCTCTTCGGTGGCAACTTTGTTAACTCCACAAGAAACACATCTTGGAATTCCCTTAGGATAGGGTAGTCATTAAGTACTAGTTCCATATTATCAAGATCTTTTACTTGGACAACATAAATGGAACATCCTTTCCTTTTGGATTTCTTTAACTACATATCCAAAATTTGCCTAAGTTCTAGGGGTCTCTTAGAACCATAAATCTCAACATGATTCCCTAGGTCATCCAAACATTTCACAACCTTATCCTCGCAGTTCACAATTGATTTATATTCAGCTAACCAATTGATTCCCAGTATCACATCATAAGACCCTAAAGGTGCTACGTAAAGATTGACTTGAGTCTGAAAACTCAGAAGGTCTAACTCACTGCAAGCAAGACAAGAATCTACCCTCTTTTCTACCCAGTTTCCATACTAAACCATCCACGAGTTTTCCATGTGTCCAGGTCTAACAGATAACTTTGAAACTACTCTAGGATCTACAAAGCATTTAGTTGGTCCATTATCAATTAATATAGAAACAAGTTGTCCATAGAGCTTACCTGGAAACTGAATTAGTGTTGCATGGAAGTCAGCTTGCCGATTGTCCACAGCTGCATGAATCTAGTGTTGAGGTGCTCCCTGCTGATTCTTATCTCTTTGCCTTGCTAATCTCTGAGGACAAGTGTTGGTGTAGTGCTCTCCTCTGTATACATAGCATCTGCCATGAGGTGCTCTTGTTCCTTCTAACCTATCCCTTTGGTTATTGTTGCCGTTATTGTTATTATTGTTGAAGTTACCTCTTTTGTTACCTCCATTTTGATTTCCACCATTTCTAGATCCTGAGAGTTGTTACCTCTTTTCAAGTTTCAAATCTATCAATTGTTGTTGCCTTGATTGTTGTTATTATGATTGTTTTTATTATTATTATGATTGTTCTAGGATTTCTTATTCTCAAACCTTGCATCTCTAAACTTGTGATAATTCGCTGCTTGCTACAACTTCTATTCCTGTTTTATGCTTTTTCAAAGACTTCATCCATAGTTAAGGGATTATGGATGTTCACATATGCTCCAATATGAGGTCTTAAACCCATGATGAACTTCCTAATCTTGAATCTCTCATCCATTTGATATTGCGGTACATATTTGAGCAAATGAGAGAACCTTTCCCAATATTGGGTTATCGACATACCTCCTTGTACCAAATTTTGGAACTCCATCATCTTCTTGTCAAACAAGAGTTGTGGTAACCACCTCTTTCTGAAAAGTTGTAGAAAGAGCTCCCATGTTATTTCTCCTGGTAACAATTTTTTCTCCGCCTTCTCATTATCCCACCATGTAGCTACTTCTCCAGTAAGTTGATAAGAACCCCACATTGCCTTAGTCTCATTAGAAAGGTTGCGAAGAACAAAGTATTTTTTGATCTCAATAATCTAGGGTTTTGCTCCATCGTCGATGGTTCTACCATCAAATTTAGGTGGGGATACCTTCTTGAGGTCTTTACCTAACTCCTCCGCATCCTTCCACGATTATTCGCATTCCCTTTATTCTCTAGGTTCCGCACCTCATCCCTCTGGTTCTCATTTCCTTGATTTTCATTTTAATTTTCATTCTGGTTTTCCCCTCCTCGATTTCCTCTGATTTCTTGTTCTAAATTATCCATCCTAGCTCTTTGTTGATTCAGGAGGTCAAGGATTTGATCCAACCTCTCATTCTATCCATTGCTTGATCCATTGTGGTTGGTGTTTCTTGTGTCCATTCTAACTGATTAAATCAATCTGCATCAAGATTCACATCTTAATGTAATAGACAAAGGCCCTAGTGTCAAACCTAGAGCTCTGAAGCCAAATGTAAAGTACACATTCTAAAACAATAACTACTAGAGTAAATAATCCACTTATTTACATTAAATAAATAAAAGATAGATCTTTTATATATATATATATATATATATATATATATATATATATATATATCAACAATAATGTCATTACATCTTACAAATCCACATGCCTTAACTAGGTGTTAGCACTATAAAAGAATATACAATGTACATTTCAGGCTCTCATGCCATAAGTCATTTCAAAGAATAACTAAGGTACAATAATCACGTACAATACAAGTAAGGAATGATAAACTGAATCACTATCGCCAACTGCCACTAACCCACATGGTCATCCACAAGCCAAGAGACGGGAACATGGCACAGGTGCTTTTCTGCCCAACCACGAAACAATTACACTTCCTCAAAATCCTTCATGACACGAAGGATACCCGACCCTGCATGAAACGCCTAGCAACCTGGAAACAATTGGCAAGAGGGAACACCCGATGCAACCTAATATCTAAATGCATATCTAACTAGAATGCAATATCTCACAGTTAGGATGTGGCAGAGAAACATATTAATAAAATTTTGCTAGACAATATTTTCATCTATTTCAATGAACATGGCTTGGCCCAAGCACTTATACAAGTAGCGGTAAAATCCTAAAAAGAGGAAAAGCCTTCTCTATTTACCCACATTCGGCATCCTAGCCCGAAAGTAACCCAACACACATAGCAAGAAAAATATACTAACCCGAATGTCTCAACAATCAATAACATAAGTATCATGAACTTTTACTAGTCACTCATTTGCAAAATTTAACGTAAAACACTTCATTCTCTCAATAAGGTGATTGCATAGAATACATAACGAACTTAATGCAAGTTGTCAACTTATTTTCAGATACCTTAGTTATTTTAAGAATTCTCATACATATATATGATATTGGATAGATTCATCTCTTATTTTCACACTAAAGCCTCAATGAGCTTAGTCAGTTACTCAAAATCAATGTTTAGATCTAAACCAAAGAAGGTAGAATCTTGAAATAAACTTGGTATGCATTTAGTTGTAAGTTCACAAGAAAAAGCAATTTTGTATATATAAAGAGTCAATCAAATGTTTTAGTAGGTTAGAGATAAGACACCAACCCTTAAAAACAAACAGGCTAGTCAAAACTGCATTAGGCATGCGTGACTCAACTACATAGGGCTGATGAAATTCATAAGGCCGTAGAAATCAAGGTTAAGGCCGCTCAACTACAGGCTGACACATCTCAAAAGAAATAGGTGAATCAACTTCTGAAGGTCGATGATACATGTGGAAGGCCAACAAAACTGAGAAGAGATTGATAAGGAATCTTATAAGGCCATTGGCAATAAAGATTGTAGACTGTTGAGAAATGAGAAAGCCCATTTGAAACTAACATAAGAGTTGTTGAAAAGTTTAAATAGGCCGATGAAAGGTTGATTACCTTACACAGAGGGCGACTACATTAATAGAGGCTGATAATCACAATAGAAACGCCGTAGGAAACAATTAAAGGAGACTAAAGAATATTCAAAGGCCGAAATAATATAGACCATAATAGATCAAGATAAGAAATAAGTCGTTGAAGTCATTAAAAGCCGCTGAATGTTTCAAAACATGAAGATCAAGTTCAAAACAATGAAACAGAGGTTGATTACTGTTAAAAACAGGTCGATCAAATCGGTGAAAAAGGCCAATCAAACATGAAGGAGCCCGAAAGACACTAAAGTAAGGTCAACTTAAATGGACAAAGGCCGATCTCTTATATGAAGGCCGAGCCGTTTTAAAAATAAATCGGGTTGAGTCTATAGCAGAAGAAAAGGTCTTAACAGGCTGCCAAAACTAAACCATTGGCCATTTAAGCATCACACAGACTGAAGGACGAGAAAAGAGGCACCTGAGAATAATAAGACAGGCAAGATGAAGTAAAACCCAGGCCGTCCCATCTCCATAGAGGCCGAAAATATTACAAAAAGGTCTATAAAGATAAAATCCCAACCATAGCAATCGGTTTGTATAAAAGCTCATAATGATAAGAGTAAAGAAGGCCGATAGCAGAAGATCGATTAGGAAATCAGGTTTAAATAAAGACAAGGCCACTGATTTTTATAAGAGCAGACCATTTACCAAAGATTTAAGCAAGTAAAACATAGTAAATAAGAAAAATACTCAGTTTTGGGGTTCTTTGAGCTTTGATCCTCTAATGTTTCTCCCTTTATTCTTTGTTGTTCTTGTGCCAAAGAATTGCTACTCCCTTCAATGCTTTTTCTCTGTGTGTGTTGTGTTTCCTTTTCTTTCCTCCCTCTGAGAATGCTTCCATGTCCTTTTCCTTATGCATTCCCTTGTTTTTATAAATTACCACATCTAAAAATGGCGTGACATATTTAGAACTTAGAGTCTTCTCTTTATGTTGACTCCACTTTTGAGTGTATGGCGCATGGCACCTTTGCCCTAATTATATACTTGCAAAACTAAGATGTACATTTATTTTATCTTACCAATATATCCATACACACACACACATATATACTTCTATTATTTAATTCAATATATGTGTGTGTGTGTATATATATAAACTAATCCATTTTTGAAATAAGGCCAATAGTTTCACTTTAATCCCCAAAAGTTGTACAAACACACAATTACATAGCAACTATTACAATTCAAAAGAACATGTTTAGAATCAAAGTTGCCTAATTAATTCAAAATACCATCAATTACCAGTAGAAAGCCAAGGTCAAGAACTCAAACAAAACTACGCAACTAAACAACAATGAGTAACAACCAATTAAGAATTCAAGACAATAAAATGCAGTATGAACTACGTCTGTGTGTGTAGGCATCGGGGTTTCGTCTTGCCAATTCTTTCCAGCGGCTAGGGCATTTCCACCTCAGCCATGTTCCTGTCTTTGACCTGTCCCTGCACTTAGTCGCACTCAAAATCACATCAATTGATAGGTTAGTCCCACTAATCATAGCCGAAGCAAAACATAAATTCGTAATTATACACATTTTAATCCATCATTATAACCATGCTCAAATATATGCATTCATAAAATCATGACAATTTACCTTTTTATGCACACACAATTTTACCTAACAGTAAAACAATCAAATTAATAACCAATAGTTCGAATTATATCTAAATCAAAAAGGTCGGGATGTGACATTCCCTCTCTATTATTTGTAGCTTCATGACCTTGCATCATTGCATTTGGGGCAAAATGCCTTCCCTTTATTACATCCTAGGCTTTCATAGCTATATTTTTCACATTGGGGACATCATGTTGTCCCCCATGACATGCACCACCATATGTTCCTTATACACTTAGGGCATCATGCCTTCCTCCACACATTACCTCTTTCCTACCTATATCCTCTAGGGACTTATTGCCTTACCTACACTATTGTGTGCTCATGCTCTTAGATGTCATAATAGGGGCATATGTTGCTCAAGTGACCTATGTACTTACACAAGTGTTTTTGGCCACTAAGGACTACATCACCATTTGATATTTTACCCATATCGAGGACAACCTTACTTCCTTGATGTCATTCCCAACCTATATATGCTTGTCAAATCTTATCATTCTAAATGTTGCACATGCTTATCACACGATGTATTCATTATTGCTATTGGTTTACATGATCTGAATCATTAGATTCTTATCTATATATTATATTTACTTTCATGTAGTGTTTTCCCTCTCCTTGATTTCCTTGCATCCTCTGGATACAACCAATTGAAGGGGGGACATACATTGTCACTAACAATTAATATGTTGAGATTCTAGGTAATGACAAGTGCTGTAAAGATTCATCATTGTGACAATACATAGTATTATTATATGCCATGCCTTATGCTCCATGCACCTTGTCATCCTATGGCCATTGAGCCAAACACACTATTATTATTTTTTGAATAGGTAGAATTTCCTAACTTTATTCATTTCTTGTTGTTCCTATTTCTTAGACAATTGGCAAGCTCCTATTTTGTACCTAATTTTTTCTTTTGAGACAAAATCGACTGATTACATATTTTTCCTTTGTTTTGTAGGTTCCCATGGAGAGCACATATTAAAGGAGACACTTACACGATGACATCTTGTAGAGTCTGTTACTTTACATGGATCACTTTCATATCCTTTGATGTCAGAATATTTACATTGCATGTATGTTTGTGAATGCTACATACTTTGAAATGAATAAACATTTTAGATATCACATGCACCTTAAAGTGGGGGAAAAATATAGTGATGAAATTTGCATACCCATGCCATTTCCCATTTAGTTTTATGTCCATTTTGAGGAAATGTCCTGATACATGTATATATATCGACAAGTGACACCATCTTACGAGAATTTGGGTTCATTCTCGTAGCCTTTACCCATTCCTATACACACATATCCTTGTAGATTTAGCTCCCATCTTATCTTTTTACACACATACTCCAATACATTCATCTAACCTTTGCATTTATTACCCATACTCGTACACTTATATGATCATTTTCCACCCATACACAACCATTTTACCTACCGAAGGTCATTTTCATAGTCGCAGGGTTAACCCCATAGTTGTGGACTTGACCCTTGTCTTTCTAAAATTCAATTTTTGGTCGATTGGCCCCCTTTTTTTTCAAATTCAAATTTTGGTCGATTGACCCCCTTTATTTTCTCACCCTCAACCAACTAATTACATGTTTGGTGCAATTCTATGTAACGTGCTAGTATTTAAAGACATTTAATTGCTTTTATCTCATCTCTCATCTCTTAAGCATCCTAGAGCATTGAAGGGACAAGAAATAGCAAAACATTTGGATTTGCTGCACTAAAAGGAATAAGAAATTTAGATACATTATCTTAGGGCCCTTGCCTACCATCTTCTTCAAGCTTTTACACATTTTTTTGGGGGTTGACCTAGGAAAACATGTCTCCTTGCCACACAATGACAACCCTCATAAGGTATTCTTAAATGCCACTAGCATTAGACTCTAGAGAGATCACATTTCTGAATAAATACTAATTTAATTTTAGAAACAGTTTTCTCCTTCACACTTACTTTTCTAAAATAGCTATTACAATTATCAGTTTTATTAATCCCAACTACCATTAATTAACTGATTTAATTGCATTTACTTAATTGGCGTAGGTTAAACCCTAAGGAAAGTTTATTTTCCTTTTACGATAACACTTGTTTGAGAAAAAATATTTTATTTCCATGGTTAAGCAAGACATTAAAATCTTGAAATGGACATTCCTTTTTCCAACGTGGGAGTAACGTGGCAAATAAAATGACTTCAATAATCCTTTCATAACCAATCGCACCTCGGAGTCCATCCACGTAGACTAACAAACACAGACCGGCCAACAACCTAAAATATCTCCAGATATTCTAAAAGCCTCCACGCAAGGGTTTATCCAAATCTTCAAGGGTTTGAAGGGTTTACAGCATCCGTGTTCCATAAAGCCTCATACAATGCTTTATAAACAATTGTAGGAG
Organism: Cunninghamia lanceolata; assembly: GCA_027924645.1. Taxonomy (NCBI): domain Eukaryota; kingdom Viridiplantae; phylum Streptophyta; class Pinopsida; order Cupressales; family Cupressaceae; genus Cunninghamia; species Cunninghamia lanceolata. The sequence goes on along the minus strand of BSBN01000726.1, from coordinate 9,790,586 downwards.
GCATCAGGGGTATTTCTAGGGTTTGTAGAAGGTTTCGAGGGTTTTCTTGTTACGAGGGTTTTCTTGTTAAGATTTTAGGAAAAATTCTACAGCAAAAGCAGCTGAAAAATGTCCAAGTCCAGCCCAAAATCCCCGCTGGATGCAGCAACTCTCAGTGATTTAATGGAGAAGCTACAAATGCGGCCGCCATATCTGGACACGGATGCCCTCATCGCTAACGCCTGCGATAAAGTCATCGAAGACGACGGCAAACCCAAGCTGGCCAAGGAGGCTGCCAAGCTCGAACAGAAGATCATCCGCATAATTCTGAGCGGCAAAGGCGACACTTTGAAGCCGAATTCCGGCCAATCCGTCGAGGTCGGCGAAAACCATATCTGCGTCGGCTGCACCGAACGCCCAGAGTCCAACTATCGTGTATGGCAGTGGCACGGCCATATTATGCTCTACGACGAGGAGAAGGGTTTCCGGCTTGAGTATGTTTACGGCAATTATTTTCAGCGACTCTCGGAGGAGAAGCCGCCGAAGCGGCCGGAAAGTTCTGTGCTGCAGGAGCTTATCGAGAAGGCCGATGCCGTTAATGCCCGGATTCTGTGCAGAAATATTAATTTGGCGTCCAAGCGGTAAGGTAAGTTTGCCCGCCGCGTATGTTTTTCAGGGGACGGTTTAGAGTCATCGTTAGGGTTTAATGGGGTTTATATATATGTGGGGTTCGATGTTAAATCTTTCCTTGTGTTGGAGATGTTTTAGTGATATGTAGAATCTATGGTGGAAACAAACATTGGAAATTTGTGTAACGAACGTTTTTCTAAATAAATCATATTTGGTTTTGGTTTATTTGTGGAAGTTTTTCATGTTTGAGACCATCTAATGACTGTTTTTTTTTTTAAATTAAATATTTTTTTCTTTCCTTATTTCCAAAAAAAATTCTGTTTTTTAATCAGTATTAGAGTGAATTGAATAGTTTACAATTAGACGAGTGTTATGGCCTGAGTATTTTTGATTCTGAGATGATTAAATTCTTGGGGTTATTGCCAGCATATTTTATTGGCAGGTTTTTAATCAGTATTAGAGTGAATTGAATAGTTGACAATTAGGTGAGTGTTATGGTCTCAGTATTTTTGATTCTGAGATGATTAAATTCTTGGAGTTTTTGCTAGCAGATTGTTTTTGGGTTGATCGAGTGTATACAATGAACATTCACCTGTCGGGGTATGTTAATTTGTTCCTTCATAAAAAAAAATGAAGTATGGGGAGGATGGAGATCAGGGAAATGATGTATGGGGAGGATGGAGGACAACTGGACAAGGAAATGAAGTACGGGGAGAAATGGGGTAAAGGAACTGAAATATGGGGAGGATGGAGGACAGAAGAATGCCGAAATTATGATGAGGAAATTTTAGGAATGGGGGGGATTAGAAGGACCCTGGAAATTGTAGGGATGACACTTTAATACAAAAACACGATAGGGACTGCAAAGAGGAGCTGGGGATTCCTCTTTTGCAGCATGGCTTATAAAGTATAGAATTGAGTTTACTTTTTTGTTGAATTGTTCTCTGTTACTGGGCTGAAAATTTCTTGTTAGTGATTGTGTCTTCATAAATGTTTTTCTGATTGTGAATTGAATGATTTTCTGGGTTCCAACTGTGTTTCAGTATTCATAGTGTTTTTTTGCTAATCCAGTATATAATTTCTGGTTTGAATAAACCTTTATATTGACGAGATTTATAAGTTCTTTTCTGTTTTTACTTGCAATTGCATGTGCTGTTTTATCTGTTGGTTTGTGGATAGGAGTCTCAGTAGCACGGTCATGGCAAGATCTGAGAGGTGGTTTCTGGACTACCATTGAAGAAATTCATATGTTTGAATTCATGGTTTGCTTTTTTCTATACAGTTTTCTGATTCTGCAGTGAATGATTTCTATGGATTTCAAGTCATGGCTGACGTCCCAATAGAATTTCTTTTTATGATTTTGAATTGAATGATTTGTTTTTATTAGTGACTCAAAAAGGGCTTTCTATTTTGTTGACTCTTTGGGTTCAAACAGGGGTAAATTTTAGGAGTTCTAGCTGTTTAACAAGTTTCGAACAGTGATTAAATCATCCAATCTTAAAAAAATTATATTTGTATTACAGGCTATTATTGATAAAAAAAACATAGGATTTATTGATATTACTTTTAAATTTTGGTGAATCTATAAATGTTGCTTTTATATTATAGATATGTGAGTCAATTCGGCTAAAGGTAGCTCGTAAAAAGTTACCCTGTTTTCATCAATTCAGTTTAATGTTTAACAGGCTTACGCATTTTCTGGCTTATAGAGTTTAGAGTTTCTTTTCAAGCAAAACATTTACCAATGATAATATTTTAATGTTTTTTTCCTTATAAATATCAAGTGCTATTGTGTTTTATCTCTGTGGATATCAATACAATTTCTTTCTTTATATTTAATGCTCAATCAAGAGGGTGTTCCAATTGTGGATTCTGAAAGTATACATTGCTTCAAACTAGATCGATTATTCTGTTATTTGATTTTTCTCATTTGAATCCTTGGGTTTCTAAATTAGATTTGACATTTTCTGTGATTCTTGATTGATTAAATTCTTTGGGGTGCCAAATTAAGGTTATTGTTTTCATCTAAGGATTTCTACTCACGGATAGGATAAATTATCAGAGTTAAAAACCATTCTCAGGAATAAGTTCTCAGGTTTCCAGATCAGCTTTAGTATTTTTATAGAGGGTTTTCTTATTTTTCAATTGAATAAAAATATCCACTTTAAAAATCAGGGCTAGTTATTCTCACGAATAAGTTCTCAGGCTTTAGATTGGGGTTTGTGTCTTTATGGACTGTTTTGTAATGGTGGATTGAATAAACTCTCATGGCTTCAAATAGGTGTTAGTATTTTCGTGGATGTTTTCCAGATTAATGCATGAAATAAATACCTGAAACTAATGACTTAAAGCTATTCATTAGTAATCAAATAGAACTTAGTTATCTGTTAAGTAAATGTGTACAATAAATGCAATGAAGTTGCATTTATAGAAAACACAAGGAGATGAGGGTTAAAGGAGTAGATGAGGATGACACCCCATTCTTTAGAAATAGAAGTACAAAATATCTAAAGATATTTACCTAGGAAATAAATCAATATTCTACAAACCCAAGGTGTAATAATTGAATAACACACCAACAGCCCCCAAAGCATGACTTAGGTGGATGAAATGGATTCCAGAAAACAAGTGCTGTGTTAGGTACCCATGTACAAGAAAAATCTCCCCTTTAGGAAGGAGAGGTGGCTTCCCTTTAAAGAAGAGGAAAGAGAGGAAGGACAAGGAACAACCTTGACGCTTCCTGCCCCCCCCCAAAGAACAGCCTCCTGTATCCGCAACAATTTGCACCAGAATTGGATGAAGATGGACAATAATGGATGCTGAAGAAGTTCCACTTGAACCGAACAACATTCCTCCCCTCAGGGGGAGATATAGCTGAAGGTGAATTGTGGAAGTCTTCCCACTTCAAAAGAGGATATGATGGAAGAAACAAGATAGTGTTTGGAACTCATTTAAGTTTCTTTGAATGTGGCGATGAAGACATCTTGAACACAATCTATGAAGAAGTCACCATTGAGGAAGAACTAGTAAAAGGAGATGGATAATCCAAAAAAGGAATGGCCACCACAATAGGAGGGTATGTAGCAGGCATACTTAATGTATCCACTGAAAGAGGAGGATTCATAAATAAGGTGGATCGCATGGTGAAATAGTTGAAGAAAGTGTTCCAAAAACAACCATGTGGGAACTCTCATTAGAGTGAAGCATAATGTCCTCCAAGAAGTGAAACAATCATCAAGTTGAAATTCTACAAACAAATGAAATGTTGCACAAATGGATTCCCAAAAGGGTGAAGAATGCCAATAGATGCATCACCAATTTGCATCATCGACGTCTTTGATGAAGTTGCATGCAAGCCCTCATGCTCTACGTCCATTGCCATCAAGATTATTTGTATCATTTGATAGTGTTTCATTCATGGAAATGCCATGCAAGGTGTCACCAAATAAGTGCAAAAGGGTCTGCCAAACAGTATAAGGGCCCTCAGTATCCAAAATGAGATGTAGAAAGCCCATGGGAAGTGACAGACAAAGATTACCATAAACGATGTGGTAGTTATTGAGTCACTTAGTGTGCTTACTTGAATTGGTTGGTGGTGGAATTTGTCCCGAAAGATGGGGACAAAGACCTTGTTGATTGAAAATGGACTCCATATGCACTCTCCAAGAGTGGCGGTAGTTTGTTCCGTCCAATAGAATGTAGGGAACAACTGTGCTATTTCAAATGCAAATATTAATGCATGGTAAAAATAGTAACCAGGTTTGCTTGGTGTTGCACACACAAAATGGAAGGCCCTCAATGGGTTTAAAGATGCAACCCCAAAATTTGGTACCATTTAGAAGTTTAGAACTAAGAATGATGTGTCCCCAAATCAATTGTTTATAGACACAATAATTTTGATTTTGGTTATCACAGTTTTTAAATGAGAACAAGAAGCTGAAAGTGCATTTTTGAGGCAAAATGAGAACAAACAAAGAGCACCAATATAAACAACACAAATTGTCAGACTTTTTAAAAAACGAAACTCAAAAAGGAATTCTTATGTCTAAGAATGCTTTGGAATTTTCCAAATGAGAGTGATGCAACAAATGTATGAGAAAACTACCAGAAAAGGGAGATTACCACTATGTGGTCATTGAAAAAATAGCTAGAGCAAACAAATTTGACCTTGATTGAAGTCAAGATAAATGAGAATGAGCCCTCCAAAGTTCAATTGCTAAATTGAAATGCAAATCCCTGCAGGCAAGGAATGCCTCAAGTAGACAATGACACATCATTATGTTAACATGTGACTGTGCGGATAAGCAGATATGTCAAGTATGGACTGATGACATGTCACTGTACAGATTGCTAATTGGCTATACAGATACTGTCGTGTCTATGTTGATGTGGCCGCTGACATGGCACATTGGACATGGTGGGATGATGGCATGGCAAGGAATATTCTGCAAGAAAATATGCTAGTGATGGGTTCCAGTTGGGGAGTATTTCGGAGGAATATTCTGCAAGAAAATATACTGGTGATAGGTTCCAGCTGTTGATGTGGCCACTGACATGGCACATTGGACATGGTGGGATGATGGCATGGCAAAGAATATTCTGCAAGAAAATATGCTAGTGATGGGATCCAGTTGGGGAGTATTTCGGAGGAATATTCCAGCAAGTGTAGGCTGGCAGTAGCCAGGTGGTTGCGGTGGTGGTGTCGCAATTTTAATTTTTTTCTCAAATATTGTGATGTACAGACCCGCAAAAGACGGATGAAGAACAAAAAGACTAGATAACCAACAATTTTCAAACTTCATAGCCTGGCCTCTGGGTGTCGAATTTGGATGAAACAAAAAGCTAAACTAAATTTCTAGGATACTCTCGGACACAATGGAGAGCTTAGATATGCTCCAACAACCTTTCAAAAAAATTGTTTGCAAAAGGCTAATTACAGAATTGAGAATTCCAATCAATAAAGACTTTTACACAATGATAATGAACACTAACCTAATTTCAAATTAGCTTCGATACCATGTAAGATTTCAGATTAATGCATGAAATCAATACCAAGAAACTAATGACTTAAGCTATTTACTAATAACCTAGTTGCTAAAAAAAACTGACACAGAAGCTGTAATTGAAACAGAATTCAGTCATTTAGTAAGTGTGCAATAAATGCAATGAAGTTGCACTGTTGCATTTATATAAGATACAAGGAGGAAATGGGAATGACAACTCACTCTCTAGAAATAGAAAGAGATGCTAGAAATAGAAAGAGATGAAGATAGACGAGGATAACAATTCATTCTTCTAAAATAGATGCAATAAATGCAATGAAGTTGCACTGTTTGGCAACTTCATTGCATTTATATAAAATACAAGGAGGAATTGGGAATGACAACTCACTCTCCAGAAATAGAAAGAGATGAAGATAGATGAAGATAACAATTCATTCTCCTAAATAGATGCAATAAGTCTGCAATAAATGCAATGAAGTTGCACTCTTGCATTTATTATATAAAATACAAGGAGGAAATGGGAATGACAACTCACTCTCCAAAAATAGAAAGAGATGAAGATAGATGAGGATAACAATTCATTCTCCTAAAATAGAAGCATGAAATAAATTAATATTCCACCTTAGTAAGCTTAACCTAAGGTGTAATAAATGTAAAAGTTTAAAAACAATAACAGTTTTCGCCTAGGGATTTTTAATTCTAGAGGAATAAATTATCAGAGTTTAAAATAATTTTCAGGAATAAGTTCTCAAGTTTCTAGTTTAGGGTTAGTTGTTTTATAGAGGCTTTAAATTTTTGTTTTTTGGATTTAATAAAAATATCAATGTTTAAAGCTAGAGTTAGTTTTCTCATGAATAAGTTCTTAGGCTTTAGATTGGGGTTTGTCTTAAAGAACTGTTGTGTAACAATGGATTGAATAAGTTCATAGGGCTTCAAATCAGTGTTGGTATTTTCATGGATAGTTTTAGCTGGATTGAACAAATTTCAGGGTTTCAAATAAGTGTTAGGATTTTTGCAAATGCTTTTTAGATCCTTGATCGAATAAATTCTCAAGTTTTTGAATTAGAGTGGTTGTTTTTATTAGGTCTCATACCAGTGTAAGTATTTTTCATTGATGGTTTTTTGTGAATACAATTGAATGAATACTTAGGATTTCAAATCTATGTGAGTGTTTTTGAATGAATATTATTGTCGATGAGGGACCATTAAAGAAAGTGATGTTATAAAGCTTTTTTAATTAGCTCGAGTTTAGAGTTTAAGGACACTCTAGCTTGTTACATAATATATTTGTATCACTTATGTCGTTTGGTAATTAAAAGAAAAATTTCCCTTTGCATTAAGTACTATTTTGGAATCAAGAATTAAGTCTAGGAGGGTTATTACATCCTCTTCAGTCTTCAATCTAGTAGATCCTATTTTCAATCTCAACTCTCTACTTCTACACAACTGTAATACAATATTCTCATAAAGGGTTTGCCTTCTAGGGCAAGAAAAGCCAACATAACCTTTACCATCAAAACTGTGACCAGATTTACTATATATATATATATATAATGTGGCTTTTGGGGCGCTACCCTCGAACCCCCACTGGGGCACGTGGCCCCTGAACCCCTCGTCGGGGGGATGGTCCCCTTAGACCCCATAGTGGGGGTACCCCACCTTGAACCTCCTATATAAGCATCCCCTGTTAGATATCGGGATCACATGCGGTTGAAACAAGATTGCTAATTGATGAATACTTCATTCGTATGAATGATTTACAAACAATATTAGGAGTAATTAAATACATAGGATTTACAAGGTTGATGTCACTTTAATCCTAACGTGCATAAAATAACATATTATATGTATATATTCATACGATTGAGGTTACAACATATCCACACATAATATAATTGTATCAAATAAGTACATCCAAGATTCATAGTCCTTTTTGATGTCTAATCTTCAATTTTCTCTATTTCCTCTTCTCTCTACATTCCTTTAATTAATTTACCATCTTTTATAGGTATACTTTTATATAGTGAGATGGCACCAATTATAAGAATGTTATTATTCCTATGAACCTCCCTAGGACCAATAATTCTTAGGTGACCTTATAATTTGGTGTAAATATAATCATTATTAGCACATAGTCCCAATTAGGTCATGTTTACAACAATCATGTGCCATATCTTACAATAAAGCAATGAAATACAAATTTGGACACATGGCCATGTTCCAAGTACCCTCAAGGTGCTTTGATTATATTTTAGAGCTCTCATGATTAAAATGTACTTCTTCAAAGAAGAAAGTTTGACTTTAAATTTTAGAGCTCTCATGATTAAAATGTCGTTCTTCAAAGAAGAAAGTTTGACTTTAACTTAGTGTGAACAACGAGAGAACAATAGATGGAATGAACTTGTTTGACTTTAAATTTTAGAGCTCTCATGATTAAAATGTCGTTCTTCAAAGAAGAAAGTTTGACTTTAACTTAGTGTGAACAACGAGAGAACAATAGATGGAATGAACTTGTGGTAAGATTGAAACATTTGTGGCAAGAAAGAAAACCTACAAAAGGCAAACACATGTTAAAGAAAATATTTTTAGGTGATACAAGATTTGTTTATACTTGAGATGCTCTTACATTAGCAAGTTTAGCTATGGATTCCACAAAAGCATCAACACGATTGTCATCGGAAGCTATCAAGTCTAAATCACCATTAGACTCCTTTTCCTTCTTTTTCTTTCAGTCCTTGATGTGCTCAATCTTGTTGTAGTTCCAACATTTGACCTTACATTTTCTAGAAGACTGAGATCTCCCCTTAGACTTAATACACTTGTCTTTCTTTTCCGTGCCCTTTTCTTTCATATGACCTCTACTAGTCAAATAATCTTTGATGGATTTTGATGTATTTCCCTCATCTCCTCAAAAAGTAGTACACCCACCACCTCATCAAGCTTTAACTTTGAGACAGTGTTATTGGTTACCATTATGAGGATATCCCATGAATTAGGCAAAGAACATAGAAGGCTTATGCACTAGTCCTCATCCATCTTCACATCCATGGATGCTAACTAACTCACTGTAATGTTGAACACATTTAGGTGGTCCATCATAGAGTCCCCATTACTCATCTTGAAGGAGTAAAGAAAACATGTCTTGCACTCAAATCAAGTGAGATGAAGGTTAAGCAAACATGGTTTACTCAAAATAACCATCTCCAATTAACCACTATTGGGGAAACTTGTACTTGCACACTCAGGTGAAACATTAGGCATACCTATGCCATGTAAGAGTAGTCAAAGCATAAAATAAAACACCTAACAAGATATAACATTCAAATGAAAAAAGAGCAAATCATCACATCTAATCAGAAATCATCTATGTAAAGCATGATCCAAACATCAAGTTGTAGAAATCAATAATAATACACAATCTTGAATCAAATATAATAATTAACACATATAATAGATATCGTGAAAATGGTAAAGCTAAAACACTGCAATAGTCCAACCATATAAAGGCACAACATATGCATCTCATAATACATAGTCAACAACTACATGCTAATACAAAACCTCATCAATAAAGTACATCAATGGAAATACAAAACATCATCAATAAGTATAGTAGTAAAAACAAAGCAAAAATCAATAGACATATAAGGCACAAACACTTTAGGCATTACATCCTCCACCTTAAGACTAGGCTTGCTCTTGAAAGTCTTCAAAAAGGTGAGGATAAAGAACCCTAAGTTGCATAGAATTTTCCCAAGTAGTTGTTGAGTCATCAAGTGGGTCCCATTTGACCCTTACTTGATCCAAGTCTTGACCTCGAAGTGCTATCCTTTGATGCTACAATATACGCATGGGCTACAAATAAAGTTGCCTACCCTCCTTGATACGCAAGACATCCCAATCAAGAACATGCATCACATGTGGAGTATACTAATAAGTATAGAAATATGAAACACATCATGGATGAGAGAGAGACTAGGTGGAAAGGCCCATACAGGATAAGGACAATCCTCTAAATGATCTCAAAAGGTCCAACAAAACATAGTGTGAGTTTAAAACCTTTTCCATAATAGATTGGGCTCATATGTGGTCACACTCTCAAAAACACACAAACACCAACCAAGAACTGTTGATCCAATTTCTTGGCATCAACATACCTCTTCTATCCTAGGTAGTTAACAATTGCTCTTCATTCTGAACTACCTATTGCTCAATATTTTAAAGCATCTTAGGACCAAGAGTAACTTAATTATCTAGCTTGTCCTAACTCAAAGGAGTTTGACAAGGATGACCATACAAGTTTTGCTATGGTGCCATACCAAGAGAATTGTGGTACCTATGGTATAAGAAAACTCAACTAGGTATAAAGGGTCCTCACACCTAGACTTCTAGTCCATGGAATATATGTGGAACATATCGTCTAGCACCTAATTTACCCTCTTTATCTAACCATTTGTCTCTAGGTGATTAGCTGAGCTGACGTTGAGCTAAGCACCTAATGCATAGTGTAAGGATGTCCATAATGAGGATGTGAACACATGATCATGATCTGAATATGATCTTGCAAGGAACTCCATGCAAGCATACAATTTCCTCCATGAAGGTATGTGTCATTGACACAACACCATAGGATTCCCTCATGGGTGAGAAATGGGCAACTTTGGTCAGCGTGTTTACCATCACCATGATAGCATCATGATGACAAGAAGACACAAGAAACTAATGATAAGGCCCACAAAAATCATGTTCCATTTCCACTTGGGAATGTTGTGTGTCTACATAAGGCCTATGGCATGCTAATGCTTTGTATTCACTCTTTGACACTCTAGGCAACGACAATATCAATAATATCATGTCTCATCCCTACCCACTAATATAATTACCAAAGGTGGAATGCATCTTCTTCACACCAAGATTTATTGTGTAAGGTGCACGATGCACCTTAGACAACACAACTATGTAAAGACCACCTAGAACTAGGACAAAAATATGACCAAGATGCCATAATAGCCCATCTGACTTGAGAGAAACCTAAAACCTTTCCCACTAGGGCCCTTTAAAACTCAATCTTTTCTCAAACTTCTTGAAACTAGGGATCTTCTAAGAGTGCTCAAGAATGTGGCTTTGCATATCTATGCTCAGGGACAAAAATAAGACCTTGTGTGGCCTTCTACTCAAGGCATCCTCCACCATATTCTCCTTCCCTTGATGTGCTAAACATTGAAGTCACACACAATAATTCCATTAAATGATGTTGATTTATGTTCAAGTTCAACTATGTGAAGATGTACTACAAACTGTGATGATCAATACATAGCTTGAACTAATGGCCCAAAAGAAAGTGACTCCACTACGCAAGCGCATAGATGATAATTGACAACTATAGAGTATGGGTAGGGTAGTTTAGCTCATGGTCCTTAAGCTTTCATGACTCATAAGCAATCACATAGCCCTCCTACATGAGGATAACTCTTAACAAAAATAAGACCTTGTGTGGCCTCCTACGCAAGGCATCCACCACCATATTCTCCTTCCCTTGATGTGCTAAACATTAAAGTCACACACAAACAATAATTCCATCCAATGATGTTGATTTATGTTCAAGTTCGACTATGTGAAGATGTACTACAAACTGTGATGATCAATACATAGCTTGAACAAATGGCCCAAAGAAAGTGTCTCCACTACACAAGCGCATAGATGATAACTGACAACTCTAGAGTGTGGGTAGGGTAGTTTAGCTCATGGTCCTTAAGCTTTCATGACTCATAAGCAATCACATAGCCCTCCTACATGAGGATAACTCCTAATCCATCTATGTAAACAACAAAACCCACTATAGGATCGAGCACTACAAGGATTGGTACACTAGTTAGCCACTCTTTGATAACCTAAAGATAATTGAGTGGATGCACCACCCTAAATAATTCCATGACGAAGTGAGGATTAAACCACCCTAGAGAATTCCATGATGAATCAATTCTAGGAGCCCACCAATCCCATGAAACTATGGACTTTAGAAACATTTGTGGGAACTATCCAATCTATAATGACCAAAATCTTTGAGGGATCAACTATCATTGCCTCACCAAAGATAACATGACCTCAAAACTTCACCTTTGATTGGAAGAACTCACAATGCCAATTTACCAAAAAGCTAGTTCTCACCTAAATACTAAAGAACTTAGTGCAAGTGGATCTCATGTTCTTCCACTCTCAAATAAATAAAAATGTCATCTACAAACACAAGGGCAAACCAATCAAGTTAAGTATGGAACACCCCATTCATCAAACTCACCAATATTGATGGAGCAATCACCATCCTAAATGGAACTATAGTGAACTCGTAGTGTCTATAACGAGTATGAAATGTGGTTTGATGAATGTTTTCTTCCTAATTATGAAGCTAATGATATCTAGAATTTAGATCAATATTAGAGAACACTCAAGCTCCCTTCATCTTATCAAAAAGGTCATCAATCCTCAGCAAGGGATATTAGTTATTCATCTTCACCTTATTTAATTGTTGATAATCAATACACAAATGAAGAGATCCATTCTTCTTCACGAAAATGATAGGTGCACTCCAAGGGGATACACTAGAATGAATGTGCCCCTTATCCAACAACTCCACTAACTAAAATTGAAGTTCATTGTGCTATTGAGTGGTCATACGATATGGTGGATGTGAGATGGGCTATGCTCTTGGAATAAGATCAATGTGAAAGTCCACATATCATTTTGGTAGCATACTAGGAATAACACTTGAAAATACATCAAAAAAATCCCTAACAAGGGGTGATCATCAAGAGATTACTCACGGAATTCACTTTCAAAGAGATCACTCACCATGATAGCTAACATTTGACATTCCCTATACATCCTCTATTTCAGTTGCATCGCTAGAATTATGCATTGAGATATGGCTCTTTATACCCTAGCTATCACAACTTGACTATGAAGGTCATTGACATAGTCAACTACCTTATGGTGATAATCAATGCTCACTTGATGAGCATCAATCTAATACATTCAAAGGACTATATCGTAAGATCCCAATGGTAGGACATACAAATTAACTATGGTGGTGAAGGTTCCAAGATCTAAAACACAACTATACATAAGTGATTCTACTACCACATTAAGCCCTATGGATAACTCAACCTACCATTTATCATCCTACATTGTTGCCACTAGCCTATAATACTCAACTAGAGATGGAGAATAAAGGTGTATGAAGCTATAGAATCAAACAAAATAGAAAATTGGATTCCAAACAAACATACTTGTGGTCTCAACAACTGTACCCTAATGCTTTTCTTGGTGGTTATCCTTTGTAACAAAAAACTTGTGAGACTTAACATCTCCAACCATTGGCTTTGATACTACGACACTTCAACCACCAACTACCACTGATACTTGCAGCTAAGATGTCATAAAGTGGCCCTCTTGACCACATGCAAAGCATCATCCAATGATCTAAGATGGGTTTGGATATGATGCAATTGACTATTGGTAGCTCAAGTAGCTAGAACTGTGTTTCCCACCACTAGATTGCTGCTAAGAAAACAAGTCTCGATACTACCTTCTTTGATTCAAGCAAGGATGACCACTAGAAGTCTACCCACTTTGAGGTGTCTATTGAGGCTTCTACCACTACTACTACTGGAGAATACTAAGAGGTACTGAAGGTGTCCTAAAAGATCCTTTAGGTTTGGGTTGAGATACCCAAGCCCCAAACCTTTGACTAATAAGGAACCATGGGCTAAACCCTTGACCCCCATGGCCTTTAGCCAAATTAACCTCGATCAAACCGGCCTTCGAAATAGTAACTATTTAGTATGAAAAAGGAGAATGACAATAAATCGAATATGAACTAGATCAAACCCTTTTCCATATAACATTCAAGGACAAGTCGAGCCAAATCACTACCAAATGAGGACTTAGCTGTTGGCCTTGGATACCTATATGTTATACATGGATAAGATTTAATTTAGTCTTTTCCTCGAACCCTAGGTTAACAATGCATGAAAACCCTAGTTTTACAATGATTTGCTTATAACGAAGAAAATACAAGAGAAACCTAGAAACTGATTGCACAGAGATAATCAGGGGAGTGATAGAACCTGTCTCCAGAAAGCAAAGGTGTCGGAGGACTTCAGTGGTACCACCCAGGTCCCAATTGAAGGAATTAACTGAAGGTGTAAACTGGAAAGTTGCTCCAGATCTCGTCTTGATGCCAGATCCAAACCCAGAAAAGGCAGGAGGACCAGGTCGGTTCCGCTTAGGTCCCTAATGAAGGAATATTTTGTAACAGTCTTCAGATCTCAAAACCCTAATCTGCACCCAGTCTTCCTATAGCTCTATATTTCCCAGATCTCGCCCCTGTAACCTGCACACAAGAAGATAAGAAGGGTTTTGGGGGTTTTGGTGTTTAGGGACTTGCCTCAGTCAAATCCCGATATAGCATTCAAGCTTCCCAACCCCGTTGATTAATAAAGAGTACGTGCCCTCGTGGGGGCATAGGCTGAAAACAATGATAATATGATGATTCAAATGATGATAAACAATCATTGATATCACTTGTGTGACGAGCCCTTAGAATGATAAAGGTCCTTCAACTCCTAAGGAAGGATAGATGATAGCTCCATATCTGCAACAACACACAATAACAATACACAAATTTGCTCTAGAATCACAATCAATGCTCTTGCTTGCTTCACTTCAAGATCTCAAGTTAGCTATCTCCATTTAGGGAAATAATAAACTAAAAAACACACTTATATATGCTTTCCCGCTTACAATCGACAATTCAAACCAAAAGAGCCGACAAGGAGAAATCTCTAGAGAGGTGCAAGGTCGACATGCACTTGAATTAGCCTTGACCAAAAGGGAGGGACTTGGGCGGTACTGCCAAGGTCTTTTAGCCTCCTTTAGGTCTGGGGTAAGCTAAATCAAGTGGCCCACATTCGAATTTAAACTTGGTGTCGGGCAATTTTGCATCGGGAGAAACATTTTGATGACATAATGGAATTAAGGGACCTAGGAGCTAAATAAGGAGGTAAAAAGACGTGGACACTTTTTACTCCTTAATAGCAACCTCTAAGGACTCATGTTCTAACACCCAAAGACCACCAATGATACAAGATCTTAAACCTCACATAATTGTGAACAAGTAGGTTCTCATCTTCTACTAAGCTCATATACTAATTAAGTTTGAAAAAGTGGTTCTCATATTGGCTAACAATCATACCTAGATACTAAAGCTTTTTGAACTCATTTGCACGGCACTGCCTAAAATTATCTAAAAGGTATCATGGATGAAACCTCTCCAAGAAGACCCTCCAAGAGATTGTAGCAATATCTAGGTGATGCTTTTTCTCATCTTGGTACCACTAGATGGAAGCAAACACAAGCAAGTGCATGATGGCACACTGAGCCTTGGTATTACTACCATAGAGATGCATCATGAAACATCAATCAAGGGATATGATCCAATTATCAAACCTTTTTGTTCCATTCATAGGACCCTTAAAAGTCTCTGGATGTGCCTGAAGATCTCCAATATGGGCTACTGCCACACCATGCTCATCCACTATCTACCCTCGTAATGAGGCAAATCTTGGAAAGGTCCTTCCTCCACTCTATTCCTAAATGTTCTCCTAAATTTCTCTCACCTTCTTTGAATTGGGTCTCACCCCTTTCCTACGAAGGTTGAGAGCTACCTGTCGTTGTTTCCTCCTACCTATGGGAAACCTTGCCAAAAGCTCATGAAGCAACCCCACAACTTGCAAAATACCAATTGATTCCTCTGGCTAAACTTGTCTCAACATAGGGAATGATCACTCTAAATTTTTGGAGACCCTCGATTAGGCTTAACATGTCCCCCATGACAAGTGTGATAAGGTCTAGGAGGCATCTTCCTTCACAAATAATGTTGCATAAGTTAGCATAAATATGTTAATCCAAAACACAACATTAAAGCATGTAAGGAACAAGTAAGTACACAACTAGTAGCACACAATCACATAACCCAAAGCTCCCATTGTCGCAACACGGGCTTTGATACCAAATGTAATGACCCAAGATTTCACCCTAGATGTTAACAAACAAAAAGTAGACATAATTTTTGTGCATTGCAAGTGTGACATTTACATGTCAGATTGCATGCTTTCACATGCACAAAGTATAATGACAAGGAATAATGGCACACATGACATAATCACCAATACACCAAGAATTGTGGCACAATCAAAATGCTTCACAAAGCATGGAAGAAGTCCCCACAATGAACATGCAAGAGGATGAAGCTTCCTTCACAACAAAGATCAAATGCTAGTCCATTATAATGTTCTCTTGTGAACACAAGGAGTAGAATGAGAGTGACACTCAATTTATACCTATTCCAAGATGACATAAAATGGCATTCAAACACTTAGGAATACGTACACAAGAGGTAGGTCTATTAGGAGGTACAAGGATTAAATCAATCAAACTAAGGACTAATCAATTTCACACCAAGGCATGCATCCCCACATGAAAGAGATGATAGATTATAAACTACAACATATTTCTCTAAGGTGAGATACTAGGAAGATTAAGAAGAATAAGGGGGACAATTCTTCTTTAGGAAAATTTTCTAAAATCATACGAGAAATGCCTACTATCCAAGAGATCATGACTACATCGTAGAATAGGACATCAACATGTTTGGAGGACTCCAGTGCACCTAGAGGACTCTAGAACTCTTTCACTATAGTCCTTCAGTTGCATTGTAGTCCTAGGAAAGTTTTCACTAGAATAGACTTCTCAGTTCAAACTATAGACTTTTCACAAGGTTCTCCTTCATATAACTCAGCTCCTCAATTGAATACAAACCCAAAATTAGCCAATCAAGATCTAGGAGTCTAACCACATAGGTTCCTACTTACACAATATCTCAATATTGACACCTAATGAGAGAATACATCGACTAGAATGTGGATCAACATGCTAAGAGAGCTACAAAGGTAGGGGAAACCCAATAACACACCCAACTCACTTTAGGTTAGTTGTCTTAATACAAGACACATATCTTGATGCACAAGAGTGTCCAAACTCATAAATGATTGAAGGTTCCACCTAAATCTAGGAGTAGGAAAAGTGGTGTTAGATTCTGCGAGAAGTGAGAACCGAGCCAACATCTGATGTCGGTCGTAGATCACATGCACTCCAGTTGACAAATGATCGAAGATCAAAATAGCAGAATGGAGAGAGAATCTGAAAAGAGAGAAAAATAGAGACAATGCAAGAGAAATTGAGAATACTCTCGATACTCTCATAGAGCTTTCACCGAACTGATATTCGAACTTGTGAACTTGCCATCGTGAGAGGAGAGTGTTGTATATATAGCAAAAATAGGGTATACACATCCAAGAGGTGCATTAACTCCTACCCAAAATAGGTGGGAGGTTTTACCTACTTGGTGAATGACAAAACATGTGGCATAACCTCCTCAAGTGAAGACAGAAAGGAGGTGGCACATAAAGCCAAAAGAGTGTGAGAACTCTAACTACCCCATAACCTACTCAGGGAAGGACAAAATAGTGGTTATGAGAGGTGGCACAAAAAAAGCCAAAAGAGGATGTGTAACTTAACTACCCATGTGTGGGAGAGAGTTACACATGTTGCTGATATATTTCGCCACGTGTCCTCATATTAACCACATATAATAAACCTAAGCAAGCTTAATAATGTGTAGGAAAAAGAAATATCCCTAAGGAAAATAAAAAACCTACACTAACAAGTGGAACATTCACCAGAATTCATCAAATCTCTAGACCCACAAACATCTATTCACCTACACATAGGGTTAAACACACGTGATTAGAACAGTAAGCATGCTAGGGGCACAACCACCCTATGAGATACATTTTTGACCATATAAGATACATCTTAATAACATCATTTAAACAAAGCTTACATTACATTAACACTAGTTTAATGCTCATTCTATAAGATTATGAAACTAGGTTCTTCTGATCATCTTTCTGCCACATAGCAAAATACGAGAAAAATGATACAAAAAGTATGCATGTTCAATGCCAATGTTGAGATATGCCAAAATAAAATATAAATCCATTTCCACTTATGTGGGAAGATTACAATCAAACTCAAATGAGATCAAAATAAAAATTACAACTTTGTACGTGAGAACTCCAATGTCCCAAATTATACATTTTCTTCAAATTGCATAAAAGTGATAAATTAAAACTCTAAAAGATGAAACTCCTTTTCACGTAATCTCATGCTCTTCCAAAGGATCTAGAAGTCCACAATGGTGGTTCAACACCACATAACCAAGTGGAGCCCTTAGGGACACCCCTCTAAACTAGGATATGGTTGACTAGGTAACAATCACATCAAAGATGTAAAGCTAGGAGTGTCAATACTTTGGCATGATGACTATGTAGGTTGTTGAGTAGTTGTCCTATCCATTATAGGGTATCTAACAATATTCACCAATCTCAATGAGTTGTGAAATGTCCCATTCTTTGAAGTCACAAACCCTCTAACGCATTTGACACTTGGTGAAGGTTTATCTTGATTATGGGTGTATTTCATTTAATCCCCATTAAATTTCATTGTTTAGATTTTATTAAACTCACTTGGATTGGTCCATGAGTTCCTTTCAAATATTGAGCAAGCAATGAGAGACCACTCCTTCCTTACTCTATACCTCGATCCTAGGTGCTCAACAATTCATAAATATAATTTAGTCGTGACAGAAATTAATGCAAAAAGTCATGACACTTGGTCCAATGATGCATAATTACAAACCAATAGGGAGACTACTCATCCCACAAATAATAACAAGCTAACATGGTTTGAATTTAAAATTTTCATTTTTCAAAAAGTTTAAAAAGCATAAATAACCCAAATCTGCCATTAATGGTTTCAATGAAACCTTTAAAATTCCAACTTATAAAATATACAAAATCACAAAAATTCAAGCATGCCCTCAGAAGCACAAAATGCACAACATCACTCTTTCCCACTCATAAGATTTTAGGGAAAAAATTCGATAACTTTGGCTCATTTTTATATTTTCTAAATTTAAATTAAAACAACATGAAATCAAATCTATCACTAATCTTATGAATTCAATCCTTAAAGAAAACCCTATGCAAAGGAAATCCATATGCATCCACCTATTGTGGGCATGGAAAATGAAAGAATTAAATTGCAATTTTTATAAACAAACCAAGAAAATTACCTTCCAAAGCAAGCTACCAAAATGAAGAATCTCTTCTTGAGAGGAAGAACACAAGAAGAATTATTTTCCAACTTCCATTAAATCCCAATTCAAAGCCAATCCAAGTTCAAGCAATTCCCAAAAACTTATTTTCCAAAATGTAAAAATTATTTTCAAAGGAGGAGAGATGTATTTTCAACCAAAATGCCGAGTGATATAAAACTACCTACATTTTTCCTTTCTGTCTAAAATTCCTTAAACCCCTTAAGTCTTTTCCCTCCTTTTCATATTTAAAACTAGAAATTTCAAAATAGATTTTTGAAAAAGAGTATTACACTACTTGAACAACTTATAATATTTTCCATTAATCTTTGCAATCAAATTTAAATTCTAACTATATAACAATTCTATTTCTCCCTATGCAAATGAGACCATTTTAGTGTATTTTCACATGAAAGAGAATAATGCGTAAGACCTTTTTACAAAGGCATATTATATTATCTTTTTGACTCAAAGCATATAAAATATTCTTCAAACATGACAAACATGCATTTAAAAATAAATTTAAATGCAATGCAACAAGATAAAATAAGCGTGTGCAAAGGACCCACTCACTTTATGGGTTTAAACACAATGCATATTCTAAAATTGCCATGGATTTGGACCTAGATTTTTATAGGATTTCACAAGATTCATCTCGCACTCGAATCGAGTGAGATGAAGGTTAAGAAAACATGTTTTACCGAAAATGATCATCTCCAATTAACCATTGTTGGGGAAACCTATACCCTGCACATGTGGTGAATCACTAGGCGTACTTGCAACATATAGGAATAACCTAAGAATAGCATAAAACACCCAACATGATATAATATCCAAATGAAATAATAGCAAATCATGACATATAACTAGAAATCATCTATGAAAAGCATAACCCAAACATCAAGATGCAGAAATCAACATTATGTATAATGTTGAATCATATATAATAAACACATATAATAGATATAATGAAAATAGTGAAGCTAAAACACTGCAATAGTCCAACCATATGAAGGCACAACATATGCATCCCATGATACATAGAAACTAAATGCTAATACAAAACCTCATCGATAAACTACATTGATGGCAGGACAAAACATCACTAATAATTATAGTACCAGAAATGAAGTAATAATCAACAGACATAGAAGGCACAAACACCTAAGGTATTACACATTTGTCTATTTAATCTTTTGCTTAACATGTGGACACTCCATATGGGCATTATAAGACTAAAAAAAGTAGACACAATGAGAAATTTCTTTAGATAGGCATAAAAGCACACAACATTGTCAGATTAAGAGAAAATACCAATTATAGATATTTCCTCTAGAAATGTTTTAGAATAACAAGGAAGAGGAATAAATGTCTTACCATGTAGAAGAGAAAAAAGGCTACCCATTGGCATATGATCATAACTAAGAATCTTTTCATCCTATTAATGTTTTTGTCAAGTTCCTTTACAATAATAGAATACTCTTTGGAATTGGGCAATGATAAATCCTTGGTTAAATTAGGGGCATTGTTCAAGTGCATTTCAGGGGCCTTGCTAACAATGTTTTTGATTATCGTAAAGAGGTTTTGAAAGGGGCCCCACCCTTTTACAAAAGAATAGCCCTCAAGCCCATGAAATGGGTCCCATAAGGAGTGGGATGCTTTAAAAAGGAACAACAAAATAAAGATTGCAATAACCAAAAGGAATAGAAAAAGGGCAACCCCTAGTCAAAAACACAAAGAGAGAACAACTAGCACTGTTAAGCTAGCATCTTCATTCCTGACGCTGCTTTCCATTCCTTGGCCATAAAATTTACCTATTCCTTAAAGGAGACATCGAGAGTTTCATCATCAATATTAACGGTCTTAGCCTTGTAAGCAACAACCACCTTAGCATGTGTCCTCTTGGCAGGGCCTTCTCTAATGAAAGGGCCTTCTTCAACAACTTTGAGTTTCCACTTTTCCAATTTGTTTTGAAAAACAAAGAGACCTATGACCAAGTTCTGCCTTCTCTAATGAAAGGGCCTTCTTCAACAACTTTGAGTTTCCTCTTTTCCAATTTGTTTTGAAAAACAAAGAGACCTATGACCAAGTTCTTGATGGTATTTTTACTGAAGCAGACAACTTCATTAATTTTTTTTGTTATGACCTCCTGCTTCTACTCCAAAATAATTAGTCATTCGTCCATACTATCCCATCCTTTGTAAGTAACATTCAAACCAAGGGAGTCTAGATCAAGATCAACACTTTCTTTAGCATCACTGCCATTATCGAAACTTATATTATCTTAGAGCCCCTTAGTGTTTTTTTGATGGAATTCAACTAAGAAATGAGCCCCTTGGAGGCCCTATTTTGCAAATTTGCAACCTCCTCTAACTTGTGCACTTTGGTGGTTGGTTTTGTGTAGCCTTTGCACCTTGTGTCATTATCTAGGGTTTTAGGAGCTAAGTTTATTTCCTTTGAGGAGGAAAAAATGCTATCATGGTGGGCCTCTTCCACCATTTTACCTATGTCCTTTTTGGCTGCAATTTTATTCAAGCTCTTAGCAAGGGAGTTTCTTGAGACAACTATGACTTGGGTGGAAGCGACAAGCTCATTGGTTGTGTTGGGGATTTGGATTCTAATAAAGCTTGGCCCCTCATAGGCCCCAACCAATGCATCTATATCTAAGGGTAGGGGGAAGGGATTATCATTAGAGGAGGAAGGGGTCCTTGGAAAAAGAAGAATCCTTAGGGCTAGTATAATCCTTTTATGCCTAGGGAAGATTTTAACAGGGTTGATTATTTTGGGATAGAAAGCACTACCTAGAGTTTTTGCAACCTAATGTCTATAAAGGAAATGTGTTAAGCACTGGTGTAGAGGGAGTTTGATCTTGCCAAGCAACACATCATGGATGAACTTTTCCAAGGATTGGAAGAGGAAGAATGGAAAGTTCAACTTCATGCCATGCCTTAGATGATTTATTATAGGAAAATGGTAAAAATACACTCTTGTATCTACCTTAGAGGGTTACATACCTTATCAATACATCAACCACCTCTCTCCAAATTTTGAGGAGATCATATTTCTTGAGACCATTTTGGAATTTGTTCACTTTCTCTTTACCCTACAGGAATTTCTCTAGGTACTTAACATTTTCTTCCTTGTTCTATTTTTGCATCCCGAATCCTTTCTTCTTTAGACCAATGGCTTTATTTATCAACTCTTTAGAGACACCGAAAGATATCCCCCACACATAATTAACTTTGTTCTTTTAGGATCTAGTGAACTCCCTAGACAAAATAGGGTCATAGCCATTAATGGCCTCTAGGAAGCAGACTAGACCACCTTCGCGAAGGATGTTCCAAAGTATAGCATTGCATTTCAAATCATCATAGGAAGAAGGTTCAACCCACACGCTCTCATTGCCCATGGTCATAGAAGCAGTCAGACCCCTGCTATTGAAACTACTCTTCATAGGCACCATCAAGTCTATCTATTGCAGTGAGAATGGGTTCTAATAAACACTTGAGTATAAAATTCAAGAACTAGTCCCATTAATTTCTAGAGTTTGCTTCATGATTATACAATCCATCCTTAGTAGTTAAGGAACTCATGTGTGTTAAATCTTGCATCCCTTTGAATAGAATTTTAATCATTACTTTGTTCTGCATAGATGCTTACTTGGATTTATGTTAGTAGAGACAAGGGGTCACTCCATTGCATGTTATCATTTGAGGTACTACCCAGGTTGGCAAGGGTGTCAGTGATTTAATTCCCTTCTTTACAAGTGTGGGAAATATTAACTTTCTAAAAGATTTAATTAAATCAATAGCATCCTGAATTATACCCCTAATGGACCAATGTGGTATAGCCTTCTTGTTTAACATATCAATTATAATTTTAGAATCCCCTTTCACTATGATGTTGGGAATTCCCAATTCATTGGCTAAAGTGATACCAACAAGGGCCTCCATGGCCTTGTTGACTGTTGTTTCAACACATCAACTCAAGTAAAATGATGATCACTCTACTTCTCCTGAAAAGGAGTTAATGGCCTCCAAGGTCCCTGTTAGCTCGGTCTCAGCTGTGTTGGAGTAGCTTAGTGGTCTAATGTGAATGTTCAAGGGGCCTATGTTGGTAAAGTAAACTTGGACCAATGAAGAGTATCTCTTAATAGATAGATTTTGTCTTTGAGCTTGGATTGACGAAGTCTCTATACGAACAGTTGTGATATTCTAGGTTCAGGATTCATAAAATCTAAACTTAGTAAAAAAAATGCAAAAAGGAAGGGTTAGAGTAAAGAAAGAAAAGTAAACAAAACATAAAAAGATGGACAACCTCTATATTTGTTCCACCGTATCTAACAACTTTGATGAGATTAATTAACCTAAAATGTGATGACATGTATTAGACACAATCATGAACATATCAGATGCAAGGGTCTTAGGAGTTTCAGAAGATAAAAGTATGAAAACACCACATTACATTTACAATAATCAAACTTTATCCTCTAATTTATGTAATGATATGACAATAGGTTTTGATCTCACCAAGAATGAATTAAACACAAATGAACACACAAATATATTACCACCAAATGATAGGAGCACAGAGAACACTAGATATATTCTATTAATGGGCACCAAAATTGGCAGATTACATGTGACAATAGGATTCCCACACTGCAAAGTTACAATTGACCACTTATATGCCTTGTTGAAATTACAAAATTCTGGTCTTGCTACAAAAAATCCCGTATTCCCCCTTAAAATCAAACGACCTTCCTCCTTTTTATAGAGTCTATGTTTCCTTATTTCCCTAGCTAAGTTAGCTCATACATGCCTCACCCACTTTCAAAATTTAGTGTCGACCATGCAAAACTATACATTTTTACAAAACTTACTTACAAAATGAGTTGGTCCACAGTGAGTTATACCAATCCAACTTACATTGAATCATTGTTATTACATTCGAAAGAGAATAAATAATTACACAAGTAGTGAAGAACAAGGATATTATGCCCCTCCTAGAAAAAAGATATTGAAGTTGAGAATGGCCTTGTTGATATCATTCTGGCTCGGCCCTTGATGATACTTCACCTTTATCCACTGAGAAAATGATGACTGCTTGATCTTGTCATGAAGCTCTACGAAGTCTGCCAGTTGCTCCTTGAAATCCTTGAATGCACCTTTGAGTCTAATCAAATCATCTATACATTGCTCGGTTAGTTGCTGGTGAAGGGAGTTCGTGAACTTCTTGACTATCCTGGATGTAGGGAAGATAAAAGAAGACTCGTCTTTGAAGGTACAAGGGATGGACTTGATGAATATATTGATCTTCGTCATACATCCATCAACTGCTTCCCTTCTTACCCTGAGATTTCCTTTACATTGCCATATCACTTTGGCCCTTAACTTTCCTACTTGTAGCCACTCAACTATCAACTCTAGGTCATCCTTATAAAAAATTCCAAGTAGGAGAATCTCACTTGACGGTGTAGCTTTCATTCTTTGCAAAACTCGGAGATACTCCTCCCACACTAATAGTTCCTCATCAATGGAACTTTCCAATTCCTGTGCTTTACTTGCCTCATCACAGATAATGTGATAGTCTCTCATTACTTCTTTGATTACCATACTGCCAAGAGCTTCTAATGAGCCTTTCCATGCAATGGAAGTAGGTAGAATTCCCATAGGATCTACAATTTGGCCATCCCTATGAAGGCATTCCATAATAGCCAGTGTAGGGGAACCTAAGTCCACCGGACCAACCAAATGGGTGATGTATGTAGTTAGTTGTCTCACTTGCTTCTTAAGTTCTTTTGTTATTTCATCTTTCTTCATCCTTCCTAAAATGTCAGACACTACTTTTTGCAACGTTTGCATTGCCCCTTCCATTGTCTGGTGGCCCAAACTAATTTGTTGTACACTAGTCATCAGGTGTCATCAAATGTTCTTCTTTATCCACGAGTGGTGTGGCAACTTGGGCTGTTCTTATTCGTTGATCATTCATAGTTATGGCTGAAAGAGTTCTAGCCCTCTTAGGCTTTGTCTGGGACTTAAACACTTCGACCACTGTGGAGAGGTATTCTTCTTCTTCGATGCAGGTTCTCTTTCTCTTCTCTACAACACAATTTAGCCACACCAGTAGTCCTTTAGATATTATGCTAGTAGAAGGAGGTTGTGAAATTACCTTCTTCCTCGGAGTAGAGTCAAGTGAGTGATGAGGAGAGGACTGAGGGGAAGGCTTTGAAACAATGGTATCTTCAAAATTCAGTGGATCGTCACCCTATTCAATGGGAGTGGAAGAAATGCTCTGTACCAGCTGATCCAATTTCATAATATCTGCCTTAGAAAGGAGACGATCTTCAACTATGCCTACCTTAGTTGCTTGCCCATCATCAACTCCTAATGACTTCTCTAGCTCGGCGACTTGGGAGATTGATGGGACCTCTGTTGATGAAGGTGGAGGTGGTGGGATAGACAAAGAAGTAGGAAGTGGAGAAGAGGGTATGTGGAGTATTGGTGAGGGTGTTGGGATAGGTTGTTGGGTGGTATCTTGAGCTGTGTTGTGCCTTGCACACGCCCCATTTTGCCAAATGGAGACCCCCTTTTTGCTTTTGGCTTGGTCTCATTTTTGATGATATTTCTTGAGAGAAGATGAAATTCTGATAATCTGATGATTTTCTTGTACTTGGGCAATTTGGTTTAATTGAATATCTTTTGGTTCTTGAAATTGAAGTACATTCGTGTCTAAGGAATGATCTCCTTAGGTGTTTTGCGCTAAAAACTACTCATGCTACAGGTTGTGCTAATATCAAGTGTCACTGGATATTAGCATTGGAACCCTTTCACTAGACTCTGCGCTAAAAGGGCATGTCACTGGACTAGCGCTAAAGAGCACTCTCACATGATACATCCTGTAAGGCTTAAAATCCCCGCTCATCTTGTCATAGGCGAATTCTCCACTTTTCCTAATCTTAGTGCACTATAGTCTGTTGACTGACAGACATTTATGGCAAGTACCGAAAGGGGTTTAAAGGGCAAAATTTGTTGAATAATTGTCATTTGCTTTCATATCCTTAAGCAATCGAGCGCTGCAACCCCATGGCAAACTTAAACGACCTCTTCAATAGTTGATTCCTTCATGACCCAGGTGAATTCAAGTGTGTTTTATCTTCGGCCAACTAAGTTCTTGCAGTCTATTTTCTTACTTCTAGGTTGGTTTCATTTCTTTGCCCTTGAATTTCATTTGAATTGCCTGTGTTTTCAAAGGAGGGTTTGTTGATTATCTTTTGCCTTGAATTTGCCTTGCTTTGAGTTATGGATTGCGGTCTGAAATACGTTCATTATTGCATGTTTTGTTCAAAATCAAACATTTTTGTTGAGGCTTTGTGTTATGCTGTTTCTTTTTAAGTCATTTTCGATCCCAGGTGGGTGAAATTTTGAAGATGGGGCACGATTTAATGGTATAAACCTTTTGTTTTTCCCCATAGCAGTATGCCCTAGGTTTTTAAGCTAAAACTATGATAATCTCGTATGGAGAGATGAGTCTCACACTTAGAAATTTTTGGCATATGTGCTTTTTGTGTTATATTCACCTCCTTGAGGACTAGGTCAAATTTTCTAGGTTTTCACTGCTAAATGATTATGACTTAAAATTAATTTAGGAGCCTCATGAGTGTTTTGCGCTAATTTCCCTTGTTGTCAGACATGTTCGACACCATTGAAGTTGCTCGCCGATTCGGAGGTGGTCTTTTCTCCCCCTCAACAAGTTTAGACTGTTGGCGCTAAAAAGACTCAGGACATGATATATCTGGTGAAACCTAAATCCTCCGCTATCTATCACTCCCTGATTTCCCCACTAGGAAGCATATATCCATTTAGCGCTAAAAAGTATCTTCATTGCATATGTCCAGTAACCCCAAAATTTCCTGCCATCCTGTACCAACGGTTTTCCCTGCCAGCCTTCTTAACTTCTTCATATTTGATGCTTGCGCTAAAATGAAGGCTTATTACGTATGTTCGACACGAGTGGATTTCCCCGTGTTGGTTAACAGATTTGTCTTGGTCTAAAAGTATTTTGTTCTGACTCTATAACCTTTTCTTCTTAGAACAAATAAGTTAAACAACAATTGGGTGAACTATCAGAAATAATTCCCCTCTGAATTAAGGTACAACTCCCTTTTAAGTTTTCAATGAATTCGAATTATTCTAATCATTTAGATACACTTTTAACCAGAAAGTATTTAAGGCAAACTAACATCCATACATCACTATGTCATGAATGCGATATCTTTTCTTCCATATAACATCATTCAGTGATAGAACACACGGATTCCATCTTCAAAAATAATCAAATATATAAATATATACATGTATTACTGAACCAACAAATGATAAAACATGTATGATGAGTCATCCAATGAAAGAATAATTACCACATAAAAAAGAGTTCGCACAGAAACCCGATTTCAAGCACTTAACACAGATTTAAGTCTGCAACAATCATTTCTTCTTCTCATTCACAGATGAAAATATTTCAGACAAACATCAAATACATTGTAAACATAAAAGTTTAGCTCCAAAATTTTTTGTTTCTTGTTTTTCTATCTCTCCGTATCTCTATTTTAAAAACCCAAAAACATATATATAGTTCACCCTAATTAACTATTTTTTAAACCCAGAGTTAAAACAAACTCTAACCCATAGCGGGATTTAGTTTCTTAAAAGATGATTGAAAGACAGTTTTAAAACATAATTCTCCAACTAAATAACTGAATAAAAAGATTATGTAAGCACGATCATGACTGGGGCAACGAGTTGGAATCTCTGGATTTTCTTTGTTCGACTGAAGAGACACGTTGCATCTTCCATTCTTGGTATGCGGCAACAAATTCTTGAATTTTTGGGAAGTTAGGGATACCAATATGTTTAACTCGTGCCTTCCAAACATCCCTTTCTCTTCGAATGTTTGCTACCTTTTCTGCATGCTCTGGGAGTGCATCGACACAAAGGTGAAGTAGTGATTCCACTTTTGATATCCGGGAGAAATCATCAGGTTATTATTTTCTTTAACAAAACTGATTTTCTCTCTGAAGGGTTGTACCACAGTATCAATATCCTTTTTTGGCTCACCATCATCTTTTATGTACTTCACATCGATACATTCCAAATCATGCTGTAAAGACTGAGTAAACCTACTTATCTCTTTAATCATCTTTGTGAACTCCATTCGTCCTTGTCTAGACACTGAGTTTCTCCATTCGATGTTTCTCCTACTTACATACAACATATTGTCGTTCAGACTTGTTATATTCCTTTCTGATAAAAAATTTGTCACCCCATACTTCTGAACTTCACCTATTTGATTTATTACTCATCCATTTCCCTTCATTTTTTTCCAATGAGGCATTCTGTATTTTTAAATCTTCAATAGTAGCCATGGTTTCATCATATATACTTTTCAACTCATTAATATATTCTGTACCCTTCTGGATGATACCATCCAGCCAGTCATCAAACACTTTAGTCACCATTTTGTTTCTATGTATTTGATCAAGCATTTTTTGATTGATTGTAGATTTTGGGTCAAAAGATAGGTAATTGAGAAACAGGGTGTGGATCTGGATTATGAATGGCGTCAATATACTCTGCCATTGATCATAAGGCTTCCTTCAACTCCCTCTTATCTTTTTCATCCTTCCATGTACGACTAAACATCTATTTTGGGGGTCATATCTGCTCATACATTCAAGAACTAACTCAGGGCATTGTACCGCCATAGGAAAGACTGCAACTTCGACTAAACCACTTTCCACTATTCTTTCCATCATAGGGGCAGACATAGGATTTTTAACCCTTTCCTTAAAATCCTCTAAATCATACTGAACTAAAAAGGTATCTCCATATTCAGGGAGAGAACATACAAGGCTAGAACCATGTTCGAAACCAAGACATGTAGCTTTCATGGCTACACATTGGATAAATAGAATGGAAAATGCTTTGAACTTCTTTAACAATACCAGAAACTCAAAATGATTCTCCTTTTCAACAAAGTAATGGAATCAGCTATAAGAAAAGTCGAACTCACCTTCAATGGATCTGAAATCACTGTCAAATTGGGCAAGAAAAATCTTTTACCTCCAGTGCTATTCTCCTTTTGTATCACCTTTTATGTTTTACTGTTAAAATTGGCCTGTTCTTTCTCAATAAAAGGCATGAAATCAGGGCGAATAATTACTAGCTGAATTAATTTATGCTGAAATTGCTTGATATGACAAACTTTGACAGATGCATTAATTGTAAGTAGTTCTCGCACATGACCTTGATGTGTAATCATTACTCATAACTCCTCGAAAGTTAAAACTTTCCATTTCATAGGATGTTCCAAATATATCTCCCTCAAAATGATTTTTTCCTTTAAAATTTCCTGCAATTTAACTTAAAGAGAATTCAGGAAAAGTGAGGCTAATTACATATGTACATTTATTACGGAACTTTGAACCTTTGAACCTTTGAACTCCGATATGAGGTTCAACCCGAAGGTTCAAAGATACGAATTGAGTTACACAAGTGGACCAAGAGTAAACGACTCCTCAAGAAACATTGAATATTGAACCATTGAACTGTTGAACTCTTGAACTTTTGATATGGGGTTCAAGTTCGAAGGTTCAATACAATGATTATTTTGCACATAAGACGACAGGAGAATGAATTTTAAAGACAAAGAGCCGACTTAAGGAATAAACATAATGACCAATAAGGGAAAATGGTAGATCGACTTTTTGCTTAGGAAAGGATCATGAAAAATTGGATAAGGGTGAATGAAAAGGTAACATTGGCTTTGACTAGGGAATGCATTTTGTAACAAAATGCAGAGAACTCAGAAACTTTGGTTACACACGAACTGAAACACAGGGACAGAAGAAAAAGAACCAAGGAAAACCAAAATTGGAAGAGGAAAACGACAACACATGACAACAAAGAAATGACTATGTACAAAACAGGGGACACCTGTTTTATAGTTGATACAATTTAAGGTCCTATCCATTATAGGACATGGGTAGAACAGATCCATCTGGATATTCTAATTTGAAAGAATTAGGGCCCAGTACCTGATGAATTTTGAATGGCCCCTTTAGAAGTGAATCGAACTTGCCATGTGCTACTTTAGGTTCTCTCCTCTTATCCCACAGTAGCACTTGGTCTCCTTCCATGAATTTTTTGGGCCTTGTTTTTCAATAAAAAAATTTCTTAACCTTGGCTTGATGGGTAGTAATCCAATCAACTAGTTTATTCCTTTCCTCTTCAACCCTGGTTAAGTACATAACTCTTTTTTCTAAGGAATCTTGAAAGTATTGATCTTCGATGACCTTTTGTAATTTGGCTGCAGATAATTCCAGAGGTAATGATAACTGAGCTCCTATTCCATAAACTAGCTCAAAAGGCGCCATTCCTATTGCCCTTTTTGGGGTTATCCTGTCAGCCCAGAGTGCTTCGTACAACCTTTTATGCCAATCTTTGGGATTATCACACCAATTTTCTCATGATGGCTATCAAATTTTTATTACTGGATTCAGCTTGTCCATTCCCTTGAGGGTAATAGTCTAATGAGTGAGAAAGAGAGATACTATGCTCATAGAAAAATGAAGTAAGTTCAATTGAAGAAAAGCTGGTAGCGTTATCTGCCACAAGTTTCTAAGGGACGCCAAAACGTACCAGTATATTCTCTCTAAGAAAATTACATACTATTTCTAAAGTGGTTCTCTTCACAGGGACTGCTTCGACCCATTTTGTAAAATAGTCTGTCACTGTTAAAATGTGTGTATGTTCGGCACTCGAAGGAGGTGAAAGAGGCCCAATGAAGTCTAAGCCCCATTGTTTGAACGGTTCTTCAATAACAATAGGCCTTCGAGGCAATGCTGCAAGTTGTGGTCTTCCTGAAAATATTTTGCATTTTTCACAATTAGCTACCCATTTGTATGCATCTTTGAACACGTCTGGCCAATAGTAACAATTTCTAAGGATTTTAAAGGCTATGACCGAAGAAGAGAAGTGTCCACCGTAGGCTTCATTATGAAAAACTTTCAAAAGCTTGTGTTGTTGTTCCTTATCTACACATCTCAGAAAGGTTCCGTCTAGTCCCTTTTTGTATAAGACATAACCCCAAATGACATATTTCATTGCTTTTAACCTTAGATTCCTTTTCTCCTTCGGGAATAAGTAACTGGGACAGTCTCCATAAGTAAGATAATGTGCCACGTTTAGGAACCATGGATCTTGTAAACTCACCAATAGGACAGTGGGAAGTTCTTCCTCTTCTTCTTCTTTACTTTCAACAATCAATTTGCATAGGCCTTGACCTCTAACCAATTTGGTTGGCCTAACCTCCAAGTCATATTCTTGAATTTTAGCAACCTATGTTGCCCTATTATTCATCCCAACATTCTGTTGAGTCAGAATGCTCTGTACAACCGAACTAGGCACAAATACAATTGAATGAGAATGTAGTATGTAATATCTAAATTTTTTGACAACTTTTACCACAACGAAAGCTTGCTTCTCGGTTAAAGAATATTTAAGTTCATGCTTCTTGAGAGGAACACTCATAAAGGCTATTGGGGCTTCTGTATTCGATTCATTTTTCTGTAGTAAGATACCAGACATGGTTCGTTCTGAAGCATAACAATAAATAATAAAATCCTTTTGGAAATCAAGGTTTACCAAAGTAGGTGTTTGTGCAATCGCCTCTTTAATATTTTCAAATGCTTTCTTAGCAGTCTCATTCCATCTGAATGCCTATTTTTCACTCATCATCCCTATAATATGTTTCGTAATCTCAGCAAAATTAGGAATGAACCTTATGAGGAAGTTAACCTGGCCAAAGAAAGACTTAACTCCGGTCCTGTTAGAAGGAAGACTTAGTTGTTGTATTGCTCTAACCCTTTTTGGATCAATCTTGATTCCATCATTCGAAACTAAATGTCCCAATAACTTATACCTTCTGTTACACAGAAAATCAACTTCTTACGATTAATAGATATCCCATGATTCTGACACCTTTTTAAAATGGTCTCAAGATCTTTCAAATGATTTTCTCTTCTTCTAGAGAAAACAGTCAAATCATTAAGATAAATGACAATAATTTTATCTTTCAAATCTTTAAAGGATGAATTCATTGTCCGTTGAAAAGTTGCACCAGCATTAATCAAACCAAAGGGCATATGGTTATAAGCAAAAGTTCCCCATGGCGTAGTAAAAGCAGTTTTATGTTGATCGGCTGCAGCCACACTTATTTGGTTATAACCTGAGAACCCATCTAACATGGACATCATCTTTGATCTAGCAATTGTTTTTAAAATGTGATCCATCACAGGTAAGGCATAATTATCTTTCAAACCGGCTTGGTTCAGATTCCTAAAATCAACACATATTCTTATTTCTCTATTTTTTTGCGTACTGGGACAATGTTTGCCAAGCAGGTGGAATGATGAATTGGATAAATAATCCTAACCTTCAACATTTTGTCGGCCTCCTTATAGATAGCCTCAGCAACCTTTGGGTTATAGTTTCTTAACTTTTGCCTGAATGGAATTGCATTTGTTTTTAAAGGAATATGATGCTGGAATTGCCCACCCCTAAAATCCTTTAGGTCGTCATAGCACCAAGAAAAGACATCCTTATACTTAGTCGACATATTAATCAACTTGTATTTCTCCTCTGGCGAGCAACACCTACCAATAGAAATCCATTTAGGATCAGTTTTACTCCCAATGTTTATTTTTTCACAATCTCCCAATTTGTCAGGAGCTTGAGCAAGTTTGTCTTTGATATATTCATTTTGTCGATTGAACAAATGTTCAAAAGAGACTAGTCCTCTAGGAATTTTGTTTCCTTTTAACTTAATTACATCATCCTTTGAATTGATCCCTGGATCAGGATTGAATTCTTTACATTCTGCTTCAAAACCTTAAAACAAGTCCCTAAGAACATCTCGGCGTTCTCCAAGAAGTTTCTGATCTGTTTGTCATTCTCAAAAACTTGCCAATTTTTAGCATTATCTAGGACATTAGGATGGTAGATCAGTTCTATTCTATATGAATTCTTTTTGAAATCAGGGTGTGGGAGAAGAAGAGAAGCTGACACTGCTAGAGAATCTGCCCGTGTGTTCTGATCTCTGGGAATTGCTTCAATAGAAAAAGGCATCAAAATATTCTATCTCGTCCCAAACTCTATTCCTGTAATGTCTCAATCTTTCATTTTTAACTGAAAAAATGCCTCTCACCTGTTTAACAATCAATTCAGCATCTCCTTTTGCTTTGAACATCTTTATACCTTTTCTTTTGGCTTCATTTAACCCAAGCAATAGGGCCTCATACTCTGCAGTGTTATTAGTATTTTTAAATTTTAACTTGAAAGAGTATGGAAAATTTTTACCTTCAGGTGAGATTAAAACAACCCCTGCTCTTGAACCAATGGTAGCATACCTACCATCGAATTCCATGGTCCATAGATCATCTAAATGAACAAATTTTGGGGCGGATTCTTCCTTCATGTCTTCAGAAGAGAAAATAATTACCAAATTCACATTCTTCAAATAGAATATGAGATTTAGGATCATCAGAAGGGTATACAGTAAACTTGCATTTAGGTTCAGGTTCTAGTTTAACTTTCCGTTTTCCCACTAGAATTGTAGCTTTTGACCAATCCAATTTAATCTCCCCACCCAAATCTTTGCAAAAAGTCCTACTCAATATCATCCCATAACTAGCACGAATATCTGCTACCAAGATAGTCAACTTCACTCTTTTATCAGGATAGGCTGCAAGAGCAACCCATGCATCTTTAATTTGTTCGAGCAAATGAATTTGTTTGCCATCCATGGAGTAACACCTACCAAATGTTTTTGTAAGGGATAGGCCTAGGGCTTTGGCTACGAAGGAAGGCATAATATTATTAGAAGCCCCTGAGTCTATAATACAATTACTGAGTTTATGGCCATTTATGATTAAAGAAACACAAAATGGGTTGGTATTCATATTGACCATATAAGAAGTATCATTAAATGAATTGACGACCATTTTAGGAGTGTGTGGGTGATTTAGGTGGAGAAGCAAATAATTGGGCAATTGGGGACTCAACATTAATATTTTGTTGACTTTCGGGCTCAATTTGTGAAGGATCACCTTTGACATATTTAACTAATTTATCAAGTTCTTTGGGATTTAACTTGAGGTATTCAACAGGGGATGTTTGAATCTTTGTAGACTTAAAAAATTCTATAATATCAAAAGAGGTTTCACGATCATTTCTATGTAACAATTTAACTTCTTGGGCCTTCAAATTAGTATCAGAGGTTCTAGTAAGAGGCTCCTTACCTTTAACAGGCACTTCTTGAGTATTAGAAAATTTTGAATTCTTCTGACTTCTGGTAAATACATCACATGAAGGATCTTCAAGAGTAACCAATATTTCACCTCCTCTTTCTCAATTTGATTCATATTCTAGGAAGTGTATTTCAGAGTCACCAGGTTCCTCAGAGTTCATTTCTTCTTCAGTAATGTCTCCCAATACATCTTGAGTAGTGGCTATTTGAGCATATCTAAGTATCTCCGGACAAGAATTTCCGTCATGATCAGTAGTCAAATGAAAGGACACATATTCCCTCTTCTAGGAGGAGCTTCAATAGCTAACCTTGGTTGTGCTGATGTAAGTGGCAATGTCTTACCAGTATTTGTCTGTTGATTAAAATTTCTCCTGCTGACATCTTGATATGGTTGTTGAAATGAAGTACCAACCTTAGGCAATTGTCTTTTTAAAGTAATCATATCATTAACTAATCTTTGAACCACAGGATTTGTAGAAGATCGGGGATGAGCATTAGGTACTTGGGCTTCTTTCTTCCATTTTCCAGCCATAATAAGATCGTCTTCTCACCTAATTGCTAAGGTTTGTGCATTTGCTAAGTCGGCAACTGCACCTCTTCTAAGATGAAAGGCTGATATTCATATCATTAACTAATCTTTGAACCACATGATCTGTAGAAGATGAGGGATGAGCATTAGGTACTTGGACTTCTTTCTTCCATTTTCCAGCCATAATAATATTGTCTTCTCACCTAATTGCCAAGGTTTGTGCGTTTGCTAAGTTGGCAACTGCACCTCTTCTAAGATGAAAACTAATATGATGAGGCATAGAATATCAGCCTTTCATCTTAGAAGAGGTGCAATTTCTGACTTAGCAAATGCACAAACCTTGGCAGTTGGGTTATAAGATGATATTATTATGGCTGGAAAATGGAAGAAAGAAGTCCAAGTACCTAATGCTCATCCCCGATCTTCTACAGATCATGTGGTTCAAAGATTAGTTAATGATATGATTACTTAAAAAAACAATTGCCTAAGGTTGGTACTTCATTTCAACAACCATATCAAGATGTCAGCAGGAGAAATTTTAATCAACAAACAAATACTGGTAAGACATTGCCACTTACATCAGCACAACCAAGGTTAGCTATTGAAGCTCCTCCTGGAAGAGGGAATATGTGTGCCTTTAATTTGACCACTGATCATGACAGAAATTCTTGTTCAGAGATGCTTAGATATGCTCAAATGACCACTACTCAAGATGTATTGGGAGAGATTACCGAAGAAGAAAGGAATTCTGAGGAACCTAGTGACTCTGAAATACACTTCCTAGAATATGAATCAGATTCAAAAAGAGGAGGTGAAATATTGGTTACTCTTGAAGATCTTTCATGTGCTGTACTTACTAGAAGTTAGAAGAATCCGAGATATTCTAATACTCAAGAAGTGTGTTAAAGGTAAGGAGCCTCTTGCTAGAACCTTTGATACTAATTTGAAGGCCCAAGAAGTTAAATTGTTATATAGAAATGATCGTGAAACCTCTTTTGATATTATAGAATTTTGTAAGTCTACAAAGATTCAAATATCCCTTGCTGAATACCTCAAGTTAAATCCCAAAGAACTTGATAAATTGGTTAAATATGTCAAAGGTGATCCTTCACAAATTGAGCCCGAAAGTCAACAAAATATTAATGCTGAGTCCCCAATTGCCCAATTATTTGCTTCTCCACCCGAATCACCCACACACACTCCTAAAATGGCCGTCAATTCATTTGATGATACTTCTTATATGGTTGATATGAAGCCCAACCCATTTTATGTTTCTTTATTCATAAATGACCATAAACTTAGTAATTGTATTATAGACTTAGGTGCTTCTAATAATATTATGTCTTCCTCCGTAGCCAAATCCCTAGGCCTATCCCTTACAAAAACATTTGGTAGGTGTTACTCCATGGATGGCAAACAGATTCCTTTGCTCGGATAAATTAAAGATGCACGGGTTGCTCTTGCAGCCTATCCTGATAAAAGAATGCAGTTGACTATTTTGGTAGCAGATATTCCTGCTAGTTATGGGATGCTGTTGAGTAGGACTTTTTGCAAAGATTTGGGTGGGGAGATTAAATTGGATTGGTCAGAAGCTACAATTTTAGTGGGAAAATAGAAAGTTAAACTAGAACCTGAACCTAAATACAAGTTTACTGTATACCCTTTTGATGATCCTAATCTCAGATTCTATTTGAAGAATGCGAATTTGGTAATTATTTTCTCTTTTTTGAAGACATGAAGGAAGAATCCGCCCCAAAATCTATTCATTTAGATGATCTATGGACCATGGAATTCGACGGTAGTTGTGCTACCATTGGTTCAGGAGCAGGGGTTGTTTTGATCTCACTTGAAGGTAAAAATTTTCCTTATTCTTTCAAGTTAGAATTTAAAAATACTAATAACACTGCAGAGTATGAGGCCCTATTGCTTAGGTTAAATGAAGCCAAAGGAAAAGGTATAAAGATGCTCTAAACAAAAGGAGATGCTGAATTGATTGTTAAACAGGTGAGGCATTTTTTTTAGTTAAAAATGAAAGATTGAGACATTATAGGAATTGAGTTTGGGACGAGATAGAATATTTTGATGTCTTTTCTATTGAGGCAATTCCCAGAGATTAGAACACACGGGCGGATTCTCTAGAAGTGTCAACTTCTCTTCTTCTCCCACACCCTGATTTCAAAAAGAATTCATATAGAATAGAACTGATCTACCGTCCTAATGTCCTAGATAATGTTGAAAATTGGCAAGTTTTGAGAATGACAGACAGATCATAAACTTCTTGGAGAACACTGAGATGTTCTTAGGGACTTATTTTGAAGGTTTTGAAGCAGAATGTAAAGAATTTAGTCCTGATCCAGGGATCAATTCAAAGGATGATGTAATTCAGTTAAAAGGAAACAAAATTCCTAGAAGACTGGTCCCTCTTGAACATTTGTTCAGTCGACAAGATAAATATATCAAAGACAAACTTGCTTAGGTTTCTGACAAATTGGGAGATTGTGAAAAAATAAACATTGGGAGTAAAACTGATCCTAAATGTATTTCTATTGGTAGGTGTTGCTTGCCAAAGGAGAAATACAAGTTGATTAATCTGTTGACTAAGTATAAGGATATCTTTGTTTGGTGCTATGACGACCTAAAGGATTTTAGGGGTGGGCAATTCCAGCATCATATTCCTTTAAAAACAAATGCAATTCCATTCAAGCAAAAGTTAAGAAACTATAACCCAAAGGTTGCTGAGGCTATCTATAAGGAGGTCGACAAAATGTTGAAGGCTAGGATAATTTATCCAATTCATCATTCCACCTGGGTGGCAAACATTGTCCCAGTATGCAAAAAAAATGGAGAAATAAGAATTTGTGTTGATTTTAGGAATCTAAACCAAGCTAGTTTGAAAGATAATTATGCCTTACCTGTGATGGATCACATTTTACAAACAATTGCTAGATCAAAGATGATGTCCATGTTAGATGGGTTCTTAGGTTATAACCAAAAAAGTGTGGCTACAGCTGATCAACATAAAACTGCTTTCACTATGCCATGGGGAACTTTTGCTTATAACCGTATGCCCTTTGGTTTGATTAATGCTGGTGCAACTTTTCAACGGGCAATGAATTCATCCTTTAAAGATTTGAAAGATAAAACTATTGTCATTTATCTTGACGATTTGACTGTTTTCTCTAGAAGAAGAGAAAATCATTTGAAAGATCTTGAAACCATTTTACAAAGGTGTCGGAATCATGGGATATCTCTTAATCGTAAGAAGTCAATTTTCTATGTAACAGAAGGTAAGTTATTGGGACATTTAGTTTCGAAGGATGGAATCAAGAGTGATCCAGAAAGGGTTAGAGCAATACAACAGCTAAGTCTTCCTTCTAACAGGACTGGAGTTAAGTCTTTCTTTGGCCAGGTTAACTTCCTCATAAGGTTCATTCCTGATTTTACTGAGATTACGAAACATATTATAGGGATGATGAGTGAAAAACAGGCATTCAGATGGAACGAGACTGCTAAGAAAGCATTTGAAAATATTAAAGAGGTGATTGCACAAACACCTACTTGGGTAAACCCCGATTTCTAAAAGGATTTTATTATTTATTGTTATGCTTCAGAACATACCATGTCTGGTATCTTACTACAAAAAAATGAATCAAATGTAGAAGCCCCTTGATGAGTGTTCCTCTCAAGAAGCATGAACTTAAATATTCTTTAATTGAGAAGCAAGCTTTCATTATAGTAAAAGCTGTCAAACAATTTAGATATTACATACTACATTCTCATTCAATTGTATTTGTGCCTAGTTCGGCTGTAAAGAGCATTCTGCTCAACAGGATGTTGGGATGACTAATAGGGCAACATGGGTTGCTAAGATTCAAGAATATGACTTGGAGGTTAGGCCAACCAAATTGGTTAGAGGTCAAGGCCTGTGCAAATTGATTGCTGAAAGTAAAGAAGAAGAAGAGGAAGAACTTCCCATTGTCCTATTGGTGAGTTTATAAGATCCATGGTTCCTAAACGTGGCACATTATCTTACTTATTGAGACTGTCCTAGTCACTTATCCCCGAAGGAGAAAAGGAATATGAGGTTAAAAGCAACGAAATATGTCATTTGGGGTGATGTCTTATACAAAAAGGGACTAGACGGAACCTTTCTGAGATGTGTAGATACGAAACAACAACACAAGCTTTTGGAAGTTTTTCATAATGAAGCCTGTGGTGGACACTTCTCTTCTTTAGTCACAACCTTTAAAATCCTTAGAAATTTTTATTATTGGCCAGGTATGTTCAAAGATGCGTACAGATGGGTAGCTAATTGTGAAAAATGTAAAATGTTTTTAGGAAAACCACAACTTGCAGCATTGCATCTAAGGCCTGTTGTTATTGAAGAACCGTTCAAACAATGGGGCTTAGACTTCATTGGGCCTCTTTCACCTCCTTCGAGTGCCGGACATACACACATTTTAACAACAGACTATTTTACATAATGGGTTGAAGCAATCCCTGTGAAGAGAACCACTTCAAAAATAGTATGTAATTTTCTTAGAGAGAATATACTCGTACGTTTTGGCATCCCTCAGAAACTTGTGGCAGATAATGCTACCATCTTTTCTTCAATTGAACGAACTTCATTTTTCTATGAGCATAGTATCTCTCTTTCTCACTCATCAGACTATTACCCTCAAGGGAATGGTCAAGCTGAATCCAGTTAATAAACATTTTATAGCCATCATGAGAAAATTGGTGTGATAATCCCAAAGATTGGCATAAAAGGTTGTACGAAGCACTCTGGGTTGACAGGGTAACCCCGAAAAGGGCAATAGGAATGACGCCTTTTGAGCTAGTTTATGGAATAGGAGCTCAGTTATCATTACCTCTGGAATTATCTGCAGCCAAATTACAAAAGGTCATCGAAGATCAATACTTTCAAGATTCCTTAGAAAAAAGAGTTATGTACTTAACTAGGATTGAAGAGGAAAGGAATGAACTAGTTGATCGGATTACTGCCCATCAAGCCAGGGTTAAGAAAATTTTTGATCAAAAAACAAGGCTCAAAAAATTCATGGAAGGAGACCAAGTGCTGCTGTGGGATAAGAGGAGAGAACCTAAAGGAGCACATGGCAAGTTGGATTCACTTCGGAAGGGGCCATTCAAAATTAATTAGGTACTGGGCCCTAATACTTTCAAATTAGAATATTCAGATGGATTTGTTCTACCCCTGTCTTATAATGGACATGATCTTAAATTGTATCAACTGTAAAATAGGTGTCCCCTGTTTTGTACACGGTCGTTTCTTTGTTGTCGTGTGCTGTCATTTTCCTTTTCCAATTTTGGTTTGCCTTGGTTCTTTTTCTTCTGTCCCTGTGTTTCAGTTTGTGCGTAACCAGTGTTTCTGAGTTCTCTACATTTTTTTACAAAATGCATTCCCCAGTCAGAGTCAATGTTACCTTTTCATTCACCCTTATTCAATTTTTCACGATCCTTTTCTAAGCAAAAAGTCGATCTACCATTTTCCCTTATTGGTCATTATGTTTATTCCTTAAGTCGGCTCTTTGTCTTTAAAATTCATTCACCTGTCATCTTATGTACACAATAATCTCAGTATTGAACCTTCGAACTTGAACCCCATATCAAAAGTTCAACGGTTCAACAGTTCAATGGTTCAATATTCAATGTTTCTTGAGGAGTCGTTTACCCTTTGTCCACTTGCGTAACTCAATTTGTATCTTTGAACCTTCATGTTGAACCTCATATCGAAGTTCAAATGTTCAAATGTTCAATGTTCCGTAATAAATGTACATATGTAATTAGCCTCACTTTTCCTGAAATCTTCTTTAAGTTAAATTGTGGGAAATTTTAAAGGAGAAAATCATTTAGATGGAGATATATTCAAAACATCTTATGAAATGGAAAGTTTTAACTTTGAAGGAGTTATGACTAATGATTACACATCAAGGTCATGTGCGAGAACTACTTACAATTAATGCATCTGTCAAAGTTTATGTCTTATCAAACAATTTCAGCACAAATTAATTGAGCCCGTAATTATTCGACCTGATTTCATGCCTTGTATTGAGAAAGAACAAGCCAATTTTAACAGTAAAACATTCAGGGTGATATAAAAGGAGAACAACGCTGGAGGTAAAAGATTTTTCTTTCCCAATTTGATAGTGATTTCAGACCCATTGAAGGTGAGTTTGACTTTTCTTATAGCTGATTCCATTACTTTGTTGAAAAGGAGAATCATTTTGAGTTTCTGGTAATGTTAAAGAAGTTCAAAGCATTTTCCATTGTATTTATCCAATCTATAGCCATGATAGCTACCTGTCTTGGTTCCGAACATGGTTCTAGCCTTGTTTGTTCTCTTCCTAAATATGGAGATACCTTTTTAGCTCAGTATGATTTAGAGGATTTTAAGGAAAGGGTTAAAAATCCTATGTCTGCCCCTATGATGGAAAGAATAGCGGAAAGTGGTTTAGTCGAAGTTGCAGCCTTTCCTATGGCGGTACAATGCCCTGAGTTAGTTCTCGAATGTATGAGCAGATATGACCCCAAAATAGATGTATTAGAACTTCTGATGGTAATGTGTTACTGCCTGTTAATAGACAAACCCCAATGGCTGTAATGAAAATTCGACCTAAGGAGCCATACTCTGATCTTAATATTACTTCCTCTTATAGTTATTTTTGATTGAAGAAGGCAAATTACAGGAGTGTACTTGCAAGAAATTGGCTATTGAAATTTCAAAAGAGAGGTTCGAGACTACCCAGAGCACTAACAAGAGAACATATGATACCGGAAATGAAAGATATCATGGTAATGTTACACAGGTTAAAAAGTAGTTCTCAAGCATTCTATTGGGAGGACTAGATGTATTTCTTCATTCAAGTGATCCTTCAAGGAGAACCGTATTTAGATTGGGCAGAAATCATAGCTAAATGTTTACATCAGGGTTTGAGTAATTATCTGGGAAATAAAGACTTTTATATGTCCTCATATCTCTTTTACTGTCTAGCATCCACAAGGGAATGAAGAGTATTACCTCATGCATCCTTAGTTGAAGATAGCAAAATTTATGATTATTATTCACATTTACAAATGCAAAACTGTTATGAAAATTATGGAAGAGTTAATGATGTTTTCACTGGTAGGATGGCTTATGAATTGACATACAATATTAATAAAAGGATGTTTGATGAAGCCATGCAACTAATCAACATTTATGGCAGCTTGTTCATTCAATTTCCCAGATTTACTTACATCAGAGTTGGTGGTTTTGATGGTGAGCCTATGAAACTGTCCAGATATGTCTTTGACCGCTGTGTATTGATTGAAGTTTGCAGGCAGTTAGCTCATATAGATAAGAAATTTCCAATGAAGAGAGAGTCTGGTATATCTTTTCCTGTTGAACTTGGTCATTATTCATGTCAATCAGTTTTTGATGCTTTAAATCTAGAGGTGGGCCTGAAAAAGTTCAATTTTCAGTATTATAATGCTAGACCCAAGTTCGATAGCAAAGGTTTTGCTAGAGACAATTTGGATTTTGGAGAGGGATTTTCACACATTCCCCAGATAGAGGACTATTGGGAAGATTGCCCAGATGAATTTGAAGTTAGGAAAAGGCTTTGGTGCAGATTCTCCTTAGGGCAAATAGTCACCCTTAATCTGAATATGAATATCACTGGAATAATAGATGATGAGGAATAGGGGATCGATTCTCATTTTGAACAAATAAAACAGCTACCTATTCCAGAAATTGATTGGAATAGAGATGAAGAGGATTGGATCGAAGTTAAAACCCTCCCCGTAATAAGGAGAACTAAGAAATGGTTAAGGGAATGGAGACTGAAAAAGGTTCAAAATGAAGATTCCAAGCGGTGTTCACCCATTGATGAATCATAATCTCCTGTAAGCTCTTCTAATCAGCTTATTAATATCTGTGATGCAAGTACTCCCAAGTCAAAAATTGAAAAAGGTTCTGTAATCAAAAGGTCTAAGAAAACCCTTGCGACTATTTTGCTTTCTCGCGCCACTAGATCAAGAGCTTAAAGTAGGAAGAAGAAGGAAATTTCAGAAAGAATAGTTGTGGATTTAAACACTGAAGAAGATTTAGAAGAAGTAATGAGTGATAAAGGGTTTGGTTCACCAATGGCAGAAGAAATCAGTATGAACCAACAAGCAAAGATTGCTTTGGATTCTACCAATTTGATGATAATACCAAATGCACCTTCTGAACAACTTAATCTTGATAAAGAAGTTCCAGTCACTGCACCTAAATGGTTGGAAAATTCAATTAATGATAAAAGGAAAATAGTTCCATTTTCTTTACCATTGGAAGATATGGTTAGCAAATGTCTGGGAAAGGCTCCAAAATCCAAAAAGCTGAAAACCACTTCCAGGGTGGACATTGACCCTAATACAGGAAATTGGAGTGCAGAGATAGCCCGACCAATAGCTGATGAAGAAGTTCACGACCCCACAATCCAGGATTTCACAATAGAAAGAATAGATCTTGGAACTGCATCGCGTGCTGCAGACGTGCACCATCTTGAAGCATCTACCAAAAAGATAGTTAGTCGTACATGGAAGGATGAAAACAATAAGAGGGAGTTGAAGCAAGCCTTACGATCAATGGCAGAGTATATTGACGTCATTCATAATCCAGATCCACAACCTGTTTCTCAATTACCTCTGTCTTTTGACCCAAAATCTCCAGTCAATCAGAAAATGCTTGATCAAATACATAGAAACAAGGTGGTGACTAAAGTGTTCGATGATTGGCTGGATGGTATCATCCAAAAGGGTACAAAATATATTAATGAGTTGAAAAGTATATATGATGAAACCATGGCTACTATTGAAGATTTGAAAATACAGAATGCCTCATGGGAAAAAGATGAAGGGAAATGGATGAGTGTAATAAATCAAATAGGTGAAGTTGAGAAGTATGGGGTGACAAAATTTTTATCAGAAAGGAATATAACAAGTCTAAACGACAATATGCTATATGTAAGCAGGAGAAACATCGAATGGAGAAACTTAGTGTCTAGACAAGGACGAATGGAGTTCACAAAGATGATTAAAGAGATAACTGAATTTACTTAGTCTTTACAACATGATTTAGAATGTATCGATGTGAAGTACATAAAAGATGATGGTGAGCCTAAAAAGGATATTGATACTGTGGTACAATCCTT
This sequence comes from Cunninghamia lanceolata, assembly GCA_027924645.1. Taxonomy (NCBI): domain Eukaryota; kingdom Viridiplantae; phylum Streptophyta; class Pinopsida; order Cupressales; family Cupressaceae; genus Cunninghamia; species Cunninghamia lanceolata. The sequence goes on along the minus strand of BSBN01000726.1, from coordinate 9,746,609 downwards.
CAGAGAGAAAATTAGTTTTATTAAAGAAAATGATAACTTGATAATTGATGATTTCTCCCGGATATCAAAAGTGGAATCACTACTTCACCTTTGTGTCGATGCACTCCCAGAGCATGCAGAAAAGGTAGCGAACATTCAAAGAGAAAGGGATGTTTGGAAGGCACGAGTTAAACATATTGGTATCCCTAACTTCCCAAAAATTCCCAAATTTGTTGCCGCATACCAGGAATGGAAGATGCAACGTGTCTCTTCAGCCGAACAAAGCAAATCCAGAGATTCCAACTTGCTGCCCCAGTCATGATTGTGCTTACATAATCTTTTTATTTAGTTATTTAGTTGGAGAATTATTTTTAAAAACTGTCTTTCAATTAGCTTTTAAGAAAGTAAATCCCGCTATGGGTCAGAGTTTGTTTTAACTCTGGGTTTAAAGAACAGTTAATTAGGGTGAACTATATATATATTTTTGGGTTTTTAAAATAGAGATACAAAGAAAAACAAGAAACAAGAAATTTTGGAGATGAACTTTTATGTTTACAATGCATGCGATGTTTGTCTGAAAGATTTTCATCTGTGAATGAGAAGAAGAAATGATTGCTGCAGACTTAAATCTATGTGTTTAAGTGCTTGAAATCGGGTTTTTGTGCGAATTCTTCTTTTATGTGGTAATTATTATTTCATTGAATGACTCATATATGTTTTATCATTTGCTGGTTCAGTAATACAATGTATATTTATATATTTGATTATTGTTGAAGATGGAATCTGTGTGTTCTATCACTGAATAATGCTATATGGAAGAAAAGATATTGCATTCATGACATAGTGATGTATGGATGTTAGTTTTCCTTAAATACTTTCTGGTTAAAAGTGTATCTAAATGATTAGAATAATTCAAATTCATTGAAGACTTAAAAGGGAGTTGTACCTTAATTCATAGGGGAATTATTTCTGATAGTTCACCCAATTGTTGTTTAACTTATTTTTTCTAAGAAGAAAGGGTTATAGAGTCAGAACAAAATACTTTTAGACCAAGACAAATCTGTTAACCAACACCACGCTTATCCGACATGTCCTAAAAGTCTTGCTTTTTCATATTTTGAGCCTTAGAACTGGTTTCAAGGGTACAAATTTGGTTTGAATGATGAGGTTAATTTGAATTTTATCCACTGCATTATGATCATGTGCTTATTATGCTTGGAAAAACATTGAATATTAATTTAGGCATCAATTGTTGCATTTTGTTGTTACATCTAGTAGTAGGGCAAAAGCCCACTAGTTGTTGCAATGGTTTTAATTCATGGTCTAGATCAATAGAATAGCTAAGGAATGTGATTAAATGAATGTCTTGTATCTCCTTGAGTAAAAATAATAGATCAAGAATGGTATATCATGAATTTTGTCAAGCAATTTGGTCATTATTGCAGTATATCCTTTGAGGGGTAAAAACCCCGCTTTTTGGTCTAGGACCCTGTACTTAGGTATATAATGAGGGTAGATAGTTAATACATACTTCTTGATACCTGTTAGACTGTTTGACATCATGAAAGTTAGGTCTTGGCCAATAAATCAGTATCTTGAAGGGGTTATTTATTAGGGTTTTTTGTCATGTAGGATAGATGTCTACCAGAGCCACCAACATGAAATAAGAGTTCAAAGGAATTCCTCCTGTGAGCAGGATCACCTTAGCTTGGAACAACATAGTAGATATTGACGTTGGCCATGTTGACCTAGATGACTTCAGATTGAGGATCTTTGGACCTAATCCGACAGAATGGGCTAGGATGATCATAGATAATGGAATTGCCTAAGCTGTAACCTTCCCTACTTCAGTGCAATGCCCAGAGCTAATCATAGCTTGTGGAGAGAGATACCACCCTCAAACAAGGACAGTGGTGACCCAAGATGGCAGAGTAGTAGCAAATTTTAGTGCATTGGCTCTTGCTGAGGCCTTTGATATTCCCCCTGCCCCAACTTTGACAGTTTTGAAAAAGGAGAATACCAAGAAATTGTATGAACAAGGCCCTGAGGCTTGCAAGAGGATCATCAATGATAAATGGATGAAACAAAAGAGGGAAACATTATTTAAACTTCCTCGTGTGCTATATAGGAGTGATTTAAAGGAGGAAATAGGTGACATGGTTACTCTTTTGAGAAGGATTATGGGACTATCTTCTGCTTCAACTTTTGAAGGCTGGATGTTTGCTTATATTGAGGAGATTTTGAAGGGAGAAATGAAGATACACTATACCAACTCCAAAGTAACAATATTCATAAAGCTTTTGTGGCCTTGAATCAAGACAAAGTGTTCCAATGGACTTCCTATGTAGTATATATGTTGGCAAGGAACTTTGTCTATCCAGGTCTATCTAAATTTGGAGAAGTAGGCAATGCAGATGGACAAGTGAAGGTATATGAGTGCTATCCCCAATTGGAAATCTCCCAATCACTCATGCACTACAAGAGAGTCAATGATGCATTCACAATGCACATTACAAGAATGTTGCAAGGAGATATGTTGAGGAGGATATCCTTAGAAGCCACCAATGTAGTGCAAACCTATGGTAGGTGGTATATTGAATTCCCCAAGTTTACCTACCTCAGAATTCAAGGTTTTACTGGAGCAACATACAAACTACCAAAGTATCCAACTAATAAGGTAGTGCTCCTAGAATTGACAAGGCAGTTGTGCACCTGTGCTGAGAAATTAAAACATTTGCACATAGTGTCCATTAAATTTCCTACACTCTTGGGTAGAGGCCTCTTCTCTTGTGTAACCATAGGGTTAGCTGAGTATTCATATATTGAACTTCAAATGCTAAATCTAAACTTCTGCAAGTTTAGGACCCACTTTGACCCTTTTGGTACTATTGAAAGACATTTAAGTAAGAAGCAATTCCATAAAGAGTATTTGGAGGACTTTTGGGCCAATTGCTTAAATGAACATGAGGTCATAAGGAAAATGTGCTTGAGGATGTCCCTTGACTACATAAGGATGTTCAACATTGCTATAGTACCAGATCAACTAAGCGATGATGATAATGTGGTACAACAAGAAGTATGGAGGGCAGTATTTGGACAACCTATTTCGCTACCTATTTGGGCAGAAGCAAAAAAGATCTCTTTGGAGGAGGTCATGAAGCAACCCATCAGATATTGTAGAATTTGGGTTAGAGACCGAGTTGGCAGGCTAGAAGAAGTAGGGGTAGCCCTCACAAATACACAATAGCTACAAGACAGGCTTAGTGAGGATGAACAAGATGAGCCTATAGAGACAAATGAAGAACTAGTACAAGGGGTAACATGAGGAGAAATTTAGGATATAGATAGTGAAGCGACATAATATGATCTCCCTCCTTCTGATAAGGGAAAATTTAAGGCAGAAAGGAGCCTCCAAAGTAGTGAAACGAAAGATACCCAATCCTTAGTTAGGACCAGAAGTTGAAAGAGAAAGGATATGCCTAGTGGGAAAGGGGAATCTTCCAAATCCAAGAAAATGAGAGAACAATAGAATGCACCATTGCCAAAACCTTCCTCTACGGATGCAGCACCTCCTGCCACTTCTGCTGCTCCTGCTCAAACTATCAATGTCTCCTCTACTCTCTTTGCTGGATCAAGTGTTGTGCCTCCTGTCTCCTCCAGTGTCCCAACTATATTGCTTTCACCTCCTATATCACCAGCAGTTGTATCTTCGCCTCTTCCTCCACCTATTCCTTCCTGACTTTCTACCAGTCAATCCATCTCTTCCTCACCTTCTTTGTCTTCCATTTCCATTCCCTCCATCTCTTCTACCTCATCATTTCCTTCTTCCCTTTCATCCATCAGCCTTCCTCCTTCATCTTCACTAACCACTCTTCCTCCCATTTCTACCATCCTTTCACCTTCTTCTTTCTCTTTGCCACCCCTCAACCTAAGCACTCCCCTTGTCATTTCCTCTATGATTTCATCTCCTTGTATTCCTTCTTCCTTAGGTTTTGTAGCATTTGCAAACCTATCCCAAGTGCAATTGCCTGCATCTGCTACCAATTCTTTTGTGGCCATCAATAACTCCTTGACTCGGCCATTCCGAGATTCAAAGGAAATGCCTAGACCTGCCTCCCCCCAGGTACCATTACTGCCAGGAATTGAGAAAGTCTGTGCTAAATTGAATATCATATCAAAAAAGGTCATAATTGAGGACATAACAAACAACCCTCTAACAAATCCTAGCTTAATAGAGGTAGTCCACTTGGGGGATAGCCCATCAAAGGAAGCCGTAAATGACATTGTGCTTGATATTGTCGGGCAAGAAATGAAAGAGGGGCTGCAACAACTAAATCAACCAGAATCTCCTCCCAAGGCAGATGTAGTAATCATCATAGATCCTCAGGGTGACAAAGGTAAAGGTGCAGATACAAAAGATACAATTCATTTGGATTCTTTGAATAAGGAGGATAACCACATTGGCTCTCTAGGACATTGTTTAACTACTCCAGATTGGCTACAACAAAGATTAAATAATCATTCCTCTATAGTGGAAATAGTAGAGCTAAATTTGGATAATTTTTTGGCCAGAATCGAGAAGCCAAAGAAGCAAAAGAAACAAAGGTGCAATCAAGGATATATAAAGATGCATCTGGCTCTCGAGTTGCAGAGGTAGCTATCCCACCATCACAAGCCAATAAAGAGGATATACGACCTAAAGATTACATTGTCACCAATCTCAACTTAGGTTCAACATCAAAGGCCAAAGTTGTGGAGGAATTCAAAGATTCAGTGTCAAGCATTTTAGACAGGATAAATAAAGATGAGCTAATGAAGCAGTAGCTCGAACAATAGAATGAAGAGCTTCGGGCCTACATTAAATATTTAATAAAGCCCTCTCATTCAGAAGATGGAACAACACTTGCACCCTCTCTCCTCTCCGAGGAAGAATTGGAGGATTTTGATAATATCAGAGCCACTGCCTCAGCCACACAGAAATGGTATCATAATGTATATGCAGAGGGTTGTGAGATTATTGATGATGTTGCTGAATTACACATAGATTTTTGTGCATTGAAAGCAAAGTGGGATGAAGTTAGTGATGACTGCAGTAACTATGATGAATATTACTCACACATACATCCACAATTTTTGGCAGTGAGCAAGCTTTTTGAGGAAGTTTTGATAGAGGAGAAAAATTTGACTAAGGAGAGATTGCATATGCTCAAGCATTGGCTCGAGATGATCAAGTTAAGAAGGGAAATTTTTGATAAAGCCAGAAATGAGGCCGAACCAACTAAAGCTCAACTTTTGGAGGTGATCTATAGTCTGAATGACATGCTCCAAACTGCAACAAAGATGTACCTGGATGACACCACTCCTATTGATGCCCAAGAGTGTAAAGAGAAATTAAACTTGCTTATGTAAGGGGATTCACCAGAATGCAAAGTGGAGGATTTAGATAGAATCAACGACCTGAGGGCACAATTTAGAGAATTCAAGAAAAATAAAAGGCCCAAGTTAGCTGTGTATTGTTGTCCTCAAAATCAGCTGCGCTCATTTTGTAGGACGACTCCTATGAAACTTGTTCATTTCGTAGCCTACACTCTAAGTTCGCAAATCGAGGCAAGTCTTCTTGGTCTCGTGCGAAGTCATTTGATGCCTTGGAATGATTTATGACATTCCTCTTGGTTGGTTTTTCGAGAATCGTGAAATCGATTAAGTCATAAGCCTGTTAGAATATCAATTCTAACTTGTTCAAAGTGTTAGTCTTTTTTCAACGTATACATGTTAGAGCAATCATTTTTGCCGCTAGTGCATGTGAGTACTGTTTTGAACATGCATGAGCGGTAGTTATCGCTGACATTGCATGTTTGTCATTTTTATTGTTAAGTGCTCGAGCGGGCAAATACACCGCTCGTGCATGTCATCTTACCTAATGCGGAGGTAGTGAAAACCGCCGCTTGTGCGAATCTTGGCGAAATCAAGTAAATTATAGTGACATTAATGGCACTCGTGTCATTATTAATGCACTCTTTTAAACCTTTTAAAGGTGCAAATTCATTTTGTTTTATTTATTTCTCATTCTCAAATCCTTCCAACCGACCATTAAACTCTTCTTGAGATCGTTTGATCGCGTGGATTGCGGATTCGAGTAGATTTTTGACTTCGTGGTCGCACCTAGGGTTTCGGTCTCTTATTAGAGGTAAGCTTCTGTTTTCATTTTCATTTTTGTTTTATTTCTCGGGTTTCACATGTATTGAAGATATTTATTTATGGTTATTTGTAAATGCCTTTATTTTGTTGTAATCTTTGTTAAAGATTTCTTTTTGTGTTTAAAACAAATAGTTGTTAGGGTTAGCCGGCAGAAGATATCAATTAAATGCAAATAAAGATTAAACAGAGAAATGGAAAAACACAGAATTAATAACAGCAAGAGACAAGTTTTAACGTGGTTCACCCAAACTCGGGCTACATCCACCAAATAGAGAGTCCAATATTATTATCTAGTAAATCAAACCGATTACAACTAGCAATCCCTGCAACTCAACACCATTGCAAATGCTACAATACCATATCAAAAACCCTAACCCTTAGCCGCTTTTTATCAAGCCTTTTTGTCGGTTACAAAAAATAGGGTTTTTTTTATGTCGATCACAAAAATAGGATTTTTTATGTCGGCCCTAAAAAAATTTCTCGGGGGCTGCTGCCTCTGAACCCCCGCTTGGGGCCTGAGCCGACCCCAAACCCTGGCGAAGATACATGGCCAGTGTACAATACTTTCCTGATCAATCGCCACCTACCAACAATCTCCCACTTGGAGACTGATCAGGCTCCACACCAAACAATCTCCCAATTGGAGACTGATCCTGGACGACACCGCTGCACGTGCATCTCCCACTGGAAATAAGCACCCTGGACTCTACTATTCTATTTTTATTATTTTTAGTCTAGAAGACCAACCGAAGATGAAGAGGAGCTCAGCTTCTCCCTTGTCACTGCCTTTGTAAACATATCCGCTGGATTTTCATCTGTATGTATCTTTTCCAGCCTTAACTGTCCATTATCCAACACCGACCGAATAAAATGATACCTCAACTGTATGTGTTTGGTCTTTGAATGCAAAGCAGAATTCTTTGCAAGATGTATGGCTCTCTGATTGTCTGTATACAAAGAACTGTTAGTTTGTTGTGTGCCTAATTCTTCCATGAAAGATTGCAGCCATATCATCTCCTTGCTCGCCTCTGTTGCAGTGACATACTCTGCCTCTGTGGTGGATAAAACAACCATCTTTTGCAACCGTGAGATCCAACTCACTGATGTCCCACCTACAGTAAAGACATAACCTGTAGTACTCCGCCTAGTATCAATATCTCCTGCCAAATCCGAGTCTACATAACCCGCTAAATCAGTATTAGAGCCCTCAAAACATAAATGTTTATTGGATGTACCTCTCAAATATCTGAGAATCCATTTTACTACATTCCAATGCTCCAATCCGGGATGACTCATATACCTACTTACGACTCCTACAGCATGTGCAATATCTGGTCTCGTGCATACCATGGCATACATTAATCTTCCTACAGCTGAAGCATATGGTACCTTGGACATTTTTTCTTCCTCCTTTTATGTCTTTGGACACATCTTCTTAGTCAATTTCAAATGACTAGGCAAAGGTGTGCTGACAGCTTTTGCATTCTCCATGTGGAATCTCTGCAACACCTTTTCAACATAAGCAGCCTGAGATAGAGTCAATTTTCTGTTCATCGTATCTCTGCAAATTTTCATACCAAGGATTTGTTTTGCTGCCCCCAAATCCTTCATATCAAATGACTGTGCTAACTGTTGTTTTAACTCTCTTATGTGATCCATGTTAGACCCATCTACAAGCATGTCATCAACATATAAACATAAAATAATGTAGCTGTCATTATCCAACCTCTTAAAATAATCACAATGGTCAGAATTACACTTGTTGTAGCCTTGCTCAGCCATAAAACTATCAAATTTCAAATACCATTGCCGAGGTGCTTGTTTCAGGCCATACAAACTCTTCTTCAATCTGCACACCTGTTTCTCCTTACCTTTGACCTCAAATCCTTGGGACTGTTCCATATATATCTCCTCCTCCAAATCACCATGGAGAAAGACAGTTTTCACATCTAGCTATTCTAAATGCAAATCTTTAGTAGCCACAATACTTAAAACAGTATGAATAAAAGTCATCTTGACAACCGGAGAAAATATCTCATCAAAATCAATGCCTTTTTTCTGTGCAAATCCTTTTACAACTAACCTGGCCTTAAATCTTTTCTTACCTCCATCTTCCTCTTTCAGCCGGTAAACCCATTTGTTTGGTAAAGCCTTTTTACCTGCAGGTAACTTATATAATTCCCAAGTCTGATTTTTCAGCAAGGAGCCCATTTCTTCTTTCATAGCATGCTCCCACTGAACCTGTGTATCCACTTGCATAGCTTCATCATACCCTTCTGGTTCACCAGTATCTGTTAACAAAATAGAATACAAAGAGGCAGAAAACCTTTCAGGAGGTCTCCTTAGCCTTGTTGATCGTCTAACATTCACTGGAGTTTGTGGTATTTCTGGTTGCTGTTGCGGAGCATGAGGAACCACTGGAACATCACTATTTGGAGTATCATCCAGCACCACATAATCTTTTTCTTTCTTCTCATGCTGATGTAACTGATCTTTGTACAACACCTTCTCATTGAATATAACATCCCTGCTTCTCACAATTTTTTGATTTTCAAAATCCCAAAGCCTATAACCAAATTCATCAATGCCATATCCAACAAAGGTACACTTTTTTGATTTTACATCCAGCTTGGTTCTATTTTTAGAATCTATATGTGCAAAAGCTTCACAGCCGAAGGTTTTTAGAAAAGAATAACTCACCTTACCTATCTATGCTTCCTCTAAAATACCACAGCCCAAAGGAACTGAAGGACCTCTATTAATTAAATATACAGCAATGTTGACAGCCTCTGCCCACATATTTAAGAGTAGCCCAACATACAATCTCATGGTCCTTGCATGCTCCATTATTGTCCTATTCATGCGTTCAACCACTCCATTTTCTTGTGGAGTCCCTAGAACCGTTTTCTACCTACAAATCCCATTAAAGGAACAATAATCTTCAAATTCTTTGCTGTAATACTCACTGCCATTATCAGATCTGAGACATTTTAATCTTTTACCTATCTCATTCTCAACCAAGCTTCTCCATTTTTAAAATGTTTCAAAAACATTAGATTTCTACCTAAGAAAATAAATCCATACCTTCCTAGTTGCATCATCTATGAATGTAACATAATATCGAGAGCCACCAAGAGAAGATACCTGAGCCGGTCCCCATACATTGGTATGCACAAGCTCCAACTTTTCATTTTTCTTTTGCTTCCCATCCTTGAGAAAATTGACTCTCTTTTGTTTTCCATATACACAACTTTCACAGAAATCCATATTAATACATTTCAGACCTGGTAAAACTTTTTTAGAATGAAGTATCGTCATACCTTTTTCACTCATATGCCCAAGTCTGTTATGCCACAGTGTTGTTTCAGAACCTGCAACAACTTTTCCAGTCTCTTCCTGCAAACCTGCAACAACTGTTCCTGAACCTGTTTGTTTTTCCTCTGTAACATCTAAAGTAGAAGGAACAGTATGACCTGTACAAAGATATAAGGTGCCTACTTTCACACCTTTTGCTACTACTAAGGCACCTTTTGAAACCTTCCAATTTTTATCAGTAAATGTAACAGTGCAACCTTGTTCAGTTAGCTGCCCTGCTGAAATTAAATTCCTACTGAGCCTTAGAACATGTCTTACCTCTTGTAGTAGCCAATGATTCCCATTCTGCAACTTAATCTTGATTCTTCCCTTTCCAACAATCTGATAGGGTTCGTTATCTCCCAAATAAACTAGCCCAAAAATCCCCTTGGACATAATCAAGAAAATAACTTCTATGGGGTGTAGCATGAAATAAGGCCCCTGAATCTAAAACCTATGAATCATCAGCATTATCTAGGGAAAGAATCAAAGCATCATCTTCAGATTTATTACTTACCACATTTGCTTCCTTATTGCCTTCTTGTTTGTCTCCTTTATTTTTCCGAGACCAGCAATCTTTCTTCAGATGACCTGGTTTTTCACAGTACCAACAATCCTTCTGTCCCCTGGTTTGGGATCTTTTGTTCTTTGATTTTCCTCATGACTTCCCATGACTTCCAGAACCTTTTCCTCTCTCTCCTTTGATCTACCCCTGCTTTCTGCATTTAAAACACTGCCTGATGTGGATCCACCTGAGCTTTTCTTATGAATTTCCTCACTCAGAATAACACCAATAACATCATCAAATTTTAGGGTATTTGAACCAAAAACAGAGTTACTAACCGCCATTACCAAACTATCCCAGCTTTCAGGCAATGAACATAATATCAAGAGAGCTCTAACTTCTTCATCGGATTTTACATTTACAGAAGTCAATTGATTGACAATCGTATTAAATTCATTTAAATGACCTGTCACAGATCCACCTTCAACCATTTTTCAGATTAAACAAATCCTTCATGAGAAATACCTTATTTGAGGCTGAGGGTTTTTCATACAATTTAGCCAAAGCTTTCATTAGACCATCTGTTGTCTTCGCTTCTGTTATATTGAATGCCACCGATAGTGCCAGACATAACCGAATGGTTCCCAGTGCCTTTCTGTCAAGAAGATTCCAATCCTCATCAGACATTGTTGCCAGTTTCTTGGCTACTCCTTCCAACGGCATCCATAAATCCTTTTGATAGAGGTAATCCTCCATCTGCATCTTCCATAACTGATAGTTCTGCCCATTGAATTTATCAACCTTCAATTTACCCTCGTCCGCCATTGCTCCCACTCAACCGTGAGACCTTCCTGCAGACGATAATCGAACACAACCCGCTCTGATACCACTTGTTAGGGTTAGCCGGTAAAATATATCAATTAAATGCAAATAAAGATTAAATAGAGAAATGGAAATACACAGAATTAATAACAGCGAGAGACAAGTTTTATCGTGATTCACCCAAACTCGGGCTACATCCACCAAACAGAGAGTCCAATATTATTATCCAGTAAATCAAACCGATTACAACTAGCAATCCCTTCAACTCAATACAGTTGCAAATGGTACAATACCATATCAAAAACCCTAACCCTTAGCTGCTTTTTATCAAGCCTTTTTGTCGGTTACAAAAAATAAGGTTTTCTTATGTCGGTCACAAAAATAGGATTTTTTATGTCGACCTCGAACCCCGGCGAGGATACATGGCTAGTGTACAGTACTTTCCTGATCAGTTGCCACCTACCAACAATAATTTCTTGTTCGATTGTTACGAATCGATTGAAACCCTATATTGTATATATTTGTCTTTGTGGTCGCCCTCAAAAACCCTAGTTTTCAATTTTGGATGAGTTATAGTTTCTCCCCTTGACTATGTCTTTGTATTTCTTCAAACTTGTTTTCATTTGATTTTTGATCTCCTGGTGTATGGGCGGCGAATTTCGTTGTCCCTACCTTCACGTTTACCTTGATGCATCGGCACTGAAAACCGCCGCCGATGCACTTTACCTTAGTCGTTCTACTTGGTGTAAGGGCGATGTAATTCACTGCCACTACACCAAACATATTTACCTCACATGCATCGGTAGTAAAAAAATGTTGCCAATACATGTGCCTTGTCTGGTTTCTTTGATGCAGGGGTGACTAAAACTGCCGCCCCTACATGAAAACTTTAAATATCTATGACATGCTAGAGCGGTAAAAAACCCATTTCCACATGTGTTAAGGTTTCAAACAGTTAGGTGTAAGAGCGGTCATTTTGACCGACTTAACATCTCAATCTTATTCTTCCAATATGCTAGAGCGGGCATTTTCGCCGCTTGTACATAGTGAAATTTGCATTTTACCCTTGTGTAAGGGCGGTCAATATGACTGCCCCTATATCAACCTTGATTTTTCCCCACATGCAATGGCAGTCATTTTAACCGACCTTGCATGCTAATGATCTACCCCACATGTAGGAGTGGTCGTTTTGGCCACCCATGCATATTTTCCTGAATTTTTCCTAACACCGGGAATTTTCACAAAATGATACCTATAGCCTGCTTTCACCTATTTTCTCAACTTACGTGCTCTCTAGCCCTTTCAAGCATGATCCCATGTTCATGATCATCAGTTCACAGTAACTCTAATTTGCCTATTTTTCCCCTAACTACGAGATCATGAACTTTTGTTTTTTCATCAAACATCCGTGGTCGACGCCATTTCTAGTTTTCTTCTCAAAGCTGATGTCAGAGCCATCTCCATCAAAGGCCAAAATCATGAAGTATAAGTACCAAGGGGTTTTCCCTGTTATTTAGTGCAATCTAATGTGGACGAGATCAGAGATACAAAAATTGGGCATGTAGATATGGTTGAGTTTATGGAAAGGACAAAGCAATCTAATCCTCCATGCTACATGTAGAAGATTGTTGAGAGTAATATACACCTGGTAGCATCTTTTCCTGTTGTAGCACATAACCTAGAATTTGTTCTCCAAGTGGAGAGCCACTATAATAGGGATACCAGGACTTTGTTTGATTCTCAAGGGAATATAATCATGAGATTAGATGCAGAATTTTTTGACAAGATTTTCATGTGTCCACCAATAGAAAATGTTAGAGAAATAATTTTTTCTCGAGGTCAGAAAGATTTTGAGAAAGATGTGGAAGTTGCAAAGAAACATATCAATAGTAAGTGGCTAAAGAGTCCTAGGAGCAATTTGTCTAGATGGCCTAAGGAGCTCCCAAGAAGTGATTTTGTAGAAGAGGCGAGTGATTTGATTACGTTGCTGAGTGGGATCAGAGGCCTTCCTTCTTCATCCAAATTTCATGAATGGATGTATACATATATCAGAGTGATTCTCAAGGGTCAACAAAAGATATTCCAGGGAGAGCAGATCAGCAATTCTCTACATGATCAATTGATCAAAGTCAATACAACTTTTAAGTTTTACATGACTTCATATTTAGTATATGCTACTGCAAGTATGAGGAGTTTTCCAGGTCTAACTCAAAATGGTGATCAAAGGTTAGTTCCAGTTTTTCAATACTATCCACAGATTACTCTCAAAGGGTCAATTCATCATTTCCATAGCATAAATGATGCCTTCTTCTCAGTGTTTATGTGCCTATGGGACAGTGAGCTTGAGCAGAAGAGAGTATTAGATGAGGCCTGGGAAGTGGTCAATTATTTGGTTGTTTGTTTTTGCAATTTCCAATTTTCACTTACTTAAGAGTTGGATATTATCTTGGATAACCATACATGCTTCCATAATATCCCAATGATAAGATTGTTCTGATGGAGTTATGTAAACAATTTATTGTTGTGCATAATAAATAGATGGAATTGAAGAAGTCAAGAATTAAGTTTCCAGTGGAAATTGATAGATACTCAGTGCAATCAGCCACTAAGGCTAAGGTAGTTGAATTAGAAATGCAATTGGTAACGATGAAACTATTCAAGAAAAGAGATCACTTTGACTTTCGGAGGGTATAAGATAAGATCAAGAGAAAGGCAATATTTCATGTTCCTATGGTTGAGGATATTTGGGCTGATCTGAGAACCTAGAATGAGATCAGGAAGTTGGATTATTGCAGACTCCATCTGAGTCAGATTGAGGAACTGGGATTGGCTGATGTTTCAGAAGGTATGGAAGATGAAGGTGATGTTTTGGATTCCGGGTATGACATCAACAATATTGAATCTTCAGCTTTGCCAAAAGTCAAATGGTCGGTGAAAGAAGAAACTTTTATTAGGAAGAGATTTTAACCTATACTGGCTAACACCAATATATGGTTGTAAAGCAAAGGTCTCAGTTTGAAAGAGTTCCTCACCAGATCAGAAATAGAGATTCAAGAGCAGACCGGAAAGAAGGTAGAAAACAAGACAAAAAACAAAAGCGATGCTCCTTCTTCTAAGGTGCATAAACTGAAGATTAAGTTTGTCTCTAAAGGAGGGAAGGCAAAAGAGATTGCAGAAAATTCTACTGTTACAGATTTAGGTACTGAAGAAGCAGATGTTGATAAAATAGAGGTTGAAAATACTGAGATAGAACAACAAAATGTTGAGGAACCTGATGATACTGAGCAAGTGGAAATTGGTGAAAAACTTGATGAGGAAGGTGATAAAGAACAAGAAAAAGAAAAGGATGTGGAACATGAACAACTTGGTGGCTCACTAAAGTCTCCTCAGAAAGGTCTTCCATCAGAGCCACAAGTTTCTATGCCCTTACCTCATGTTTCTATTTTTGATAATCCTCCAATAGTTTCTAATGTTCTTGTTGTCATTGTGTCTTCTGATAATACTCCTCCCTCTATGAGGATTAGCTTTGGAACTATTTTTGATTCTTCTAGTTCTATCCCTAGTCCGTCTTCTCCTTCTTTTGATATTGGGGAACAAACTATTCTGGATCATTTACTTGATGGTTTAGAAAAAAAATGTTGATATAGGTATAATTTTCACCAACACCTCTCCTATTGTCATTATAATAGGTGTTAGTATGGATTCTGCCAAGCAAGTAGTTGATTTTCTCCAAATGTTAGTGCTCCAACACTACCTCCATGGTTGTCTACTTGTACTCCCAAAAGGAAAAAAATAGGCTATCTCGCTAGATGATATTGACATTGAGAAATCGCTGCCTGCTAAACCAAAACCTCAGAAAAAGAAGCCTAAAACTGTTTCAAGGTTGATTGATGAAAAATGAGTTAAGTATGCAGAAATTGCTAAGCCACCAGATGATGCTACGATAGATACCTTTGATGTGAATGATTATATTGTTTCCAGAGTTGAGTTAGGTAAGCTGACTCATGAAGGTATCAAGTCAGATTTTCAAGCTACAACAAGCTCATTGCTTGTAAAATTTGATGAGGTAAAGAAGGAAAAAGAGCAATACACAGCAAAGGTAGAACAACTTGCTACTATCCTTCAAAAGATAGTAAAATCATCAGAGATCGTGGAACCAATGGCAGTTATTGTAGAAGACCCTTTGATTCAAAAGGTTGAGAAAGTTCAAGCCAAAGGAAGAGTGGTTGGTGACATTGTGGAACAGTTGTTGGCACAAGGTAGAGTTCTCTTGAAGACCACAGTGGAAAGGAAGGAAAAAATGGCAAAGGTAAAACTTGAGTTAGATGATATTGTTGATTCATTATCTCAAGAACTTCAAGATCAAAATGATAGTTTAGAGGAATGGATTGAGATAAAGAAAATCAAGATAAATAATTTGATTGCCATTGGTGTCATTTCAAACTGAGAGTCTTATCTCAAGACCAAAGAATCTATTACCCATCGCATCAATGTGATAAGAGGTTTACTTGATGATTTGTGCTAAGTACAAGAAAATAGTGAAGATAGTGATGTCTCACTTCTACATAGGTTAGAGGAACTACCATGCACTCTAACAGGTGAAGATCACAAGTTTCTATTTGCAGAGGAGATGATTGATGCTTTTGAGAAGATGGTTTGGCAGAAGTTTGAAGATGAAGTGCTTACAGTGGTTTCAATAGATAGAATTTATGATCATCATTCAACCTTTGAAAATCTGAAGGATAATCTTTAAAAAAATGAGAAAGTGATAAAGGTGGTCAAGGATGCAGTTCTCAGGGCTCATACCATTTTAGCTAATACAGTTGGGCCTAATGTATGTGAGATGGCAGTAGTGCAGACCATGTACCAAAACTTCCTAAAAAAAAATGATGGTGGCAGTTGAAATTCTTTTTCATGCCTTAGTTGATTTTCATTTTTGTATATGCAATTTGTATTTTGTTTTGGACATATTCACATGTATTTTCTTAAAATGTAATTACATGTGAGACAAAAGAAGTCACAAGTCAAATAGGACTTTTTTGTTGAATAAGTCAAAGTAGTTATAGATTTCATATTTTTGCTCTAGGCTCCTCCCTATAAATAAAGAGGGCCTCTATTGTAATCTTTATCTTTTATCTATTGCAAAGAAACTCTGGCGAATTGAGAAACAAGTCAAGACTTTGTGCTTTTTGTGAAAATCAATTTTCAAATATTTATCAATACAAGAAAGCAAGTTCAATTCCAATATTTGTCTTAGGATTATTTGTGTCATGATAGCATTGTTCTTACGTCTTTCTATCATAATCTAATTTGATAATAATTGAGGTGTGGAAATTATTTCAAGTGATTGAAGAGCGTTCTTAATTTGATTTGTGTTATCAAATCATTTGTGAGGATCGTGTTTATGTTTGTGAGGATAAAATAACTTGAAGACTTTGTGCTGCAAGTTGTATCAATTTACTTATACCATCTTGGAGAAGAGTGGAGACTTTCGGCTGCATTTAACTTCAAATAGTTCTATTTGCAATTAGTAAGTGAAGTGACAGAAGACTTTGTGTTTCTGTGGTTTTGTTATAGTTAGTAAGCTCTTGAATATCAGTTTCATTAAAATCATCATAGTGAAGTATAAACATCTATTCTAAAAAAAGAGAATAGGATGAAATGGAATCACCATGAATATAGTTTTTAGTGTATATAAGTTTCATAGTTATTTGTTTGTAATAGTTAAAGCAACTAGAGGGAGTCTTCCCTTGCTGAGAGACTCTATCTCATCATAGTTGTGGCGATATAACCATTTTGTTGTTAGTTAGTTAACGACAAAATATTCACCCAACATGTTGTAGGAGTCTAGGACAACACTGAGAGGGGGGGGTGAATCAGTGTTGTGTAAATTTTTAAATCTTTTTGCAAACTTTAACTTTCAAGACACAAGGAGAGAAAGATATCATTGATTTATGCACATGACTGAGAAAGAAGAAAGAGAACAAAACCTCATGAGAAAAGTATTAACATACACACATACAGATGAAAACAATATGAGACATAACACAAATTTGCATGAGTGGAAAACCCTCCTGGGGTAGAAAAACCACTCCAAAACTGCCTCACTGGCTTAACCTTGAAAATATCTTTACAAGCCTCACTGGCTGATGTGAGTGTCTCACTGACAAATGGTCTCACTGACCTACAAGCCTCACTGGCTAATACAAAGCCTCACTGGCTACAATATGTGTCTCACTGACATAGACAATTACCATTATTAAAACATAAAACTCTGTGTGCAAGAATTGATTGCTAATCAATCTGATTTGCACCAATTACACTCTGTGTTTGATCATTCACCCTTATTTCTCCTATTTGATTTTCAAGTCAAGACCATACAACTAATTCCTTTTACACACCTCTGCAAAAACAAGCTCTTGTAAACAAATTTTCAACACTCTTATCTCTACAATACAATTTCAATACCTTCCTCTGCATTTCATTTTTGAAATCACCTGATCCTCCATCAAGAACATTTTCACTGCAAATTAGCTCATACATACATTCATCTATGCTTTCTTTAAAAGAATTGTCATAAAGTTATCTTCATCATTGTATGTTGCTCTGTACTTCAACTTATTCATCAAAGCACCTGTAAGCCCATTAAATATCAGATGACCATTCACTTTCTCTTCTTCAACCTGAGCACTTATGTCTTTTAATTATCCCTGCAAAAAAAAATTATATCTCCACAAAAAATAGTTCCAAAAAAAACTCTTCATATTCCTCTGATCCTTTTCAAAACACCTGCAAATTCTTTTTCAAGACTTTACACAAACAATAATATCAAATTTCCATTTTGTTCTCAAAAAAAAACTTTTACATTGCATTGACTCTGTAAATAAGAAAATATCCTTTTTCTCTTCAAAGTCTTGGGATCTGTAAAAAAACTTTTCAAATCCTTCATTTCAAACATCATCTTTTCAAAACTCTTGATCTTCTCTGCAAAAACACATTTCCAAACTCTTGATCTTCTTTGCAAAAACACATTCCCAAACTCTTGATCTTCTCTGCAAAAGTTTATTCTGTGATTGCAAAACAAAAAACAAATATTCTTCAAATTCTTTAATTTCATCTTGAATTCTCTTTGTCTTCTCCAATAAAAATTAATCTTCAATAATATCTTCATCAAACCTTTCATCTCCTTCACAATCTCTTTACAAAAATTTGTTCATCTTCTGTGCAAAAAGATCCATCAAAAAATAAATCTTCTCACATCAAATCTACACTAAATTCTTCAATGGCATGGGATAGAATTTAGAAATAGTTTTCCAAAAATATTGCTTTTAAAAATATCAACCATCTCCTATAAAGGTTCCTTGAAAAACTCATATGCATTCTATAGTGAATTCATGCCTTTTAAAAAAAATAGAAATTTAACAAATTTCCTAATTTTTTTTTAATTTTTGATGTCATAAAAATATGACATAGGGGCCGATAAAGATGAGATTAAATATTTAGAAAAAGCCATTAAAAGCTTAATAGAAATCTTCAAAGCCGATAACAATATGAGCATGGAATTTAAAACCAAGGAGGCCGATAAAGTTTTAAAATCAAGACTTTACACATTGGCGCTCACAACTCTGTTTAAACAAAACCATTGATGCATATCTCTCACTCGAGCTCCTTAAAGGATGATTGGTGTAGCAGGTTAACAAGTTAAAGGGGTCGGTAAGTATAACATTTAAGAGACCCTTTGGTAAGTCACCTTAAGTGACTTTACCTCCTATAGGAAGTCACCGACCAATTAAAACCAAAAAGTGTAAATGTTATAAAATGGATTGCAACTGTCATTACCGAGCATAATAGGGCTTGAATCATTAAAGTTTTAAACCTTTACTAGAGACTTTTGTGCCCATTCTCATATGAATGAATCATCCAATAGATGCCATTTCCTTCGAAAGAGAACTTAATGATCAATACATCAAATAACACATTGTTATGCCAAGCTCCCCTTAATTATTCAATGCTCCACATATATTTGTGCCCTCTTCACTTTACTAAAGCATATTCAATGCTTTATGCTCTCCTTAAAGTGTCCAAAGCTCTTCTAATACAAATAAAACCTTCATATGTTTTTGGCAGTCGAAGTTGGAGATGGGGCCGGTGATAAGATGTGTAACAACCCTTTAGCAGAGACGAAATTAGTGATTGAACATTTAACCTTGTAAACACTAAGTCAACATCACTTTATAATATAAAGTGAATTTACGTGCAAGCCTTGTAAACCATGCAAAATTGAATCAACTGTGAAGATACAATACCATTACCAAACATCAAATGAGACCATCATAGCATGAAGCATAACAACATATGAGTGTTCTGATTCTCTCATGGCATGATCATCAAGGGTGACTGAAAGCTCATTTCCTTCCAACTGTGATAAAAGAGGAATACCCATTGTCATGTACACCATAACAATGACTCAACATGAGGATCATAAGTGCACATCATATCAACAACAAGCATGCCTTGAGGCACTCCTAACAACATAGACTGTCCAAACATATTCTAAATTTCTTGAGATCAACCTCCTGTGAGTAAGACAAACTCCAACAACATGAACTTATGAAAGTCATCATTTCACACTGCATAACCATGGCTGATGAACATTTGTCAACACTTGACAACCCCAAACAAATCACCTTGTGACTTCACTTACCAAAGGACATAAGAAGACACATTGAATGCCAAACCTGATCAACCAAGTCCTGATGACATCAAACAAACTGAGGACACCTTTTTGACATCAATGACAACCTGTCTCCATCACATGTATCATAAATTTTCTTGTGAAGTGGACACTATCAAATTCAAAATGGATTTTGTGAAGGATCCTCAACTAGCTGACATAAATCCAACGCTGGAGGCATTTTTGGCCTATAGAAATAAAGAAGTAGAAAAGAACAAAGTAAATTTGGACAAGGGTGATAAGCAACAAGACGACTCAATAGGCGCGTGACTTCTTGTCCAACTGGATCAATGCTTATCCTGGAAATTTACGTTCATTCTTCTATGTTATTTTTGTCTTGGAAAATGTATTTGCCTCGTCAATGAATCAATGTGAGTCTATTTTGTTTTATCCAATGCATTGTAAAAGTTGGATTTTTTGTCTTTTTCTTATAAGATAAAGATGTGCTCGAGAATGTAACAAACTGCTATCTAATATTAAATGCAATGTAATCTTAGCCCTTGGTGTTGAGTAAATCTCCACCATTTGTTGAAAAACTCAGTATGCTCATCCCTCTATAAAAGGGTGGTCATTTTCTCTCTTTTTAAGTAAGATTTGATGACGAATTGTTGAAACTTTGTCAAAATTTTGATTAATTCAAAACAAGTTTTACTAGTGTTGCTGAAAAATTATGTTCTTGTGTTATCTTGTTTTGGATTTGATGCTTTATTTTGATCTGAAATTAGATGAAGTGCAATTGCAATGATGGATAGATGCTTTGATATTTGATGAATGTCGTGGTTCATACCATTTGTGCTTGCTCATTGTAAGTTGCTTTGTATGGTTAGTCTAAACCTTGTTAATGAATTCAGTTTAATTGCATAACAATAGTTAAACTGCGCCATCAATTGAGTGTTTATTGAATGTATGTGATTTGAAAATTATAAGATTCCTTTGAAGATTGCATCATTTTCTACAACATTGTGGTTTCTTAACCTAGTTAAACAAGAAGTGGTTTATTTAGGGTATTTGTCTATCCACAACATTCAATCTAGTTGTAATTTGTTCTTAGGCTTCAATCTTTCTGCCCCTTTAACCTTTTGCATTTTTTTTATATACATCTGTTAGATTTAGGATTTCAAGCAACATTTACATTGTCCATCTGCTAATAAATTTTAGACTTAACAGTTTGCATCATCTAGGGTTCTTGCACACTTTACTGTCATAGTTTCATAAACCCCACATTTGCATGTAAGTCTCCTTGGTTGGAATAGCCGAATACATATCCACTGAATTATCCTGTGAACTAAGACCTAACTGTATAAATGTTGTGGTAGTCTTTTTCTAGGTTTCCTAGAATAAGATTCCTTTCATGAGAGGTGAGTTATCCTGTATCTTACCTACATTGTTGCGTGCTAAAAACACCATCAACAAGGTGGAGCCGGTTGTTCTTGAGATGGTGGAGAAGAATGAGGGATTTGAGTTTGAGATGGAAGTGAATGGGAAGGATGAGCCTGTGTGCCCTCTTGATTAGGTGATGAGGATACATCCATTGGTTGGGAAGCAATAGTTTGTGTAGGGGAAGAGGAAGTGGCAAGGGACACTATGGTGACTCCTTCAAAGGCTAGTACATCAGCATTAAGAGGTTGAGGCATCTTCTTCTTTCTTCTACTTAGAGGGACATTGTCTTCATCATCCTCTTCTGTGGTACATCAACTACCTTGGCCTTTTCTTCCTCCTTGGCAGTAGTCACGACTCTGATTTCTCTTGGTCCTTCTTGCCTTGATGTTTGTACTGCAACCTTAGTCTTAGGGGGCACTGAAAGCTTTCCCTTTTCAATCTTTTTCTTCTTTTGAGTTTCAAGCTCTTCAGCGACTGGGTGTGGATTAAACATTGCATATGGTCCCTTCAGCCAACTCAAAGTCCTCTTGATAACTATCTTAACCCTATGGTCAATAGAGGAATCCTCTATTTCACTCCAATCAATGCCTTGTATGGCCTCATCAAACACTTTGTTCTTGTCATAGGCATCGTCTAGAGTTTCTCCATCCTCCTTGATCCCCTTGGGGACCTTCCCTATGTTCAAAGCCTTAACCATGTGCAAGGCTAGTCTGAAATAGTCCCTTCTCCAAACTTCATGGTCATCAATGCAATCTGACCAGTGATCCTTCAATGTTGGGTCGTGTTTATACCAACTTCCTATCATTGGGCTAACCTTTTGAATAGGATCTAACCTATTTCTTATGTGATCATACAAGTCCAAGCATAGGGGAGCCATATCCACTTGTACAGTCTTAGCATTGATCATATTTTTGCATGAGTATTCCCCAATTTTGATAGGAAATGAGAAACTTGACTTGTGCTTATGAACGACCCACTTATATACTTTAACAAATGCATACAAATCTCCAACAAAATTATCCTATTACTAGGATATCTAGGTAACTTATATGGGGGTTTGTGGAAACTAACCACCCTGAGATAGGTAAATGTCTTGAATTGAATAAACCAACTAGCCCAATGAGTTATTTCACTACCTACCTCCTTGAAAGTCTCTATGCATAATCATTCTCAAGCCCTCGAATGACTGCGTAGACGAATGCATCATTCACAATGTTATGTCGTAAATTGTGTACACTAGTCGTGTAAGCATAATTTTACTATGTTTAGCTCCTCCCTTTAGTGATCCCAAGCCTAGTTCATTTTTAGATCTACCTTAAAGTCCTGATTGGACCCTGTTTCTATGAAATGTCATGATTTCGATTAAAGTTTTGTCATAACCCGAAAATAAACTTGAGATTTGGCGTTAGGACCACATTAAATACAGGCTTGTGCCTAAATTTGTCCCAAGGGTGGTCTCTCCCTTGTTTTTAGGGAGACAAATTGGGTCCACAAGTCATATTTAATGTTGTTTAGGTTGACCCTAAACTCAAATTTGCTTTTTCGCGCGTATTTTTGGATCTTTGATTCAAATTACTCATTTCTTAGAGTCTTGTATAAAAGAAAGTCATCTCATTTGTTCCTAGGTTGAAGCACTTTGCATGATTGGGAGAAGGGTTGGAACTACCAACTTGAGATTGGCTTGAGTACCCTCCAAGGGTATGGTTGCATCGCCTTCTTAGTTAGCAAACCTTCGGTGAATCTTCATCCATGAGGTGAAGTTGTGAGCTTCCTTGAGTGAGGCATTCTTTGGTATCATTCCTTCCTATTTGCTTGAGTCATCTAGGGTTAGGGTTTGATATATTTGATTAGATCTTGCATGTTATTGCTCAAACTTAGGGTTTCTGAGCACACACAACATCTTGTTTTAATCTTGGCTATTCATGAGGTAGGAATATCGAAAGGGGCCCTTAACTAAGGCAAGCTCCTATATAGCCACAACTATTTTTTCCCTTTTTTTTGTGTGTGCAGCTTGAAGTAATAGGTTTTAGAAGACAAGATCCAGGGAGAGCGAAGGTTTTGCAGGTACAAGTTGGGTGAACCTCAAACTTTTTGCAAAACCCTAGAAAGGGTCTAGGGCGCTCGACACCCTGGTCTTTCTGGCATTTCAGCTCTAGGTTCTTTCTCTGCTTTGTTTCCTCATCTTTGCTGTGCATTTTGATTTTCTGTTTCTGTTTTCGACAATCGTCTATAGCTCAATCTTGCTCATTTAGGGTTTGATCCTTTGCCCTAATTTGTTAGGTTGAATTTGGTTGACTTCTCATCTATACAACAAAGAGGCAAAACACCTGAAGTTTGGTTCTCCCTCAAGGGTAGAAGCCAAGCTCAATTTGTGTCTCAATGTTAATGGAAGAGGGTTTGAGCTAGTTTGACCTCTTAAGCTAGATCTCTTTTTCCTCTAAACACACAATATAATGGTGTCTTTGGCTCTCCTTGAGCTCAAACATGGGTAATGATCATGAACCATTGTTTCTCCCAACTGAAAGGAGCTAACTTTTTGCAATCTTGGGAAGTTACCCTGTCTGGCTAAAAGGTAGACGACATATGAGGTCATGTAGAACTGTTTTGTCTCCTTTACCTCAGATAGTTGTTCATCTATTTTTTTACTTATGAAGGTGCCACATTCTATCTTCTTACCATCAATGATTTTCATACAAAAGGAGCACAGCTAGGGATACCATTCTTTAGCTATGGATAGCCCAAAGACTCTGTTGAGGAGTCTAATAAAGTCTTTTCTGTCTTCTTTGAATTCAATCTGGAGTTGTACCAATGCCATTTTCAGAGCATTTTTTCCTTTTGATGAATAGGAGATGTTGATTCATATAACTGGTAGCTTCCCTAGGCTTGGTTTCATAATAATCTAAATCCATTTTCACAAAGATCTCATACTTTGTATAGGAGGGTAGCCCTAATACCTTCTCTATCATATTTATCCCCAACATCAAGGATTACTTGACCATCAGGACCAAAGCCATTTCTTTCTTTCCAGTCATATCTATGTGCACATGCTAAGATGAGTTCAAGGGATTGTAGGGACACTGGAAATGTAGAGGCATGGATCAATCTTGAGGTTTCCATACATTGAGCCTGAAACATCCCTTTCTCTGCTTGGCACATCCTTTGTAGGAAAGCCAAAACATTAGCTTGTCGCAGATCTGTATCTCCAATCTTCGCATATTCTAAGAACATCATGGATGGAGGGTGGTACCCTTTAAATTTATATTTCATCTCCTTTGTTGGTAAATTCTCCTACAGTTCTGCAACAAAACCAGATCACCCATTATAACATAAAATTTGCCAAGATTAGTACATTCAATGCATCTTAAAAGTTAGAATAAGCTACATTTTAAAGTAAATCATCAGAGATCCCAGAGGTCCAATACTCGCCTAAGGGTTAATAATACGTAAGGCATAGGGTCAGAGATCAGGGAAATCCTATAACATGCAAAAAGGGTATGACAAAACTTAGAAGTTTGGTTTATCAATTCAAAAGATGTCTAATGGATGTTATCAAAAAATGGAGATTGGGGCAAGCTTTGAACCTATTACAAAAGTCATTAGAAAACCAAAAAGGTCTGAGGCCACAATCCTGAAAGGGTTGATATTAGAAAATGCCAGAGATCAGGAATCGAGGGTAATCTTGATGGTGGGATAGACTAAACAAACCCAATGACACGACTCCTAAAAGGTTTGTACATTGTATTGTCAGGAGTCAGTGATTGCGGACGACCTTTACCACTTGTCTCATGGAATGGGAAAATAGATAAGCCTGATATTTTGATCTCGAATGTTCTAGGTACATGTTGATCATGATGTTAGTCACAAACAAACATAGAATAAAATTACACATTAACCTTTATTCATCTTGAAAGATACTATGAATTCAAAGAATTCATGATCTCAAGTCTCCAGTGATTAGGTCTTAATCGTCTGAAGTCACTCAGAGGTTAATGTGAGTTGCTGTTTCCATTTTGGGGCCTTACGTGAAAGTTTATCATCATCATGTCATTCCTGCAACAATTCTTTACAGAGGAGTCATATTATGCAATTGTTTGGTGAAAAGATGCAGAAATACCTCAATCTTTGCATGATATTTTCAATTGTGCATGCTTTGTATTCAAATATGCTAAATATTTATGATTACCTACGACATGTCTGCATATTTGTGTTTTTTGCTTAAGATCATCAATTATTTGCAATTATGGAGATGAAATGCTCTGAAATTTAAAGAAACTAAAAGGAATACTTCAATTTAAGGTTGAACCTTTAGCTATTGATCCACATACATACTTGATACTGTCATGAGGAGAAGAAATCAAACCATATGTTCACCAGGATATTCCACAGCTAGATACAGCTGATGCAAACTTTAGAGGATGATGAATGAAAACAATACATGCAACATGATGAGCACTCCAAGGGACGCAGCAAATCAAAGCACATATCCAGAATTCAGACACAGATTACTTAAGATTTACAAAGATTTGTAATCTAAATACTCTTCTCTTTCATTAAGTATGCAAAAGACATGTACATATACAATAACTTTGAAAAGAGCCCTGAATATTTCAGCAAACAGATTTCAATTAAGTTTCGAATGTTTACAACAAGGCATTCCACCACCTTTTATAGAATAAGGTGAGGAATCCGTTACAAAAAGATCTACAATCTTGATTTATCAATACAAATCTACGGTCATCATTTTCTTGACTTTGTCAACTTTTACAAAATGGCACAAGTTGCCAGCTGGCAACTATCTAGACTACTTATGCATATATCCCCTTCATGAGGTATCTTCATCATGCTCTTCAGCTGATTCATGTGGATCATCATCATGTGCATCACTTCCCGAACTGTCACTATCCTGATGATGATGCTGCTGCATATGGGGCTGCATACTACTGCGGACCTGCTCATATGAATGTACAACTTGATCTATCCCTCCGCCATCTTGAGTTTTTGCTTTGATGATGGCGTGCTTATGTGCTTCATACTTGTCTCTGCTGTTATCCAGCCTGTTCTTCTTGTCCTGCAGTGTTTCATTATATTTCTCCATCTGGACCTTGATTCTCATTATTTTATTTATCAGTTCTTTTGTCAAGTGGACAGGTGGACCATCTGTCTCTGATTGGAAGTTACTGTGTACAGCTTTGATGGCGGACTCTTCATCTTGATTTTCTATCTTTCCTTCTACTTTCCCCTCCAATGTTTCTAATACCTCTGCCTCAACACCCATTAAATCACGTAGCCTCATGCTGATATCTCTCAGCTTATTGTTGCATCTCTTGAGGACTCCGCATTCGAACTGAACATCCTTGTACCAGATGTCTATCAATAATGTAGTATTGCTGTTCAGTACCTGCTTACTGATAAGCAGTTGTGGATTTATATTCTTTATTTCTCCTAAAAGGCTCAGGACTCTCTCTAGTTTGTAAGACCTCTTCCCGGTCTGCATCTGCAATTTATCCACCTTAGTCTTGGAGTCACTCAAAATACTCCACCTCTTCAAAGAGGCCTTCATTATTTCTACAGCATCATCCAATGTGGATGACATCCATTTCCTTATTACAGATGCCTCATGCTTCATGAGGTCTAATTTATTGACCTCATCCTGAGAAATGGCAGTCAATGGGACTGCATGTTCAGTTGTGGTATCATCAGGATCGGTCAGCCCTTTGATGTAGGCATGCAACTGAGCAATGTGCTCTTTATGTTGCTTATTCTTCTCCTTCTCTCTTTTCACCTTTTGAATTAGAGAGTCAATAATGTCTTTGCCCTCCTGACCTTCTTGGTCCTCATTGGCAAAGCCCAAATCTACTGTGCTGATTTGAAATTCATCAACAGTGATTTTACCTTTTTCTTTCTCCACCGCAAGTATGGCAATTTGTGCGGTCCTTCTCCTGGTTGCCGGATCTCTTTTGATGGCCGAAGTCATTCTGGCCTTCCTCCTGGGTTTCATTATATCGGCGGAGAACAAGGTGGAGACATCAAACTCTTGAATTTCAAGCTCCTCTTCAATATTTACTTCTTTTGCTAACCATGGAGGCACCTGATCATGCTTTTCAGCATCATCATGATGTTCACCCATATCTCCCATTTCTATCAGCAGATGTTGTGGAGATGGTGACTTTTATTTTTCTTCTTCTTGATGCTCGCTTTGTTGTTGATCTTGCGGCACCTCCTCCTGTTGAGGAATTTCCTTCTCTGGGGGAGCATCTTCTTGGTGTGGGGAACCCTGGGGCACATCTATATGCTGATCATGACGATCATGATCTTCCTCTGTCATTACTTCATCCGTTCCCAATTCTTCCCCTTGTTGCTTATCCACTGCACCAGATACTGGGGATTCTGTCTGAGGTGCTGGCGGTTGTTCTGCAGCTATTACTTCTTCCGAGCCTGCACTATCAACTTCTTGTATTTTTACAGCTGGATCCTCTAGTGCTTCCTTCTTCTCATCAGCCTTCGTTTCCTGAACCTCTACTATAGCAGGTTCTTCTGATGTATCATGTGGGCTTTGTTGGCCTAACTCAAGAGCATGGCCCTCTGACTCTGCCATCTCTATCTCTTCTGTTGGGTGGCCTTTGTCAGGTGATCCTACTGGCTGTTCAGCACTTGCATCCTGTTTCTCTGTCAGGTCCACCACTACAGGACTTGTCACCTCTGTGATTAATGCTTCTAGCCCTATTTCTTGAGCTACCTGCTCTGGGCTCTTTTCTTGCTCTTCTTCTGCTTGTCTCATCTCCTCAAGTACAGTTTGAACTGGTGGAGGCTTGTGAGGAGTCATAGATATTCCAGCAGCAAGTGTTTCCATCTTCTGTGCAGCCACATCTTGCACTACCTCATCATCAGACAAATTTATTGTCTCATCAAGCGAGACATGTCCTTCTGCTTGTGTCTAGGAGGTCTCTTTCATTTGTTCTTCAGCAAGTTCAGTTTTGAACTTGACGATGGTAGGAAGTGGAACATTATGTTGAAGTTCCTTCGGTACTTCACTTCCTGCCCCTTGTACTAGTGCAGGGGGTTGGCTTATTCCACCTCTCATGGAGGTCCTTTGTTTCTTAGGCGTGGTAGACACCAGCACCTGTGGAGCTCTCCTCTTTCTCTTTATTACTAACGGAGCCTCTTCTTCTTCAGGCTCTTCCTCCATGAGGATATCCTCTGTATCATGTTTCCCTGAGGATTGACCCACTTCTAGGGTCTCAGTGATTCTGGCCTCCGCTGTCTTACTCTTCTTGGGCTTTTCTTTCTTTGGAGGGGATTCTGACTCTGATCCTGATCCTGATCCTGATCCGGCTGCCTCCTCAGCTGTAAATACTGCCCTATAGATTATAACCCCTTTGGGTTGTTTATCCACTTTCTTGCCCCTTGGGGGTCTTTTGCTCTGTTGTTGTGGTGGAGGTAACTTATCTCCCTTAGTCTTCCTTTTCTCAAGCAGGAAGTCATCATATACCTCCCCAGGAATATCTTGTCCCTTTTTCTTGTTGTCCACCATAGTGGCAACACCTTTCTTTTTCAATGCCTCCACCTGATCATCAACCCAAGCTTGAGTTAGTTGTATGGTCCTGGCAATGAATGGGTCCAAAGATATGTCTTCCTGCATGGTGAGGTCAGGTGCAGAGATGGTGTCATTGTATATTTTCTTTTGTTCATATTCATCTGCAATTATCCTGCCATCATCCTTCTTCAATTGTTGGGGAAGGGAGATGCAATCAAAAGTTCTAATCTGGTTCAGAGTCAACCTCTGATACCTTCTTCTCCTGGCTTCTGCCTCATCTTCACAGTCAGCCCAAAAATCTTCTAGGTGCCTCTGATGAATAGGCTTTCCTAGTATCTTCTGTATCCTGCCGTAAGGATCATATGGTCTTGTTATCAGAAAAGGCTGCAGATTCATTTTATTCAGGGTGACCATCACCTTCTTTATATTGTCAGAATCAGGGCACATATAGTTGCCAATGCTGATTGGGAACAAAATTGGTGGCAGCTTCTTGGCATCCTTGTACATTTTTATCATCACTGAGCCCTGCCTGATAAATTCCATTAATATTACTGCATCGGTAGGATACCTCGGCAGCATGAGGGGATGTTCCTCAAAACCCTCAACCCTTATATAAGAAAAGGTTGCAAACTGGATATACCAGGCTCCATGCCTGTAAACTACCTCTTGAGTTTCCATGCTCAATATTTTTGTTCTGTCCTCTTCCATGGTCCTTACCAGATGCATAGAGAATGCATCATTGACCAGTTTGTAGTCTCTGAGGTAATTGGTTCTCTGTAGCTGGGGATGATAATCCCAAATATATGCAGCATTTGTGCCTGTGAGATTTCCATCTGTAACTAAGGCATCAAAAGTGCCTTTACAAGCACAAGAATAAACAATGTATGATGTCATATAAAATGCACAATTTGAACCTCCCAGGTTCATCAGCTGCTCATGCAGAGCATCACTTATTATTTGGCCCCACAGTGGCTTGATGTTTGAATACAGACACATCATTATAATTCCATACATCCAATCCCTGAAACTACCAGCATCAGGTTGGCCCGTTACTCGATTCAGGAGTGCAATCATATATTGGTACTCCTCACTGAAATCATATTTAAACATGTGCACAGGGAGTTTGGCTGCCGCAGGATATGTGCTGTTCTCTGCTCGCCATTGATACATGTTCTTTCTGGCCGGTTTCTTATTGGCCTCATACTCCCTCTCTGCCTTTTTCAGGTCCACACTCTTAACTTTACTGCCCAACGGTAATCCAAATGTCTGGGAGAGACCCTTGATGGAGAGGTCTGCATATATCCTCCCATGCTTCACCACTTGCCTTGTCTGAGGATTATAATTCAGGGCACATTCTATAACCAGCTCCGGAGATTCCATAGAATACAGAAAACTAGCAGCGTTCCACATTCCTGACACAAACACCGCGTCCAGCACAGGACTCTTGTCATGCCCATCATTCAGTTTAGCTGACCAGGCCTCCAGATTGGTGCTCCCCTGATGGGTGTCTGTAATTGCTCCATACTTAAACAGGACCCCCCTCTGAGAAGAGAACATAGGCCTACTGGATTCCTCTTGACACTTAACGTACCGCTTGTCAGCCATGAGTATCTGCGATTAACAAAAATCCTATCTCACAACAGGTATACACACATGCATATTGCAATTAACTTCATAAATCACTATTCCTACTATATTTGTTCGACATTACTTAATCATATGGATGCATAAACCAAAACTTGCATCATCATACCTGAAGAAAAACACATGATGAGGGTTTCATTTACTTACCTGGTTATGCAGATTTTTCTTCTATACCAGTGGATTTCCAACGACGCTCTGAATTCACCTGATGATCACCTACTTCCTTCTGTCTGTGAGCTCAAATCGCGCAACGGTAGCTGGTATGTGGATATGGAAGCTGGTGCTCTGTAAAATAATTCTATCGCAGGGTAAATGTGAAAATGGCAGTTGAATTACCTTTTAACCTCGCAGTTAGGGTACACTTAGGGCAACTCTGACGAGTTAGATTACATTCCTTGATTATTCGTGCGAAAACGCAAGATCTCGCTAGGTGTTTCATTGGGTTCCGGGGTCGGCGGGAACCACCTAACATGTCTGCGGCATTTAATGATAATGGCGGCAACGGGAGTGGGGGGATATCCATATGACATGATATCATAAGCGTAGGATGATATTCACAAATATCGGGTTGAGTTTCAATATCTTCCTCCTCCCTCATATTGAAATTGTTATCGCGATAAGATTCAGGTGACAAAAGCACCTTTGGTTGTGTTGGGTACATCAGGAGGATATTTCGATGTATCGGGTGATGTTTCAAAATATGATAATGACGAGACAAACTTACTTGTCTCCCTTTCGGAATATCAAGATGACGTCATCCTGATATTCGTTCTTTGTATCGGAAAGGCATCATGACGTCATCGTCATGTTAGGTGAACATGATCATGTTTGGAAAATATCCTGTCGAAATATGAATGTGATGATGATGTTACTGTCATGTTCATTTCTTCATTTATCCAGTTTGGATGACGTCATCAGGATATTTGATAAGGGTGATATTTCGCGTCAGGAGGATATTAAGAAATATCGGGTTACATTTGAAAACATGACGTTCGTGATACAAAAAACCGCTCGACGGGGAAGATTTACTACTACTTAAAGTTGACATTCGGATATTTGAGCCGCATGACTTATCGGGGGATGTTTCAAATATGATGATGAGCTTCAACAATATGACCGAGGATATAAAAATATGACCCTCCTCTTGCGAATATCAGGTTTGACCAAAACTTTGACTGTTCATAACTCTCACATCCTGATGAATATCAGGGTGATGCAAAAGGCAAACCTGCATGGAATTTAATGCTCTTTCAGAATATGAGGTCACAGAAGTGAAATGCAAATTTGGACAAACTGACTTCATAATGGTGACTTACCTCATCCTGACTCTACATGATGATGCACATGACTTACTTTTACCAAACTGCCAAAGAGTAGACAACACAAGCCAAGCCAAAAAGTTGGGTCCCTATTTTGCCAAGTCAAAATGGGGCGTGTTGTGTAGCCACACAACAGTACATTGAGTCATCGGGGATCGAGAATTAGAGATCAGAGAGGAACCTTTCCATATTCTAAAAGAAGGTAAACCAAAATGATAGAACTCGATGAAGTGATCCCGAAAGACAGTATATTATGTTATGATGAAATCAGAGATTGGGAAAGACTCACCCTAACTACTAAGAACACATGAGAAAACATGCCAAAGGATTCAAATGACCCCAAAATAAAATACGAAGGGTAAGAATAGGAACCCTGACAAAATAATAGTGAGATTGGGGAAAAGCCCCTTGAATGAAGCAAAAAACAAAGAAAAAACACTTGGAAAAGATAAAATTACAGATAAAAGCCAGAGGAAAGAACTAAAAACAAGGAACACAAAACCCTGCCTGAAGAATGCAACAAACATGGCAGTATTAAAGAAATGCAATAGGTAGCCATGCAATCGGCTAGAAACGAGACTTGGACATCCTCTAGATGCAACAACATCCTTGATCTCACGTACGAGACCAAATTGCTAGAGCTCCCAGAGGTAAAACACAAGTAAAAAGAAAAAATGAATAAGAAAAAATAAAAATAAAACCTGTTCGACGGACATGTGTGGGAAACGACCACAATAAATGTGAGTATTGAGGATAGACTGGACTAGGGTCAAATCCCTTATAGGCGGATTGTCAAAGAAAGTTTTACTATCCTACTTAAAGAACAAACTTCTAACATTCAACGACGATGACACACCAATCCAACACTATTGTCCTCAGGGTTAGGATGTCTGGGAAGACGTTATTGTCATACGAAGATGACAAACCTCAATAGACCAAAGCTCCATTGGGCAATATGAAAATCGTCAGAGTTTTGGGGATGATTCTACTATCATGTTGAAATGACAAACCCCAATACTACAACAAAGAGAAAGGGTGAAACTACAACTAATGAGACAAGATAGGAAAAAGTTAAAGAAAATTCTCAAGAAAATATTAAAATCGAAAAGGACAAAAGACACTAAAGCAATAGGAGAAAAGGGGTGCACATTTTCTAGAATAGGGTGTGTTTGTATGAAGCACAACAGGCCTTAACCACATTGTTGGTCTGGGTTCCTAGACTTTTGGCATAGTTTGTTAGTAGTGTGCCTTTGTTGTCTCTTATAATTCTGCCAACCCCTACTTTTCTGGGGTTCCCTTTCTCCAACTACCATCAAAATTCAATTTGATCCATCCAGGCTTAAGTGGTTTCCACTTAGTAGATTCTCTTCTTGAGATTTTGTCCATATAAATGTTGCCTTGATGGGCCTTAGTATTCGAATTAGTATCAATCTTTTTCTCCATTTCTAAGGAAGGTGCCCTCAGATTCTTGATCCGAGAAGCATCGACATTTTAAATGATGGAGCTAATTAATCTCCCCAAAATTATGTTTGAAGGTTTTCTCTTCTCTTGGAAGATTCAATTGTTCCTTTCCTTCTAAATAACCTAGTAGAGGTATGGTGGGGATTGATACCAAGTTTCCTTTAACACTTGATGAATGAATTGAGGTTTCTAGCTATTGACCATGGAGAAAAAGTTCTTGGGCTAGTCCCATTGGGTCTCAAACTTATGTAAAATGGCTTGCTTCAAGTCCTAGCCAAATAGGTAGTCAATGAAGAGGTTATCAATTGTTTCTTCAGCTTTCTTACAAAGGATACATCTATTGGCATACAAGAAGCCTCTTCAGTTGAGATTATCAATTGTAAGGATCTTACCTTGGAAGCATGCTCAACAAAAGAAGTTGATCTTAGGAATCAAGTTAGAGTGTCATATAGATTTCCAATTAAAATTTGAGGTAGGCTGCGAGGAGAAGATGTTAAACCCAAATTTGACAAAGTAGGTTCCACTAGGCTTAGCAAACCAGATGATAGTGGCCTTCTTGGAAAATAAGTTGAATTTAAACCCACTTATTTTGTTGGTTGGATCTATTAAGGTAGCAGTGTTTGTAGTGCCTATTTCTTCACTAATTTTTTCATTCCCAGGTTCCATTAGCATTAATCTAGTAATTAGCAACCAAACTTCCATACCTATCTATCATAATTTGGTTTAGCCTTACACAAGGGTGCCCATCATCTAGAGGATAGCTAAGGATCTAAGACTCTTCCCAAAACTTGATAGTCATGCCATCACCCACAATCCATCTTAGGCCCTTCTCAAAAGGTTTCTAGATTTAGAAATGTTTCAAATGGCAAATCGTATAGGAATGTGACTCTTGCTAATGAAGAACAAGTTAGTAGAATTTCTTAGATATTTGGCTTGCATGATTTTACACCATTCTGACTTGTTTATTATTAGGTTCCAACCCAATTTGGGTAGAAGGGTTTTCTTCATCACTTTGATCTTTCTTAACCCCAATCTCCCAATACTTTTAGGACAACAAATTTGATCCTAGGTTACCAGGGCCAACCTTTATTCATCTTTGGTCCCATACTAGATAAATCTTCTTTAGATTTGTTCAACCTTTTCAGTCGTAAACTTTGGAATTTTGAAAAGAGACATAAATAGACAAGAATATTTTGTGAAGTGCTTTTGATGTGTTGAACCTTACTTGTATGACTTAGTAGATTTTCTTTCTAGGTTATGTGTTTTTTTTGACCTCTCGAGAAGGCCATTCCAGACCCCATTGTTGATTTTTTGGAACTCAATGGCATTCCAAGATAAGTAGCAAGAAGTTGATTAATGTTGCATGCAAGAATAGTAGCTATGCAGGTCTAGGTGGATTGTCCAGTGTTGAAGAAGTATATCCCACTCTTGTCAATGTTAATTTTTTGTCCTGAAACTGCAACAATCACCTAGAATTCTTTTCCAGTGCTTAACTTCTATAATTGAGGTTATTTCTAAAATAATAGTGTCATCAAAAAACTACTCATGGGATGAAGGATTTAGGGTAGAAGTTATTTTAAACCCTTCCAAATTGCCATTCATAATGTATTTCAAGATATTCCTTCCTAGGAATTCCACTAGCATAATGAAAATGTATGGGGATAGAGGGTCTCCTAGTCTTACACCATACTTGGAGTGAAAGTGGCCTTGAGGGGAGCCACTAATGAGGAAAAAGAAACTTGGAGAAGTGAAGTAGCATTTCATAAACCTTAGGATTCTCCCACGGAAATAAATTCTTTCAAGAAGTTTTGTCATGAAATCTCATGACACTCTATCATATACTTTTGAAATGTTGAGTTTGAGAGCCATGCCTTTCTTCCTACTTTTATCCACAAAGTGGAAAACTTCATGCATAGAGATGACAACATCTAGGATTTATCTTTGAGGGATGAATCCATTTTGGTTTTTGTGTATGACCTTGTCCAAGAATGGTTGAATTCTCAAAACTAGTAGCTTTGAGAATATTTTGTATACTGTGTTGTGCAAACTGATGGGTTTGATGTCATTGAGGCTATTGGATCCAATTTTCTTTGGTTTAAGAACAAAAGATTATTTATTTCACTGATTAAGTTTCCCTTATCAAAGAATTCTCAGATAGTAGCTATGACATCAAGAGCAACTATATCCCAAAAAATTGGAAAAAAGTAGGGGGGAAGTCATCAGGCCTTGGGGCCTTATAAGGTCCAAATGAGAAAATAGCAGTCTTGACCTCCTCATTCAAAACACATTTCCCCATGTTGCTTAAGTCTTCTGCAAAGATAGAGTTAGGGATAACCCAAGTACGTATTCCTCTTTTGTTCTGTCAATTGTAGGAGTATTATTAAGCAAAGTCTAAAAATATTTGATCTCATCCTTTTGAATGTCTTCTTCTTTGACAATCTTGGTTCCATCTTCATGGATTAGTTTAGTGATTCTACTATTCCTCCTATGTTTTATGGTTTATTGATTGAAGAACTTGGTGATTTTATCCCCATCTTTGAGCCATTGATTTTTTGATTTTTGTTTCTAATATATTTCTTCTTTATCATAAATATTGTGAAGCTAACTTAACAAGTCCTTTTCCTCTTTCCATCTATCAATCGTGGCCCCATTTGTCTCCTATCATGTTGAAAATTAGAGAGTTTATCTTTCATCTCCTTTTTAGTCTTAAGGATATTTCTGAAGGACTTGTTCCACTCTTTGACTTTCCTTTTCACATTTTCCAACTTATTGATAAATTTATACATGGTTGTCCCTTAAATTACAAAATTCCACCATCTTTCCACTCTCTCTGAATTCTAGATGAAGCGTCCACATGATCTCAAATATGAATGGATATCTTCCTTTCTTGGTCTCCATATCCCATGTGAGAAGAAGGGGGTTGTGGTCTTACCCAATTCTCAGGAGAGATAAGTGGAACATTGTAAATTGCATACCCTACAATTTCACATTATGTCTTGCACCTGCTTAGATGACCCCTCATATGAGCCTAATATAGGTCATATTCCTCAAATCAAATTATTTCTAAGAACTATGTTGAAAGACATTCTTGACCACTTTCTACACCTTCATGCAAAATTTAGGGCCATTCTTCCTAGATGGAAATGTGACACACAAATTTCTACATTATGCATTGGCATCCCATACCATATAGTACCATGATATGTACATTATGGTTGCATGCCATCACCTCATGATGATCATTGGCTGTCATAATGCCTCTCACGGGTGTGCCAGGCTATTTCAGGCACAATTCCTTAAAACAAATCTAGTGGAATCCAAAAAAATAGCAAAGTGCCTTTAGTTACTATGAGAAGAGAAAATAAAGTTCCTTTAATAAAAATGCAAGTAGAATTCTAGAAGCCAAACATGAAGAAATAAATAATTTTTTAGTACCTTCTCCATAGCTGCAACTACCTTCAAGCTCTACATTTTCTAGTTTAGCTTTAAGGTTTATGCATAGAATCACAATCATAGGTCCCTGTTCCCACATCTTGTTTTGTAGATTTGAAATCAAGGAGAGAATAGATCATGTGAGAGGCTTAAAGGATGGAGTTTCTCTCAGGATTCTTTTGAGCTACTTGACTTCGTTGTCCAAAGATTCTATCTCTAATATGCATTTCAATAAGTGGAACACTATGTTTTCTCTCTAAAATCTCTTTGTCAATTTCTCATGAATTGAGCTCCCTAAGAACCTTGCATTTTATGATAAATTTCCTTACAAAGCATTAGAAGTGAATATATGGGGAAGTTCAACCTCTCCATTGAGCATTCCCTTAATTCTAATATTATTACAAAATCCACATCCATTTTTCCAAACCCACTTCTTGTTTGCCATCCTTATCATTTTGCACACTAGGCCTAGTGTCCTCTCTGTAGACTAGGGAGGTGCTACTAG
Source organism: Cunninghamia lanceolata (assembly GCA_027924645.1). Taxonomy (NCBI): domain Eukaryota; kingdom Viridiplantae; phylum Streptophyta; class Pinopsida; order Cupressales; family Cupressaceae; genus Cunninghamia; species Cunninghamia lanceolata. Next base: position 9,709,742 of record BSBN01000726.1, on the reverse strand, counting down.
AATCACTTTGTCACTCCATCCTAACTCCTAGACACACTTTGGCTAGGTGCACACACTTTTCTCAACATCTTTATCATTTGACTTCTTGTGGAGGTTGAAAGACCAAAGCAGGGATTTGACCATTCCTGGCAAACTCCTTAGTAGCCCCAGATTTTTGTTCAGTTCTATCAGAAGCAACTCATCTGTAGAAATTGAATGTGCAATGATTTGATTAGAGTTTTTATCGTGAATATTTGAGTAGATTAATCATTTTATCTTTGTATTTTATTTATCATCTAGATATTATGCATGTGTTTCCTTTTGTTTTTGTTGTGCAAAATCATTAGGAAACCTCACAAGTTGAAGATAAAATCCTTGAGAAAGCCTAGATTGCTATTGCTAGACCTTGTTGACTATATGGTGTCGTATGAATGACAATGCATGGCATAGATGTCTACATGATGCGCTGGCATCCTTGTTCGAGGCTCCCATATTTTAGTGACAAGTTCTAGTCTATGTTTTATTTTTCTTTCCAAAGTCTATTTTTGAAAATTTTTCATTACTCAATTTGTATTTGTACTATTCAGATTAATCCTAGGAGACATTAATCTAGTTTACAAATTAGCATTAATATTAGAGTAAATAGAATTTGAGTAGAGTTCTCTTTTTCATTATCACATCTCTAGTGAACTTGACGTGAACCTACTCTTCCAATACCTGCTAATTTCTAGACCCAAAACATCCTACACTATGCGTTGTAGGCTCTGAAGAATTTTATGAGCTTTATGATCTAGTCTTCTCAATTTGAAAACCTTGTGCAAAGAAGTTACAAGAACATGTCAAAATATCAATCCTTTTCCACTGTGATTACAATGACAATTGACATCCCTTCACTTTAGGTGATCCTACTAGCACCACAATGCCTATTGAGTAATCCCATAATATTGTGTCCCACTTTTTGGCTAAAGTGGGACATTGAAATCAAGATTTTTAAACCAAATTTTCACTTTCTAACACCATAGCAACTAAACCATTAAGAATTTGAAGATTATGTGAACTAGTGATTTTTGAGATTTTGTGTGTAGATTCTAAATGGATTTTTTTTTAATTTTAAGAAATAACTTGTTAATTTTTTATGTAAGTTTTACCACTTATTTTTTATAGTTAACAATATTTTTAAAAAGTGACATTTATATCATACAACATAACTTTTTTTAAAGAAAGGATAAAATTATAAAATTTTAAACATAAACTTGTAACACCAATATCTAGTGCGTAGATATTTTTTCATAAATTTTTGTTACTTATTTTTTTATTAATTTTTGAAGTGAGATTTTTTTTTGATCTGTAATCTGTGGTCAAGGGGACCACTCCCTCTAAACTATAAATGACCGAGAATAAAATTGAAAAGCAAGCCCTCTTACAGGGGAGCCACATCAAAAAGCAAGCCCTTTACAGGGGCGCCACATTGAAAAGCAAGTCCTCTAACAGGGGTGCCAGCAAAGTTTACAAAATTAGAGTCTACTAGCTTTGCTAGAGCCAGCAAAAAACCTATACTAAAATTTAGACTTGCAAACTTTTCGTCCCCAACTTGTTATGGGACTTAAAATCCATAAGGCACTTACGAATATTTGCCAAAGCTGCCAAATCCTCCTTTTTATTTTGAACCACTGTCCACTTTCCATCAACAATTCCTTCCCCTAGGGACTCACATGAATCCTCTATCCGTAAAAGTTGAGAATGATTATTAGCACCATTCGAAGCCAAAGTGGTCTTCTCTGGGTCTATTGAAGGTTTAAAGCCATTGGTAATTTTGTTGACATCTTCCGGGCTGACTGCCAAAGAATAAGATTGAGAAGCCTGAATATCAATAACTGCCCCTTTACTCGCCACAGGGTTCAAATCACTCCTTTTTGTGCTCCTACCTTTTGCCAAGCTTGCTTCAGAAGGTGGACTTGAAGGAACCTTTGTTGTCACCAATGGTTGATTTCCTTTACTTTTATCCTCATCCTCTAAAGAGGGGGGAGTGCCCTCGAGAGGACCCTCCATAGTAAAATGTTGTGGATGGGCGTCTTTCCACCAAGTAGCATGTTTTCCTAAATGAGACTTTGAGATGTGACATTCGACATCAGTGTGGCCAGTAGCAAAACACCTTATGCACCTAAAGAGTAAACCTTCATAATCTAATGTCTGAGACCAAATCCGATCAGAGATTTTAAAAGTAATGTCTGCTAGCAAGGCCTTAGAAATATCAATATCCACAAGGATACACGCAAAGGTTGTGTGAGTGAAATCTATAGTATCATGATCAACTGCTAAAAACTTGCCCAGAGTGTTGCCTATAGCCTCAAAGCAGGCATCAAACCAAAGTTGGAGTGGTAAGTTTGGGAGATGAATCCACACAAGCTTTACATTGAAAGACTCAGTGGAAGGGTTAAAATTAGGTTGCCAAGGTTTGAGCATGAGCACATTCTGACCCCATGTCCAGTATTTCTCATAAATGATAGAATAAGGATCCTGCACTAAGTCAAAAACAACAATAAAGTAACCTCGAACACATGGATAAATTTCAAGATTACCTTTCAAAAATGGCTTCTAGACATCGGTGACCCAATTGTGTAAAGCTAGAAGGGCCAGCCATCGACCTGTGAAGCGGCCAATCAACCCTCGAGAGGCAAAATAGGCTTCACTTTTGCAAACTATATTTCTTAGGGCATCCCCAAACTCCAGAACGGGGGAGACAATAGTGTAAATCAAGGATTTACTCTTCTCGCCGACCATAGAACTAGAAGCATTGCCCAAATAAGGAAGCGAGCCTTGTTGCATACAAGCCGCTACCTTAGAGCACTACCCAAAATTTGAAAGAGGGCTGTTCTTCATAGGAATCCTAGGATTGGGGCATCCGTCAACATTGATATCCTCCTGGAAAAGTCAGGGAAAACCTTTGCTTGAAGCTATATTGGAGCTAGATTTGCAACCACCTATCGGAGTAGAGCAATTCTGAGTAGGATGGAGCTATGAGCGAAGTGCTGTAGTGTTCGGAAGGTGTGGGAGGCTGTATAGAGAAAAAGCCATCAGGATACGAGTATAACAAATATAAATTTATATTTTTGAAGTGAGATTAATTATAATTCAAACATAGATTTATGTTGGGATTGCCAAGATCAACAAGCAAGAATCAAAATAAACTTCTACAAGCTATTAGCACACAAAATAAGCCTAATTAATATAATCAAAAGTTAAGTGTAGAAAGAATCCATAAATATATAGGCAAGGTAGTGGAGGTAGGACACAATGACTGACTACCTCTCCAAAGGTGCAACACTTGTCTAGCTCAAATGACATGTGTTTGAGCAAGTGGCAAGTATGCATGTACTAGGTTTCTCACAATGTGAGGACACATGTTTCAACCACATGAGGTGAGACACAAATCTAAAAGTCCCTAAGTGGAGACTTAAGCATAGTGTGAATCAGACTTCAACTAGGTAGTCTAAAAGCTAACTAGTTAGATACTATCACTATTTACACTAACACCACCCTTAAGTTCAACTTAGGGAGAAGCGATGCAATGATGATGGGTCCTGACTACTAGGCCATGTTAGGTACCCATGTACAAACAAGTTTCTCATTTGTGGAGTAAAGGATAAAACCCTATGGGAAAAACCCTTCTCCAAAAGAGAAATGATACATGATAAATTTGTACAAGTGAATAAGAAGAAGATGATAGGAGGGTTCAACATGAACCCCCAAGGACTACTTCTAACACTAATGTACAATAGATAATCCCTCATAGGAGAGAAAATAGAGAAGGTCAATGTGACCCCCCCAGAAAATGAGAAGGAATAAACTCCATGCGAAGAAATGCTTCATCCCAAAACTGATATGAGAAGAGAAACCATGCAACCTCCCCTCAAAATACCTCCTGAAGTGCTAGTAGAATCTTGACATTGGATGTTAAAGATGATCCATGAATGCTATACCACATTTCTTCCCTTGGGAAGAAATAAAACCACATAAGTGTGCAAATGATCTTCCCATTCTAGATAGGAACATGCAGGAAGAAGGATGAAAGTCTCTAAATTTTACTCATGATTGAAAGATGTAGATGATGCCCATGATGTTTTCAAAGGATGCTCAAGTATCTCCAAGCCAATGCTAACGTGTGACAAATGCTGATAAGATGAATTAAGTACCATAAAAGATTCATGAACATGAACCATGGATGTATGGTGACAACTAGACCAATGAGAATCTGATACTAATATAGAGGATGTCAAAATAGATGATGACTGAGTCAAATATGTAGACTCATGAATATGTATAGAATCTATTACTATAGAAGGTGATGCAAGAAAAGCAAGAGCAATCATATTTGAAGAAGACAATGTTGATGCAACTTCATCAAAGTTGTCATCAAATAAAAGACAGATGCCTTCAATGGTGTCTTCCAAATTTGTGATGTCGGACTCTACAAATAGATATGATATGTCTGGTAGTGTTATAGAGTAAAAAGTGGTCACTTGACTTTACCTCCTTGTTTAGCTCCTAGGTCCCCGTAATTACATTATGCATTATAATTGATCATCCTGAAGAGATTGCCCAACACCAATGTGAATTTGGGACATTGGGCCCTTCCTTAATCTCATGGTAGACTAAAAAGGGGGTCCTAGAATTGGGCACCAACCACCCAAGTCCTCCCTGATTGGTCAGGGCCAATTAATGCTATGTCGGCATAGGACCTTTAAAAATGTTACTCTTTGTTGGCTCTTGTGATTTAAACTCACAAATGTTAGCAGAAAAACATATATTTAAGTGAGGTTTTGAATTCATTTGTAACCTAGATGGATATAGCAAACTTATGATATTGGAGCAAAGAGCATTCAAGGAATTCATTGTGTTGTTAGAGTAGATTTGTGTTTGTATTTTGTGTTGTAGATTTGGAAGCATCATCCATCTCCTTATGAGTTGAAGGATCTCCATTCTCCTAAGGGCTTCACCTCCAAGGTGATATCGTTGTTATTTGAATCATTCTATCATCATTTGGTTTAGCCTTTGCCTTGCTAGGGCATGCTCTCTTATTTATCAACGGTGTTGGAAGGATTGAATGCCATTCTGGGGTTCGACTGAGGCAAATCCCTAAACACCATAACCCTCCAAACCCTCTCTTGTCGCATTGTGTGCAGATTACAAGTACATGAATTAGGAGAAGTGAAGTGATAGGAAGACTGTGCAAGAATCAAGGTTTCAGGATTTGAAATAAGTTTTGGAATATTCCTCTATAAAGACTTGGATGGTTGGTACCCTAGTCTTCTGAGCATTTCTGACATCAGATATAGCATCTGAGCATCAGTTACAACATTTTGTCAGTTCTGACTATTGGCAGATTCTCACTTTCAAGACTTGGGTGGTTCCTATTTCATCTTCTAACACTTTATCTTCTGAGACATAGGTTTTGATATCTCTCTAATCATCCTTGTGCATTCAAATTTTGAGTTTTAGTCATTTTCTGTCTGTTATAAGTTGATTATCTTAGAAATAGGGTTTTATGCATATTTGACCTAGGGTTTGATAAAAGGCTTGGTTAAATCTTATCTTTCCATAGCAAGCAAGAACACAAGATCTGTAGCTGAGTCCACCTCCCTTTGGTAGTGATTTGGCTTGGTTTTGTCCTTAAATGTTATTGTGGAAGAGGGTTTGATTTAGTGTGCATGCTTGTCTTCATCATTTATTTTTTCCATAACATTTGAAAACTTACATTTTTCCTATAACCTAGTCATTTACAAAGCTAGGGTTTGTAGTCAAAATCTTATTTTAGATTTTGCTGCTATCATAAACATTCAATAATATCTAATTTTGTATTGAAGTGTTGCATCATCTTTCATCTTTCATCTCACAAATCACAAGTTTTCATAATTACACATTGTGTATTTCAACATTAAGAACTCTAGAAAAATCTCAAAATGATTTACGTTGCCTTGTTGTACAACACTCTTCACATCATACCCACTTTGTTTACAACGAAGTTAGTGTGTTTTTGACTTTTAAAAACCTAATTTCCTCAAACTAGTGCCTTGGTGTGCAAAGGTCTCACATACATGGCCTCTAATCAAAATAAGGGTGGTATGGTTTCTCCTCGAGCTAATAAGAAAAGGAAGGTTCATGAACCCGTAATCTCATTCACACCCCATGAAGTCATAGTTAGAGATATTGACGACTCTCTTTACATTACAACACGTATAGGCGGGAATCCTATAAGAGGAGTCCTTATCGATCCTAATTGTATGGCGAATGTGATAGCTAGAGAGTTCTTATACATCCATGATTTGGCACAAGACATTTATGATACTACACATATAATGATCAAAGCACATAACATATATTTCTTCCATGTTTTTGGAAAGATTACACTTTTGATTAAAGTGGTGGAAAAAGCCTTAGAAAAACCATTTGTCATCATTCCCATCTCAGACCTATTTCGTGTGAAGTTAGGCCATTCGTGGCTCAAGTCCATGAAAGCAGTCCCTTCTACCATTCATAAGTGTTTAAAATTCCCTCATCAAGGAGAGGTGCATGTTGTACATTATAGTGGATGGAAACCTTTGGTCAACTGTGGAAACTTAAACTTGTACTACTTTTGGCCGCAACCTATTGAACCAAATCAACCAAGAGAAGATCAATTTTTCTTGGCATATAAAAAATTTAAGGCAAAGTTAATAGCTCAATTATCACATGGTAAGAATACTCCTAGACCCTCTCAGTCCTCTGAGGCTACAATTCCTCCTACGGAACAAATAGAGAGTTAAAAGCAACCTGAGCCGAAGGAATCCCTTTGCCCAAGAGGTAAAAGAATTTTTCTTGAGGTTCCTCCACCGCCATCCTTACAAGGATCGGGAGACAACCTTAAAGAGTGAAGCATTTCATCACAAAAGATCAACTTTGTGCAGGCTTCCTCTTTCGAAATGTCAAAGAATGTGGAAACTCGTGAAATTCCTTTCGCAAATATCACTAACAAGACAAGAAGGAAGCATAATGCAAGAGAAAGAAGGAGAAAATGACAAGCTTTAGCTCGACAAATATCCCCTCAATAATAAACATCTCACTGACAGAAATTGAATCAAAAGAAGAGCTAAAGGACAAAGAATTAAAGGATGAAGTTTCAAATTGGGCCATAATACCTTATGTGCCTATTTCCTCTTGATTTCGAGATTGGGAGGAAGTTGATTTGCTCAAAGACAACCGCTAGTGCAGTTGCATCTTCTAATAGGTAAATATTTCTCACCCTCTTAGCCACCTTTGATGTAGCACCTCTATGAGTTGATCTCATGGGTGGCCTCCTCTTATGTGTTGTGTTGTGTTTTCCCTATGTTGTCTTAAATGTTGTTTAGGTCTCCTTGGATGACCCTTGATACTCTTGTAAGGTCAAGGATACAAGGAGACCGCCTCTGTTGTGATACTTCTTCTATGTGTTTCTCTATTCTTCTATTCTCCTCTCTCTTACTGTAATTGTTATGTGTGGTGCCTTGGGGGCATAACGTTGTGGAGAATGTCTTGGGGACATTTTCCCACGTTGTGAACCTAAGTCACTTTTGTATCCTCTCTCATTTTTAGTGTTTACATTCTTCAGTGGCTCTACTAGTTGGCGGATGCTGAAAACAAATAAATACCAATAAGGACTGTGCGTCCCTACAACAAGAAAGCAAAAATGGACCTAGTCCGTATATGACGATGGGGTTGATATGTCACTGACACTTGACTAGTAGAATCACCTCATGTTCTGAAGAGTCTTGTAACAAACCTTTGCAATACTCTGAATCTGCATCTATGGACTTTTAATTGTTTTGTATCTCACCTTGTAGCTACACTCAGTCCCGAGATACGTAAAGTATAACCTAATAGCTATACTCAGATCTGAACTCGTAAGTGTAGCCTTAGTTTGTTTATGTGGTATGTTACCTTATTTCTATACATGAATGTTGTTGAGGATTAGAATTTGATACTAACGTGTGTTTGTTGGGAACATTCGATAATTGTTAGCACATGTCACCTTTTGGGCACATGCTTTACAAAAACTCTTGTTCCCTTGCATATTTTCACTTTACCTTAAACGTAATTGCGACTGGAAAGCGATATCAATCACTTTAAGATGGAAGCATATATTGTGGTTGATTATTTTAGATATTGATGATAAAGCGTGTCTACGTATGCTTCCTTTTCATCATAAGGCATCTGCGGATGCAGGTGGGGTTGTGTACTTTGTTTTTGCTTTGCCTATACCTCCTTTTCACTATAAGGCATTTGCGGATGCATGTGGGGTTGTATACTTTGTGCTTCTTTTCCACTGTAAGGCGTCTGCGGATGTGGGTGGGGTTGCATTTTAAAAGCCTTTTTACGGAAGGTGGGATTGTGCCTTCCCTTGAGTGGTTGCACATCTTTTTAGAAGTCCTCTATGGAGGCGGGGCTGAATTTTGAGTTATTCACCCTTAAGCGCATCTTTGGCGGTTGTGGTAGAAAAGCTCAACCATTAGGTGTGTTTGGCGTGTCTTAGATAGTGGAGCATAGCGATGAGCTCCTCCCTATCGCCCGTGTTTACTGTGTATAAGACATATAGTGTGTCGATGACATAGTATATTGCACTCATGTATTCTGTGTTTTATATGTCTTCCTTGCCTGTCTTGCATGTTTTTGCATGGTCTAAAGGTGCGTAGCGATAAGCTCTCTCCATGCCATGTGTTTTGCATTTCTTTGCATGGTCTAAAGGCATGTAGCGATGAGCCCCCTCCATGCTGTCTGTTTCGTGTTAGAATTATAATTTTTGTTTAATATGTCTTCTCTGTGTATTGTGTGCTTTCATTGTCTTCTCCGTGTATTGCATGCTTTCTTACTGTATTCATTGTGTTTTGCATGACTGTCAAGTGTTTTCTTATGTTTGCCTAAGTTTGGGGGTTGAAATAGTCCTTTAATTTTAGGGTGTCTTCTCTCTAGTGTTTGATGTGCTTTGATCATACTTTAATGTATGTATTGAATCATAAGAGCATACACACATTAAAGTGGGGGCTAAATGTTATGGAGTAAAAAGTGGACACTTGCCTTTTTACTTCCTTGTTTAGCTCCTAGGTCCTTGTAATTACATTATGCATTATAATTAATCATCCCGAAGAGATTTCCCAGCACCAATGTGAATTTGGGACCTTGGGCCCTTCCTTAATCTCACCTCGGACTAAAAAGGGGGTCCTAGGCTTGGGCGCCAACCACCCAAGTCCTCCTTGATTGGTCAGGGCCAATTAATGCTATTTTAGCATAGGACCTTTAAAATGTTCCTGTTTGTCAGCTCTTGTGATTTAAATTCACAAATGTTAGCGGGAAAGCATATATAAGTGAGTTTTTGAATTCATTTGTAACCTAAATGGATATAGCGAACTTATGATATTGGAGCAAAGAGCATTCAAGACATTCATCGTGTTGTTAGATTAGATTTGTGTTTGTATTGTGTGTGTTGTTGTAGATTTGGAAGCATCATGTTGGATTCAGGACAGACAACTGAGAGTGGGGGGGGGTGAATCAGTTGTCCAAAACTTGCTTCCAATTCAAACACTTAAATCCTCTTTGTTATTTAATAGCATGTCAATTAATCACTCATGAAAGCATAAAGCATAAACACCAGAGCAGATACACATCAACACATGAGACACCAAGATTTTGACATGGAAAACCCGGTCAAGGGAAAAACCACGGGGTGATTAACCCAAGTATTATTCTCTATTAGAAGAATAAGAAAAATAGATGGCACATGCCAATTAGGGCTCACTGTCTGAGCTCACTGCTCACAAGAGGCACACTGCCTACAAGAGACACACTGTCTACAAAGTAACAAGTATCACAAACTTGAACTGGAGATTGACATCTTTACCATGCTTGGATCAATGCCATTTAAGCCCGAAGACCTCTGCTCTGCCTTTCGCTCTTTCGCTATATCACACTCATCTGCTCCAAGACCCACTACAAAATGAATTCACAAACCTTTATTTATACAAGGCATCGACTTAGGAACAATCATCTAAGTCGGCAAACACCTACAAGATCATTCGCAAGACGTGTAACACATCTGGTCGGCTAGTCTCAAGAAGAACACCAATACCCGGTGGTAATTCTTCAAATGCAAACTCCAACTTCAATGCGGACCGCCAATAAGAATTGTACACGATCCAAAGATCACCAAAACCTTTCCTGAGTCATCAAGAGCATCCACACTTTATCAGCTTACTGGAATTCTTTTCTTCTTCATCTGGAACTTCAAGAACACAGTCTGTCATCACTGTCATAATGAAAAAGGTGCTTCCGGACCTCCAGCCCATGAACAAATCTAGTTGTCACTTCACACGGACTACTTCAACACTCTCTCCAATCCGCAGAAAGAGATAATGCAATTCTGGAGCTCACCGGACCAATCTGTGACACTCTATAACCACTGAACATCTGTCGGAACCGGTTCTACTAGAGTGACCATAACTTTGTAATGTCCCGTTTTCTAGCTTGATCTTTTACAGTTGACCGTTGGCCTATTCCGAAGACCCGTAGGCTACTCGGAGGTTGAAATTGGGGTTTAATGTTTTGGTGGTTGCTTTTGTTTGTGGATTGTGGTTTGGTTGGCAGTTTTTTTCTGGGTTTGTTCTCCTTAGTCCCTGTTGGTTATGGCTATTTTTAGTAAGTTCAGGATTGGCACCAGAACGGAATTTGAGAGTGGGGTTGGATTCGTCTTGTCAAGACCTTTCCAAGGAGCTATAGATCATTGAATTTCGACTTCATCTTGGCCTCCGTTTTAAAGTCCGTAAATTAAACATTATTATTTAATATTAATGTTGTTTTAAAAGAGGGGACTTTAAGGGTGAGGTTGAAAAAGAGGATTATATTATTTTCCCTCTCATGTTTTATCCCATATGCAAGAGGATTTTAGAGACTCCCAGTTGGAAAAGTATAAAAGGAGGAAGAGTGCTCTCATTTCGGCATTCGAAATCTTGATAATGTTATGCTACCGGATTGGCCTTGGGATTGCTTCGAGGAATGTATGCCTCCTAGCTTGGCATTGCTTCTCGCTTGAAAGATAGCGACTAGTGGTGAAATAGTCTAGTTTGTGAGTTTACATTGGGATTTGTGCATTGTAATCAGCTTTTGGCTTTAGTTCAGTTTTGCACATTAGAGTTTTTTCCAGCATTGCATTTTTAGCTACAACAGATTTGTGTTTTATTCACAAGTCAAAAAATAACAAAAATATTGTTCTGGGTATTCTCTTATTCTCATTATCTGATCAAGGCGTCACTTTCCTCCAGTTTGCAGATTTTTTTGAGATAGCTGTGATTTTTTAAAGGCAGATCGCCTTTTCTTGAAGGCCGTACCATCTGCTAGTGCATTGGAATCTGTGCATAAATAATACATGGCATTTTGATCTGTTTTCAGTGTTCTATCCTAAGCATCATCATTCTTAGGGAATATTGCATTTTGTTTCAAGTCAGTTGGATGAGTTATGAGGGAGATATGAGCATATGAGTAAATTCATAGGTTGCTGGTTTTAATTTAAAGACGAATGAGATTCATTTTGTAAACTGACAGTAGTACTGACAGTAATTCTCAATCTTATTCAATTCTGATTTGTAATGCTCAACTCTACTTCCAGTATTTGCTTTTGTATTTACTTTACCTCCGCCCTATGGTAGCTACTTTCCCATTCCGGGATAGAAAGCACATTCTGGGTGTTGAGTACTTTCAGCATTATAGTTATTTCTTTCAAGCATTGTAATTTGTAATACTCCGACATATGGTTGCCTCAACTCCATATCGGATTGGGTAGCACATACTTGGTGTCGAGTTCTCTTTCAGTCTTAGTGTAGAAGACCCTCTGACCATATGCTCGCCATCATTGGCGCCATTCTTGGTTAGAGTTATTGCATAAGCATTTTGATTAAGATCCTCTGACCAATGCTCACACCTTGCCCACATCGGGATCCTGGTGTACATTCTGGTTAGAGTTGCTTCAGCAACGTTTTGGTTTAGCTGCTAACCTTAACGGGTGCATTGGTTTGTAATTTGTAATTTGAAAAAACAAAAAAAGTTGTCTCAGAATATTTCAGTGGTATCAGAGCCACGCATCCTGCCATCCTGTGAAAACAACCTTCTATGAGTGACAGAGAACAGAGGTACTTAGCAAGAGAATACAAGAAGGCTACCAGTCAGTTTCATTGGCATCAGGCCCCAGAAGGTCAGATAGCTTCCGAGGTATTAAGAGCCAATTGGGAGTCTTCTCCTGAAGGAGAAATGGGGGATAATGAGGGGACGTCGGGAGGTAACAAAGATAATAATGGGAAAGGAAGAGAGAGATTTTTAAGTCCGGCAAAGAGGTTCGAGAGGAAGATGGATACTTTAATGGATATGATATCTCTCATGATGGGGAGAATGGGTCAGAACCAACCTCTACTGAACAATTCAGGACATGGTGGAGAACACAGTGCCACCAACCAGCATAACGGACATGCTGCTCAGCCTGCTTCAAATAACACAAACATTTCTTCCAGGCCATTCAAACCCACTTTCTTGGCACCAGTAAAACCTCATCTTGATCCAGAAGAAAATGTGTCATTTGTTGAACAGTTGAGACTCGGCCGCGCTGAGTATGATTCTCTACCTGATGAAATTAAGACAGATATGTCTTATAATGATTTTATGGATCATAAAAGGAAGGATAGAGGACAAGGAAGACATTATGAACAAAGAAGGACAATAGTTCATGGGGATTTGCATCAAGCTATCAACAAGGTTATGCTTCCACATTTTGATGGGAGTGACAATAGTTCAGCCAGAGCTTGGATACAGAAGTTAGACAACTATCTAGCTCTTAGACCCATGGAGGAGGAGGAGGCGATTAAGTTCGCTACGTTACACCTGGATGGGGTGGCACATGAGTGGTGGTACCATGGTCTAGTCACCTTGGGTCATCGGTCTATCACTACCTATGATGAGTTTACCAATAAGCTCATAGAGAGATTTGAGAAAAAAGATCCAGAAGTGCATTTCAGAGAATTGGCACAACTTAAGCAATATGGTACAGTTGATGCCTACATAGCTGAGTTTCAAAGGCTTTCAGTCATGGTCACAGGAGTCACTGAGAGGCGCTTGGTGATCCTATTCAGTGAAGGATTGACGGAGCCACTCAAGGGTTGGATTAAAGCTTTTGATCCACCTTCTCTACAAGAGGCAATGAAGAAGGCAAGAAACATGGAGTGGGCTGCTCCTAAAGCAAAGTTTCAACCCAAGCCATCATTTCACAAAAGAGATAAAGGAAAAAGACCTCAGCATAAGGAGTTCAAACAACATCAACCTCATGTCACAAGGTTGGATCCCGAGACACTTAATGAACTCAGAAGAAAAGGGTTATGTTTCCGGTGTAGAGAAAAATGGTCCCAAGATCATGTTTGCCCAAAAGGAGGCAAATTTCATCAAATTGAATACTATTCAGCTGAAGAAAGTAATTCTGATTTGTCAGACTAGCAGTTTGATTCTAAAGACAGTGAAGTGGAAAAGGTCCCAGAGGAATCCGAAGATGAAAAGGGAAGTGGAGGCACTTTGGCTCAACTTTCGAGCTTTCAAAGGAATGAATCCTTCAAAGTTCGAGGGATGATTAAGGGGCAATGCATAGTTGCTTTGATTGACACTGGAGCAGCGCATAACTTCATTGACGAAGCTGTAGTGGCAAAGAAGGGGCTGCAAACAGAAGAGTTTGAAGGCTTCAAGGTTATGGTTGCTGATGGTTTTCACATCACCTGCACCAAGAAGATCTCAAACATGACCATGCAAGTGGGAAACTATGAAGTCAAGGACGACTTCTATGTAGTCAAAATTGGAGATACGGATGCCGTCCTAGGCATTCAATGGCTGTGTTCACTCGGGGAGATCACTCTAAATCTGCAAACCATGGAGCTCAAGTTTCAATCCGAAGGGAAGAATGTAGTGATAAGAGGAATGTCCAATGGTGGTCCTCGGATTGTGTCATTTAAGAGGATGGCAAGGCTGATTCGTCATGATCAAGTTGAGTGGGCTGCAGAGTGTATGATTTTTCCTACTAGTCCAGTTGAAACAAAGAGAGACTACCCTCCTGATATTCAGTCTTTACTCACAAAGAAGAGCCAGGTGTTTGCTGATTTACCTCTTGGATCACCTCCTGATCGAGGTTCGGAGCATGTCATAGAGCTCAAGGAAGGAGCTAAACCAATTATTACAACTCCTTATCGGTATCCTAAGAAGCAAAAGGATGAGATTGAGAAAAACATTCGAGAACTCTTGGAGATGGGCTTCATTCGTCCAAGCAAGAGCCCCTTTGCTTCGGCAGCTGTCCTGGTAAAGAAGAAGGATGGTACCATCCGCATGTGTGTGGACTATCGTGCTTTGAATCAAAGCACCATCAAAAATTGATATCCCATCCCGAGGATAGATGAGCTCATTGATGAGCTACATGGAGCCAAGTTCTTTTCAAAGATCAATTTGAGATCGGGTTATTACCAAATTCGGATGAGAGGATCCGATGTTGAGAAGACAGCATTTAGATGTCACTATGGCCACTTCGAGTTTCTAGTCATGCCATTTGGGTTGACTAATGCTCCTGCTACCTTCCAGTCATGTATGAACAAAATCTTTCAGAAGCAGTTGAGGAAGTTTGTATTGGTATTTTTTGATGACATCCTGATCTACAACAAGACATGGGAAGAACATCTCAAGCACTTGGAGGAAGTGCTTAGCATCCTAGAATTAGAGAGTTTGTTTGCCAAAGAATCCAAATGTGAATTTGGAATGAAGGAGTTACTTTACCTTGGCCATATAATCAGTGCTGAAGGAGTGAAGGTTGATCCTGAAAAGATCAAGGCAATTGTTGATTGGCCACCTCCTGAGAATTTGACTCATCTGAAAGGATTTTTGGGTCTTTGTGGATTCTACAGAAGATTTGTGAAGGGCTACTCTCAGAATGCTGCTCCTCTTACTGACCTCATGAAAAAGGGTGCCTTTTGTTGGTCAGAAAAGGCTCAAACTACTTTTGATAAATTTAAAGGGATCATGAGCTCTTGTCCGGTGTTAGCTATCCCAGACTTCTCCAAGCCGTTCGAGCTACAGTGTGATGCATCCGGTGAAGGAGTTGGGGCTGTTTTGATGCAAGACAAACATCCCATTGTGTTTGAAAGTAGAAAATTAAGAGGTGTGAAAGGACCTACTCCATCTACGACAAGGAGATGCTTGCCATTATGCATGCATTAGCTAAGTTCAGACAGTACTTGGTGGGAAGCAAGTTTGTGGTCAAGACTGATCACAATAGCCTCAAGCACTTCATGCATCAAAGAAATTTGAATGAGAGGCAACAAAAGTGGGTGAGTAAGCTTCAAGCTTACGATTTTGACATCGAATATGTCAAAGGGAAAAACAATATTGTGGCTGATGCTCTATCTAGGAGACCTCATTTGAGCTCATTGTGTGAGCTTACAGCTAATTGGAAGGACATGTTGCTTGCTGATTATGCCAAAAATCAGTTTGCAACTAGCATCATTGAGGGTACTTTTCTTGACGAAAGGTACAAAGTGGTCGAAGTGCTGATACACTACAAGGGTAGAATCTTTGTGGTGGCTGATTCTAAGCTCAAAAAGAAGATTTTGTTGACCTTTCATGACATTCCACTTGCTGGTCATCAAGGGTTTTTCAAGACATATAGGTAGATCAGGGAAAGATTTTCTTGGAAAGGGCTGAAAGGGGAGGTTCAACGATACATTCAGGAGTGTCCCACTTGTCAGATGAACAAAAATGAGCATACTTTACCAACTAGTCTTCTGCAACCTCTTCCCATTACCAATCAAAAATGGGAAAGCATATCAATGGACTTCATCACAGGGTTGCCCAAGGTTCAAGGTAAAGACTGTATCTATGTTGTAGTGGACAGATTAACAAAATTTGCTCACTTCTTCGCCATTGCCAGCTCTTTTTCAGCAGCCCAAGTTGCAGATCTGTTTTTTCATGAGGTGTTTAGATTACATGGGTTGCCAAAAAACATTGTGAGTGATAGGGACAGCAAGTCCCTAAGCACTTTTTGGCAAGAGGTTTTTAGAATGAGTGGTACAGTGCTTACTCCAAGCACTAGTTATCACCCTCAAACCGATGGACAGACGGAGATAGTGAACAAGTGGTTGGAAGGTTACCTGAGAAACTATGTTTCGGAGCAACAAAGAGCTTGGGTGAAGTGGCTTCACATGGGCGAGTATTGTTATAATTCTACTTTTCACATGTCAATAAGGATGTCACCTTTCATGGCTCTTTACGGTTATGAGGCTCCTAGCTTTGCTGATTTGGTGTTTGGTGATAGCAAAGCCCCTCAGGCCAAGGATTTGTTGCAGCAGAGTCAAGATATCTTGAACTCATTGAAGAACAATCTTTAGATTGCACAGAATCAGCAGAAGATGTACGCTGATCAGCGGCGTGTTGAGCGCTCTTTTGAAGTTGGAGATATGGTTTATCTTCGACTACAACCTTATAGACAGTCCACTCTCAAGAAAAGTGGAGCTGAGAAGCTCAAACCACGTTTCTATGGGCCGTTCAAGGTCACTAGGAAGGTGGGGGCAGTAGCTTATGAGTTGGAGCTACCTTCGGATAGTAGAGTGCACAGTGTATTCCGCGTGTCTCGCCTCAAGAAGGCACTTGGACACAATGTTGTTGCTTCATCACAGTTGCCACCTTTGGATGAAGAAGGACAGTTAGTTTTGATTCCAGAAGAGATTCTTGATTCCAGGGAGCGTTCCTTGAGGAAAAGAACTATCAGAGAGTATTTGGTGAAGTGGAAGAACTTGCCTATGGAGGATGCTACTTGGGAGAATGATGAGATTCTGCAGCATCCAGGCTTGCAATTGCTTGAGGACAAGCAATCTTGGGAAGGGCGGACTGTAATGTCCCGTTTTCTAGCTTGATCTTTTACAGTTGACTGTTGGCCTATTCCGAAGACCCGTAGGCTACTCGGAGGTTGAAATTGGGGTTTAATGTTTTGGTGGTTGCTTTTGTTTGTGGATTGTGGTTTGGTTGGCGGTTTCTTTCCGGGTTTGTTCTCCTTAGTCCCTGTTGGTTACGGCTATTTTTAGTAAGTTCAGGATTGACACCAGAACGGAATTTGAGAGTGGGGTTGGATTCGTCTTGTCAAGACCTTTCCAACGAGCTATAGATCATTGAATGCCGACTTCATCTTGGCCTCCGTTTTAAAGTCCGTAAATTAAACATTATTATTTAATATTAATGTTGTTTTAAAAGAGGGGACTTTAAGGGTGAGGTTGAAAAAGAGGATTATATTATTTTCCCTCTCATGTTTTATCCCATATGCAAGAGGATTTTAGAGACTCCCAGTTGGAAAAGTATAAAAGGAGGAAGAGTGCTCTCATTTTGGCATTCGAAATCTTGATAATGTTATGCTGCCGGATTGGCCTTGGGATTGCTTCGAGGAATGTATGCCTCCTAGCTTGGCATTGCTTCTCGCTTGAAAGATAGCGACTAGTGGTGAAATAGTCTAGTTTGTGAGTTTACATTGGGATTTGTGCATTGTAATCAGCTTTTGGCTTTAGTTCAGTTTTGCATATTAGAGTTTTCTCCAGCATTGCATTTTTAGCTACAGCAGATTTGTGTTTTATTCATAAGTCAAAAAATAACAAAAATATTGTTCTGGGTATTCTCTTATTCTCATTGTCTGGTCAAGGCGTCACTTTCCTCCAGTTTGCAGATTTTTTTGAGATAGCTGTGATTTTTTAAAGGCAGATCGCCCTTTCTTGAAGGCCGTACCATCTGCTGGTGCATTGGAATCTGCGCATAAATAATACATGGCATTTTGATCTGTTTTCAGTGTTCTATCCTAAGCATCATCATTCTTAGGGAATATTGCATTTTGTTTCAAGTCAGTTGGATGAGTTATGAGGGAGATATGAGCATATGAGTAAATTCATAGGTTGTTGGTTTTAATTTAAAGGCGAATGAGATTCATTTTGTAAACTGACAGTAGTACTGGCAGTAATTCTCAATCTTGTTCAATTCTGATTTGTAATGCTCAACTCTACTTCCAGTATTTGCTTTTGTTTTTACTTTACCTCCGCCCTATGGTAGCTACTTTCCCATTCCGGGATAGAAAGCACATTCTGGGTGTTGAGTACTTTCAGCATTACAGTTATTTCTTTCAAGCATTGTAATTTGTAATACTCCGCCATATGGTCGCCTCAACTCCATATCGGATTGGGTAGCACATACTTGGTGTCGAGTTCTCTTTCAGTCTTAGTGTAGAAGACCCTCTGACCATATGCTCGCCATCATTGGCGCCATTCTTGGTTAGAGTTATTGCATAAGCATTTTGATCAAGATCCTCTGACCAATGCTCACACCTTGCCCACATCGGGATCCTGGTGTACATTCTGGTTAGAGTTGCTTCAGCAACGTTTTGGTTTAGCTGCTAACCTTAACGGGTGCATTGGTTTGTAATTTGTAATTTGAAAAAACAAAAAAATTTGGCTCAGAATATTTTAAACTTCTTCATATCTTCATGCGGACCTCTGCAATCTTGACTGGAGCATCTCAAGACTCATATATGAAAACCCTTTAAACCGCATCCTTTGATCTTCATCTTATCTTGGACTTTTACCTTAATGTCATCACTGTTCTTCACTGTTCCTGATTGAGGCTAATTTTCTCAATATCTTCAGCACACAGCTCATCTAATCCTTCTCTTTAATGCAATATGAGTATGTTGACATCAATGACAATACTGGTTATCCTCATACTTGCAATACATCATCCATCTCCTTATGAGTTGAAGGATCTTCGTTCTTCTAAGGGCTTCACCTTAGAGGTGATATCATTGTTATTTGAATCATTCTATCATCATTTGGTTTAGCCTCTGCCCTGTTAGGGCACGCTCTCTTATCTATCAACGGTGTTGGAAGGCTTGAATGCCATTCTGGGGTTTGACTGAGGCAAATTCTCCAACACCATAACCCTCCAAACCCTCTATTCTCGTCTTGTGTGCAGATTACAAGTACATGATTCGGGAGAATTGAAGTTATAGGAAGACCGTGCAGGAATTAGGGTTTCAGGATCTAAAAGAAGTTCTGGAATATTCCTCCATAAAGACTTGAGCGGTTGGTGCCCTAGTCTTCTAAGCATTTCTAACATCAAATCTGGCATCTGAGCATCAGTTACAACATTTTCTCAGTTCTGACTATTGGCAGATTCTCACTTTTGGACTTGGGCAGTTCCTATTTCATCCTCCAACACTTCATCTTTTGAGACACAGGTTCTGATATCTATCTAATCATCCTTGTGCATTCAGATTCTGAGTTCAATCATTTTCTGTTTGTTATAAGCTAATTATCTTAGAAATAGGGTTTTATGCATATATGACTTAGGGTTTGCTAAAAGACTTGGTTAAATCTTATCTTTCCATAGCAAGCAAGAGCACAAGATCTATAGCTGAGTCCACCTTCCTTGTGATTTGGCTCAGTTTTGTCCTTGGATGTTATTGTGGAAGAGGGTTTGATTTAGTGTGCATGCTTTTCTTCATCATTCATCTTTTCCATACATAACAGGTAGATATAGCAATACGATAATCACAAAGAATTTGTTTCATTTCACTAGTTTGACAAGGGATGTATCTTTTGATGTATGTTGTTTCATCCCACAATGTCCACACTTGATTTTCCATTTAATATAAGGACTATGAACAATACTCATATGGAAGGGATTGTGTGTGAGAGACATGATCAAATTTGTAACAATATCCAAAGTAGAAATGCAAGTGTCTCCAAAATGATTAGTTTTGTAAAATAGCCCCCCCAAAAATAGATAAGGAAAAAAAATAATTTGTGCATGTTTGGAAACCAAATCATCTGTTTATAACATAGAGAGATATTTACAATTTTTTTTGAAAAAAAGGCTTACCAAAACTGATTTTACCTGCACTAATGAATTCCTTGTGAAATTTTGATTATTTTTAAAATAAAGTTTTTGAATTTTTGATAATTAGGGTGAAAGTTATGCTCCATCAAAAATTGCGCATTATAGTTGACTTTGAAAGCCTAAGAAATAGTCAAAACAACACAATTTAGAAATCATCTTGACGCCACTTTATCAGTGATGAAACTAGCTTCTCGTTGATTATAATTTTGTCAAATTTTGCCTCGGTAGGTGAAAGTTATGAAAAAATGAAAAAATGCCTACTTTAGGCACTTTGAAGGAGCCCGATAGTCAGCCCTAGCAGAAAATGTTAAGCTGAGGCAGTTTACTAACTGCTAATGGTTAGCATAAAGTGTCAAGGTTACAATTAAGTTAACATTAAATTTTAACATTACAATAATTATTATTTAGTATATAATGCTGCTAACTATAACATCAAATGCTAACCAAATAACAAACATAAATGGCTAACAATAAATGCCACCGCAAAATGTAACATTAATAATGGTGGCTAAGACTAAGTTTGGTGGTGATTAAACCGTGACTTGGCGGTTGTAAAACAAACTTCAACCTCTGCTTAACAAGTGCGTGAATGATTGTTCATGGCTTGGAAGTGCCGTGCAGAGCCAACAGTAACAAGATCTCGACCTGGACTGTTGAATAAATGGAAACTGGAATATTTTTCCCAGTCAGTGAGCAAACCCTAGACCATTGTGGGAATGGCGATTAGGGCAAAGGTAATGGAAGCCCGTGACCATGTTGAATGCCTAGAGAAATCAGTGTATGTGGTCTAGCCATAACCACAAACTCCATAAACATGACTGCTTTGAGGAATGCGACCTGGTATCCAAGATCCTTGCCCACTTTGAAATTTCAACCTCAGAGAGATTTCTAAATGCAACCACGATCATTGTGAATGTAGAGAATTAGACCATTGAAAGAAGAGACTACTATCAAATACATGTCCAGGTGCTCAAGAATTCATGCCTACAAACTAGGATTGTGATGACTATGACAAGACCTGCAACATAGATTGGTGACCAGAGAATTTCAATCAAAAAGACTTCTTGAGAGGCCTGGCGAGAACATTGTGGAAGCCGTGACCAGATTAGGACATAGAGGCATGGAAAACACCATGTTGTGGAATGGGTTGAATGAGGTCTGCTCGACTAAAATAAGGCCAGACCCACAAAACCGTCAACAAGTAGATTTTGCAAACGGCGACAGAGATCCCTTTGAATGAGGACCAAAAAATGCCTAGATCACTTTTGCAACCAATTTCTTCAAACAAGTAGAAACCCTAGTGGTGGTAGTAGATGAAAACTAGTCACCAAAAAAAGCCTAAATCACCAAAAATTTTGCTCAAAATCGATCAGAGCTCCTGCAAAATTCAATTTTGGTAATTTTTTTGCTTTTTTGACTAATAAATTCACCCAAATCTCAAAAAATACAGTTGAAGCCCCTTCAAAATAAAAATTTTCTAATTTTTTTTTTGCTTTTTCAACTGATAATTCCATATGATTCTATACCACCGTACGGTACATGAATTGGGGGCAATTTGTTTTGCAAAAAACCAAAGTTATCGAAAAAGCCAAAGGAAAGGCTATTCTTCATTTTTCAAGCCTTCTAGACTCAACAACGAGGTTCATTTGGCTTTGTGATGCTATGATGATAGGGCAAAGTGCTAGAGTCACCTTGATGTGGGAAGGGACATGCATTCATCGCTGTGATACCATGCTCTGATTGCCAAGATCAACAAGCAAGAATCATAATAAACTTCCACAAGATATAAACACACAAAACAATCTTAATTAATATATTGAAAAGTCAAGTAAAATGTACAAAGAAGCTTTGCATATATAGGCAAGGTAGTGCAGGTAGGAAGGTAGGACACAATGACTGACTACCTCTCCAAAGGTGCAACACTTGTCTAGCTCAAATGACATGTGTTTGAGAAAGTGGCAAGTATACATGTACGAGGTGTGTCATAATGTGAGGACACGTATTTCAACCACATAGGTGAGACACAACTCAAAAAGTCCCTAAGTGGAGACTTAAGCATAGTGTGAATATGACCTCAACTAGGTAGGCTAAAAGCTAACTAGTTAGAGAATTTCACTATTTACACTAAAGTTTATACCATACAACATAAGTTTTTCTGTATGTATTCAAATTAGGGTTATTTTTTTGTTTAAACAAGGACATCAATCAGGGATAACTTAAACTCCCCCCCCTCGGAGAAGGTGTATATACCAGGCGAATCATGTATACTTCCCAAGAAAAATATTAATTTTATTGGCGAATTTTTTTCATTTTTCCAGGAAAAAAAATAATCTTATTTGGCAAATCGTTTGTAATCGCTAGAGGTCTATGGAAAATCCTGGCGAATTGTAATTTTTTAAAAACCAATAAAATATTTTCATTGGCGATTAAAACCTATTTTCAAACCAATTAAATATTTTTGTTGGCGAATTAAACCTGTTTTCAAAATAAGAAAATATTTTTGCTGGCGATTAAAATCTAATTTCAAACCAGAAAATATATTTACATTGGCGAATTAAACCTATTTTCAAAATAAGAAAATATTTTTGCTGGTGATTAAAATCTAATTTCAAACTAGAAAATATATTTACATTGGCGAATTAAACCAATTTTCAAAGCAATAAAAAAATTATTAGCGAAATAAACTGTTATGCCAATAAAAAATCATACCGTGTGAATGGCATCAGACTTTAGTTGAAGTTCCATTTCGAGCTGCAGTTTTGACACACCCATCTTTCTACATAAAGTCTCAGGAATAGAGACAAGTGTCAAGTAACAACGATTTTGATTAACAAAAATTAATAGATAATTATTTAATTGAGTTGCATAAATTGCCTTCCCGAATACGTGCAATTGTACTTTTCACGACATTCCTTATTTATTACGAAAGGACAGAGGTCACTTCGAGCGTGGATGTCATTAAATGGAAAAAATTCTAATAGATTTTGGTTGTCAGATGATCGCAAATCGACGGCATAAGTACTGACACACCCAATTTCCCAAATTTGTAGTTCTACAATCGAGGACTTACACTCTGCCGCACTGCCACCTTTGCACAATAATCAATAAAATATATTATATATTTTATATATATGTCAATCGTTGATCTAATAATACCTAACGGCTGCTACTTGATTCTGGAGGATTTTGTTAGCAATGTGTGGCGTTGGAGATCTACCTTCTGGAATTGAACTACAACCGTTCATCTTTCATTCTAGGGTGCATCAAATGGTCAGTGGTGATATGATTGATTTGATTGAACACACTTAACCACATAGATTAGCCAATGCTCAATTAAGTTCATTAATGGCAAGTGAGTACTGAGTCGTGACAAACCGCACAGATTAGCCAATATGAATTAAACGGAGTTGCTTGTTATTTATTACCCATTTGTCACGGACGTACATGTAATGTATATATGATAGTCTTTAGTGTTTCAAACTTATATTGCATTACTAAGTTTTAGATAGGTCAAGAATCAATAGACTCTAAACGTTCAAAGTAATGGCTTTCATTACAGCAGCTGTGCGGAGAAAGTAAGTAACCAAGTATTTATTTTGTGATCATTCATGATTTTGATTTTAATTGTGATAGAGTTCTCAGTTCACAGATGTAGAATAGTAATAAGAATCTAAGATGATGGAAAATTTTGTTTGTGTGTGGCTATGCAGGTTGTTATTGCTTTGCATGTCTCGGAATGAAGAAATACGAGCATTTGTCAAGTGGAATAAATAGTGTCAAGAATCGACACTTTTAACATTTGCAAATGATGCATTCTATTCTGGGTGGTGGGTTGAATCTCCCACACATGCATGCATGTATGAGAAACTGGAAATTTGAATTGACGCATGGAATTGGTATTGCAACTCAATTGCCAGTGACCTCGAGAAAATCAATTTAATTCTCCTTTACTAGCCTTATTGTTACCCATGCCTAGTGGTTTCTTGTACATATAATGCAAGGTTCTATAGTGAATCATTCACTGACATTGTGAATAAGCGCACAATTAAATTTGTAACGGATCCATTGCCTGTTAATAGGATAATTACGGACTATAGTGAAATATTTATTACGCGTCGTCGAAAAGAGGAACCAAAAAGATTTTGGAGGATCAAAGCAAGGCTTGAAGGTCAAAGGATAGGAGTTTTGTTTAGAACTGAGGTTGGTTAGAGGTTCATGTATGATGTAATTCCCCAATCTTTTTGAAGGGTGATGTTAAATTTTACTAAATAATATAGAAGTAATTACGGTTTGAAATTGCAATGTATACAGATCATAGATGTTTCAAAGAATGAAATTTTCAATATAAAATTATATATTATATTATATAAAATATGATATTATTATAAATTTATATATTGAATCATTGATATCGATTTCATTTGGTGGCCTACAAAATACTTTTCCCAAGTATTGATTTTTAATTTATTAAATAGATCTGACAAGTTATTAAATAGCTTTTGGTAATGGTCGATCCTTACACGAGCTGAAGATTGATGCTACAAAAAATCTGGACAATGAATAAATGAATAAATGCATGACAGTTGAAGGATGTGTTCATTAACGATCTTCCTTTAAATCCTAGAGGTCTCCAGCAAAACGACACTCGACTGACTTGCTCAAAGTATAGCATGGAGACTCCCATAGGGCTCCGCTACAATAAGCGTCAGGTTACCTTTCTGGGCCATATCAGAGATGGCAAACTGATAAACATTTGTAACCAGCAAAACCTATTCTTCCTTGAGGCAGTAAAGATGGTCCTCAGTAAAGACTTTTTGGTCTCTGAGAATAGATATAGGGTAAATTTAGATATTTCCTCACACTTTCTGGGTTCTTTGTTGGACCTAGGAGAGGCAAAGGTGGATGCACTAATCATTCTACGGGGGGTATTCACTCCAGATATTCTTTTGAATGACTTAGATGTGGTGATTGATGTAGAATTGGGGGTCAGTATCCTGTGGTCGAGAGACCTGGAGAAGCTGCGGGAGGGACATGAGGGCGTAGCTAGGCAGTTGTTCCTCCTAAACATGAATGAGCAACAACTCGGAAGGCACAGGCTTTGGACAGCTTATGGAAGACACTTTCTTCGATGGGCAATTGGAATGGACACAAACGATACTCCGGTATCGCTTCAATACTTCACAACCATTGTGAATACGGGGGGATTCTACTCGCAGTGGCCATAGGAGTGGTCGGGCTCTCAGGGCCACTTTTTTGGTGATTTCCGTGCTGGGGTGGTAGGGTGGCAAGTTTCAAGGAGTTGCTCAGTCAAGGGGCTAGGGATTTAAATGGTACTATGGTAGCCTCTCCAGTGTTGTGTGTTTTTTGGAGCCTGGGCTGGCCGCTGGATTGGTTTTTATATTGATATAATTTCCTGAGTGTAAATCTTTTTGTAATAATATAATTACCCAAGTGTAAATCTTTTTGTATTAATATAATTACCCAAGTGTAAATTTTTTTTGTATTAATATAATTTGGTCTCTGTTATGGTTAGAACTTAGAGGTTTCTAATGTTGCTTCTTATATGTTTGCTTTAATTTATATATGTTGACATGGATTTGGTGATGGTCTCTGACTCTTTGTTATGGTTAGAGGTTTCTAATGTTGCTTGGCATTTGTTTGCTTTTTGACTCTTGAGATAGGCATAGCTAAGAGAGCTATAATATATGTGAACTCTCAATCTTTTTGGATTTAATTTGATTTCAATTTGGTTGTTTTTAGATAGAATTAATCATGAAATTTTATATGCACAAGTAAAATTACACTTTCTATTGATAGTGTAGTTCATCTACATGCATGATGCTTGAAATATTTGCATAATTAGGTTTTGACACTTGAACCGTTAGATTTCCAAATATCAATGGTTGACATTTCATACGAGAAACCCTCTGTGTAATCTTATGTTGACTTGCTACCTCCGGTTGCCAGTTGTCTAAGTTGAAACCCGAGCCATCAAAACTGTGTTGTTTACCAGCCCCTTATACCTAATCTTGTCGGTCACGGCTTGGTGGGGAACAGGTTAACCTAGTAAGCTAGCAATGTCTACTTTTTAATTGTTTAAGAAGTTAATATGCGAGCAGGTTGTCGGTCAGTGAAGTCATGACTTCATGTCCTAATATTCGTAAGTTTACCGGCCCCTTAATCTAGGATTCTAGAGGTTACTCACTATCGTCAGTTGCAGGAAGGGCAAAATCTAATGGTCGCGCAAGGGCGCATGAGGAATATGTCAGGAGAGAATATTCATTCTGTGGTTGCGACAGAACGACACATGTCCAAAAATCAAAGCTGGCATCCTATCCCACTAAAGACTTGATCCAACGATCGCAGGAAGGGTGAAATCTAATGGGCGCAAGGGTGCATGAGGAATCTGTCAGGAGAGAGTATTCACTGCACAGCTGCGACAGAATGACACATCAAAAAATCAAAGCTAGCATCCTATCCCACTAAAGATTTGATCCAACGACTGCACGAAGGGTGAAATCTAATGGTCGCGCAAGGGCGCATG
Source organism: Cunninghamia lanceolata (assembly GCA_027924645.1). NCBI lineage: Eukaryota > Viridiplantae > Streptophyta > Pinopsida > Cupressales > Cupressaceae > Cunninghamia > Cunninghamia lanceolata. Next base: position 9,683,221 of record BSBN01000726.1, on the reverse strand, counting down.
AGGAATCTGTTAGGAGAGAATATTCATTGCGCGGTTGTGACAGAATGACACGTCAAAAAATCTAAGCTAGCAAAAGACTTGATCCAACGGTTGCGCATCGTCGCAAGGAGAATCTCTTTGGTTGGAATCTGCGCTGCGCGGTCGTGACATCGCAACACGTGGCATTCTCTTTTTTGAGAAGTGAGGCACATCAGCGCGGGGTAGGTAAGAGGTGGGCCATCACAGGCTATTACGCTGTGAGGTGCTGCCATGTATTTAACTTGTACATTTTCTAAATGGCGACGAAGATTGTCAAATCTAGTCAGCCAATCAGGACCGTGGATTTCAGAATGTAAGGAAAAGATCAATGGCCCAAATTCAAAGTTTCAAAAGAGAGATTTCGAAGTGCTTGCAGCATGAAGTGCATTAATACAGAGAATTGTGCAGGTATTCTTGCCACCCGAAGTTCATTAATACAGAGAATTGTGCAGGAATTCAAGGATTAAGGTATTCTTGAGAGTGCGACTGTATTCAAAAGAAATCATCAAAATGAGCATGAAAAAGTAATCTCAAGCTTCTGCAAGCACAGAAAACTAGTAACTGTTCCTCCTCTATGCCTAGTTTTTCCAATTGTAGGTTAATTCTAAAGTTTTTAGGGCCATTGTCAACCATAAAAACCCTAAGCTACCTTCATAAAAGAAAAATGAGTCAGTTAGGCCAGCCTTCCACTTCAGAATGAAGCTTGGATGAGGATCTTATGATCCAACTCCCTGGTTCTGCTAGAATAATTTTGAAATTGCATGGCCTAGGCAGAGTCGAGGATAGATTTCTTGACTACTGCTATAATTGCTGGGATGCCAAATTACTTGTCCCAGGTTGGATTCTTTTTGAGCATTGGCATAAGAGGAGGAACTATAAGACCCCTATTTGTCATGCCTGGAAATATGATTTAGCCAAGCTCATTTGTCCCAATGTTTTCCCCAACCTTGACTTAATTAGGTCAACAACATTAAGGTATAATCCAACCACTAGGATAGTAATAGATGGAAATGGTTCAACATTGATCAAGTTTACCAAAGGATACATTGCCACTGTATTCAACTTGCACCCTACAACCAGCAAACAAATTGACCTCAGGGCTTTCAAGAAAAAATAACAGACCGTGAAACGACATTATAGAGAATATTACTTACCAAAACATAGGCCAAGGGGTGTTGGTGGGAAATTCGTAAAGATTTCAGATGATGAAGAGGATCCTTTTCATTGCAATATGTTTAATGAATATTTTGTCAGAACCTATCACAATCTGTGTCAAGTATTAGGCATAGATGCTTTAGAAAGAATGTCTATTTCTTTGATGATGATGGTTGTTGATATTCAGAAACCAGATGTCAAGGAACCATATGATTATGCCACTTTCATAGCTGACCATATGCATGATCAGATGACAAAGATCAAAAATAATTTGTCTACACTGGATGTCCAAGTTGAATTCATATGGTGCTCCTTGTTGTGCCATATGTACTTATTTGCTTTATCAGGGATGTGTCACCCCAATTTGCATGTCAGGGATCAGATGCTCAAGGGAACAAGCTGCCAATGCAAGTATGGACATGTATGCTAGATATGCACTGTGGCATAGCAGATTATGTCATCTTTGAAGAATATTTTGTGAGGAGAATCCTTAGATTTTTGGAGCCAGAGGGTGAAAGGTTGCATCCTGATGTAATGGATTTCTTACGACCTCTAGACAGGACTCCCCACCTTGGAATTGATCACAATTGGGGTGATTGGTTCTATCATGAGCATACTACTTGCATTAGGGTCTATGGATGCCAAACTGCACCTCACATACTGCCCAAATATGTGCCAAAGAGGGTGGCATTTTTAGAAGTTATAAGACAGTTAAATGATTTTGATAAAAAGCACTTTAGGAACCGCAAGAAAGGTTCATTCTTCCCTTCCTCCATTAGATTTTGTGATTTTGTGATCCCTGATAAGAGTGGGTTGGACCAAATTTATTCAGTTATGCAATGTTTTGAAATGTATTTGGAACAACCAAGGTCTTTTGACCCTGAGGGATTCATTAGCAAAACTAGATTCAGAGTCAACAACTACAAGGGAAGTGTCAAGTACTTTCAACAAGTGGATTACGATGAGGACATTGCTAGGAATTGTTTTACTATGAATGAAGTCCACCACTTGAGGATCAAGTGGGCTACTATCATGGCCAGTGAGAATATGAAGAGAAACATGAATCCTGCATACCCGGGTGCATTTGTAGAAGTGCAAGACCCAATTAAGAGAATTGAGAAAATGCTGGATAATGTAGAATAGTTGATTGCCTCTGCCCCTACAGGAGAACAAAGATATGCTTATGAGCCTGGTAGCTCAAGTGGAGAGTATGATGTAAAGAGGGAATCAGTTGGCCCCTCCCCTGCCAAAAGGGGCAAGATTATTGATTTGGAGAACCCAGAGCAGATAGAGGTAGTTGACCTAGAGGGGGAGGAGGAACATGCATATGAAACTGGCCCTCATTCACCTGATAGACTGAGACCTTATTCATCCCCAGAGAATGGGTCAGTGAGAGTAATGAGAAACCCTGCTTTTGATATTGAAGATGTTAGGGTGATGGCCTGTGACAAGTTTATGGAGGATGATGAATTTGTCAACACTCCTGAATTTAGGAGCTATGTTTTGAAAGTGAGGAGTGAGGAATTTTAGAAGAAAATTGAAGATGCCAAGGCTAGAGCAGACGCAAAGGAGTATGAGGTTATTACTCAGAGGGTCCTAAAATAAGTACAACAGTCTATAAGTAAAATGACTAGTGGAAGGGAGAGCACTGGTGGCAAAAAGTAATATTCTACTTCTACCTCACTGGACTCTATCAGATGCCATTGCATTTGACATAATCACTAGAGATGATTCAGATGTGACAGGGGAAGAGATTGAAAAGGCCATCTCTAGTGCATCCTTCAACCCTAAATTTGAAACATTGGCAATATGGGCTCTAGCCCCAAACAACAAAAAGCCTAGGGTTCAATTAGGAGAGCTGATAGGGGATGTAATAATAAAAAGAGTATTTGATACCCCTGCTCCTCAGGCTACAAGCCTAAATGTACAGACTGCACAATTTGCAGAAGCAACTGCTAACAAATTGCAAAAGGATTACAATAAGCTGCAACTTGATTATTCTCAGGTAGTTGTAGAGATAAACATGTTGAAGCAGCAACTGTCATTGGTAGCCAGTACTTTAGCCCCTCCTCCAGTGATCTCAACTGCAGAATCTGTTCCAGTGGATACAGAGCCTCTCGTTGTAGAGATTAGAGAGTTGGAGGATAACAGGAGATTGGAGGAGGAAAAGGATAACAAGGTTAAAGAGATGGTCACCAACTTGATCAAGAACAAGGTGACAAACATTTTGACTAGAGTTGATGAGAGTTGGAAATCCTACTCACAGTTGAGACAAGCCTATGAAAAGCATGAGTCTGACAAACAGAGACTATTGAGCTTAAAAAAAATGGTTACATAGAATTGAAAAAGTCAAAGAATTTCTAAGGTGTGCCAGGTATGTTTCCAATGCACCTGCTAACATACAGAAGGTTCTTAACATGTTGAAGTGTTTTTAGGATGTGGCCAGTTTCCAGTTGAAATTTGATTCAATTGTGAAAGAGAGGTTGCGGGGTTTTGAAGGGTTGGACACTAAGTGGCACCTCCCATCTTGGATGGTGATGGCAAAACAAAAGACTTGGACAAGTGGAGAAATGAGATTGTAGACAATTTTTATCAATTAATTCCCACTTGTGATGTAATTGCAAGTGATCCAACTATGAGTATGCAAGTACTGAGGTTAGCGTTGGACAATCTGTACACTCTTGAAAGGAATCTTTCTACATTCTGTAACCACATAAAAAGTATGTTTGATGCTAGGTATGTCAGCCATAATGGCCAGATTGAAGAAATACTTTCATTCCCTTGGCCGACAGAGGAGACATACGATGACTGGAATGACAAATATGGAACTGAGGATTGACAAGATTTTGTTCTCTGTATCTGTAACAATTTGAAGTACAATGTATTCAATGCTGATAGCACGTTTCTGATCTATAAAGGAACTATCTTGCTCATTGAGTCATTTCATAGGGTTGGTTGTTTTAGACTTGGCAAATTTTGATGGAATAATAAGATACAGTCTTGCTGGGTGGCATAAATTTAGCATTTTCATGTTGTTTTTAAATGAATAATGCTTGTTGCATGTATATGGTTATCTATCTCCAAGTTGTTTGTGTTTTTCTTCTGAATCTAAATAACTCAGGGTTATTCAGAATTCTAGAATATTAAATGAATGAAGAAATGCAGAGTATGTTTATTATTTATATCATAAATACTCTCCGTTTGATGAACATTTGATGGATGGTTCTAGTTGCATTCCGAAATGAAATGCACAGAATTCTAGGCTTGCGAACTTAAATCTCCGAAATCACCCTAAACCCTTAGATTTACAAAGATCAACGGTTTAGAGATTGTTGTGAGCTGTCAATGCAGGACAGCTATCAGACATGTACTACTAGCGACACGTTGAAACTTGACTTGACGTTTCATTTGCTAAAAAAGTCAATTCATAAAAAAACAAACTTTCTAGTTTCTACTTTTTACTGCTAAGTGAATTTATTTTTAAGTGAGAGCCGAGAGGATCAGTACATGGGGCGTCGAGGAGATTCATATTGCTCATTGCAGTGCACTAGGGAGATTTCAGATTGCTCATTGCAGTGCACTAGGGAGATTTCAGATTGCTCATTGCAATGCCATTTCCAACGAAGCCGGTAAGACAAAACATAGAAACCCTAGGTTACGTTTCATCATTTCTTAAAATCTTATTTTGTCAAACTTTTTTCTTAAAATCTTATTTTGTCAAACTTTGCATTTAGGGTTGAGAGACTTAAGAAAAAAATTCACACAGTATAAGCATGTCCACCACCACTAGCAAATGAGACAAAGTTTTTGGGAAAGGCAGAGCAAGTATAGATAAAAAAATAGATTATTCTGAATTGCTTAAAACCTCAGATTTGACGGATGAATACCGTAATATTTATGATCCTAACTTGTATGGTAGATTTACCTCAGAACTTAGATTTTCATGTGAGAATAAGGCTGCCAAGAAAAAAAATGTTGATAGTATCAATGCACCATGGGTAACTGGATTAGGGTGCACGATGTTACATGAGGTTTTCCCTTGCCCAAAATTTATCATGGTCTATGCCCACAATTATGATGGTAACAAAAGAGCAATTATAAATAAGGATACCAAAGAAGAAATTTTATCCATTAATGCAAAAGAATTTGGAAAAGTGTTGGGGTTTATAACCCAAGAATTTGGAGACGTCCACATTGACCTAGAAAAGATTGCTAATGATTATGAAGAAGCGGATGAAAGGAGCAAAAATTCTTTCCTAAATAAAATAGTTGAAGAAAAAAACATCTTGAAAGATAACCATAAGCCTCCTTATCCTTTGAAAATTTTTAAATCATGGGCTCAGGATACTATTTCCATGCTAGCATTTTGCCTTGGACTGGATAGCAATTGGGAAGTGGATGCAAGCCTCCTTGAAATGGTATATAATATCCATTATGGTAATGGTGTACATGTCAAATATAAATTTATTGAGAACATTGTAGAATCCATGCATAAACAATTTTTAATGATTAAAGGAGGTTCCACCAAGACATTTAGGTTCACAACATACTTGTGCTATTTTTTTCTATTCAAATTTAGTGGAATATTTCAGAACAACAAGTTTCAGATTCAACCCTATAGCAATGCTGAGGAAAATAAAATGGCTCCAATATATGATTGGACCACTAAGATAAGGATGTATGATTCTCGAAGGAACTACAATCATTTTGTAGACTACTTTTTGGCTCAATTGCATCAAGCAATTACAAATAGTCCAATGCCTAAATTGCCTATATCATGTAGAGATTTCATTCAACTAGGAAAAAACATACAATTGGCTGATTGGTACTTATTGGAAGAATATATTGTGCTAAGATTTTATGGATCAGAAGTAGAGCCATACAAACTTCCAATACATGTGACAGAAAGGGTTTTTGCATTGGAATATGTAAGGCAGATGCAATGTACTAATGAACTACACTTTCCCGGTCAACAAAAGAAGACCTTATTTCTTTTTTTACCTTTTTCATGTGGAGGGTTCACATTAGAGAGAAAAAGCATTTAATGTGGCACAAGATCTTTTGAAATTTTTTAATTTTGATGTTGTCTATCACTGGCAGTATGATCCATGTGACACCATTAAAACAATGATTGTGGCCAGTAGGAATGCTGCAAATAGAATTCAACATCAAAGTAAACCCTTGCTTGAAAACTTGAGAAACAAGGATTCCTGGGATGAGGTCAAAATTGCAATGGAGAAAACTGCTGCTGAGAAAGATATATCTTTTGAACAGTTGTTAGCATAAATTATGGCATTGCACCAGGTCCAAATTACAGGAGCACCAACAGAGAATGAAATCAGGAGGTACAACAATTTTTATAGAAAAAGTGATAAACCATCTATTAGAGCAAAAATGCCAGATTATCTAGATGATTCTGTTACAAAAAAATCTTGGACACAGTCAAAAATTGCTGTATTTTGGTCTATGAGGAAGGATCTAGGTGAACCAAGAACTGATGCAGACTATGGAGAAATCAATGAAGATGAAGAGTTTAGCAAATTGTGGAATATAGAGCATCCCAATGAATGTGAAGATGAAGAAACTGAAAGTGATAGAGATGATGAACCTGATGATGATAGGGATGAACAAAGCATTTACAAACCTGGTTTAAGTCAGAACACAAAAAAATCATATACTTCAGGAGAAGTCATAGCAGAAAAGTTGGGTTATCAAGGTGGTGGTTTGGGGTCCCAAGGACAAGGCATTTGGAAACCAATAGATGTAGTCACCATTGTGAGAAAACCATTTGATAACGAGGCCTTGGAGCTGGATTAGCTGATAAAATACACCAAGTTCAGATAAGTAGAATTGAAAGAATTGATTTTGTTACAGATTCAAATCCTAATCCTCATGGTCAGATCCAATCACAACTTGGACATGCCCATGGTGGAGAGCCTAGTGCGACTGGCACTGCCACTGGTGGAGAACTTAGTCAACATGTGCTACAAGAACAGGTCCAACAATAAGTTACACACAAGAGGACACCAATACAAGATACCACACAAACACTCAGTGATCAAGGGACGTAGAAGAGACAGGATTATGGCAGGTCCGAGTCCAAGTACCAGTTCCACTACAAAGGAATTATTTCTAGGCACTCCCCCAGTTAGTGTGGCTATAACAGAAATTGCAAGTACTCCTATTCCTTCACCATTCAAGCATTCTCTTATTCCTGTGTCCCTGGGTTTTGATTACATTCAAGAGTTTAAAAAGAATCAGAATTGTATAAAAAGGATAAGAAGCAACTGATGGAAGTGTGTCTTTTGTAACTTCAGATCCTGCAACAACCATGATATTACCCACATTTGACACAAATACATAAATCATGGAGTACACAATTGTTGTTCCCACAGTTCAAAATAAACTAGAAAATTAGATGGATTAATCTAAATTTCAGGTGAACAGTTTGCAATTTGATTTTTCTGGATTAAAAAATACTGACAGAATTAATATATCAAATAAGAACAATGAATTGGTGTACACATCATTGCTAAAGCATGGTAGAGAGAAAAAAAAGTTACAGAATCAAATAGAAAAATTACAGGTAGATTTAGCAAATGAGAAAGCAAAGAGGAAAGCAATAGATAACAAGAGCAATGAATTAGAAAAAAAAAAATCTACCTCTACATCAACAAGCAAAGAGGATAAACAAATAGAGGTGGAATTGAATGGATTGAAGCAAGAGTTAGATGAGATCAAAAAGAAATATAATGAGGAAAAATCCACTTCAGAAAAATTAAGACAAAGCATTGGGAAAGCAAATGAATAGTGGGAACAAAAATTGGAGAAAGAGGCAAAAAAATGGAACATTGGCCGCACAACTTATGGAAGCAAAAAATGAAATGGGAAAGCAAATGAACAGTGGGAACAAAAATTGGAGAAAGAGAGGCAAAAAAATGGAACATTGGCTGCACAACTTATGGAAGCAAAAAATGAAATAAAATCTTGTCAAAAAAAGTTAACTGAATTTTGTAGACAAACAATTAGGCACATGAAACAAAAGATCTGGAAAGAAATAATGTAGAGGTTTGATCAATTGTGTGAATTCTTTCAAGTCATTAATGCCATGAGACTACATTTTGATGAGCTGAGCAAATATTTAATGAACAACACAAATCTGCAACTACAGGCAGAAGAGAAATTTGCAAATCAAGTTCTAGAAACAGTCTACAAAGCCAGTGACAATGAATTGATTTCAAAAGGCATTACTAATTAGATTGAAGCTGCAATGAAGGTGACATCTATCATTAAAAGGTGTTCAAGAATGTGTGAAACAATAGAATTTGTGATTGAGGTTGCAACAAAGATTACGGAGGAGGATGAAAATGTAAGGAACTTGACAAAGCTTGGTTTGCCACAGGGTTTTGACACAAATGACCGATTCATTGGAAAGGATAATTTCAGAAAGAAGGAGGATTCAAGGAAGATTGATTTGGACCAGTTTCTTGGGAACCTAGATGAGGCAAACGTTTTGGATTTCATCAAACAACTGATACTCTTGAATGCATATTTGGCTGAAACTTTCAAGTCAGACCCAGGATCCAAATTGAAATTCGATCATACATTGTTAACAAAAATTCAAGTAAGACAACATCAACTAGAAGAAATGACAATTCCACGACCTGAACAGTGGAATTTGCTAAAAAAAATGTTAGAATGATTTGATATTGATATTATGAGTTTCAACTTTCCAAGTTCCAACTCAGCTCTGTGCAGAGTTGTCTTTAACTCTTGAGCAAGATTTTTCATTGCCTCTATGTACTCTTTCATTTAAAAATCAATAGAAAATTCAAATTCAGTAATGTGTTGATGTTCAATTATCTGTATTATTTAATTTATCAATTGAAAATAAACTCTAGTTTCAACTACTAAATACACATTTAACGATTGCTGATGTTCATTGTTCTATATCCTACTATTGTTAATATGTTAAATTAATTTTATTTACCATATCAAATCAAAAACCAAAATTCTACTTTACTGCAAATTTTATGTTTTATGCACAAATAAACTTTAGCAAGGAAATATTAAGCATTGAGTTGAATGATGAATCACTGAGTACATGTAAAACTTATCAGTATGACACAATTAAAATATGAAATAATTAATAATATGTTAATGTATTCAATTTGATTGACAATTTCAAGGAATACAAATTTAAAATATCATCAACTACAGTTTTGGAATATAATTCATGAAATGCAGTATAAATACCTAAAAACTGCTAATTCACTTCCATTTCCCAAATCGAGTCAGGGTCCTCAAACTGACATTCAGATAAAGAAAAAGAGTCATCTTGATTTTGAGTCTGGTCTTCATTTTCTTCGTCTTGATTCTGAGTCCCAAAGTCAAATTCATCCGTCATTGTGTCACTATCATTTGTCCCACCACTACTAGTGTTTGAACTTGAAGAGTTGCACAACCCTCTTCTTTCACATATGGACTTCCAGATTGTAAGTGCCCTTTCATAAGGAAATTTTTTGACATTATATGCACTTCCTAACACCCTCAAGCAATTTTCTAAATTCTTGTCTAGTTTGTTTCTTATCTTTGATTTCAAAAACCCCAATGCATTGAAAACTCTCTCATCTTCCACCGAACCCAATATCGTTGTTTGACATAAATTAGCAAGTTTGAAATATTCTGATATCGAATCACACAATATTTCACTCTGACCCAAGTTTTTCTAGGCCTTTGTTATTGATCCCGTTTCAAAGGGATTCTTCATGGCATTAAACTGGTCTATCATACTTCTTGCAAACTGACTACATTGTCCTTTAAGCTTATTTCCATCTATAATTCCTTTTATTTGTTGTCCATTGCATTCTACACTTTTTGAAAAGTGTGTGGTCAACATAGTTACGTTTTGATGAAAAAAGTTTGGGCTATCTCGGTGCCCTTGAACCCAAAATTGAGGATACACAATAGACATGGAATCAAGTATTTCATCTCAAGGGAATTGATTATAAATCTCTGTTGAAAGATTACTTGCAATTTCCTTCAAATTACTACTAACAGATTTAACAATGCCATCAAAATCATCCTTTCTAACAGGAACTTCCTTGATAGAGCGCCTGACTGTCTTACAATGGTGCATTGGTATTTCAAATCCACGTACAAAGACACATAACTCCCCGCTTACATTAAACTATAAATAATTTTCATGATGATTCAAATTTGTAATTATCTGCCACCTATAAAAATTTGGGCTTTGAGAAGTTAGATCTAGATATAGATTATCGAGGGGCATGCATGTCATTCTATGTAGTTTGCTATACTCAGATATACATAGTTCTGTCTTGGGCTTTCTTCACAAGATTGTTCATTTCATCCAGCATGGGGAGAAGACTAGCTAAAGTTAAGAGTGTCTCTGTATTGCTTAACCTATGTAAGAGGTCAGGAGCTTTGTCTACTATGTTGCGATGCTCGTACATTGTTTCAATCAATGATGGATATTCTGAAAGAACTCGTTGAGCTGGTCCATGCAAGGAGATCCATCTGGTATCAACATCCTTAAGAAGCTTGTTTCTTGTTGTTATTCCCTCAACAAAATTTTAAAATTCCACAAAGCGTTTGGGACTTCGGCAAAAATATGTGTGGAGTTCGCGGACTAGATTTTCAACTTTTGATACTGTAGGAAACTTGCTTACAATTTTAAATGCTAAATTCATTCTGTGGGCCATGCAGTGAATGGCAAGCATGTATGGTGCACAATTAGTTTGTAATTTTGTGCAAAGACCAGTCCTATGACCTTGCATTATTGCAGCTCCATCAGCTCTTACACACACCAACTTTTTGGCAATTGTCAAGTCATCCATACCTGCAATTTGATTCAAATACTTCTTAACTAGTTCAAATATATGTTGTGATGTTGAACTATCCTTCATTTAACGAACACAGAGTAGATGAGCTCGGCGTACATGTTCTTTTATAATATACACATGTATACAGACCCAAGAAGTATTATCTACCGCAGTAACTTCATCTAAAGATAATGCAATGAAGTTTGACTCTTTTACATTCTCCTTTAAATCTTGCTTTTCCACCACAGCGAGATAGTTTGCCCATTCCCATCCAGCGTTTATTGACCAATGTGTGCTAGGATAGTGAGGAACACTCAAAAAAGATAATAAATTACTATACTCTAGGTAGTCTGTCATAGGACGCCTTCTGGACAAAATATGAAAAACAACACTCATCTGAACAGTTTTTGCTAGTTGTGTTCCTTCCATTGCTTTTACAAATTGAGCCTTGATTGTACCTCCACTTGCAGCAAGCTTCGTCATTCTTTTCTTATGCTCATCATATTCTGCAGCATACTTCACATGAAGACATTCTTCCTTTGATTTCCATCTTACTACTGATGTTTCCTTTCCATCTATGATTTGTTTTTCATAAACTTTACCTATATGCTTTTCTATAGTGTCAAGATTTAGCTACAATTTCTTATCTCTTTTACATTTCTAACTACAAATCACACACTTGCATTCTGTTGGTTGTTCATCTTTATTTGCTTTCTCGATTGGTTCAATGAATGAGTACTTTGACACCCAATCAAGCTGAAAATTCTTTGACATTTCCCACTCGCGCCCCAATTTTGAATATTTTGATTTGTGTTTTGAATCTTTTGATTTGCCTTTTCTTTTCTTCTTGCCAACATCATCTACAACGCCAACATTTTCTTTTTCATCGAAGTCAATTATCTCAATCTGGCTAACCGGGCTATCCCTTGGAACATCTTCAGTGGTATTGCCATCCTCATTCTGGCTAACTAGGATATCCCTTGGAACATCTTCTACGGTATTGTCATTCTCAGTCTGACTAACCAAGGTATCCCTTGGAACATCTTTTGCGGTATTGCCATCCTCATTCTGGCTAACCAGGGTATTCCTTTGAACATCTTCTGCGGTATTGCCATCCTCATTCTAGCTAACCAGGGTATCCCTTGGAACATCTTCTACGATATTGCCATCCTCATTCTGGCTAACCAGGGTATCCCTTGGAATATCTTCTGCGGTATTGCCATCCTCATTTAACTCAATGGCAATCCCACCTTCTAGTGGTGGTGAGGTATTGCAAATGGATTCTTCATTATTATTTGGTGCAAGAGTTGATGGTGTAGCTCCATCTTGATTTGATGGATCAGAAACATTGCCAGTTCTAAAGTAAGACTATATACTAACTCCACATTTTTTGCATTTTGTTGGCCTCCCAGTCCCTTCACCACCCTGAGGAGTCTTACCCTTGTCGGACTTGTGGCTTGACATCTTGATCTCCCACTTCGAATAAAAGCTGGAAAAAATGTCTTCTTGTTTAAGAAGGACATACTCATAGAATATAGATCCCATTCCCTACTAAATATCTTCTTTAATATTGAATCAAGAATGGAAGAGGGATAAAGCCATAAAGAAATCTTAAAACACTAATACTATGAAGAAATTATCACTCACTTTTAAGTTTAGGTTTTCACTGACTTTCTATTCACTAATGTAGGAATGCCTGTGTTGTAAGTTTATGACTTTGCCTATGATCAACTTCAAGGTGCCAACTCCAACTTCGGAAATCCGAATCGAGAGCTCACAAGTCACAAGTTCATAACTAAACAAAATGTGTAAGAATAAATCAGAGTTTTGATTATATTTATATCATTCCATATTTGGTGAATTCTGCAGAAATTCTATATGGTATATCAAAAAGATTTGGCAAATCCTGCATGATTATATAAGGAATATATTTAAGTGTCGGTGAATCAAACCTCGACGGACTACATACATTGAAATTTTCAAGGTGAATATGGCCCTAAGATTAGCACAGAGGTGTCATGCAAAGTGGTGAAATGGCCCCTCATAATCAACTACTTGTAAGTTTTAATTGGTGAAATGGGCCCTCACGTGCAGTGACCATTAATAGGGTTAGCGAAATGGGTCCTCATGCGCAGCGACCATTTAATGGAGTTGGCGAAATGTGTCCCGATACACAATGTTGTTTTAATAGTATTGGCGAATATATAGGTGATTTAGTACTTGCTTCCAAAATTCCTGGCGAAAATATTAGTCGGCCCATTTGAAACGCATAGTTTGTTATGGCGAAAATCTTACTTCATTGATTTTCATAAAATAAATCGATGGCGAATGGATATGGATTCGACTGATAATACATAAAAACTAGGCGATTTGACCACCCTGTTGGATGTGATTTATTCGCCAATTCTGACTTGGCCGATTGGTGATATTCGCCACTAAAAAAATCTCTGACATCAATACCTAGTGCACAAATATTATTCAGAATATTTTTCTCTATTTTTTAAATTTTCTGCGTGTGTGGAATAGAGAACTTGATGTTCGGTGAAAAATTTATGTTCACTAGAAAATAAAAAATAAATATAATAATCAAATAAAATATATTCAAAGTCATAATTTTTGGAAGTCTTATACTAAGGGCTACATATTTACAAAATATAATTTCTAAATGACTTGATTTGATTCCCCAAAAGCTAAAGCGAAATTGGTTTTTTATCATCATTTTGATAGGTGCGGAGGAAACTCAATCAAGGGTTTGATTTAAGACTAGGGGGTTTGATTTAAGGGGGTTTTATCTAACCCCTTCAATTAAACCCTTTATATGGAATCCCTCAAGTCTTAAATCATTAATTTTTCTAAAAAATATGCGATTTCAGATAAAAATAAGGATGTCCCATAAGTAAGACACTATTGTGGCAACACCCTATTCCTAAAATTCTTATTTCAAGATCAAACACAATACTTTTTGTGCCAACCATGACCTTCTCAAACACACAATCATATTTTGGTCTTGATAATGCCTTGAGACCGTTGTTTTGCCAAATAGAAAACCTAGAGCAACATCTTCAGGATTTCCAAACCTTTCTAACTCAGGAGGCCACTTCCAATACTACAACCTCTATCAAAGAATCCCTTAGAAAGATGTTTGTAAAGCACCTCGAGGGTCTTGAACTATTATGTGGATTGGCCCACATTGTCCATAATGATGTGCCTATCTTAACTGTTTCCCATGAGACCATCTAGACTTCCCATCATGTCACATGTCCACATGATTATATGAAAATACCTACCTCCACCATTTATACACCTACACCTACTTAGATGACCACATCCATTCCTCTAAATGTCACATTGATGTGAGCGGTGAGGAATCCCATCCATTCATAGGGTTTCCTTCTCATCCTCTATCATTTGGTGGATTCTTCATTGCCTCACAATTTATAGTTGTGTAGACCTTCCTCGCTCAGTCTAAAACATTCACCATCATTTGGCATCCCTATACCCACCACCACCACACCTCCATTGCACACAATAGATCTGGTGGTCAACCAACTCATGCGGAGTGTTAGCAATCTCTAGCAATAGCTTGCTTCTCTTTCAACTACTTCCACATAGCTTATCATGTAACCTTATGTCTATCACAATCTATTTTCCCTACACATTTTAGCTACTCTTTTTCCCACAGGTTTTGAAGTCCCTAGATTTGAAAAGTATAACAACAAAGTGGATCCTCAAACACATATAAACAGTCATAATTTTATGCACAAACTTCATATTCCAAGATGAGTTGTTAGAAAAACTCTTCCCACACTTGTTGGAAAATGTGTTGGACTAGTTTTGCTCACTCCTTGACCATTCTATAAATTGCTTCAATCAACTTGTTAATTAGTTCTTGTAATATTCTAAAACTAATATAGGTCCTTAGACAACTTTCATTAATTTAATAATATTGTAAACAAGGGCCCGAGGAGAAGGTGACTGACTTCATCTTTCATTATCAATCATTGTTCTCATAGATAACCTACCCTCTTCCTAACTTTGATGTCCAAAGGGTATTTATAGGGAATCTTTAACCTAAACTTAGAGAAAAGTTTTTCATTATGAGATACCCCTCTTTTCTTCACTTGTGCACTACCCTTAAAGATTATCAGTAGTACCTTGATTAGTTTGAGACATCTTCTGCTCTATCCACCCTTACTGGATCTTCAAGGAGTCAAAAAAAGAAATTTAAAAATGGGACCACTACTTTTCTAAAGAACACATCTTCTATGGTTGTTAGTGATAATGTAGCCACCTCTCCTATCACAAAGGCCATAACCCTTAAATCATTACAAGGCAAAAATTTAGGTAGGTCACTACATTGTCTGAGCCTTTATAGTTTGTGTTGTAGTAGCTCCTTGCCCGTAACCTAGTGTAGACCTACTACCTATTAGGCCTCTTGACATGAATAAACTGCTTCCCAATAACTATAATGTGAAATATGTTTGTCAATCTCCTCGGATATGAGGACATGACACTGAACGATGCATGCATCTCAAGAACATTGTGTAGGACCTCATCGATTCTAATATTATCCAGGTCTTTGGAGAAGGTGAAGAGGGAAATAAATATGTGGCCAATCCTAACCAAAATCTTCAAACTTATACAAATCCATTTCCCCTTCACTCTTCCAACTTCGCAGAATTTGATTCTTCATTGCCTAAGTTGGAAGAAGAGGTTGGCTCATCCACTTCATAGTTTCATGCTATAATTGGAGTAGTGGATTCTTGACCTTCGACACCCCAAGAAAACTCCACTACTAGTCCTATTATCACATTTTCCAGAGCTAGCTTTGTCCCGAATGTGCTAAATGATCCTCTCTATATTACCACTTGGATCAATCGGAAAGTTGTTTGTGGAATTATGATTGAGCTTATTAGTGTTGTCAGTGTTATCATAGAGGAGTTCCTTTATGTCAACCAACTTCATAAAGATACATATGACCCTGCTAACATCTCTGTTAAAATTCATGATGGTATGTGTCTTCCCATCTTGGGATCAATCAAGTTGTCAGCCCAGGTGGAACCCAAGTCCTTGGATGTTTTATTTTCCATCATTCCTACATTAGATTATTTCTAGGTTTTGCTAGGTCAACCTTGGCTTGCAGAGGTGCAAAATGCCTCCTTGTTGGTCCATAAATGCTTGAAGTTCCCACATGATGGAATCATACATAGTTCCCCATAGTGGTTTTCAACCCCTCTAGTGGTGGAGAAATTTCACTTTAGATTATTTTTGGCCTACTCCTATTGAGTTGCTTCGACCTTAGGTAGATCTTTTGTTTAAGACCTAATCGTAATACGAGAGTCAAGTTGGTTACAACATTCCCCCTACATCTAAACCTAGCCCTTCCACTCCAAATCCCATGCTTTCTAGGCTTCTCCCTCTAGAGGTCACCTAGCTAGAAATGGTTTCTCCTATTCCTTCTCTTGCCTTAGTGATCATAAAAGGAAAACATTCCATATTGGATGACTCTCCTATCTTAAGAATGCTTGTCAATATTCAGTTGTTCCATCCCCTGCTTCTTATACCATAGCTAGGGGGAAGGTCTCACAATTTTAGAGATCCACTATTGTCACTAGACCCAATCAATATTCATTTGATGCTTCTAATCCTCCTGACATCACTGTGATGGCTAGAGAAAAGGGGCTTGTTCAGTTAGACCCTATTGAACCCTCTTCCCACACTATACACAACCAACTTATGTGAGCATGCAATAATTACTGATATTCTACGACTAGAGCTCACTATGGTGAGTCCACCTTCAACGAGTCCAAAAAATCCAAGTTGTCTTGGCTCCTTGTGACAGTCTAATCATTCCTGTAACACTAGACTTGCTGCTCTTCTTCAAGCCACTTGACCTACCTAATGTTTCAGTCATTCCTAAAGAAACATTAGATGCTTTAGTGTCATTCCAGTGCACTCACCATTTGGTTTTCATAGACGTTCTTTGTCCAACCATGATAGACATAAACATCCCGTGCTTGCAGCCCAAGCGTAAGCAAGAGTGCTACCATACCTTGCCATACTACAAATCCAAAACCAATACATCCCTTCATCTTAGGGGTCTTCCTCATCTAGTTTTGATTCGGTGGAGCTCCTCCTCCTACTTCTATTGCTCCTATAGACCCTATCCTTGATATTAGTGTTGAGTAGTAGTAGTAGATTGTCGTCTATGATAGGATTTTTTTGGCACCTTCCTCTATTGAGGATTTTTTGACTTGTGTTGACATTCCCTCGCTATCATTAATTTTTATAAGATCATTGATCCTCACCTCACCTAAGGATGTAGAGGAGGACATTGCTCTAGCAACCATCTTTCCATGTTTCCATGATGGATATTCACCTAGTATCACTCTCGTTGTGGTCCTGCTGGCTTGTTAGCCTCCATCCCACCATGATGATCAAGATTTGAAGAAGGATGACCTATTGGTTTTAACCCTAATTAGTAGTATCTTCATGCCATCTATTTGTATATATGTATGTGTTTTATCTAATTGTTTGTTATCCCCGTTTACTTGCTTGATGTGTACCTATTAGTTTCTCCTAGAGGACCCATGAATACAAGAGAAACAAAAATGTTGTGACATTCTTCTATATGTATCTAAATTCTTCTATCTATCGTATCCTTGATTTTTCTTGATATTTTGGGGATGATGCAAAACATCGAGAGATTTAAGTCTCTTCCATGTTGACCCAAAATACTTTAAAAAAAAATTGTTTTCATGTGCCATTCTTCCTATGTTTTCACTGTTCTACATGCTTGGGGGATGATGATCATTCGATCCTTGTTTCTTCATCATTGTCACTCCTAATATATTTATATTAACCTTGAACATGTGGATCCCTTAGTGTTCCTTCATGGATTTTTCTTTTTTTTATGATGTCTTTTGTGTCCTTCCTCAGGGATATTCCTACTAATTTACTTAATACCAAGCACATTGATAAGCCTGCTCCTTGCAACACTTATACCACTTCCAGAAGTGTTTTACCATTGCTCCTTGTAGCACCTTTTACTACTAGAAGCATTTTCCATTACTCCCTACAACATCTTTTACTACTCCCTGCAACATTTTTTTTTACCTTTTTCCTTCCCTCGAGGCATTTTTATCTTTGTGTGTTTTGTACATTATGTTTGTACCTTTTCATGTATTAGATCATGTGATTTGCTAACATATTTGTTTTGCAAATTATATTGAATCTAATCCTTTACCTTGTAGGATTACATGTGATTATGGTTTTTCAGGGCTTGTAGTTCTAATACGATGGTTTTGCAGGTTCTGAACTGGGGGCATCACCTTCAACCTGCTAAAGTGGGGGTAAAATGTAATGTCGCAAATTACAAATCTTGTAATTTTTCATTGTCTTGCACCCGCCTGGATGACCCCCTCATATGATCCTAGCTTAGTTCATATTCCTCAAATAAAATTATTTCTAAGAACTATGTTGAAAGACTATTCTTGACCACTTTCTACACCTTCATGCAAAATTTGGGGTCATTCTTCCCAGATGGAAGCATGACATGTTGGTGTCCTATACCATATAGTACCATGATCTACACATTACGGTTGCATGCCACCACCTCATAATGATCACTAGGTAATGCCTCTCCAAGATGTGCCAGGCTATTCTGGGCATGATTCCCTAAAACAAATCCAGTGGAATCCAAAAAATAGCTAAGTGCCTTTAGTTACTGAGAGAAGAGAAAAATAAAGTTCCTCTGATAAAAATGCAAGTAGAACTCCTGAATCTAGAATCTAGACATGAACAAATGAAGAATTTCTAAGTATTTTCTCCATAGTTGCAACTACCTTCAAGCTCTACATTTGCTAGTTTAGATTTTAGGTTTAGGTGTAGAATCAAAATCACAGGTCCATGTTCCTGCATCCCATTTTGCAAATTTGAATTTGAGGAGAGAGTAGTTCATGTGAAAAGCTTAAATACTAGAGTTTCTTTGGGGATTCCTATGAGCTTCTTGACTTTGTTCTCTAAATATTCTATGTCTATTGTGCATTTTAGTAAGTAGAACACTGTGTTTTCTCTTTGAAATCTCTTTGCCAATTTCTCATGAATTAAGCCCCCTAAATGCCCTGCATTTTATGAGATTTCCTTACAGAGCACTAGAAGTAAATCTATGGGGAAGTTCCACCTCTCCATTGAGTATTTCCTTGATTTTGATATTTGGTGTAGTCACGGTTAGGACGGTCCACAAAGTGAATAGTCCAGACCGTACAACAAGAGTAAACACAATGGAAGAAACTCAATTATAAAATGCAAATGTAGATTCATATATTCAGTATATCATAGATTCAAAATACTAACATGTCGGCAACATGTGGGCTTATAAATTAAGGCTCACAGGCCTGATTCTCCAGTTACAACACATGCGCAAGATATGGATTTAGAGCACCTGATACCAAAAGAATTCAAACTATCTAACTTCTGAATTATGATAACTACTTTCCTATTCATTTATTACATGATTATATATCATTTCTAGATCACAAGAATCCTCTGCATTGGCCTAGAAAGATTACAAACTCCAATGAAAGAGATGTAATGTGTGTACATGGATAGGTCAACCTTAAGCAACTTGTACTCCTCCGTAAGTGAATGAAATAAGGTGCGGATCTTAGGGAAGGTCAGCGATGTCCCAAACTATCTTGAATGATGTGTCATTTAGCTCAATAAGTCATGGAAGTACTGCGCAAGTCTTCTTCTTCAACTGATTGTCTAAGACTATCTAGATGCTCTTTTTTTAGAAAACATACGATCTTCTGATGTCGATATCTTTCCAGAAACTGATCCAAATGATCTGAATTTTGGATATGATATGCATGATGATGTTTAGATGCTAAGTCCTGCTCCGCAAGGTCTAGAATGGAACTGTAGCAGAATGTGGACTGAAATATAGAAACTGCTTCTGACTGATTGAACTAAAATGAACTAGAAAATGAAAGAAAACAAAAGAATGCAAATATTTTTGGTTGATGCAAGATTGCTGTGCAACCTAGGATGCTCCTACATCAGACACCTAGGGTTGTTGAGAAAGTGAGTCCCTCACTTTCTTGGGGCAAGAGGAAAAACAAGACGGTCCACCTCAGCCTGAGAAATCCAAGATGAATTTTCTTCCGGTTTGCCTTTCCACTTTACCAAATATTCCTTGTATTGCTTTCCTCTAGTGCTGCGTCCAATTCTATTGTCTAAGATGTCTTCAATCTGCTCTAATGCTTGTTGTGGTAACTACTTCAAATGATCTTCAATGTTGTCACTGGTTTCTCCATGATACTGATATAGGTCTGCAATGTTTAAAATAAGTGTTATAGCCAATGTCTCTGGTAGCTCTACTTCATATGCATTTCCTAAATCAAACATTCTAAGTGTCCTACATGGCCCAAACTTCTTCATCTTCAACTTGCTATATGTCCCTACTGGAAATATTTCATTTCTCAAATATACCATTACCTCATCTTCTAGTGAAATCTCTTTGTGTCTTCTCTTCTCATCTGCTTGCTCTTTATACTAATTTTTCATCTCCTCCAAATGCTTCTTAATTTGATTATGCACTGTCTCCATGTGTCCTACAAATTCTTCTACTTCTGCACTTCTCTTATTCTCCAAACTGATATCTCTCCACTTTTCTACTCCTTTAGGGTTAGTTCCTATCACAATCTCAAATGGTGTCTTTCCTGTGCTCCTATTCACTAAATT
Source organism: Cunninghamia lanceolata (assembly GCA_027924645.1). Classification (NCBI taxonomy): domain Eukaryota; kingdom Viridiplantae; phylum Streptophyta; class Pinopsida; order Cupressales; family Cupressaceae; genus Cunninghamia; species Cunninghamia lanceolata. The sequence continues at coordinate 9,662,459 of BSBN01000726.1, read as the reverse complement.
ATTGTATGCAAACTATGCTTGTGATAGAATGAGATCCCAATATCCTACCTTTTCTCCAATCAAACATCTCAACAAGTTTCCCAAACTTCTATTTACTACGTCTATCTATCCACCAATCTGTAGATGAAATGCTAAACTAAACATCAAATCTATCTTCATCTTCTTCCAAAGTGTCCTCCAAAGGTATCCAAGGAATTTTGTATCTCTGTCTGAAACTATTCTCTTAGGTAATCCATGCAATCTCACAATCTCCTTGAAAAATAGGTCAACCACATGAACTGCATCATTTGTCTTCTTACAAGGTATGAAATGTGCCATCTTTGAAAATCTATCCACCAATATAGATATAGAATCATGTCCTCTTTGTGTCTTCGACAATCCTAATATGAAATCCATGCTTATGTCTTCCCAAGGTCTCTTCGGTACTATCAAAGTTTGTACAACCTAGTATTCTGACTATTCCCCTTTGTAACTTGACATACTCTACAAATCTGCACAAAGTTTTTGACATCCTTATATATATGAGGCCAAAATTAATGTTCACTTACCAAAGCCACTGTCTTATTAATTCCAAAATGTCCTGCCAATCCAACACTGTGCTTCTCTTTTATCAAGTTATCTCTCATTGAACTCCTAGGCATACACAACTGCTTTCCTTTGAATGACATATCTTCTGAATGAAATAATACAGCCACTTACTCGTATCTATCACAACAGGTTCCTTACATGCTTTCCAAGGTTCTACAAAATCAAGGTCTTCTTCATACATGTTCTTCAATTCTTCAAAACCTAACACTTCTACTCTCATCTCTGTTAGCAAATTTCTTCTACTCAATGCATCTGCAACTTTGTTTGACTTTCCACTCGTATACTTCAATACAAAGGTGTAACTCTACATGAACCCTCCCCATCTCATATGTCTCTGATTCAACTTTCCTTGACTATTCAGATACTGCAAGTCTTGATGATATGTATACAACACAAATTCCTTAGGCAACAAATAATGTCTCTACTTCTTCAAGGCTTGAATTATGGCATAGAGCTCTTAATCATAAACTGAATATATTCTCCTTGAATCATTCAACTTCTCACTAGAATATCCTATAGGTCTACCTTCTTGACTTAACACTGCTCCTATTGCATTTCCACTTGCATCAGAATCTACTTGAAATACCTTGTTGAAATCCAGTAATGCTAACACTGGTTGCTCTGTCACTTTCTGCTTCAACAATTCAAAACTTTTATTTGCTCCAGATGTCCACTTAAAGTCCTTTCTATCTCCTCTCATTGTTTTATCATAGGTGTGCATACTGAACTGAAATTTCTAATGAACTTCCGGTAGAAACTAGCTAATCTATGAAATGATCTAACTTCTCCAATACTCTAAGGTGTAGGCCACTCAACAATTGCTCTAACTTTCTCAGGGTCCATCTTCAATCCTTCCATAGAAATCACAAATCTCAAGTATACCAATTCTTCCTTCATGAAACTACACTTCTTGATATTGATCAACAATTTCTCTTCTCTCAACCTCTGCAATACTTGTCTTAGGTTGCACAAATGTTCTTCCTTTGTCTTATAGAAAATCAGAATATAATCCAAATATACAATAACAAACTTACCCGAGAATTTCTTCAGAACTTCATTCATTAATCTCATGAAAGTACTTGGTGCATTAGTCAATTAAAAAGGCACCACTAACCACTCATACAATCTTTCATTTGTCTTGAAAGCAGTCTTCCATTCATCTCCTCTGATTCTGATATGATGGTATCCACTCTTCAAGTCTTTCTTTGTAAAATACTTTGCTCCAGTCAAACAATCCATAATGTCATCCATCCAAGGAAATGGAAATCTATACTTAACTGTGATCTTATTGATTGCTCTAAAGTCTATACACATTCTCCATTCTCCATCCTTCTTCAGTGCTAGCACTGCAGGTACTACACAAGGGTTCAAGATTTCTTTGATCAAACCTTTCCTCAACAGTTCTTGTATCTATCTATTTAATTCTTCATTTTCTGCTGGTGTCATCTGGTGTGCTGCTTTGTTAGGCAAACTAGCTCCAGGTATAAGATCCATGTGATGACTAATACTCCTGATTGGTGACAATCCTTCAGGTACATTATTTGATATGATGTTTTTATACTCTATCAGCAATTCAGTTATCTCTTCTGGTTGTGATTCTTCAATCTCTGTCTTCAGGTTTCCAGGCTTCTTAGGAATCAAAGCATAACATATATTCTCATGTTTCAAACCATCCAAAAATTTTCTTCCATCAACCAAACAGATTCTAGCATTCCCATATACTTCACCCTTAGGTCCATCTTCCAAAGGTATCAAGGTAATTCTCTTTCCATTTGATGTTATAGTATATGTATTCTTTCTCCCATCATGTATAGCTTTTCTATCATACTGCCATGGTCTACCCAACAATATATGACATAAATCCATAGGCATAATATCACACAATACTTCATCATGATAAGATCTAATATGAAATTTTACCAAACATTGCTCACTCACCAGTACCTTAGGGTGTTTCAATCTTTCCAACACCAGCTTAGTCACCATCTCCTCTGAAACCAAATTATCAGAACTACCACTATCAATTACAACCTTACAACATTTACCTCCTGATTTGCATATGGTCCAAAACAAAATTTTCCTCTATGGTGGTTCCTCATTTGTCTATGCTTGAAATAGTTCTCTCCTCATGACAAGTGATTCTCCTTTCTCAAGTTTACCAACTGAATTAGGTGATCCAACAAGTTCTTCTACATAGGCTGCTCTTCTACTGTTCTCTGTCTTCTTTTTTGTACTTCCTTGATAACATTCAAATGCTCTGTGTCCTTCACCTCCACACTTAAAATAGGTTCCTTTAAATGTTCTCTTATCAAATCCTCTCCCATCTCTTATGTATCCTTCACTCTGGTAATAATTAGGGTTTCCTCTATGGTAGAAAGTTCTATCATCTCTCCGATATTCATTGTTATCTTTGTCTTCCTTCTTAAATGTGCTATCTTGTCTAGTTTGCTATGCAAATGATCTTTCTCCTCCAAAAAATGTTCTACCTCTTTAAAATTTACCTCCTCTACCTCTCTGTCTTTGCTCATGCTTCTTGTTCAACTTTTCTTCAACTTTCAGGGCAAACTGATATGCTTTTTCTAGTGTTGTCATCCTCACCAAACTTAGTTCTTCTTGAATGTTCAACCTCAGTTCATTGATGTATCTTGCCACTTTCTCTTTGTTTGCTTCACTATGTCCTATCCTTATAATCATCTTATGAAATTCCTCAATATATTCCTTCACATATTTCTCCTTTTGTCTCAGGTTTTGCAAGCTCTTCAACAATTCCAACTCATAGTCAGCAGGTATAAACTGATTCTTCAACTTTGTCACCATTCTATCCCATTTTGTAATGTTTTCTTTTCCTATTCCATTTCTATCCAACTAAAATTCTTTCCACAAAATAGTAGCATGTCCTTTCAACTTAGTCTTTGCAAATCTCACCTTCTTTGGATCTTCAATTTCTTCATGTTCAAAGTATTCTTTTAGGTCATTTATCTAATCAATCAACTCCTCTGGATTCAAATTGCCAGTATAGTTTGGTACTTCTACTCTAGGTCTTTTTCTAATTTTTGAAATAGCTCTTAACATCTTCACTTGATCTGATTCTTCTTCTTCTAGGATTTCTTCATTTTGATCAAGGAATTGAGATTCTTCATCATCACTTTCAACATTAGGTCGAGGTGTAATTCCTCTTCTTTGATCTTCTTCAACAACACCTGGTCAAACTCACATTGTTCTCATCATCTCCATCATCTCATCCATTCTTCCAGCCATAGTACCAAACAGCATGTATTCTCCTTAGTGGCATCTATTCCTAGGATCAAGTGTAACTGCCTCAAATTTGGTGATCGGTCTACAAGGTGACAACTGCCTCACAATCGGTGATCGGTTGAGAACATAGGTAGTTTGCCTGAGTTTTGTCGATCTGTTCACAACAAGATCTTATGGAATGCCTTCACAACTTCACACACTTCACTCCCAAAGGATTCAAACTTCACTTTGATATCACTTAGTGCAGTCACGGTTAGGAGTGTCCACAAAGTGAACAGTTCAGACTGTGCAGCAAGAGCAAACACAACGGAAGCAATTCAATTATAGAATGCAAATGTAGATTTAGATATTCAATATATCATAGATTCAAAATACTAAAATGCCGGCAACATGCGGGCTTACAAATTAGGGCTCACATGCCTGATTCTCTAATTACAACACATGCACAAGATATGGCTTTGAAGTGTCTGATACCAAAAGAATTCAAACTATCTAACTCTTGAATTATGCTAACTACTTTCCTATGCATCTATTACATGATTATATATCATCTATGAATCACAATAATCCTCTACGTTGGCCTAGAAAGATTACAAACTCCAATAAAAGAGATGTAATATGTGTACATGGATAGGTCGGCCTTAAGCAACTTGTACTCCTCCGCTAGTGAATGAAACAAGGTACGGATCTGAGGGAAGGTCGGCCATGTCCCAAACTATCTTGAATGATGTGTCATTTAGCTCCACAAGTTGTAGAAGTGCTCTGCAAGTCTTCTCCTTCAACTGATTGTCTAAGACTATTTGGATGCTTTGTTTTGAGAAAATAGTTGATCTTATGATAGCAATATATTTCCAGAAATTGATCCAAATGATCTAAATTTTGGATATGATATGTATGATGATGTCTAGATGCTAATTCCTGCTCCACAAGATCTAGAATGGAACTGCGATAGAATGTAGACCAAAATACAGAAACTGCTTCTGACTGACTAAACTGAAATGAACTAGAAAATGAAAGAAAACAAAAGAATGCAAATATTTTTGGTTGATGCAAGATTGTTGTGCAACATAGGATGCTCCTGCATCAATATTCTTGCCAAACCTCCATCCATTTTCTCAAATTGACTTCCTATTTTCTATCCTCGTCATTTTGTACATTAGTCCTAGTGTCCTCTTTGTAGACTAGGGAGGTTCCCCTATAATCACTTTGTCACTACATCCTAGCTCCTAAACACACTTAGGATAGGTGTACACACTTTTCTCAACATCTTTATCATTTGATTGCTCATGGAGGTCAAAAGACCGAAGCAGGGGTTTGACCATTCTCAGAAAATTCCTTAGTAGTCCCAAGTTTCTCTTCAATTCTATCAGAAATAAGTCATTTGGAGAAACTGAATGCATGGAAGTTTGATTAAAGGTTTTTTTGTCAATATTTTAGGAGATTAATCTTTTTATCTCTACATTTTATTCATCATCTAGATATTATGCTTCTGCTTCCTTTTGTTTTTGTTGTACAGAATCATCACGAAACTTCATAGGGTGAACAAAATTTTCCTGAGAAAGCCTAGATTGATATTACTAGAGCTTTTTGATTCTACGGTGACATATGGATGAGAACACATGGTGTAGAGATTCATGCGATGCATTGACATCCTTGGCTAAGGCTCCAAAAATTTTGAGTGTCTGTGTTTTGTGTTTTATTTCACTTTTCAAACTCTTATTTTTGAAAATCTTTTATTATTCGGTTTGTATTTGTAGTATTCAGATTAATCCTAGGAGGCATTAATCTAGTTTACAAATCAACATTAATATTAGAGTGAATTGAATTAGAGTAGAGTTCTCTTTTTCATTATTACACTGAGAGGTTAAATCTATCCACTATATTGCAATTGTAGGAGATCATAAATCTGGTAAGGTTGACTTGGATCAAATGGGATTCTTCTCTATTGTTGGACCAAGTGTAAAGAGAACCCCTAAGGTTGATGTCCAATAAGCTTCACACATCAAGGAAGTCAGCTAAGTCTATCATGCTATCTAAGTAGTTCCCAATGCCCTCCTCTTTTCTAAAGGATGCATAGGAGATTTAAAGTCTCCTACCACCATCCAAAGATAGTGATGAAAGAGCATCTAGGTCCACAAGCAATCCTATATCAACCAAAAACATTTACAATTTTTGTTTTCTATTTTTCTTATTTTTTTGTGTTTCATTTAGTTTCTGACAGTTTGCTTCAAGATGATTTTCAAGTTCAATTTGGCTAAGTGAAGAGCTCAATTGGTACTTACAGTTTAATTTTGGTAAAGTTTGGAGCTATTTTGGCTAAGTTTTCACCAGGTTTGAAAGTTCTAGAACCTACCAATTTTTTGAAAACTCCCCTTCAGTTAGTACTTTTGGTAATTTTGGAACTTTGTAAACTTTACTTTTTCGTTGAAAATCATTTTGAAAAATCCATGGGTTTGCGAACTCATCAATTCATTGAAAGGAAGTGGTTCTCTCTTTCCTTTTTGAAAAACTATCAGGTTTGCAAACTTTTTATTTCACCGAAAGTTAAGTTAGCGAGTTCACGTTTTCACCTATTCGCCGAAAGAAGCAAAGGTTTGGTTTGAAGTTCTATCAAACCACTGAAAAGGCATTGCAAGACAAGTTCAAGAGTTCAAGAGTTCACTGAATTTTTGATTTATTGAAAAGTTTACACTTTTGGTAAAAGTTTAACTTTTCAAAATTCATTTGGTGCCGAAGGATTGGAAAGGTGTTTTAGTAAACTTTCAAGTTTGTGAATCAAGTGTTCTACTGAAACAAGTTCACAGGTTCTAAAAAAACCTCTGAATTGTTGAAGACAAAGAGCTATTGGTGAAGAGTTTGAAGGTTCTACAAGTTGCTGATTTGTCGAAGGAAGAGCTCTAAAGTTCTAAAAATTGCCGAATTGCCAAAAGGGCTTTACGAAGAAATTTCTTTAGTTCGTGAGTTTTTTTTATTTATCGACTCACTAAAAAGGTCTTTGCAAGAGGCAAGGTTCAGCAGTTCGTGAGTTCACTAATTCTCCAAATCACCGAAATGCATTTGAAGGTTAAGTTTGAAAGTTTGAAGATCTACCAAAACATCAAAAGGTGTCATTTTTGGCCCGTGTCTTGTAAATTTTTTAATTTTCTATGACGATTCAATTTCTCAATAGCCAAAATAGTTCAACTTCGATAGTTAGGAGTATATAAGGAGATGAATCTGGGTAGATAATGTCGGTTCAATTGGACTATCAAATGTGTGTTGAAGAATAAGATTCTAACCAAGAAGCCAATGTTGTTTGAAACATGGTATTATACTCCTAATCAAATTGATGTTGTGCATATAATAAAAACAGTTGAATTCTATTGTGAATGAAGGTATTGTGTTTTGGATGCTAAATTTTGGTTGTCTGATAAGACCCCCAGATCTAGACTACATCAAGTGGTATCAAATCTTGGTTTGGGTCATGTTAAAAAAAAGGAATTCTGAGGAGTTTTGTTGTGGGTGAGTGAGAGGACAAGAAGACCTGCAACCACAAAGGATTCATGAGACATGGTACAAAGAGGAAAAGGGCAAAGAGGAGCACCATGGGTTGGTGACATGGCAATAGTGGAGATGTTGAGAGGGATTACAACAAGATTGGATGCAATGAAGATGGTGTAGTGAAGAGGAGTACATGTGGAAGACATAAGTGAAAATGAAGAAGAAATAGAGGTAAGAGAAGATGATGTGAATGAAGAGGGAGATGAACCAGAAAAAAGATTTTTGTAGGCAATGTCTAGAATAAGTAGTAAACCTAGATTAGATCCTCCCAGTTTTAATGGAAATCCAAATCCAGAAGAATTGATTGATTGGATCTTAGAGATGGAGAAGTACTTTGATTTTGAATCTATTGAAGACCTAAAAAAGGTGAAATTTACTTGTACATGTTAGAAATGAAAACACAGCTACCCAAATGGAAATATGATTCAAATGTAATTTCTGCAATCTTAACTGTGTATTACCAATGGAGATTGTAACATGCAAATGAAAATATGCAAACTCAGAAACATACAAAAATAGAAAACTGAACACAACATAATGTTTACATGGAGAAAACCCTTGCGGGTTAAAAACTCCACCAGGAAAGAGGCACAAGTTTGTATTAATCTATAAATGATTTGTACAATACAATCACTATCCAACCCTCTCCACCAGTCTTCAATCTGACAGTATTCTGGCAGCACTTGAGTACCAAAAATCTCATATGCACAAAAAATATAATGGCAAATATTTATAGAGGAGTTTGCCTTCTAATTTGGGCGTCCACTTTCTCTCTCCCCCAACAACCCCACATGCAAGCATTAAATTGGTGTCTACATGCAACCACCAAGTGGCAATAACTTGCCATGCAAGGTTGGGTGCCCAGGTCCAATAATAGCATGTAAAAACATCTTATGATGTGTCATAACCATCATAGATACCACTAACAAAGAATCTTCCCATTATGGGCTCCTGGGTCTAATAATAGCAACCGCAACGAATAATGGGTGTCACATGCATCATACATGCATGCAATCTTATGACAACTTGCAGCTGCCAAAAATTCACTTACACCACATTATGACAAGTTGTCATACAAGCTAAAAATAATAGATTCTCCAAAGGGAATGCATACCCTCATTTACTCATGATTTTTATATTTGCCAACATTAAATATTGTTGCGTAACTCCTGTCAGTAACTCTGAAATAACCATTATCAATGAGACTACCTCATTCACTTATGGGTAATTACAAAATAGCAAATAATAAATGGGATATATACAATATTGGAATTTACAAGGTTAATGGCACCTTATTCCAACAGTACAAAATTGAAGGGACATGCATCTTTGTGATGGGATCATGTGCAGACTGAAAGACAACGAAAAGGTAAAGAGAAAATAAAATCCTAGGAAAGAATGGTGACAAAATTGAAGGCTAAATTTTTGCATGTAGACTATCAAATTAGTTTGTTCAAGAAATTGCAAAATTTGAAACAAAAGAGAAGAATGTGCAAGAATACATTGAAGAGTTTTATAGATTATGTAATAAATCTAAGGTAGCGAAACAACTTCCTACACTAATCTTGAGGGGAGAGATATGCAGAACTTTTCAGATCTTTAAAATAGTTACATAAATAAACACTAATAGCAATCATACCACAACACAATAATTACATCAGGAAACTCTTTCGGGAGAAAAACCCCACTCCAAATCTGTCTAAACTATATTATTTAGGAATTAAGAAGATTACAATATACTTGCAGAGCAAGCTTTCATAGGAGTGTAACCAACCAGAGATCTGGAGGCAACTCAACATCTATATGACTCTTACACACAACCTCCATCTCAAGCTCTTGATATATAGGAGATACAATACAGTAAACCACCAACGGTAATTACAAAACCATGAGCCAAAAAACCACCCAAAAGTGGCACCCAAATTATTTCCAATGAAAGATGCCTTGTGATGTGCCAAATCACACACCAATATGTGTAACTCTCCCCTTTGTAGCTCTTTTAAGTGTCCAACATGTTTTCACATTTCCCAAAATAGGAGGTTCGACTTCCGGAGGTCATAACTTTTGATCCGGGTGTCTAATTGACGAACTATTTGATGCATGAAGAGATCTATCAAGCTATAACTAACTTTTCTGGTTACCAAAACTTTTGGGGTGTTTAGGGACCTCTAGGTGCCTCAAATCTGAGTTCAAAACTTTTTTTGGGAGTTTCAAAAAATAGAAACTTTAATATCTTACAATCCAGGTATGATCTTGAATCGAAACTCACCCGAGATGTTTACTTGGCAGTTCCTCACCTTTTGGGAAAATTTTTGGGTCCATTCAAGCTCAAATGTAGAGTTACTAAAAATAGTAATCCCTACCATTTTTAACTCTTTTGAAAACTTTGAGAGTTCTAAACCATTCTTTAAGATAAAGGGTATTCAAAAAGTCCAAAACTAGGAAGAATAGTAAACTTTTGTAGTTGCAAGGTTTAGACACCTTTCCTAACATTCTCCCATTTGTCAAACACCTTGCAAGAGCAAAGGGGAGTATCAATACCATAATTTAATTGCTAGGGGCCGAAAGACCCATAGACTCCAAATACCATCTAAATTTCTCTATGCTCACATGCTTAGTTAATGAATCTGCAACATTCATCAAAGTCTCTACCTTAACTAGCTTCACCCTGCCATCCTCGACCATATCTCTAACAAAATAATACTATACATCAATGTGCTTGGTCTTGGCATGAAATGTTGGGTTCTTAACTAGGCATATCACACTCTAACTGTCACAATAAACTATTACTACACCTTATTTTATTCTGATATCTAAACACAATGTCTTAAGCCAAATGACTTCTTTACAAGCATGAGTAGTTGCCATATACTCAGCTTTAGTAGTGGACAAAACAGCCACAACCCATCGCTTACTCATCCAACTAACTGCACCACCAAATAAAGTAAATACATAAGAATTGATAGATCATCTGCTATCAACATCACTTGCCTAGTCTGAATCCACATAACCATGAATATCAAGGGAATGCGTGTCTCCTACCAAATTACCATAATAACACAAGGAATACTTTGAGGTACCCTGCAAATATCTGAAGACTCTTTTAACTGCATCCCAATGAACTCTACCAGGATTAGACATATATCTGGAAAGAACTCCCACTACTTGGGCAATGCCTAGTCTAGTATAGACCATAACATACATCAAAATTCTAACTGCACTCTGCTCATGTCTTCCATCTTTGATGGGGATGTTGGACATTGTGAAGGAGATAACTTTGTTCCAACTGTAAAAGGAACACATAATGGTCTACAATCCTGGATGTTAAACCTTTGTAAAACTGAATTGATATACTTACTCTGGCCAAACCATAGTTTTCTATTCACTCTATCTCTTCTCATTTCCATCCTAATAATGTGTTTAGTTGCACCAAGATCTTTCATTTAAAATTTAGCTACAAGTTAAGACTTTAGTTCTGAAATCATTCCTTTCCCTTTAACAATAAATAACATATCATCAACATATAATGTAATAAATAGGAAACGATCACCATCAGATTTATAATAAACATAGTGATCAGATTTAGAATGCTCAAATCCCAAACTCAACACATATGTATCAAATTTTTGGTACTAGATCCCAAGACTTTGTTTGAGGCCATACAAAGATTTTTTTAATTTACAAACTAGATTACTTTTACCTTACACCATGTAGTGCTTTGGCTGTCATATAAATATCCTACTCCAAATCACCATGAAGAAATATCTTTTTCACATCCATTTGTTCAACCTCCAGATCATAAACAACATCAATAGTGAGCAAGAATTTAATGGATGTCATTTTTGCAACAGGAGAAAATGTCTCACCATAATCAACACCCTCAACTTGAGAGTAACCTTTCACAACCAATTGGGCTTTGTACTTCTTAATACCTCCATTTGAAATGATCTTTTTCTTAAACACCCATTTGTAACCAACATGTTTTTGTCCTTCAAGTAATGGTACCAAGACCTATGGATCATTCTTTTTCAAAGCCTTCATTTCTTCATCCATAGAAATCTTCTAGGACTTTGCATAATTCATACCTAATGCCTCTTGTGCAGATCTAGGTTCGACTATGTTAGTATTCAGAGAAAAATTACATCTCTAGTCATCAGATAAATACCTTTCAAGTGGTTGTCTATACTTTGTAGACCTTTAAACAAGTTGAGTTGGAGGTTCTTCCTCCTCTTTTGAAGATTCAGAGCTAGGTGAGCTCTCCTCAACTTCTTCTTTATATAGGGGTCTCGATTCAACTTTCTTAGGCATAGAAGGGAGTTGAATCACATCTTTCTGTTCACTTTGATCTGGCTACAATGTAACAAGAGAAGACTTAGTTTCTCTAAAAATAACACTTCTACTATATATTACCTTCTGTGCAATAGGGTCCCAAAGCTTGTATCCTTTCACACCATAACTGTACCTGATGAAGATACATTTCATAGCCTTGTTCTCCAAATTTGTTCGCTTCTCCTTTAGCACATGTGCATATGCCTCACAACCAAAAACTCTAAGATGTCTTAGTGAAGGCTTGTGCCCCGACCACGCCTCCATAGACATTTTATCAACAAGAGCTGATGTAGGAGACATGTTAATCAGGTAGCAAGCAGTGGCAATAGCTTTAGCCCAAAACCTTTGTTCTAGACTAGTACCACTAAGCATACTCCTATCCTTCTCCATCAGTGTCTTGTTCATTCTTTCTGCAACTCCATTCTTCTATGGAGAATACGAAGTTGTCTTTTGTCTCTGAATGCCACAATCTTTACATAATCTATCAAAATTATTAGAGAAAAATTCACCGCCATTGTCAGTCCTCAAACATTTTATTTTCTTTCAAGTCTGCAACTCAACCATTTCTTTAAATTCTTTAAATCGACTAAAAAATTTAGATTTACTCTTTAGAAAATATACCCATGTCCTTCTACTGTAATAATCAATAAATGAAACATAACATGTGGAATTTCCAATGGAAGGAACATCTACAAGACCAAACACATCAGAATGAATAAGATCTATTACACCACAAGATTTATGAGAACTCGAGTAAAACTGAACGTGGTTTTGTTTACCATGAATGCAATGCTCACAAAAATCAAAATCTATATTAATCAGTCAACCCTTCAACAAGGTTTTTATTTTTCAACATGTCTTTAAACCCTTTTCTCCTATGTGGTTTAATCTCTAGTGCCATAACATAGTCTTCTCTACAAGCAATTTTGATTTAGAAGAAAGAGCACACTTAGGTACCCACAAGCCACAACCATCCACTAAAAATGAAATCCTCTCCTTTTCTAATGAAGTACTCATAAATATGTTTTTCACATAAGTACTATTGCACTCAACAGTGCATGCATCAAGCTTATATAGTGTGCCAAGTCTGACTCCTCTAGCGATCACCATAGTACCTCTAACCATCTTTCATCTTGTTTCTGAAAAGACTACCTACACACCCGCATCTATTAGTTTTCTCACAACTAATAAATTTCATGCTAATCTAGGGATATGTAACACACCATTAATCCATTTTGTTCTACCATTAGGAAATATGATTTTAACTTTACCACGGACACCAATATTTAAATGATAATCATCACCCAAGTACACCTTACCTCCATTGAATTCTTCATATTCAGAAAACCAATCTCTATTAGGGGTCATATGGAAAGATGCACTTGAGTCAATTAACCATGCACCATTACGTGCACGAGAGGGCAAAGCTGCAATGAACACATCACCATATTCCTTCTCAGACTCATAATCAAAATCAAATTTCTTCCTTACAGTCCTTACAGAAATGTCTAGGCTTACCACAATTCTAGCAAATAACTTTGGACTTTCTAGGAGATTTGGATCTGCCCTTGGACTTGGATTTGTCACGCTTCTTGCTCTTCTTGCCTTTTTCTTTAGGTCTTCCATGAACACTTAGGGATTCTTTGGCACTGATGGATACCTTTCTCCTAATTTCTTTAGAAAGAAAAGAACTCATGACATCTTCAACTTTCAAGATAACATAAGTATTCCCAATCTCCATAAAAAGAGAATCCCATGAATCAAACAAAGAACAAAGTAGGATCTGACATCTCTCTTCCTCATCTATTTTACACCAACTAATGTCAATTGAGCCACAAACATATTGATTGCTTCCAAGTGGTCTAAAATTCTTCTACCCTCTTCCATTCTCAATGAATACAATTTCTTCCTCAAGAAAAACTTGTTTACTAAAGATTTGGCTTGATATATTTCATCGAGTTTATTCCATAGTTTTGTTTCACAGAGGGCTCTTCATGGACATTGATTAAAATAGAGTCTGTCAGGAAAAATCTAATTAGACCCTTGGCTTTATGGTCCATAACATCATATTCAACAACTAAAGTAGCATTTGTGGGCTTTAAAACTTTCTCATCAACAACATCCCATAGATCTCAATCAATTAACATATCCTCCATCTTCAACTTCCATATCTCAAAATTGTTACTAGAAAATTTTTCTACCTCTATTCTCCTTGATGTCCTCACCATTTGAAAAGCCCTACAACAAGATCACAAAGTATATTCTACACAAGCTCCCACTCAAAACTAGATTAGTTCAAAAACCCAACAATCCACAATTGAAAATAAAGGTGATCAAGCTTTGATATCACTTATAAGGAAGCTAAGGTAGCGGAACAACTTCCTACACCAATCTTGAGGGGAGAGATATGCAGAACTTTTTAGATCTTTAAAATAATTACAAAACTAAATAATAATAGAAATCATATCACAACATAATAATTACATGGGGAAACCCTTTCAGAAGAAAAACCCCACACTGCAAAGCCACCCAAAATATATTATTCAAGAATTAGAAAGATTACAATATACTTGCAGAGCAAGATTTCACAAGAGCATAACCAACTAGAGATCTAGACGAAACTCAACATCTATATGACTCTTACACACAACCTCCATCTTAAGCTCCCGATATATAGGAGATATAATACGGTAAACCGCCAATGGTAATAACAAAACCATGAGCCAAAAAACCACCCAAAAGTGGCACCCAAATTATGTCCAATCAAAGATGCCTTGTGATGTGCCAAATCACACACCAACATGTGTAACTCTCTATGGCATCGTAAAATATGCACACGACCATTTTACACTTAGTTTAGCACCCAGGTGGACCTAAAATATTTACACTTGTTTATTAGGATCTATTATAACACCTTTTTGAGTATTAAGCATGTAATTCTTGATCCCAATGGGCAAAACCCAAAAATATAATTATAAGGTGGGGTTAATGACACTTTAAGTGCCTTGTCCTAGGAGTTTGGGGCTAAGGGACTAGGGTGCCCAAGTGCCCTTGTCCCTTTTTTAGCCCTAGCCTAATTAAGGGCTTGTCATCTTGGGACCTCTCAAATAGTTCCCAATGTCGGACTCATGTGGTTTAATTTTTTGGAAATCAACATAAATGCATATAAAAGTAAGTTATTCTATTCATTAGAACATCTCTAAGTGATCTCTAGCTTCTTGAATGATTCTTATTCTCTCTCATGCTCTCTACTCTTCTCTAAAGCTCTTTATTGTGGATTATTGCTACGACACTAACATATTGGAAGTCTTGTGAAGATCCTTTTACTTCTTTGGGCTACATAAATTTCTTGAGTCAAGTTGTGACACTGCATCAAACATTCTAGGGTTTCCATGCTCTTGGTGACTTCTTTCCTTCATACTTTGTTCTAGCATTCCTTCCTACTTTAGATTTGTCTCTGCCCTCCTAGGGCACGCATTCTTTATCTATCATCTATGCTATTTTGGAGGTGGAAAAACCATTCATGGAGCTTGAATGAGACAAGCTCCTAAATAGTACCCAACCATCTTCCTTGTGTGTGTAGATTAGAAGAACGAGTTTTAGGAGCTGATCTCCGGGAAGAAGACAAAGCTTACTAGTACAGACCCAACAAAGACTACAGTTTATGTAGACCCTAATATGGGACTAGGGAACCCAAGTGCCCTTGTCCTAGGTAGTTTTATCTCTGGATCCAAGTTCTAACTTCATCCCTAATCTCTTCTATCCATTTGGTTTCTGGGTTTCTGCTTCTGACAGGCTATTTTACTCTTATCTTTGTCAACTAAGGTTTCATATCTTCACTCTAGCTTGATATTATTGTCCACTATGCTATTGTGGAGATGGAAAAACCATTCACAAAGCTTGAATGAGGCAAGATCCTAAACAACACCCAACCATCTTCCTTCTTGTGTGTGTGTAGATTAGAAGAACAAGTTTCGAGAGCTAATCTCTGGGAAGAAGACAAAGCTTATTGGTATAGACCCAACAAAGACTACAGTTTATGTAAACCCTAATCTGGGACTAGGGAACCCAAGAGCCCTTGTCATAGGTATTTTTACCTTTGGAACTAGGTTCTAACTTCATCCCTGATATCTTCTGTCCATTTGGTTTCTGGATTTCCGCTTCTAATAGTCTGTTTTACTCCGATCTTTGTCAGCTAGGGTTTCATATCTTCACTCTAGCTTGATTGATTGTATTTGGTTGATTTCTTTTCTATATATAAAAAAGACTAAACTCTTATAGTTTGGCTCTCCTTGGGTAGAAGCCAAGCTCAGTTTGTGTCCCAATATTTTGTAGAAGCGGGTTTGATCTAGTTTGATCTATTAAGCTAGTCTCTCTTTTCTACACTACATTTTGGTGAACTCATCATTTCTTGCACTTTAACATCCTTCTTGAATTAGATATGAGCTATTTTCTACCTTATATCTGATTAGGCTCAATTCATTCATCATTTTGCATAGTTATATAGCTTAACTTTGCATTGTTTCATTGTTAGGGTTTGAAAAAACCTTGCATTTATAGGAAATCTAGCTAATCTTCAACCTAGGGTTTGTAGATTAGTGTGTTGTTTCAGATCTTGTTGCATGGGTAGGTTGATTAAATGGATTTAATTTTCTGTACCTTGTCATCCTTTCTATTTTAGAGCATTCCTGCATATTTGCATTGAAAAAAGTTGAAAAATCAAGCATTTTAGGCTTGCAAAAAGACATGTTTGTGCATTGTTTTCATTGCATATGTTGTAGATCATCGTAGAAAGATTTAAATATCTAATTTTTGCATAAGATATAATTGACATTACAGTACATAATCATTTTATTGTGTTGCATCTTGCATTTAAAACTCTCATTTGCTATGGTTTTGTTGAAAAAAGTTGCATTTTTTAAGAACCTAGTCAAATTCAAAACCTAGGCTTTGTAATTAAGGTATTGTTTTAGATTTTTCTGCTATCATTTACATTTCAAATCTGATCTTGAATTGTTGTATCACATCATAAATTTCATTTTATTTCAAAAATAATTCTTGCATTGAGAACTTGTGGTTTAGGAAATAAGCATTTAAATCTAGGGTTTGCTAGTAAACCCTAGCTAGTCTTGCATTTAGTGCATCTTTATCAAAGAAAAGTTCTCTCAATCATTGTTGAATTCAAGTGGATACATCATTTAGGCACTTATTTTGCACATAGTTCACATCTTACATTTGCAAGATGTAGTTGTTGTGGTTACCAGGAATATCACATTTTTGGAAGACCTCGCTTCTCTTGCACTTGTACGTCTTTGATTGCAATCTTATTGGGATATTGGTTGTTCTTGGTTAATAAATTATTTATAGCTCCTTGCTTGGAATCTTTGCATGCACATATATCATGGATTCTGAATTTTTTTCTAAATTCATTAATATGCATCCTCACATTTTAGATAACATAGCGCCAATGAGTGATATATTTCATGATGATGATAGATCTTCTCCTCGTTGTATTACTTTTCATGATGATATCCTTGAAATCATATCTAAGGCATGTGATGGTAACTTATCTTTTCCTACTTCACCCTATGCTTTGGATCCCTCTCCCAAAAATGAAGATATTTTGGTGCAAAAGGATGACATTGTTGGCATACTCCTTAGTCTCTCTTCTACCATAGCACATGATAAGTCTATGGCTCATTCTATTGTTCTTCCTCCTTTGGTGGAATGTTCAAGTACATTGGATATCACTAAGGAAGTGAAGACCCTCAATCTTCCTCCTTTTATTTAATGTTCAAGTACCTTGGATATTACTAAGGATGTGAAGACCCTTGGTATTTCTCCTTTGGTTGAATGTTCAAGCCCCTTGGACATCACTAAGGATACAATCATCAACAATTCTATAATTAACAACTTTTTACTTCCCCTTCATTCCAATTTTCTCCCTTCAAAAGATGAAGCATTAGTGGATAGGGAGCGGTATCTCATATTAAATCCCTTGGGGATGGATGTTGACCTTACTCAAAAGGAAAACAATGTCAATTCAATCATCATTAATAGACTTATTCCACCCACTAAGGGGATAGTGGATAAGTGTACTAATGTTCTTAAGCTCATGGTGGACGAGGCACCTAATACGCCTCCTTGCTTCAAACCAGTGATTATGGTTCAAGGTGATCCAACACCACCTCGATCCCTGGGTTACATTCTTAATTATGCAAGATAAAGTACTCAAAGAAATCAAGGTGTTCAAAGTGTGTTGTAGCAATATCATTATGATACGGTTACTCACACATAAATCACCTATAATAAAAATAAGCACACACCAACTGTGCCCATTTCTCTTCCACCTTCTCAACCTATGCTACCTCAAGCACCTCGTCTTCCTCCATATATTGGTAAAAAATGTGATCTTATTGAGCAACTTTGCGCTACTCCAGCTAAGATCTCTCTATGGGATTTAATAAAAACATTGCATACATACCATGGAATGCTCCATGAGGCTCTACAAAAGGTAATTGTTCCACCTTCTACTAGACTGAATGATGTAGCATCTCTGTTAGATTGTATGCATGCGATGACATCAGATATATCATATCAACAACATGAGTTACCTCCCATAGAAGTTCAAAACCAAAATGAGCCTCTTATGATATTCGTCATGATTGGTAACATGAGGGTAAGATGCACTTTGATTGACGGTGGATCAGGTCTCAATATTTTTTGAATAGACTTGTTAAATAAATGTAATATTGCTACATCTCTCATCAAACCAAATAATAAACTCAAAATTCATGGCTTTGATAATGTTGATAGACAATCATTGGGTACTATCACCTTAGATATTAAGGCTGAACTTGTGACATTGCCTACCCTTATCCATGTCATGCCTAATTCTCTTTCATACAATCCTCTTCTTGGTAGACCTTGGATTCATTCCATGGGGACAGTTTTTTCTACCCTTCATCGTTCAATAAAATTCATCTTTGAAAATGAAGTACATACAATTAAAGTTGATCCAATTCTGGAAATTGGCTTACAAACAGAAGTGAGACATCAAATTCCTTTAAGTAATTTAACCCCTTGTTCAACAAAAACCAAACCACTATTCCCCACTGCAAACAATAGTATTTCATCCGGATAGTGTTGGTCATTCAAATTCATTTTTTGGTGATGATTGGGGTTCATTAGATTTACACCATCCTTTGAGGGTGAATATAAATCTCACCCCTACACTCAAAGACCTTAAAGGTAAATGAAATTTCTTCAACACAATATCATACTCTACAAAGTTTAAACTCAAGTTTAATGATGATGGAACCTTTAAATAGATGAAGATCTGCCTTATCCTATGGAAATGGTGAGCATTTGTGATCAAGTACCATCTAATTCTAATACACATCGTGGTAGTGATGAGGTCTCTTTAGATTTCAACCCCTATGGAATGGTTGAAACAAAGTTTGACCTTCCTCACCATGACAAAAAGAATGATCCTTCTTCTTTAACATATTTCAACAAAGATAGTCATATGACCTCTCCTCATCCTTTAGACTTGGAGAAGCGTTATGGGCTTGGATACAAAATTCTTTCTAAACAAGGATACCATGGAAATGGGTTAGGATGTAAAGAACAAGGAATTAAGGAGCCTATGGAACCAACAGCGTACTTCTCTAAAGTAGGTTTAGGTTTCTAGACTTCTCCTACGTTCCCTTTGCCATGTTCACAACAAAAAGGATTGCTTCCTACTCCACCTAAATCTTCTCTTCTATCTCAACAAGAGTGTATTTTTTCCAAGTCTACTCAAAGACCGCTTAATCACTCTTCCTACTCCAAAACATAAAAAGATTCAACAAGATAATTATTCATCACCTCATTATTGTGCATATAATCGAGCACTTGGCCATTCCACCAAGGAATACCAAGTCTTAGGTGACAAAATTCAATAACTTCGAACAAGGTTTGGCTCTAGCACTTCTCATCATGCTTGATGTAGTCCCTAGAGCACCTTGTCCTCCTTCCATTTTATAATCAAGTCAGGGGAGGATAATTTTTTATAGGTCGACTCGCAAGAGTGGTCCCTTCTCATTTGTGTTATGTTTGTATGTATTTTTTTCCCCGTATTATGATGATTTGTTCTCACTTGGCACCCTTGTTAGCACAAAATTACAAGGAGTAGAACATGTGTCATTCCTCTATATGTACCTTCATTCTTCTATATGTTGTGATGCGTAATTTTGCTATTTTTCTTAGACGATTTAGCTTCCTTTCATGTTGCTTCAATTTATGTACATGTGATCTTTTTTTCATCTATGTGGCACCTTGTATCAATGCTCGACGTCATACCATGACTACACAAGCCATTGTGTATCATGTCTGTAAGCATCATCTTGGTTTTCTCATCTTGGGGGCAACACCTTGTTGCGATGTAGCTTTTGTAACCACATCTCATTTATGCATGTGCTTTTAGAAAGCTCTCATATCCATTTCATATTTATTTCATTCTACCTTAAAGGCAATTGCTCCTTGATGGAGTTAGCAATCACTTTAAGGTGGGGGCATATATTGTGTTGTGTGCCTTACTCTCTTCTCTCTATTAAACACTTGTTGATTATCTTTGTTACTACAATCTCTTGGAAATGATTATGGCTAACTTGGAAACAAGATCTTGAGTCTATCTTGTTGTCCTAAGTTGATACTCCTTGCATGTTTGGTGTTGGGAATTAAGGTGTCTCAACCTTGGTAATTCCTTGTATTATTTCATTATATTTATTTATTTATTTCCTATTGTCTAATTAGGATGCAAATCCTATGTTGTCATCTTGTGGGACTTGGCACGGTGATGTGTCATCCTACATGGAAGATGACCAAATGTAAATTTTTCCTCACATGAGGAGATAGGCATCCCACTTAGTGGTAGGAATATTTTGCCATGTGTCGGCATCTTGTATAGTGTGTAAGGGAATATTGACCGAAATGGTTATGACATTCCTATGACAAATCTATGACATGTAAGAGTCAGAAATGGAAGATTCTATGATAGGTGAAGACATGTGTCGAGAACCATCTTTAAAAAAGGCATCTTTGGGTACCCCAAGGAGGGTTATGACATGTTGTAAGAGAATATGCTATTTATACCCTGTTTATGATAGATTCTCTTATAGTTGTAAGATATGTCATTATGACGGATTCTATGACAGGTGTAAGAGTCGTAAAAGCATCTATCGTTACCCAAATTGGGAATAGGCAACCTCTTTGGGATGGGGTGACTTGACAAGTGTTATGAACATCATAAAATGTTGGACAAGTGTCCATATGCATGGGTTTTGGGCCATGAGGCCATGTTGGATGCCCATCCCAAGATAGAGCCATTTTTGCCTTGTATTTTCTTTATAAATAGGTGCTTTGGAGAGGAGATGTATTATGTGATTTATAGGTACTATTATGCTATCGGATTGTCTCCAGATACGAGTGTCGAAGACTCCTGCAAGAGCATTGGCTATGTGACTGTATTGTAACCTTCATTGTTTACGAAATACATTTGAGCTATGTTTTGGAGTGGGGTTTTTCACCCGTAAGGGTTTTCCCCACGTATATCTTGTCTCTCTTCTTCTGTCTTACATTCTTGTGTATGTGTTTGCTACAATATCTCTGTTGTTGGGTTAACATTGTTGTAACTGTAAAGATTAAAACAAATTTGCATGCACCTCTCCTCATTAGATTAGTGTAGGAAGTGTTTTCTGTACACCTAGCTTCCTTTCATTTGGGAGAAGGGTTGCACCACCTAGAGTTTGGTAGTAAGGTCACTTCGCCTTCTTATTTTGCAAGACTTCATGAAAATCCTCTTGTGGGAGGTAACTTTGTGTATTTTATTGAGTGGAAGCACTTTCCTTTGAGATGGTGTGTATGATGTGCCTATACTTCTCCTATGCTTCCTCTTATTTTTAACTAACCCCTTAGCATTCTTCTTTATTGCATCTTGGGGAATGATGCATGGTGATTGAGACATCACTTAAAGATCGAGGTCTCCTTTGTCATGTTGACTCAAGGTCTTCCATATTATGTTTATTATGATTGATGTATCATGCATGTATTCTCCTCACATATTCTTATTCTCTATATGTTCTTCACGCCTCGCGCATGCCTCGCATGTGTTCTCTCTATGTGTTCCTTATGTATTCTATGTGTGTTTTTCATCATGTATTCCATGTGCATTTCATGCCTTATGTGTATACTTCGTGTCAAGTGTGTATACTTTGTCTATGGTGTGTATACTTTGTGTATGACATCTATGCTTTGTATGTTGCGTGTATACATTGTGACTTCTCAAGTGTATGCCTTGTGCATGTTTTGTCTTAATTTCATATTTACTAAGTGCTTCATCTATGTGAGTGACTTATGTCATGTGTCTTATATGTATGAAATTCATCATAAACTCCTAGGATCCTAAACTTGGGGGCTTGATTACCCCTCAATTTTGGTGACATTCTATGGCTTCTATGATTCTATGTGTTTGCAACCCTAGAATCCTAAGCTTGGGGACTTAATCAACCCTCAATCTTGTGTAATTCTTTGGGCTTCTATGTCTTGTGTGTTTGAATCCATCCTTTAGTATGAGTTTGAATGTAAGTTCGTACTTACACTCAAGTGGGGGCTAAATGTAGCGTCGTAAAATGTACACACCACCATTTTACACTTAGTTTAACACCTGGGTGGACCTAAAATATTTACACTTGTTTATTAGGACATATTATAACACCTTTTTGAACATTAAGCGTGTAATCTTGATCATGATGTGCAAAACTCAGAAATATAATTATAAGGTGGGGTTAATGACACTTTAAATGCCTCATCCCGGGAGTTTGGGCTAAGGGACCAGGGTGCCCAAGTGCCCTTGTCCCCTTTTTAGCCCTAGCCTAATTAAAGGCTTGTCAGCTTGGGACCTCTCAAATGGTTCCCAATGTCGGTCTCATGTAGTTTAATTTTTCAGAAATCAATGGGAATGCATATAAAAGTAAGTTATTCTATTCATTAGAACATCTCTTAGCAATCTCTAACTTCTTGAAGGATTCTTATTCTCTCATGTTCTCTACTCTTCTCTAAAGCTCTCTTTTGTGGATTATTATTGTGACACTAGCATATTGCAGGTCTTGTTAAGATCCTTCTGCTTCTTTGGGCTACACCAAATTCTTGAGTCAAGTTGTGATGCTACATCAAGCATGTTAGGGTTTCCATGCTCATGGTGACTTCTTTCCTTCATGCTTTGTTCTAGCATTCCTTCCTACTTCAGATTTGCCTCTATCCTCCTAGGGCACACACTCTTTATCTATCATCTATGCTATTGTGGAGGTGGAAACACCATTTACAGAGCTTGACTGAAGCAAGCTCCTAAATAGCACCAAACCATCTTCCTTCTTGTATGTGTATAGATCATAAGAACAGGTTTTGGGTGATGATCTTCGGGAAGAAGAAAAAGCTTATTGGTATAGACCCAATGAAGACTATAGTTTCTATGAACCCTAATATGGGACCAGGGCACCCAAGCACCCTTGTCCTATGTAGTTTTACCTTCAGATCCAAGTTTTGATTTCATCCTTGATCTCTACTATCCATTTGGTTTCTGGGTTTCTGCTTTTGACAGTTTATTTTACTCTGATCTTTGTCAACTAGGGTTTCATATCTTCACTCTAGCTTGATTGATTGGATTTGGTTGATTTCTTTTCTATATAGCAAAAGGACTAAACCCTTGTAGTTTGGCTCTCCTTCTTAGGTAGAAGCCAAGCTCGGTTTGTGTCCCAATGTTTTATAGAAGAGGGTTTGACATAGTTTGATCTATTGAGCTAGTCTCTCTTTTCTACACTACACTCTCCCCTTTACAATTATTTTAAGTGTCCAACATGTTTTCATATTTCTAAAAATAGGAGGTCCAACTTTTGGAGGTCATAACTTTTGATCTGGGTAACCGATTGACGAACCATTTGATGTGTCGAAAAGATCGTGAAGAGGTCTATCAAGATATAACTGGCTTGGATGGTTATGACAACTTTTGTGGTGTTTAGGGGCCTCTAAGTGCCTCAAATATGAGTTTGAAACATTTTCTAGGAGTTTCAAAAAATAGAAACTTGAATATCTTGCAATCTAGGTATGATCTTGAGTTGAAACTCACCTGAGATGTTTACTTGGTAGTTTTGCAACTTTTGGGAAAAATTTCACGTCCATCCGAGCTCAAATGTAGAGTTACTAAAAATAGTAAGCCTTGCCATTTTAGCGCTTTTGGAAACTTTGAGAGTTTTAAACCATTCTTCAAAATAAAGGGTATTCAAAAAGACCAAAACTAGGAAGAATAATAATATTTTGTAGTTGCAAGGTTGAGACACCTTTCCTAACATATTAAACATCAGGAAGGACATGTAGATGATGATGCTGAAAAATTATCGAGGTATGTTAATAGTTTGAATTATTCCATTCAAGATTAAATAGGTATGGACCAAATACAAAGTGTAGAAGGAGCCTATCAGTATTCCTTAAAGGTAGAAGAGAAACTTGCAAGAAAATAAAATAATACCAGAGGTAGAAGCAGATTTTCACATGGAAGAGGACAATCCAGCAATGGTAGAGGATACCAAAACAAACAAGGAGAAGCAAGCACACCTCAGACAAGCACCTAATATAGCAAAGGAATAGGAGATTACTCTAGAGGAAGAGGAGATTATTCTTGAGGCTTGGGATATTTTGGATTAGGTAGAGGAAGAGGATTCAGTGGTACATGTTTTCAATGTGGACAAATTGGGCATAGGGCATTTGAATGTTCTCAGATACAACAAAGTAGTGAAAAAGGAAAAGAGGCAAGAATCAATGTGGCACAAGTAGATAATGAAAGTGTGGCTTTCCCAAAACATGGAGAGGATCGTGAAGATGGAGATTCCTTGATGCTGTGAAGGATTTTGTTAAATCCCGAGAAAGAGAAATCAGAACTAGTCCAAAGAAGGAACTTGTTTCAAACAAGATACAAATCAAGTGGAAAATGTTGTAAAGTCATAGTGGATAGTGATAGTATTGATAACATTGTGTCTAAAGAAATGGTGGGAAAGTTGAATTTGAAGAGGATGAAAAATTCCACTCATATAGAGTTTCCTAGCTACAAAAGGAGCATCATTTGGTGGTAAGTGAACAATGTTTTGTAAGTTTCCAAATTGGTAGTTATAAGGATGAAATCTTGTGTGATGTGATGCCTATGGATGCATGCCATATTCACTTGGGAAGGCCTTGGCAATTTGATAGACAAGCTATTCATGATGGTAGAACAAACACATAAAATAAAGAAGGATGGAAAATAATATACATTGAATCCACTGAAGGATAAGGAAGAAGAGGTAGAAAATAGTCCCAAAAATTGTTTGGTTTCCAAAAAGAAATTCTTGAAGGAACTAAAGAAAGAGGGAGCATGTTATGCTTTTATTCCTAAACCTACAGTAGCTATGACAATAGAAAAGAATGAAGAGTTGCCAATAGAAATTCTGGATGAGTATGCAAATATAATGATGGAGTTGCTAGATGGATTACTAGCAATAAGGAGTATTAGTCATTGTATGGATTGGATACCTGGTGTGAGTTTTCCAAATGAAACATTGTATAGGATGATTCCTATGGAGAATGAGGAAATAAATAGGCAAGTGCAAGAATTGTTAGATAAGGGGTTGATCAAATAAAAGTTTTAGTCCATGTGTTGTTCCACCAATGTTGACACTCAAAAAGGATGGGGAATGGCAAATGTGTCCTGATTCAAGAGCCATAAACAAGATAACAATAAAGTATAGGTTTTCATTGCCTTGGATCAATGATATGATGGATTGTTTGAGTGGATCTAAGTAATTTAGGTGAAGATTGATTTGAAGAGCGAATACCATCAAATCAAAATAAGATAAGGAGATGAATGGAAGACAACATTTAATACAAAAGATGGTCTGTATGAATGGTTGGTAATGTCATTTGGGTTGATGAATTGCCCCAACACCTTTACGAGGTTGATGAATGAAGTGTTGAAGCCTTTTATTGGATTGAAAATGGATCTAGAATAGGTCAAAGCAATTGTGGATTGGCCTTCACTGAAGAGTATGTTCAAAGTAAGGAGTTTTCATGGATTGGAGAGCTTCTATAGGAAGTTCATTAAGAAATTTAGTGGAATTTGTACATTTATTACAAATACCATGGGGGAAATAGGAAAGAATTTATTTGGACAATAGTAGCAGAGAAAAGTTTTCAGTTGTTGATAGAAAAAGTCATAGAACAATCAACGTTGGG
The DNA here is from genome assembly GCA_027924645.1 of Cunninghamia lanceolata. NCBI lineage: Eukaryota > Viridiplantae > Streptophyta > Pinopsida > Cupressales > Cupressaceae > Cunninghamia > Cunninghamia lanceolata. Next base: position 9,636,449 of record BSBN01000726.1, on the reverse strand, counting down.
ATTGCATAATTTTGGAAAAGTGTTAAAAGTATATTGTGATGCAAGTGGAACAATGATTGGAGGAGTCCTAATTCAAGAAGGAAGACCTATATAATACTTCAGTGAGAAGTTGAATGAGGCAAAAATGAAGTATTTTGTATATGATCAAGAATTTTATGCAAATTGTATAGGCACTCAAGAAATGATGACATTATTTTCTACCTAAGGAGTTTGTGTTGTATACTGATCATCATGTAGGCAGCTCATAAACAACCAAGGTAAGTTAAATCAGAAACACATGAAGTGGATTGAATTTTTGTAGGGTTATTCATTTGTTTTGAAACATAGAAGTGGAAAGTCTAACCAGGTAGCCGATGCATTGAGTTAGATATGCTTGTTGTTGATTGAAATGAAAATGAATGTTATTGGTTTTGATTCTATGTGGGAGTTATATGAAGAAGATGATGGTTTCAAAGAAGTGTGGGCAACATGCAAGAATCCGGTGGAAAAAGATAAAACTCAATGGCTGGAGTATTTTGTACAAGAAGGTCCGTTGTTCAAAGGGAAGAGATTGTGCATACCTCAAGGATTAATGAGCAAAAATTTGATAAGGGAGAAACATGGTGGAGGTCTTAGCGGACATTTTGGAGTGGATAAAACATTGACACAACTGAATGGAGGATATTATCGGCCTAGAATGAATGTAGATGTAAAGAAGATGGTGCAAGGTTGAAGAGTTTGTCAGCATGCCAAAGGAGTAAGATAGAACACAGGGTTGTATCAACCATTGCCTATACCAGAGAGACCATGTGAACACATAAGCATGGATTTTGTTTTGGGATTGTCATGAAAAGAGGTAATGATTATATTTTTGTTGTGGTTGATAGATTTTTGAAGATGGTTCATTTTATTCTGTGCCAAAGGTGTAATGATGCTTCCCATATAGCTACATTGTTCTTTAGAGAGGTAGTTAGGTTGCATGGCTTGCTGAAAAGTATTGTTTCATATCAAGATACCAAATTTGTTGGCTATTTTTGGTGTACTTTGTGGAAAAAGATGGGAATTTAGTTGGGGTTTAGTTCAACTTACCATCCCTAGACTGATGGTCAAATTGAACTTGTAAATAGAAGTCTTGGTAATTTGGTGAGGTGTGTAGTAGGTGACAAACCCAATCAATGGGATTTGATATTGGCTCAGGCAGAGTTTTCTTACAATAATTTAGTTAATGAGAGTGTAGGGAAAAGCCCATTCCATATTGTGTATGGTTACAATCGCTAAGGTGTCGATGAATTAAGGGATAGTACAGATTTGGGCAGAAAGAGTGCTATAGCAAAGGACCTTGGTAAGTATATTCATGAGTTGCATAAAGAAGAGAAGGAAAATCTGGAAAGGACTGCCAAAAAATACAAAGAGAATGTGGATGAGAAGAGAGAAAGAATTTTAGGTAGGTGATTTGGTTTTGGCACATTTGTGGAAAGAGAGGTTCCCTCAGGGAACATATAATAATTTGAAGTGGAAGAAGATAAGACCATGTAAAATATTGAGAATTTTTTCATCCAATGCCTATGAAATTGAACTTCCAACAGGTATTGATATATCTCCTATATTTAATGTTGTTGACTTGTATAAGTATTTTGAAGGGGAAACAAGTACACAAGGGGATATATATTTAGATTTGTAGGATAAATAAGAATGGATACATCAATTGCCTAAGAAGAAATTTGAAAAAGTAGATGAGGTAATGAATTTTTGTTTGATCAAGAAAATAAGTGGAAAGGAATATTGGGAATATCTAGTTTGTTGGAAGGACAAAGCAACTAATGAGGCTTCTTGGGTGAATGCTTCAGATTTAATCAAGTATGGAATTCAAATTATAGGATTGCATAAATGTTCATGAGATGCACACTCATGGAACATTTCTCTTACTCGACGTGTCTGATGTAGGAGCATTTGGGTCCACATGCAATCTTATATCAACCAAAAACATTTCCAATTTTGTTTTTATTTTGTCTAGTTTTGTTTGTGTTTCAATTAGTTTCTAACAATTTTCTTCAGGAGGATTTTCAAGTTCAATTTGTCTAAGTGAAGAGCATCATCTTGTTGAAGAGCTCAGTGGGTACTTGTAGTTTAATTTTGGTAAAGTATGGAGTTGTTTTGGTTAAGTTTTTGGTAGGTTCAAAAGTTCTAGAACCTACCAATTTTCTAAAAAATCCCCTTCATTTAGTATTTTGGTAATTTTGAAAGTTCATAGGTTCTAAAAAACCTTTGAATCGTCAAAGATAAAGAGCTATTGGTGAAGAGTTTGAAGGTTCTACAAGTTATCGATTTGCCAAAGGAAGAGTTCCGAAGTTCTAAAATCACTGAATTACTAAAAGGGATTTACAAAGAAAGAAATTCTTGAGTTCACGAATTCATCGATTTTCTAACTCGCCAAAAATGACTTTGTAAGAGGTAAGGTTCCAGAGTTCATGAGTTCGCCAATTCTCTAAATCACTAAGGGTTTTGAAATATACCGGACAACTAAGAGGGGGGGAGTGAATCAGTTGTCACAAAAACTTAGCTTCACATGCATATCAAACCATCAACAACTTAATTATTCATAATCATATTTAACCATGAAAGCATGTGACCATTAACTTAATCATAATCACACATTCAACACAGTAGACACCAAATTTTTACGTGGAAAACCTTAAAAGGGAAAAACCATGGTGGGTGTTAGCCCACAAAAATGTATAAATTATAGCAATACTAAAAAATAGAGGCTCACTGCTGAAGGGTGGCTCACTACCAAGATGGTGAACTGATTGAATAGCATCTAGTCCATGCCAGGGTTCAATTCCATTGAAGCACAATGTGACTCCTCTGCTCTGCTCCTTCACACTTTTGCACTTATCTCTTCATATTTGCAACACATGTACTTTTTTGCAACTACATTACATGCTTTTATACAATTCATCAACCTTGGAATGTACATCAAGGTCGGCATTACATTCATCAACCATTGGATCAATCTCCAAGGTTGGCATTTCATACATACATAAAATAGGTCTGGACTTAATACAAATTTAGCTAAGGAAAAGATGTAAGAATGTATGCGGATCATGCCACACCTTAGCTAGGACTCAAACACAATCATCCATGCCATGAAATGCTTCTACAATCTTCGATGCATCTCCGCAAATGATGAATTCAACCAAGTCAGCCAAGACTGATGATAGCACTGGGTCTGCAAGAACATTCTTCATTCATGATCCAATTTTCTCTTTGTGGACCAATTCAAAATTAGGAACATGATCAGAAGACATCCACAAGCACATTGTAATCACTAGGAACAACTGCACAATCTCTAATCACTCTGTCAATAAGATTCTTCAAACCAGAGCACAAGAACAACACTGTCATGAGTAAAAGATAGCTTGCGGACCACCAAATCATGAACCGTTGCATTTGAAGGTAGTTAACATCATCACAGACTTAATTCCAGAACAACAGACCAAAATACTTCAATGCGGGGGAATGCGGAGTAAAACACTTTCTCCCTATCACCACCAAACATATAGAAAAAGTAGTTTTCACACTGGTGAACACAACTTACTCAAATCTTCATCCCAGAGGCTCAACCTTGGAATATAACATCTTCAAACAGGCTTCTAAATAACTTCCAATCCATAGGCAAAGATATTCATTCTACAGGAAATGCAGAGCATTCTTCTGAACTATTCTTCTACATGTAATGCACTATTTCTATTGCAATTCACTATTTTTACCAGATGAGCTAATTTTCTCAATATCCTCAACATCTATAAGAAAGTAAAAAATGAGGGCATAGTTGACACTAATGACAACATAGATATGTTTTTGATTAATATGGTCAAACAGGTTTTGAACGGACTCGAAACCATTTACAAACAAACTTCAACCTCAACAGAGGTTGACCAACAACACAACAACCTAGCTGCCAAGAGAACAAGTGACAAACAAAGATAGAGCATCCAAAACATAGCACTCTACAAAATAGGAAAACAACCTAAGCTATGCCAACAGTAGATCTAGCCTTTTGCACACCCATAATCCAAGTGTGGGAAAGAGAGACAGACTTTGGCAAACCTTTCTTCCTACGATGTACTAATGTCCAAGAGACATCAACATCCAGATCCACCGAGCAAGGGGAAAGTGGGGGAGAATCCTCCATAGAACCCCTATCCTCCACATAACCCCTATCCACATGAGAGGCTCGAGAGGGAGACCCAATTGGAGAGGAAGACTGCTGAGGAACCAGAGCCCTGGCAAAAGATAACATTAATGAAAACACCAATTAGGCACTTGCAACATAGAGGCATTTGAAAGTGAAGTTCAAAAGTTTGAAGATCTGTTGAAATGTTGAAAGGTGTTATTTTCAGCTTGTGTCTTGTAAACATTTTAATTGCCTCTAATGATTCAGTTTCTCAACAACCAAAATGGTTCAACTTCCATAATTGGGAATATATACAGAGATGAATCTTGGGAGATAGTGTCAGTTCAGTTGGATTGTCAAATGTGTGTTGAAGAATAAGATTGTAACCAAGAAGTCGGTGTTGTCTGAAACATTGTATTGTACTCCTAATCAAATTGATACTACGCATCTAATAAAAACTTTGAATTCTATTGTGAATGAAGGTACTATGTTTTGGCTGCTAAATTTTGGTTTTCTAATAAGACCCCTAGATCTAGATAGCATCAGCTACTCTCAAATATCTTTTGTGAAGCTAACAAGGTCATTCCATAGTGGTCTTCTTTGAGATCTTAAGTTGGGGGCATAAATATTGGTTATAAACTAGGAAACCCCCATAATTTTGTATAAAATGCATAGTCAGGAAGTTTTTTCTCATAGAGATTAAGGTCTTGTCCACTTGAGATGGTTTCCACATTGTAGCAATCTCCTCGAGGCCCTATCAACTGACATGGCTTTGTGTTAGGCAAAGGGCCAATGTAATTTTTGGAGTTCAAAAAGGAGCTCTGAGTCATTTTGGTTTTCTGTATTAGAAGGATATCTAGATTTATTTCCTTCAATCTATTTTTTAGAATAGATTGTTTGTGAGATTTGTTCATCCCTCTTATGTTCCATGAGATTACCTTCATTTTTTTAACTTATTGAAGGAGGATATCTCCAACATTTTGTACTTTCCACCGGTAACTTCCCAAGTTGCTTCTTTCAATCTTGTTTCTCTCAGGGTTGGTTGCCTTTTATTTGGGTTTGACCCCACATCCATTGTTCTTTTGTTGTCCTTTAATTTATATTATTTTCCTTTAATAGAAGAGGATAGTTGGTTGAAAGGTGAGAGGCAAGGCTTCTCATTTCCCTCCCTCATCTTTGGAGAGTTTGTTACACCTGATGAGGTATCTACCACAAACACAAGCATTGAGGTTTGGGAAGGAGTAAAGTTGGCCTCACCTTGAGGTTCCACAATTTCTTCACTTTCCTTTTTAGGGGAAATTTGCATTTGGATTCATCTATCCTCTCCTTGAGTATGAATAGATGAGGACTCAACCATAACCATAGGCCCTAAAGTCTAAAAAGGGGTAAAGTCAGTCTCACCTTGAGGATTCACAATTTGTTCAGATTCCTTTTCAAGGGAAATCCTGAAAGGAAGCTAGGTGTGTAGAAATCGCTTCCTACACTAATCTAATGAGGAAAGTGGAGTGCAAATTCTTTTTATCCTTTACAATTATAGTGTTATTAACCAAACAATAGAGATATTGTAGCAATACACATACACATAGAAAGAAGATAGAAGAGAGAGAGAGAGACAAGATATACGTGGGGAGAACCCTTATGCATGAAAAACCCCACTCCAAAACACAGCTCAAATATATTCCAGTAAACAATGAAGGTTACAATATAGTTTTAGAGCTAATGCTCTTGTAGGAGTCTTTGACACTCGTATCTGGAGACAATCTGGCAGCATAACAGTACCTATTAATCACATACTACATCTCCTCTCCAAAGCACCTGTTTATATAGAAGATACAAGGCAAAAATGGCTCTATCTTGAGATGGGCCTCCAACATGGACTCATGGCCCAAAATCCATGCCTAAGGACACTTGTCCAACATTGCAAGGTGTTCATGACACTTGTCATATCACCCCATCCCAAGGAGGTCATCTATTCCCAAGTTGGACAATGACAGATACTCTTATGACACTTATGATTGTCATAGAATCCGTCATAGTTGTCATATCTTACAGTTGTAAAAGAATCTATCATACACAGGCTAAAAATAGCATATTCTCTTACAACATGTCATAACCCTCCTTGGGGCACCCAAAGATGCCTTCTTGCAAGATATCTTGTGACACATGTCTTCACCTGTCATAGAATTTTCCATTTACGACTCTTACGCATCATAGATTTGTCATAGGAATCTGTCATAAGCATTTTGGTCAATATTCCTTTACACACCATCCAAGATGCTGACACATGGAAAAATATTCCTACCACTAAGTGGGATGCCTATCTCCTCATATGAGGACAAATTTACAAGTTGTCACCTTCCACGTAGGATGACACATCACTGTGCCAACTCCCACAAGATGACAATAAGGATTTGCATTCTAATTACAATAATAGGCAATAAATAAATAAATACAAGGAATTACCAAGGTTGAGACACCTTAATTCCCAACAAATCCATAATTGGTTTTGATTATCCTCTCCTTGAAAATCATTAGGTTGTTCTTTGGCTCGATCTTTCCCTCCTCAAAGAATTCAACCTCTTGAGAAGGGGCGACATCTTCTAGGTTTGCACGCTCCTCTTCTTCCCTTGTCGAGGCACTAGGTCAGTCCCTTAGGGTCCGTTTCACCAATAAGGATTGTGGTATCTATCACCAAGAAGGCATGCAAGCAAAGCCCACCTTCAAAATAGAAGTTTTGACGTGAGACATCAACCTATCCAAAGCAAAAAAAACAAGTACCTAAAGTACTCTAAATGATTCTATCTAAATTATGGCAAGAAAAACACATCTAAATGCAAGAATGTTTTGTGTTTTGTGATCAGGTTAAGTTACAGCGTCTTGATTTTTGTTATCATGTCTTTCTATGCTACTTGAGGATGCCAAAATCTAGAGATGCTATGATGGGGGCATGATTCTTTTCTTTGTTTGTTGTTTGTGGATCACTCTTTAGTAATGTGAAGCCTTGTCTAACGATATGATCAGCAAAAGATCATCAAGGCCATCAGAGGTCTAACATGAAAGGGGGCAATCCTTGTCTGTTGACACGCAAGAAATACTTAGGTCATCTCGGTTCAATTATACCTTGATGCTTATATTAGCTTGCTAAATCAAAATCCATGTAAGAAATACTCACGTCATCTCAGTTCAATTATTACTAGATGCTTGTGTTAACTTACAACATTCGGAAAAAGTACCAAAAAAATCACCCAATGATGAAATAAGCACTTCAGAATACTTGCAATATCAAGATGGTAAAACCATTTCGCATCCACATCATGTCCATTTGTATCCATATCCCATGCAATAAAGATCCAAAATGCAAAGTATCAATACAAATAAAAGCTTGTGAGTCCTTCTGTCAAGTCATTCTTCCATCAGTCAGTCTTCTATCATTCTGTCATTTCTGTGTCGATTGAGTACATTTGGACATAATAAAAAACATAACATAAGTGGCATATCATATCACATGAGATAGTCATTAACATGATTAAATCATTTGCATACGTAATAGTGCATTAGGTCATCCATATACGTTTGCAACATAGTCATTAACATAGTGTCAACAAAAAAAATTAAAAAACATAGACAAGTACATGTAGATCATCACATAACATTGCATAATCATATAGATAATATCCATAGTTGCATATTACATCATCAGAAATCATCTAAGTCTGCATTAGACCATCATCATATCAGAGTCCTAGAATCATACTTAAGCATCATAGTGTAACAAACATAAATGTGCATCCATCAAGACATCACATAGCATCATATAGACATCATAAACATGTGCATCACATATGAAACATCATAAGATATAATGCATCCATGACACATAGCATAAACAACTGCATATAGAGATCATATAGCTACATCATCATATAAATATTACATAAAGCATGTCCAAATATACAACATATCAAAGTCCATCTTTGAGTCAAATCATATAGTGTATACATCGCATAAATAATTATACATGTCTCGATAAAAAATGATCCAAGTATATACATATCTGGCTATCTGAGCCATCAAAAGGTGTATACATAAGCCAAAATCTATACAGGTGTCAGCTAGCCCTATTGCCATGGGACACTGCTCCCAGCACTGCCCTCTTCATCCCCTCCTTTGCTAGCCCCCGACTGCTGTGGGCCCATGGCCAAAGCTACAGACGGTGACCCCCCTGCTCTCTGAGAAGTGCCTGCCACTGATTGGCTCCTGAAGCTAGGTGCCCTCTGATCCACTGGCACAGCCCCATGGTATAGACCCCTATAGTACTGAGTTTAAGCCTGCACCCTAGAAAGCTCCGCTTGAACCTGCGCAAACTGCGCCTGAGCCTGTTGCACCTGTGTGACTAGAAAACTGGTGGCTCCATCAGTACCCAAAGCATCTAGGTCCCTGTCTCTCTCCAATCTCAAAGACCACACCCTCGCCAGTGCTGCATCTCACTCTACAGTGAGCCCAGATAGTACCCGTGCATCTGCCTCTTTCTGAGACTCTGCTGATTTGAGATGAGCCCTGAGTTGTCTCACCTGTCCCTGCAACGTAATAATAGCCTGCTGCTCTAAATCAGGCTAGGTAGGAGCCTAAGGAACCTGTACAACTTGTGGCACTTGCTGTGCCTAACCCTATCCCTACACCTGTTGCTGACCTACTTGCTGGGACACCTACTGTGATGCCAACATCTGTACCTGTTGTGCAACCTGTGGCTGCACTACCTACTGCTGCTGGGAAGGTCCCTCCCTAGATCTCCTCCTCTGTCTCTACCTCTCTCCCTCTGCTCCATCTCCTCCTCCTCCCGCCTGCACCATCCTCATCCTCTGAATCCTCCTCATCCAGGTGAGGAACCAACTCTTCGGGTCCTGAGTACCTCAGGAATGGGTGAGCAGCCAACCACTCCTCATAATCAGGAGTCATCCTTACATCTATCACCTCCCTCCACATTGACCAAGCTACATAGGGAGTCTGCTGGAACTCTACTAGTGCCTCCTCATATGAAGCAACTAGACCCCATCTGAAACTCTTTGCATGTGTCCTCGCAAACTGGTCTTGCCCCTGTGGCATGCCCTGTATCCTGCCAAACTATCTCCGAACCTAGCTAACTATCCGCCTCTCTAAAATAAACTAAGTCCTGCCAATGAGCCACTGAGTCTGAAGCAGTAAGGCAACTCATTGTCCTCATCATCCCAAGGCTCGCAGTCTAGATGGGGACGCTAGACAACTCTATCTACATTGTCCAACGCGTGCCTCTAGTACTCAAGCTTTCCTAGCTTGTGCTGGGAAATCACACCTACATATCCATAGCTATAAGGCTCACCCCTCTGCCTAGAAAAGATGCATATCAGCTAAGTAATTGCAATGTACTCCCATAGCCAAAATTGTAAAAAAGAAACACTTGCCGACAAACTGGCACCCCTGTGGTATACCACCTAATGCATATCCCTATATAAATGTGCCAAAACACAGGCACGCCATGCAAAACGGGTGCCCTCTATGACCATCCTCTCCATAACTTGACCCCGACCAATCGAGAACCCATGTGACCTCCTATGATGGAAGACAACACCCCCGATCAATCCAGCCACTATCCCTGGGAAGTAGTCATAGTAGTCGTGAATATCATGCCAAGAGATCACATGTCCCTCTAGCTTTGTGTCATCAAAGACTCGCCTACACTCTACCAGTCCTACATCCCATTGAGGATCATACTCTACAAGCTCACCTTGTATCAACAAGTGCGTAATCCTGTAAGACGTCCTCCACGGTAATCGCCATCTTGCTAGTGGGCAAGTGAAAGGTCCCGTCCTTGCTGTGGAATCGCTCCACAGCATCAGTCAGTAAACTAAGGTTTGCATGAACCTCGGGCATGAAGCACACATAATCTAGTCCCATGGCATCAAGAGCCTCTCGATCCCTCTCACTGAGCATGTACTGTTGCAACAATGAAAAGGGAAACTACTCCCATGACATAAGTACATCCTAGATGTCCTCCTATAATCAAGCAATGCAGTGCATCAACCAAAACTACATAACTACTCAAAACTACCTATAGCATCATATCACTTAACATATCACATTGATCAAAACGACATACAACATCTCTTGACTAGATTCCTGTAATCTCAGAGATTGTTTATCGATTGACGCATCACTCAAGATGCCAATCGAGTCAATTTTGTTAAGTAAATTGACTCTTTCAAGCATATGCGCTGAACCAGAAGCTATATGTGCCATTTCACAACAAATGCGCCACTTCTAGCAAATGCGCTGCCAAATTGAGTAAATGCGCAGTCCCATATCACAAGCAAAGATTCGCGATGAATGCATCATAACATGTCATCCATGTGCAGCTCTGCGTATGCGCAACTTCCTATATCAAATGCACAAATTTACAATGCATGCGCCAACTCATTCCATATATGCGTAGACCTTATGCATGTGCCGTTTCGTAACGCATATGCACTGAATCATATCATTTGCGCAGTTTCAAAGTGCATATGCGCCAAAACACAGATCGACACATTTGTCTTACCTAAACTTTTCCTAGCATTTATTAGCCTAATTAATGACCCTAGGTGAGTTTTTTTCAAACTACATATCAGTGGTCCTGTGTTAGCTGGTCGGTCGAACCATTAGACTTGCTCAAAGCGGTGCTCCTCGTGCGGAATACCCATCTCTATATCGATTGCTCTATGCTCATCTGCTCTCCTAAACTCTCAAGGACCTATCAACAAAAGTCAAGTGTGCAAATGAATAGACTTGTGGACCCAACTCCTATATATAGCAGGTGAACCCTAACTGGCTATGTGGCGACCATGACTACTTCCCAAGCCTGTTTTCTTCCTGTTTCTCCAAACCGTAACCTATTTTCTTCAACCTAACCTATTTTTGACCTTCTTCATCGTGAGATTGTCTGTCTCACGTCCTTCTGCCTTTTTTTCATCCAATCTCTCGAGGGGGCATCCTACCATTGTTAAACCTGTACCAAGGGCAAATTGGGGCATGTATCGTTATCAGAAATTATTATTCTTTGAAGCAACACTGTAAATTGCATTGCATCAAAGAGGGGCAAAATGTATACGCGTAAAAATGACACGACTCGGTCTAAATAAATATTCTTAATATTTATTCCATCTAATTCCTCTATCAATCAATAAATAAACAAATTTAATTATTTGATTCACATTCCTCTAAATTAATTAAATATCAAAATATTTAATTACCTCTTCTAAAGCAAAATTAAATAAAATTATTTATTACGCTGATAAGCATTCTTGTAGTGAGCAGCACTACCTGATTTACATAAATGAATGACATGGATTAAAAGGACTACGATGGGAAAGATCATGTCCATCCAATTTGCAAGGAATATCTTGTGACGTGCATCTTTCCTTTCAGTGTCAGAGTGTTGACGGTCGTTGAAATTGTCGGAGCAGATCAGGACGTATGAAATGAACAAAATAAATAACTGAAAGAAAAAATGACGTACCAAAACGACTGGCAAAACAAAAAAAAAATTCAAACAGGAAATTCATTAGCTCATTGTGAAGGTTTAAATTAGGGAAATCCATCCGTTATAGGGTTTAATGGCTTCCTCCTCTATGCTTAACTCTTTGAGTATTGTGAACAAAACACTAGCTGTAAAAATACTGGCACAAACCCTACAACAAAATACAAATGGCATTGCAGCAAATGATATCACTTTTAAATTTAGCGGGAACAATATTAATATGAATAATAACGTCAAATGTAGCGGAGTATGTAGCATAGTCTGAAACAGAGGAGGATAAGTTTAGTAGTCATAGTCGAAGGAGGTGCTGCAGGTATTACATACAAAGATGCAGGGGTTGATATAGATGCCGGCACAGAGTAAGTGAAAAGGATCTCTAAAATGGCTCCTGGGATTGGTGGATTTGGAGGACTTTTTCCCTCTGGTATTTAGCTTAATCTTTGCTAATTGTTTTTGGTTTTGGCGCCCTTGCAGTTTGTTTGATGTTTTTTTTTCTATTTTTTATTTTGAGAAACAAATATTGTTGTCTTCAATCTATATTCTTTTTGGATTCAATGTTTTTTTTAATTTTAATTTTTAAATTTCTCATTTTTAATAATTGGTAGCATTGCCTTCTGATAAATAGGCATCTCCTGTTAAATTCACGTTAACCTTGCCTTGTCTGTTGAAGCATGTTGCGTCCAGAATTGAATGTTGGAGCAGAATTATTACGTGATAGATGTTGCCCTTTGAAAACAAGTGAGCTCCTGTATTGCTGGCATGGGAGATCGACGGTTTGAGTTGTTCCATTATGCTCTGGTTGATGTACATACCCTGTTCTAAAGCTCCCATTTTGGCATGACCTGGAGGATGCTGACAAAAGTTGTGGAGATTGGCTTTACACCTGTGAATCACTTTTGCTTAACAAGTCCACTTAGTGCATATCCTGAAATTATTACATTCCATGAGACCACATCCCTTTGAGGCATTTCATTGAAAAGTTTTAAAGCTTCGTCAAGATCATCGTTTTGTGTATATATCCTACAATCATTGCCAGCCATGAGACCAGTTCATTTGAGGCATTTTATCAAACAGTTTACGTGCCACATGAATAATCCCACATTTTTATACATGTCTACCAGGGCATTTGAAACATCATCTAATGAAATTCCTCTTTCCATTATGCTTTCATGGATACCCATACCCTGTTCTGAAACTTCTATTTTGGCATAGATTGGGAGTATGTTGGAAAACAATTTATTCAAGGAGGAAAAGTCATTGAAGAACGAGCTTAATCTAAAGCCCAAAGACTAAGAAAAAAACAAAGGAAGGATTGTACCTATTTTTAAGCATAGTGTATTATCAACTAGGAGCGAAGGCAGCTGGAGAACAAACTTCCAAGAGAAAGAATCCTTGATGAATGATCTTAATCTAAGGCCAACAAGTAAAAATAACAAACCCAACTTGCAAAAACCACAACTACAATCTGAAAATACAACAATACAAAGGATAAGGGGGAAAATCAGGGCCAGATTGATGAGGCTAAAGAATGAGCACAAGCTGCAACATCTTTTAAGCAATTAAAGATAAACAATAGACATGAACCATCATGACTATTGTAAGACCCCAGAAGCATATTCATGCAACTAGAGGATATCAGAACAATCTTACATACTTTCCAAAAAACTCTTCACTCAAGTTCATAGGATTAGAAATGGAAGCCACAAAGAATTTTATTTAAAAGTCATCCACTATTAAAAAAGGTATGAAGAAGATTTTAGGTTGGATAAATATCTTATGTTAAATGAATCATGAGTAGCACTACTCCTTGACAGTAGAAAAGTTCCCTAGCCTTGATGTGTTGACCTATAAATTCTTCAAAATTATGCCTGTATAGAATCTAAGATGATTTGCACTTGGTGTGAAGAAGATGGATGCCTGCTCATCATGAAAGTAGAAAATTCCCTTGCCTTTAATGTTTTATCCTATAAATTCTACAAAAGTATGCTAGATATAATTAAATATGATCTGTAGGTGGTGTATAAAGTAGTTGCATGTTGCTAACTTGTGTACCATCATAAATGTTTGTCTAATCAAACTCATTCCTAAACCTCCACACTGAACCAGATTGCTCATTGTAGACATAATTTGAAATTGCATCTTTAGAATGACATATAAAATCACTCCCAAGTTAAATATAGGAATAATCAAGGAAGTAGCACAACGAATAGTGAGCAATATACATTCACCTTCTCAAAGGGTGGTCTCATTTTGAATAACTTGTTACATTGTGATGATCAAAGTTGACAGAGAAAGCTTATGACCATTTTTGAGAACTATTGTGTAAAGTTAAATTCCTCTTTATTTAAGCCTCACTGATCCTAGAGTAGTAGCATAGTAGCAATAATTGGGATTATGATTGATCCATTTAGGTTTCAAAGGTCAATTTGAAAGGGTGCCCTTTATCTCTCCTCCTTTCCATCTTTTCTGTTCATGAGGATATCCTTTTTATCCTTAAAGATTATGGGTTGTACAAAAGACATATCCTCACCTTGATATTAAAAGACTGACAATGAAGTATTGTTTTGAGGAACAAGCATTTGAGTAGATCAAGGAATGAACTATCAACTAATACCTTTTCTAACCCTTCATCACTGCGCGATACATAGAATTCAATCCTTGCCCCACTAGAATTATAGTGATGTGTTTGAAGAACAACTATTAGGTAAGGGCTGGAATTGACAAGCATGCATAAAATAAAAGATAACCCAAGAAAGATTTCAATAGCCAAGTGTTAGTACAGAACATGAAGATTATGATTCCACAATTCTGTGACCCATGAAGCTTTGGCATATAAGAGGTCCCACTGCTTGGATATTTAGAATATTCTTCAATTACACCTCTAGAAAACCAAATACCAAATAAATTTTAAAAAACAAAAAACTAAACAATTGCAAGCATTTTTGCACAACAAAAACTCAAAATTCTTAGGGTAAAAAAAAAGTTTTGCATTGAAATAGTGTTCAACCTCATAATCCCCAAGAAAAGAAAGCATTATTTGAAATGCTAGTGTGACACATGCAGCAGTTGAAATTAAATAAGGAGTATTTAGACAAAAAGAAAGAAAAAAATAATTTAGACAAGTCCAATTATTAAAAAAAAAAAAAACTTACTAGTTCTAATCAAACAACCCTTCTGTATCAAATGCATGGGCTTCTAATAGTAAAACATAAGAGATAGTGCCCTTCTTGAAAGAAATATAACTGAGAAAGAGAAAATAACAATAGCTCTTTACTTATCATTTGCTAATGTTTTAATTAGTTAGCATAGGAATAAAAAATACAACAATAACACTAACAAATTTAAAAAGAAATATACATTAGGCCCTATCTTCCTTCATTTTAACTCTACAAATTCAATATAGAATAGAGACTTGCTTATTGTTTTCATACAATCTCTCACAAATAGTCAGACTTTGAAAATTCAAAAGGTAAGTCAATAGATCTCATAGGCAGTCTTACAAACATGTATATGAGTGACTTGAAAATTTTAGAGGTAAGGTAATAGAACGCATATGCAAGCTTACACAAACATGTATAGCACCCCTTTTGTCATTTCTAAACATGTCTATCATCCACTATGTCACTAAAAATTTGACTATGAGTAAATTACCTATCTTTAACAAAGGTTTTAAGCTCTTAATCATAAATTTGAAATGAAGTATTTAAAAGAGTTCATTCTAAACTATGGAAGCACACAAAAATGGAATGGTAATCATTTGAACTTCAATTGCTCAAGAAGACCCATCAAGTTTCTCAACAAATTTTCTTGTTCGATTGCCTACTTGTAAATTGGTTGAGCAATCATCAATGTTTTAAGTTTAAACTACTTTGGATTGATGAAACTCATGTGCTCTTGTTGCTTACCCATGTCTTGGCCACTCAGCTAGGCACAAAGTTTGTAGATATTAGAAATAATGGCCCCTGTATGTGACCAAGACCTAATAGAAATATCCAGGTTACAATCGAGTATAGAAATGAAAACCATATTCCATTTAAATCCATCTAGGCATTTTGTGATCAAAGGGCTCCATATGGCCACTATCATTTGCAATCTACAAGTAGATATGACACATGTATTTATATATTAGAGGTAGATATATTTTCTATAATCAAATCCTTAATTACATGAGTGTACCTAAGGGGTGTGTTTGAATCAAAATCCATGTACAAATGCTTAATGATATTTTGGGATAATTTCTTTCTATCATATTTTTTTATTGCCTCAATCTAATGAACATTTGAGAGCTTAACTACAACTAAAATTAATGTGATAATTAAATAAGAGGATAGGGGGCTTATCTCCACGATTCGTGGTAGATAAATGATGTTGATGTTGTTTTGGAATGATAATTTTACTTTTTGCACAAAATTATCCCTTGGGTTGATGAAGTAGTTCAAGATTTGAACTCGTATAGAAACATCTGCATATCAATTTCATGTCTTGCACTATCAATCCTAACTACTGCGAACCTGATCTTGATGTGTTGAATTGATCTACGATGCACAAGAATGATTTTAGAGAGTTCAATAACTATTGTGAAGCTTGATATGTGGTTGAACATATGTCGTGAGAAAAAGTATGTTTCATAAGTCTTCTAGAATTGATTTGATTGGGAAGACTATAGTTTTACGTGTTGTTATGATAATAGATTATAACAAACTATTTTCATGGAGATTGTGTCTTTGTGGACTTTAGTGGAATGTTCCTTTGTTGTGCTAAATCATGAAGTGTTTGGTTTTAACATGGATTTGATTCCATTATTTATCTTTTGCTTTTGCGATACGGATTGCATTTGTTTCTATAGGTGATTATATAAAAATCAATAAGGAATTCAATTAATTTAATGCATATATAGAACAAAGACAAGTTACTTATAGATTTATTTCACATAATTTTATTTGTGGTGTATGTATTCTAATGTAGTTTGAGGGGGGTTTATAGAGCAAAGATGAGTGTCATAATAAAGAAACCAACAAAGAAGTATGAAGGATAAGGAAATACTCTTTTGGGGAGAACCTTGCATGAAAAAAATTATCAGTGTGCCCATTGAACCTATGGTCCAATTTCTAGTTTAATTTAATTCTTCCAAACAATTAAATAATTCTTAATTATTTAATCAAGTCACTTATTCCTCCAAATTTAAATAATTTAATCAAATTTATTTAACTTCTCTCAATCTCTAAAAATAAAATACAATCAAATATTTTATTTATTCTTCCAAATCATGCACAAACAATTAAATAAATTTATTTATTTAATTTGTTTTCTTATCTTCTAATATCTTCCAAATCTTCTAAAAATAAGTCTTCTTCTTCATGCACACAAAATTAAATAATTTATTATTTAATTTCTCTCAAATCATGCAAAAGCAAATCACAAGTTGAGTTAATTGACTCAATCAACCTTATTTTTATCAACAACTTTTAAATTAGGAAAAAAATTCTAATTTATGAAAGCGTATCTTATCTTTATAAAAAAAAGTAGTTAACTCAAACAAAACAACTTTTGTGTGACACTTGTCTTCTTTCTATTCGTGCACGTTCTCTCAAGGTTTCTATACCATTGATCTTCGTATTCTTTCTATACCGTTGATCTTCTCTTTCACAAGTCTATAAATTGAACCCTCTTCTTCCATTTCATTCATCCAAGCTTTTAGTATTGTTACTCTGCAGAATTAACAGCGGGCCTTTGGCACCCAAGTCCATCCATAGATTGCGATCACCCTTTTATTGTATTGAAGCTCTTCTTCATTACAAGAAGTATCATAGCCATCTCTCCATCGTCATCTTGAAAAAACAAAGCAAGGAAGTGCATCTTCTGAGGGCTTCAATTCACATACAAAGATCGATTGAGACTAGGCGAACAATGGAAGCAGTAAAGTAACAAGGTTTACACGATTTGTTCTTTGTTATTTGAATCTTTGTTACTTGTAAATTCTATTGAGATTATTGGTTTATTGATTGAGTTTGATAACTTTGACAATATTTCTGGTAACAACAAGAGTGAAATAAAACTCTAGGATCTATAACAGCACAAAATGAACTTGTACTACTCCTATACCCGCACATTTGGAGTAAAAATGATCAAAATGAAGGAATCAAAGTATTGTAGTTGAGAAAAAAGAGAAATGTATGACTTTATACTTGATTTGTAGCCTTGAATATGACTATTTCAGCCTTCCATGAGTTTCCTATCTATTGTTCTAGATTTAAGATGAATAATTATGACTAAAAATGATGGAAAAATGAAGAATAGAGGGTTGGAAATGCACTTTTAATTGATAAATCAATCACTTACAATTGTATTATTATGTTTGCACATGGGAAATGAAGAGCTACAATTACATATGGAGGAGATAAAAGATTTCTATAGCTACACATGTTGATTTATTGAAAATTATCATCCTAAGAGGCATGATACTACAACAAGGTGTTGGAGTTGGAGTTGCGGTTGCAAATATTAAATGTTTTAAACTTGAAAAAATTACTTTAAAAAAAAATAGAAAACTTAGTACCAAAAGTAAATGTAGAGATAAGGAAAAGTTACTTTTCACTACTAAGGGAAGCTTGTTGAAGAAGCTACAAGGAGATGAGGGGAAGAATCTAGAAAAAGTACTTGCCACCAAAATTAAATGTGTTTAAGCATCAAATTGGGGCCATTGGATGTGAAAGTGAAAACCTAATATCTTTTAGAGGATTTGTATAAGTATACAGTTGAAATTCTTTGTAAGGGTTGGGAAAAATCATTTGGAAACATATTGAAAATATTTGTACTTTAGATTTGAGAGCAAATACATTGTATTTTTTGAATTTTCATGATATTCTCACGGTTTTCTACAAACAAGTTGAGTTGGTTTTTTGAAATTGTTGATATTTGTCAAGTTTTTGAAATTAATACAAGTTTACTTCATGGTTTCTAGTCAAGTTAGTGGATTGGAAGTTGATATATGTTAAACTTGTCATCATACAAAGTTTGCTTCATGATTTCTAAACATTAGAAGATTTTTTCTTACATTTTTGTAGCTATTTTGATGGATATTTGATGAGTTTATGGAATATTCATACTATGGTAATTTGTTGATTGTAGATTACTTTG
Organism: Cunninghamia lanceolata; assembly: GCA_027924645.1. Classification (NCBI taxonomy): domain Eukaryota; kingdom Viridiplantae; phylum Streptophyta; class Pinopsida; order Cupressales; family Cupressaceae; genus Cunninghamia; species Cunninghamia lanceolata. The sequence continues at coordinate 9,617,607 of BSBN01000726.1, read as the reverse complement.
TGTGGTTAGCCTAAACAACTATTTTCTTTTATTTTGTAGAAAGTCTTGTTGAATTGTGCTAGTAAATAGGTGTTTGATGAAGACTGCTTCATGATTTAGAAATCCCCCTTTGAAAATTGCACGTTCTTAAAGTTTGATTGTTGGTTTCTCATAGTCAAATCAAGATTAGTTAATGTTTACAAACTTGTATATCCATTGTTGAAGCTGAAATGTTGGTAAAAGATTAAATTTTCATTTAGTTTTTCTTTCTAATCATTCTCTATCTTACCCTTTCTTTTAACTATAGTTATTTTAATTCTTCTCTTCCTCTTGCATGAAAATAGAATGAAAATGAAAAATAATAGAAAAGTTAAAGAGCCTAGAACTATGCCCATAATAGATCTTGCCCCTAACTTGTCTTTACCTTAGACCCACTTGAAAGAGCTAAATCAACTAAAATGATGTCTGGATAGAGTGCAAGAGGAGACCCACATAGAGAATTCCCAAGGAAAAAATATTGGAGAAGCCTTTCAATGTGGATGGCACATATCCTTTCAACTTATTGAAGAACACATTGAATTACTAGAGATTGTACATATTTAAAGAAGGTAAGGACCCATTAAGGGAATTGGTCTCTAGATAAACAGTACCCAATCTCTAGAGATTGTTGACATAGGTACGATTGGGACTAGTGAGCCTATTGAAGGCCATATTCAACCTAACCAAATTGGGCTATTTTGAACATTTTTGCTTAAGGTGATGTTATATTTATCATTGAACATTTTTGCTTAATGTGATGTTATATTTGCTCTCAAATAGATCAAATGTGGCATAATCTAATGCATTCTTATTACTCTCTATCTAAGACTCGCTCCCATAACCTTTTTCTTCATTTGTTAAATCTCCATAAAAAATCAATGACCTAGACATATATGTTGATGGGTGTTTTAGCACTCAACAACGCAAGTGTGATGGCTAGTTTCACACTTCTCTTGAAAAGTATCCTACCCTAGGTAAGACTACTCTAAGGTTTCTATAGCTAGGTCTTAGCTTGCTTAGAATGAATCAGTTGGGATGTACTAGCTGTGCCAACAAGGGGTCTTACATGCAATTGACGAATTTAGACAATTTGAATAACAACTCATGCAAATCCTTTATGATTTCAACGGATAAGACAATGTAAATTGCTGCTAGAAAACCTAAGCTAACAATTATTTTCAAAGAAAATGCAAAAAGAAGATAGGGTTTTAGTGAAATCCTAAGTGACATTCACAATATATAGACTACTGTAGGTAGACAAATGCTCTAAAATTTAACTAGTTTTCTGAGTTACCAAACTAAAATGGATGTTACAACACTGCAGAAAATGATGCTACCTTCAATGGAGATCTAAATATTTTCAGGTTACATTCATTCATCAAATACCCAACAATGGTGCAATTTAATTTATGAAATGCAACTAAACTAAGCACAACTGATTAGCCCAAGTTAACTTTACACAGTTACTTACCATTAGCAAATAACTAAAAGTATGGACTAAGAACATTCATCAGATACGTTCAACAAACCATGAACATTGCAAAAGCACAATTAATTAACTATTGGAGATCAAGAAGTGAACCATGAAAACTAGATAAGCAAATATAATACACAAATTCTCAAGAGAACTGCATAAACTTACTTTGTATTAACTTCAAATGGCAGAGCATCAACAATTCGGCATCAAGAGTCTTCTTTCAAATAATGGAATTGCCAGCCCTTTATATAGGAGAGGTGCCATACCAAGTTTTTGAATGGATGGTGGAGATTAACTCGACACTAACGGTCCAAATTTACATCATTAAATGCATTCATAATAGCTCATGACAATCCCAGATTACATTTTGTCTGTTATGAAAAAGATGAAAAATGACCCCCAAATACATCGAACTTAGACAATTTGACTACCCAACTGAATATATATAGAAGAGGTCCTTTTTGAAGCATAATAAAGACAAAATAGTGTCACATGTCACTCTAAATAGAGTAGTTTACATTAGTGACAAGATTACATTTCAAATATTCAAAAAAATACTAAGATTCATCATCCAAGTCTACTTTGTCTTCTTTTGCTATCTTGTTGCGGTAGCTGACCCAGGCTGATAGTGTAGGATTGATATCTACAGGGTCTGAGTTCTTGAGGTGATTGGCCTGATATCTAAACATCTCTAATTCTTGGCTATGCTGATTATATATTTTCACTATCTCTGCCTTTGCTTTATGAAATGCATTAAAGTCAGTTCTGAGGTCACTAACTTTGTCCAGTCTAGCTTCCACATCTAATTCAATATCTTCAAAAACTATCTTATGCAACTTATCTTTACATCCTTTCACATCGTATGGCTCCAAATCATCGTAGGCCATCACCAGGCAATCTTTCAGAGTGTCATTTATTTCGTAAATAAGAGCCAATATGTTTTCATCTGTTGTTTTGTAGGCCTCCTTTATGCTGTCAAAGACTTCCTTTCTCAACTTTATTTGTTGATACCAGTAAATAGCTTTGTACAATTTATCCCTTGTCAAAATATTTTTAGACAATAGTGTCTAAGCAGACAAGTCTTTGATTGCTTGCACTCGAGGAAATACCTGAGAATAATATTCATCAAAAGAATCACATTGCTCATGTAAGTCTTTCCAACGTTCCCGAAGTCAGACCAAATTCTTATAAAATTCAGCTACGGCATCAATTGTTTCACATCCCTTCTCGCACACTCTGATCATCCACTTTTGAGTGCCTTTTGACAGGGTCCAGACTTCACCAAGCTTGGACATTTCATGTCTTGAGGAAAAAGTGGGCACTGTCCTTATCTCACCATCATAATCTGTGAGTTTTATCAAAAACTGCAAGCATGCTCGAAGCTCCTCATTTTGTTGTTTCAGCTCTTTCTTTGAGAGTTCATCCTTATCTAGTTGTTCTAGGATTGAAGTAATAGAACCTTTGAATTCATCAACCTTCTGAGCTCTTGTAGATGGTCCCAAATTTATAGTTGTTATGGTATAATCTTTTGCTCTAACTTGTTCTCTATTGGCATTAGTTGGTGGGACAACTACTTCAGCTATCCTAGATCCAGTTTCATCCCTGTAAATCCTGGATTGTACTTTTACTTTCTTCTATTTCTTTCACTTTTGGGCATGGGACAAAATGGCACTTAGATCTAATTTCATTATCTCCACCTAGGGCTCTGGGTATGCCATTCTACTTTGCAGCCAGTCAAGTGCTGAGGAAGAATGCTCTTTAGACCCATCAAGGTCCTCATTGTCTGTATTAGGTGGCCCCTCAAGTAGCCTTTGATCCTGTTTGATCCTTTATCTAAATCTTCTTCCTCATCTTTAAGATTCCTCCAATTCACCAATACATCTTTCTGTGCTACCCCAAGATTGCTTCAGTTTGGTTCTTTTCCGGAGGACTATCTGATACTTCAATTATTTCTACATTTGTTGTTTCAGTTAAAGGCTCATCAAGTATCCCTATCTATGTCTCTAAAAATACATTCTTCTCCGGCTCTTGCTCTTGAAGGCCTATTTCAGCACACACTTTCTCAATGCCTGGCAATAGTGGTACAACCAAGAGAGTTGAATCTTGGTCTGGGACAACTTGTGAGATAGGAACAACAGACGAAAGGGGAGTGGCATTTGAAGGCAAACTAACTTATGTCACTTTGGCAAATGTAACAGACCCCAAAGCTGGTGGGATGGAAGAATTTGGTAGGATGGAGGAAATGACAATAGGTGAGGTGAGGGATAGAGTGGGCAAAGGGAGTGAAGGTGAAAGAATGGTAGAAATAGGAGGCAATGCCAGGGAAGTAGAAAGTGAAATAGAAGAACTAGTAGATAAGGATGTGGTAGTGATAGAAGAACATGAGGTGGCAGCAATGGAAGGAATGGGACTACTAGGAGTGCTAGAGGCTACTCCCAATGGATAAGAGATAGTTGAAATGGCAATCGAGGGTAAAGTAGTAGTAGAGATATCTTCATGAACAATGGTTACTGGGGAAGTAGGTGCTGTAGCAGAAACAACAGAGGATGATGCAATGGTAGAAACAGTTGGAGAAAGTACAACAACACTCACACTTGGGGCAGTAGGAGGTGGAGAAGCTGGCAAGTTTGTACTATTAGCAGTGGCAACAGCAGCAGCTTCTACTATTTTACTAGAATCTTTTGTTTTAGATTTCTTCAATTTTGATCCTTCTCCTAGCCCACTAGGCAGGTCTCTCTTCTTTGAAGCTCTTGTCTTGGTGGAAGGAGGCATATCCTTCTTCTGAGTCTTTGGAGCAGCCTTCTTACTTTTCTGTGCTTTGGCCTTTTCTACCAAGGACATGTGATCTTCGTTGTCCAATTTCATGGCAGGTCCTTGGGCTGGCTCTACTTCATCATCTATCTCTATGGGTTCATCTTCCTCTCCTCCAGACTCTTTCTCAGATTCAAGCTCAGTATATGTGAGTTGTATCCCTTGTTTCTCCAAGGCAGCAATCTGGCCTCTTACCCATGCTTTACTTAGTCTAATCGGTTCTTTCATCACAACATTAAGGGAGCTTTCCTTGGCATTAGCCCAGTTAGGAAAGGGAATTGATTGGCGATATTGTGCCTCCTAGCCACCCTATGCATCACATTTTTATCATCTTCCAATTAATCAGGGACTACAATAATATGAAACTTTCTTATGAATGCCAATGATAATCTGGAGTGGGCTTTCTTCATGACCTCATAATCATCCAAGCAATTTGCCCAAAAATCTTCTATATGCATCTTATGAAATAACTTCTTACTCACAAACCTATCCATTACTTTATTTGGATCAAAGTGGTCTCTTTTGTTGTAGTAATGGAGGTTGAGAAGTTGGAGCTCTGTATCAAAGTGCTTAGCTACTCCCAATGAGGCACATGCATAGTTTCCTCTGTCCAACAAAATAGGGAACTGAATGTTTTTTCTATGTAGATGCTTAAGCCTTTCAACGTAAGTTATCAATTGTCTAGACAGTTCCAAAAGAATTACCTTATCTGCGGGGTACCTAGGTAGCCTATAGGCCATCCCAGTGAATCCCTGTATTCTTAAATATGTGAACTCAAACTGTATATACCACCTTCCATACCTAGTGACTTCATTCATGGCTTTTACGGATATCCTTAGAGTTGTGTTGCCTTGTAATAACCTAGTTATGTACATAGTAAAGGCATCATTTACCCTCTTATAATGCGTAAGAGATTATTTCAATGTGAGTTGTGTGTAGCATTCATAGACCTTAATCTGAGTTTGCTCATCATTTCCCACTTCCCCCATCTTGGACAGTCCAGCATAATGATTTTTCCTCGCCAATGCATAAACTACATAAGATGTCCATCGGAAGAACCATTTCTCTTTGAAGTTACTGAATGCCTCATGGATGTTATCACTTAGGATTTGTGCCCAATGGAACTTAGTATCTTTTAGTATCTCCTCAATTATAAAGAACATCCATCCATGGAAAGTAGATGTTGCAGGTAATCCATATATTCTACTCAACAAGGTTACTAGATCTCCTATTTCATCATGAAAGTCACTCCTGTACAGCACGAGGAAATTGGACCAAGGAATACCTTTTACTCTTTGCCCACTATTCATTCATGTGTTTTCTACATCCATTTTCATCTTTCTTATAGGCGGCATCTGAATTTGCCTTATCTGGCATGGTCATCACCAGATGCCATGGGAGACCAAAGATTTCAGCCAAGGAGGGTGGACTTAGGTTAGCTAGCACTTCCCCATATATAGTTGTATTGTTCTTTTCATAATGTCATATCTATCTACACAAGAAGCAATCAAATTTGCACATTGAGTTGATGTGGGGAAGGTAGCAGCTTCTGCAATCCCACTATCCTTCACTTTCTTGGCTCTCGGGGTCGGATTTGGGCCAAATACTCTAAGTCTAAAATCATCTAGGTTAATATGACCTAGTTTTGTGTCTCCCACATTCTTCCATCTAGAAGAAATCCTTGTTTCTGGAGGAATACCTTTGAACTCATACCTCATGGCTTGAGCTCGTGCAGTCATCTAACCTGCAGGACTGGACCTTGTAAGTCTTGATGCCTCTGAGATGTTTTCTAACTCCTAAGTTTAAAATCTATGATTATCAAGTTGACTACTACACTATCAAGCCATATTATGCTAAATAGGTTTAATATGCATCTACTAAATCGTCACTATATGTTTAATGAAAAACACCTAAGTCTGAATTTCATTTATCACAAGATCAAAAGATAAGGCAATCATATACACATGTAATAAATATACTAATGCTGCAAAATTCTAGTTAAAACATGTAAAACATCATAATTGGCTAAATGCAACTATTATTTCCCTTTCACAGGCATTTCCCTTTTTGAAATTTCCCTTAAAACTATCATTTTACCCAGTTTGTACTAATTTTGGGATCAATTGACCTACATGAGGAAAAATGCTAATTCGAGGTCAATCGACCTAGTGTGGAAATCAGGGCAGTTTGACCAATTGATATGTTTGTATTCATGTCATCATAACATCTTGCAGGGATTTCATGGTCAACCGACTTGCGTGAGTTTTGGATGAGACTGACTTAAATCAGTCGTTGGGGTCGGTCGGTGGCAAGTTCAGCACAAGTCAATCAAAACAAGTTTTACCACCTTTGCACGGGTTTTGATGTGACCTGACCTTGCAAAATTTTCAAAGGTGACCGACTAAGTTAGTGAAGGCACATTTTGGCACAAGGTTGGAGAGAATCAATTTTGGCGTAAAATTGTCTTTCTATAGTTGGCGGAGGTTTAGGGCATTACGGACTTGTGGAACATTTCAGTGCATCTGACCTAAGTCAGAGAGGGGACCTTTTAGTGCAAAGTCAGAGCATTAAACTTTTAGTGCAAAATTAATTTAGAGTCTCGGTAGGGGTTTTCTAAGCTGTTGACTGACCTAAGTGACTACAATATTTTTGAAGATCAGTCAAATGTACTTTTAACGTAACTCCATCTCTCACTTGTTTTGTTGATCAATTCAGTGTGTCAAGGTGAGATTTTTTTATTTTGTTAGGGTTTGATGAATATCAATTTTCACTTTGCATACGAGAAGGATTTCGGAAGATGTTCTTAAAATGCTACCTTCCAAAGGTTTGAAACTAGGGTTTTATGATAATAAACAATTCAAAAAGGAAACCCTAGCTTATGTGCAGTAAAATTCTATCTTTCATGTGTTTGCCATGTGTTTGGAAGAAAATGCATTCGATTGATAACAAAAACCCTAATTGATGAAACCCTAAGTAAGGATAAAAAAGGGCCCCTACCTGGTTCATAGAGGATGAAGTGGGTTGGAATGTGCAGGTAGGGAGGAGGTCTTCGAGTTGAATCCATGGGAGGCTTATGAAAATGATCGATCTAATGTTGCCAAGGAGGTCTTTGAATGTTTGTGCAATGCAAAATGAGCTCGAAAACTACACAAAATCCCTTTTATTCCCCCAGATTGATCATTATTAATGCAGAGAGTACGGGGTGTCAGTCGCAAGATTTGGTAGAAAATTAGGGTTTGCACAGGATCACCTCTGACGTGGCGGGGCTTTGAGGTGTCACAAACTTAGTCGGTAGATAGCATTCTTAGCGCAAAGGTAATCAACGCACTATAAGCGCTTTACAAATCTTTGGGGATCCTCAAACCTACAGAGGTTTCAGCATTCCTTGACTTGGTCAGCGAATGAACATTATAGCGCAAAGTCGGTGATAGCCAGTTCTAGCGCTTAGGTCGATGAGGGAGAGAAGCAGCACTAAGTCGGTAAGGTATGATAATGGCACTAAGTCAGGGACAATGAATTCTAGTGCAAAGGTCGGTTGAAAGGTCTTTTAGCGCAAAGGTCAGATGGAAGTGTTTTTAGCGCAAAAGACACTCAGACTTAGTTTTATGAAATGCAAACATTGGACTTAGTAGATTTTGGAATGACCTATTAACACCAATTCTCTAACGTGGCTAGAAATGTATTTTGACCACTTGACTACTTAGGAGATGAAAAACCTACTTGATACTTTGAGCCAAAATTTGCAAGAGGGGGTCCCTATTTTTTGAAATGGGGTGTGTGTGCAAGGCACAACAATATCCTAGAAATTAAAGATCAATAGTTGGGGTTTAAATACTCAAGAGCAACTTGCACAACCTTCCTTTTAGCTATTATAGCTTGTGATTGCCACATGCCTCATAGATTGTAGTCAATTTTATTTGTTAAGTTTTGTAACATTCATACAAATGTAACAACTCAACAAAAATGAAACTAAATCTATGGTCCATACCTAAATGGTAGGCATAAAGAAGTGTGGTTATTTAACCATTTAATCACAATGAATAAAAATTAACACATCATTCAAAAAGTTTGTCAACCCTTCATAAACAATGCAAAAAATAATAATTTTACATTATATTATAATCGTGAAGAAGGGCCAATAAAGATCAAATATGTGGCCTTTTACTATTGCTTGCAATGGCCACATCATAATCAAATGGTTCATTTGTGTGCTTTAATCTATTATTGAAAACTTAGTAGGCCAACCTTGGTCTTCTAATTAATCAAAGCACAAAATATTTCCACATTCAACTATAGTCTCGTGAGGCCAAAATTTAAATTTGTTAATGTTTGGACAGATTTAATGGACAGGGATTAGCGAACTAAAAATTTGACGGCTTAGGCTCAAACGGATAAAAGGTAAGGGGCGGGTCAATAGTTTTCAGAAATAGCTATCCAACCCCAAAAATGCATCGGGGCATGGATGCCGCTACCATCCCCCATCCATACCCCATAAGACGCCAACTTCAAGATTTCCGTGCATGACTGGGTGCTTCCGTAGACTAATGACTAGTGACATGTTTTATTGAAATGTTGTTTCATGTTGTAAAAAAATTCACGCCAAAAATTTTCTAAACTCGTCGATTGTTCTCACGTTGTGAAAAAAATTAAATTAACTAGTTCACTTGCATTATATAATCTTGTGAGCTATAAACTAGCATCCGCCATTAAGGGATGGCACTCTGGTAGGTTTTTGGTAGCGGTGACACTCCCTCTGGGTACCCAGACAAACCACTTTGTTGAAGTGGGAGCAGCCTATCACGCTATTGAACTTTCTTATACTAGAGGGTATAAAAAGGTTTGGTTAGAAGGGGATTCCGGTAATATTATCAATTTCTTAAAAAGGACCCAAAGTCCTAGTTGGACAATTGAAACCTTTATTAAAGAGGCCTTTCAGCTTATGGAATCATTTGATCAAATTGTTATAACACATATTCCGTGAAGGGAATAGTGTGGTAGATGTCTTTGCAAATTTAGGGGTTGGTCACCAGTCTAAATTCATATGGGATGATGTGGCTACGATTCCTAGCAAGGCTAACTTGTTAATTCTTAATGAATGCGTTCATGGAATGAGACACGAGGTTCACTAAAGAGGTAATGATGAATTGTAAAGGCTCGAAAGGGAGTAGAATTATTACAGGCTAGAACACATGTTTTATGGGTATGCTTAAGGCACAGATCATTCTCACAATGTTGCTTACTTTATTATTGTGTTTCTGGTTTTTCTTTGAGAGTTTCATGGGTTTAAATCACAATATTTGAGGGGAAAGGAACAGAGTGGAGCACTCTTCTTGTGAAGGGGTCTGACAGAATAAGAAATTTTAGAAGATTATGGAAGGTGGGGGTTTAACCCCTTTCATCGTGGAAAGATTGCATGGGGCCGACCCCAATGTCATGATGGTGTTTGCAAAAAACTGGAAAAATAGGAAGGTGATGACGTTTGGTTGGGAGCTCACGATCACCGAAGATTTCATTGCTTAGATAACTGGGTTGTCGGTTGATGGGAAGAAGTTCTTCATAGAAAGGAAGACCAGTGAGGATGCTATGAACCAATTCTTCAAGGGTAACGAGAACAACAAGCTTGTGAAGCTACAGTCTGGAGGCTATAATCAGCTCCCCATCAAGCCCATTTGGGCTAAGGCGGCGGAGGTAATTATGTGTTACATTACTTTGGATGGGAGATTCATTGCAGTGTATGGGTATCATTTCAATTTGTTAAATCTTTTATGCCATAAGATGCATGTTTCATTCCCTTTTTGTCTACTTGCTTCTACAGAGTTTGCCCTGAAAGAAAATTCTAAGAACCCTAAATTACCCATCCTCCGTGAAGGACTTATTCTCCTTAATATGGGCCAGATGAAAAGTAATTCTCCTAAGGGTGGGTTGAAGGGCAAGCATTTGACCAAGAATAGGGTTTTGATTGTCTTCAATGACTCAGAGACCAACTCTGAGGAGGAGGAATGGATGTTGGATGATGACCAGGACGATAGTGAAGAAGGAACTAGTAAGAAGAGAAAAAGGGTTAAAAAAGGGAGGTCAACATCATCTAGTCGGAGGGATCGCAGACTAGGGAAGATTTCAACTTTTCTGGGAGAGTGAGTAAAGGGAAAAAGAAAGTGTTTGAGAGACCCAAGAGCACCCCGACTATGAAAAAGAGGAAACAAAACACTAGGAGAGGGGCCAATTGTGGATACTGCTAACGGTTTGGATAATAATGTTATTCTTGGTGAAGCTGTTGATAGGGGAGTGGAAATAGGGGGTTTGAACCAAGAAACCCAGGCCGTGCATGATGGTCTTCATGTTGAGGAGCCTAGCATTGGGTCCCGCTTCTCAGAAATCCCTGACCCTTCGCAAAACCTCCCTGAGGATTTTGAAATCTAGGTGTCTAAGGCTAAGAACGGAGATGACATGGAGGAGGTTATCCAACTGATCAAAACTGCTGTTAATTCCCAACACAAAATGACAAAATGGTTTTTTGTGGAGATAAACATAATTAACATTAAGATGAAGCTATTGCAGGATAGTATTGACAAGGGTGGTGATACCTCGGTGGAGCAGGACAAGTTAATCTTCCAGAACTAGGAGGCAATCTCCAAGATGGAGGAAATGGAACGTGAAGTTCAGAGAATGAGGGAAGAGTTTGGTACCAGGGTTCAATACCTAGAGGAGAAAATGATGGGTATCAATGATAACTTAGAGAAGATGATGCAGATAAGTAAGATGACTATCCAGAATAGCCTGAAAGGAATGAAAATGCTCACTAAGAAGCTTAAGGAGCTCAAAAAGGAGCAGGTGAAAGATAGTACTGTTGAGGATAGCCTGAAGGTGGATGACTGTTTTGAATAGGATAAAGGTGAGGGTACCAAAGACTAAGGTAAACAAGTAATTTAGGAGAGCTATGGTGGCCCTTCAACCCGCACGCGAGGCAGTAAGAAGAAATAGTTTGAAGAAGAGAAGAAGGGATAAACTTTGATCACTGCCCCAGGATCCGCCATGAGTTTCCAGTCCTTAGGGCGAGGAACACCGACACCCAGGTTCTCCTAGATGCTCAGGATAGAACAATCCTCGCATAATTGTTTCGGCCTCTGCCTTCGCCACTTCCAGCTCCATCAGCATAGCCAGGACCCGCGAGGAGATGTTTGTGTCTACGCAGTATCTCTCGTCATTTTCCAAGAATGCCTTTCCTAGCAACAATTTCACTACGTCCACCAGCAACCCATCCGGCCGTCTCAACATCCTTTGCAAGCGAAGATCAGTTATGCCTCCTAGGAAAGCCATTTGCCGCTTGGTGCTGACTAGACGAATGGGAGTGTCCATCCCTCCATAGTGAATGGCATAGGCTGAGATGATTACGGCAAAGTGGGATGACATTTGCAAAAATGGAGAGAGGATTTGCAGAACTCTGGAAACTGCCTTCCTTAATAGCCTAACACCGAAGGATCTCGAAGGCATTCACCAAATGATGACCCTGCTGCACTAAATGTCATCACTGTGGGGTCTTAACTGCCAACTCCCATCAGCTCATGTCATCGCAGATTGACACTCTGAAATGAATGCCTCGGCCTTGCCACCCATGATGGTGTGGCAAGGCTCCCTCCCTACCTCCCACAAGCCTTACTCACCCTAAAGGTCCTTCCAAAGGGAAAATTTCTCTGATTGTGGTCCCGTCTGCCCCACAATTTGATAAATTATCTGCTTCTAGGTTTCCTTCCCTCAATATATGGTTGAATGTGACCCTGTGAAATCCTTCTGCCAGCTCCAGAACTTGATCTAGAATAGCTTGTAGTCTCCAGTTGACTAATTTCTTACATCTTAATCCATTGATGGCTAACATTGAATCCCCTTCAATTTCCAAGTTTCTAATAATTATTTTGATATTATTATAATTATTTATATTATTATAATATTATATTTTAATTATACATTATAATATAATTATTTTATTATATTATAATAATATAAATAACTATAATAATAATATAATAATATAAAAATAATTATAATATTATAATATAATATAATAATATAATAATATTATATTATAGAATTAAAATATAATATTATAATAATATAAATATTTATAATAATAAAATAATATCAAAATAATTATAATATTATAATATAATTATATAATATAATAATTTAATTATATAATAATAGTATAGCTATATAATTTATTCCTAACATAGCTAATTAATGGCGGATGTTAGTTTATAGATCACAAGATTATATAATGCAGGCGAACTAGTTAATTTAATATTTTTCACAACGTGAGAACTATCGACGAGTTTAGCAAATTTTGGCGTGAATTTTTTTATGGCATGAGACAACATTTCAATAAACCCTGTAACTAGTCATTAGTCTACGGAAGCACCCAGTCATGCATGGAAATCTCAAAGTTGGTATCTTATGGGGTATGGATGGGGAATAGCAGTGACGTCCATGCCCCGGTGCATTTTTGGGGCTGGATAGCCATGGCCCTTTTTATCTCTCATAAAATTAGGACAAATTTTTACATAAAGAAATTTAATAATACTGCTACTGATCTATAGTTAGGACTGAGAAGTAGGATTGCATGTACTTGGCAATTTTTGTAAGGGATTACTTCAACCGTCGTGCGTTTCTATTTTAATATTTAAAAAATCTAATTTTGGCACTAAATATGGAGTTTGAAGCCTATAATATAATCAACGGTATATATGAGACCGATCTTATAAGTTATAACTCTTGTGGTCGTGATTCTACTACTCCTCAAGAGCACACAGTGTTTAAATGAGGTTCAAACTTGTCATCACTATCCATGTTTTTCAACAATTCAACTGTCTGAATACTTACTTGTACAGGTGAAGTTAGGGTTTGTTCATGATGAGCGAGTGAAGAAGAGGAAGGAGGCCCAAGCATAGCAATATGAGGCTGGAAAACCTCCCAGATGACATATTCATGGAAATAGGGGAAAAGCTATCGCTCAAAGATTTTGCAAACTTGCTGTCGTGTTGCAGGGATGTGGCCTCCTGGGCCAAATATTTTTATGAGCAGTGTCGTAATTTGGATTTGTCATGTTATAGAAGCATGGCACCATCCATCTACAACTGCCTCATCACCCACTTCTCTAACAACTGCCTCCTGAGCCTCCATTTTTGCTATGACATTCATCGCTGCCACAAATATGATAAAGAAATAATGGAGGCCTTTTTGGCACACTTTTCCATTTCCACCCAATGGGAAATCAAACTCCTCTATGCAAGCAGACCGCATGTGGTGGACATCCTTGTGCATGGTTACTTCCTCCACAAGTTTCTTTCCTCTTAGCTGCAGCTGCAACGGCTAGAAGTTGAAGCCATGCGAAAGTATGTGAGAGGAGGGAAGGAGAAGGCAACGGCTATCTAGCCCCAAAAATGCATGGGGGCATGGATGCCACTGCCATCCCCCATCCATACCCCATAAGACGCCAACTTCAAGATTTTCATGCATGACTGGGTGCTTTCGTAGACTAATGACTAGTTACACCTTTTATTGAAATGTTGTCTCGTGTAGTAAAAAATTCAGGCAAAAAATTTTCTAAACTCGTCGGTTGTTCTCATGCTTCGAAAAAAACTAAATTAACTAGTTCGCTCGCATTAGATAATCTTGTGATCTATAAACTAATATTTGCCATTAACTAGCTATGTTAGGAATAAATTATATATCTATATTATTATTATATATATAATTTTTATATTATTATATTATATTATAATACTATAATTATTTTGATATTAGTATATTATTATTATAATATTATATTTTAATTATATAATATAATTATATTATATTATTAAATTATTATTATAATTATTTATATTATTATAATATAATATTATAATATAATAATATAATTATAATATTATAATAATTATAATTATAATAATATAATTATAATATTATAATAATTATAGTTATATAATTATAATATTATAATAATTATAGTTATAATAAAAATGCAATATTATAATAATATAATAATTATAATAAATTTATAATTATATTATAATTATAATTAAATAATTTCATTTATTTTTCTATTAGCTAAAGAGAGTACCAAAAAGAATAACAATTCACCAAGAATCACCAGGACAGAGGCAAAGCCTCACATCAAACCACAGTATCAACTATACATATATACAAGATCATGAACAACAGCCAAACACTAGTGCAGAATATTAGGGTAAGTATCAACCCATGCGGTCCAACCGAGTGGGCCTTCCATCCAGACAATGTTCTTCCTCTCCTGAATTTGGGCCAGCATAAAGATCTATTCCTTTCTCGTATTTTGGTTCCTTTTGATCACCTGGTTCAGTCTCCATAACGTGTCCTTGAACATTTGCTGATCATCCAGAGTCTTACGCCACTGGTAACCATACTTGAGCTCATAAATAAAAAACATGGCTTGACCATCTTTGAGGAACTTCCTGAGCTCTTCCTTCTCGATCATCATAGTAGTTTGAACCTACAAGAAGATTTTAAAATAAGTGAGTTTACGAAAACACTCAGTAAGATCCCTTGGCTTACCTTGGTATTTCTCTTCATTCCTGCACTTCCGGATCTGCCAAAGAATGTTAGAAGAGAGAATATTCCAAAAAAAATTTGCATCTTTACTAATACCATTAATATACCCAGTAACCATCTGAAGAATGTTAACATTAATAGGATAAACAATACCAAAGAGTCTCCAAATTTCTTTAGCAAAAAGACAGTCAAATAAGATATGCCTGCCCGAATCAGGCATTCTGCAGATACTACAAACATCAGTAGAATGAGAGTCACTTCTGATCGGTAATCTATCAAGTAAAACCAACCACTTAAAACATTGAATTTTAGGCTCAACAGGGCTTTTCCAAATACTATCCAGCAATTTATTCCAAGAATTATCATCAAAAGAACAATACCAAACTTTATTAATATGTTCAAGAATATCACCATTGTGATCAATAATTTTATAAATGTTCTTAGCTTTAAGCTTATCTAAGACAATACCATCCGGCCACTTGCACTTAAGGAATCTGTGCGAATCAACATGGCAAGTGGTAGGGATATCCTTAGTAGCAAGAATAATCAGATTATAAGTCTTCTTGTGAGAATCAGGTAAGTTAAATTTGCACTTGAGATCAGCCCAAGGAATAAGACTGTCATGTTCAAAAATATCAGCAAATTGAGTAATACCAGACTTAGCCCAGAACCTAGCAGAGCATCCCTGATAGAGGGCTAGGGGTTTATCATTAATGCTCAAGTTCCACCAAATGGACCTCTCACCATGGAGATAATTATCATTATGGAATTCCTTATTGGTAATATACAACCGGACATGTTCCCAGGCCCGCCAAATGGATTTAAATATGGCAGAACCCTGAACAACAACTAGGAATTTACCAACAATTAAGTCACAGAAGGGGAGATTCTTCCAAGAACTAGCTTTCTTGGGATAACCTCTCTCAATGTTATGTCTAACCAGCACTTTCCAAGGACTGTCACCCTCCAGAGAATGAAAAATCCATTTGGCGGCAAGAGCAATTCCTTGTAACTTAAGATCTTTCAGCCCAAGCCCTCCCAGGGTCTTATCCGTATGACACCATTTCCAATTAACACTATGACATTTTTTATTACCTTTACCATCCGACCAAAGAAAAAATCTAATGGCTTTTTGAATTTCAAGAATTTGATAATTATTGAACATCCAGGCAGAAGAATAATAAATATTATAAGAGGACAAAAGATTTTGGCAAATTTGAATTCTCCCAGCAAGAGACAAGGATCTATTGTGCCATTTATTAAGCTTATTCATAATCTTAGCCTTAACCCAATCCCACATATCCTTAAGAGAAGGATCAATCGAGTAAGGGATACCAAGATACTTAACAACTTTATTAGGACCACCCCATTGATAATTATAATGGGAAAACCAACTAGGAGGTTGCTCATCCCAGCCCAAACAAATAGACTTAGCCTGGGAGATACGAGCTCCAGAGATGGTGCAAAACAAATCTAATTTAGCTTGCAACTTTAAAAAATTGTTATTAGAGAGCTCAAAGAAAAGAGCAGTATCATCAGCAAATTGGCTATTTAAAAGCTCATCATCGTTAGGGAGGTAAAGGCCCCTGACTTTCGGGGACATAGTATTATCCCTGAGAATATAATATAAAGCTTCAGCAGCAATGACAAAAAGAGTAGGAGCTAATGGGCAACCTTGCCTTATAGATCGCCCGAGAGGGAAAGGATCAGACAAAGAACCATTAATCTCTATTTGGGCAAAAGCACCACTGAGAAGAATTTGAACATCATTGCAAAAGTAAGGAGGAAATCCAAAAGATTGAAGCATCATGATTATAAACTTCCACTCAACCCTGTCATAGGGCTTCTTGAAATCAAGAAGCAAAATAGCAGAGTTTTGATCAGAGCAATTAGCCCAATCCATGGCTTCCCAGGCCGTGATAAGATTCTCAAGAATATATCTACCTTTAATGAAGCCAGTTTGGGTAGAGCTAACAATCTTAGGAAGAATGTGAACCAACCTGAGGGCTAACACTTTGGCCAGAATTTTATAAGACACATTAAGAAGGGTAATAGGCCTCCAATTTCTAATAAGAGTCTTATCCCCATCCTTGGGGAGAAGCTTAATAATTCCCTTGTTAATCTTAGAGCCAAGAGATCCACCAATCATAGCCTCATTGTACAATTCCAGCAAGTCTTTACTGATCCAATTGATGTTAGCTTTGTAAAACTTGACAGAGAGACCATCAGGCCCAGGGGCCTTATCATCCTTAAGGGACTTAATAGCCCCAACAATTTCATCAATAGAAATAGGAGTGGAAAGGAATAGGCAATCAGCCGATTCCAGCTTATTCGGGATAAGAACCTTGCAATTAACTCTAGCCACTTCAGCTTCCCTAGAATCCTCAGAGGAAAACAAATTACTGTAATAATCAGTAAAAGCAGTCATAATACTAGCAGGGTTTGAAATTTCCTAATCATTAATAACAAGTTTGTCAATAGAATCTTTGATTTGTTTATGCTTAAGAAGGTTAAAAAAGAATTTCGATCCTCTATCACCATGATGGATCCAATTAGCTCTTGACCTGATTTTAGCACCTTGGATCTTAGATTGCTGGTGCCTACTAAGAGCATCTTTAGCCAAGAGCACCCCTTTAACAAGGTCCGGGTTAGAGGAGTCAGATTGAACCTCCATCTCAGCTTTCTGAAGATCAGAATAGAGCCGTTTCTCAATGAATCGATAATCTTTAGCAAATTTTTGACCTATAGTTTGAAGAAAATTTTTCCAAGATAAAAGGTTAGCCTTCCATCTATTAATCATGGAGGAGTCCTTAAATTGGTTAAAATTTCTGATAACTTGAATGGCACAAAGAATATCCTCATTTTGAAGAAGCTTAGTATTTAAGATAAACTTACCACAAATAGGCTTCTGCCTAACGGGAGCAGCATTAAAAATAACATGAGCAAAGATGGGGTGATGATCAAACAAAGTAGTAGTAGAAACCAAAACAATATTACCATTATGATCAGGGATGAAGGAGAAAAAATCTTTGTTACCATAAAAATGATCAAACCTAGAATATATCCTAGCATGCCCTTGCTGGAAATTGCACCAAGTGTGCCATAATCCAGGATTATTCTCTTTGTTATTAGCAAGAGGATCGAATAAATTTTTTGAGCAAATAAAATTAGACCAGTGCACATTCTCACAATCCTTCCATTTGAAGGGATTACCCCCAATTTTATCCATTTGGGATTCAATCATGTTGAAATCCCCTCCAAAAAACCAAGGAATATCAGGCAGGGAGGCAAGCCACTTCCAAAGGGAGATTCTATCTTTGACATCATTAGGAGCATAAATAGAGCAGAATCCAATAGGATTATTGTCAAAATTCATAGTAAACCAAACAGCCCTTTGACAGGGAGAAACTCCATTGTTAATGATGAGGGGACTCCATTTAGGATTGACAGGAACAGCAATGCCCCCTTTACCTCTGTTATGATTAGAATGAAATTTGATAGCATCATACTAGATATAATTAAGATTGGTTTCAAGAGTGAAACCAGTGGACTTAATTTCTTGCATCATGAAAATATCAACAGAATTAAACGAATTTAACACACGCTTAATGACAAACTTTATGTCAGGAGATTCGAGCCGCCTAATATTCCATGAAAGACAATTCATTGAGAACCAAAGATAGGGGTAGAGCACGCATCAACATCAGGGCTTAAGCCAGAATTATCACTAGTTTTCTTAGTCACTGGTTTATTCTTGGATCCAGGAGGCCTACCACGCCTTTTTGAGGCAGGATCCTCTGATTTAGGATCCACTTCATAGTTTGAGGATTCAATGTCCATAGCCAAAGAAGTACCCTGAGCAGGAATAACTTCTAATATGAACTCCTCCTCATCAATTTCTTTAAACTCCTTTGGTGGCAATTTTTGAGCATTAGAAACGGGCTTGGTGGAATTAGCAACAATCATATCAGAACTCTACGAAGGAAAAGTGAAAGTAGGAGGGACAGAAACAACATTAGGGATTTTTGGCAATGGTTTGCTAGAATTATTCCCTTTTCATTTCTTGTTCCTAACCACAGTAAAACCATCATCTAATTCAAGGCCCGAAACCTTTGGGGGAGGGGGTAAGAGCAAAAGATTAGCCAGAGGGGTATTCTGGATAATAATAGGAGGCCCGGGAGGACTCATGGAAGAAGAATCAACAGCAAAGGGAATCGATGAAGGGTTACTCGACTGATTAGGGTTATTAACAGGTTTGGCTGATGGTTTCTTAATAATAGGACAATCCTTTCGGAGGTGACCTTTTCTACATAAAAAACAAGCATTTAAACCGCCTAATATTTCAACAGGGCAGACAAAACAGTCATTAAGCACATTAACAGAGATCTCAGGAGGAATTTCTTTACCAGGGAGAAGCGAGGTGAGAACCCTAGCATCCATATGCGGGACAAGCCTCACCATGTCGTCCATCCTAATAATTTTGCCCATGGGTTCTAATAGCTGGGGCAAGAAATGCCAGAGAAAGGGAGGGACATTTTTGACCAAGATCCATCTGGGAGCAAACAAAGCCAACACCTCTTCATGGGCGGCCTCAGGGGTCCAGGCCAATGCACGGAAAGAGGTTGAACCAACAGACCAATATTGCTTTTTTAACACCTCTTTCTGAGCTTCATTATTCGCAAAAAATATAACAAATAAACCCTTTTGAATTTGTCTGCAAAAGGAAATGTGAAAACCAAGCTTGATATTCCAAAAATTATAGAACCAGTCATCCAAAAACTTACGGGGAGGACATTTATCAACCTCAACAGCCGCAAAGAAAATAGCAGTATCTTTAAGTCTATTCTTCTCTTTAACAATTTCTGCAATCATCTCTGAATTGGGATTTAAAGAGAATGGTACCGGGGAAGCCAAAGGGGTCTTACCAGTTGGGGCGGCCTCATTTGCATCAAGATCGGCAACCACAAACCTAGCTTTGGCGTCGACAATACCCGCAAACTGAGCCACCGCCTCTGAAAAAGTTTTGGGCTTGAAGGCGGTGGAACTAGCAGGAGGAGAAGAGCCATTGTTTTTTGGTTGAGGACTAGCTTTTGTCGCAGCCGAGGTGGGTACAGAGGACGCCGAGCTATTAAATGTGTTACCTGCCGAAAATATAAATTGCATATTAGAATTAGAGGGAAAGGTTGGAGTAATAGCACCTGATGTAGTCGCACGTGCGGGGACCTCCATCTGTCCTCCGCCATTGACTGGCTTTCCTTCCGGTGACGCCACCTTGCCGGCAGCGAAACCCTATAGCTGAAAACCGTTGCCGAAGAAAATACCGAAAATGCAATATCTCTTCAATTAATAATATTTTCATTTCTAATTTCATTTATTGTATTTATTACTATATTTATTATTATAAACATTCTTTATAATTATGTAATAATATTATAATAATATAATAATATAGTATATATAATAATATAAATATAAATATAATATTATAAATATAAATATAATATTATAAATATAATATTATATATATAAATATTATATTATTGTATTTAATAATGTTATACTATATTATTATATATTGATTTAATTAATTTCTTACATGTTATATGATATAATTATATATTAATTTAAATAACTTTTTCTAATAATGTAATAATAATATAAATTTAATATAATTATATTTAATAATGTTTTTGATTAGTTTAGTTGGAAAAGAGGGTCCAAAACCCTTTACAAAGCAGCCCTAGGGCATAAGGCCTTAAATGAGCCAGAGATAGCACATTAACAACACATAGACAAAGCTACAGCAACACAACGAGGCCGCGAGGAACAACCAAAAACTAAACAACAACATTACCAGATCTTTGAACACCCTTGACCTGAGTGCAGGTTAGCGAGACATGCTTAGGAAGACCCCGCTTCCTTCTTTGGACCATAGTCCAACAAACGTCATTGTCTCCATCTACAGAAAAAGGAGATGAAGGGGGTGAGGCTTTCCCCAAAACCACAGAAGGGGGTGGAACTCGAGGAGAGGAGGAAGACTTCACAATAGCATCAGCTCCATCAACAAACGATGCACCAATAGCAATAGTTCCAGTCATAAATAGCTCCCTAATAATAGGGGATGACTGAATAGCAACCCTAACAGTAGAAACACTCCTTATTACAAGTGGTGCACAAGTAGTAGCAGCAACAACAACCTCTGAAACAGATGGCACAGCAGCAGTAGCAGACAACACCCCAGCAGTAGCAACAACAACCTCTGAAATAGATGGCACAACAACAGCAACAACAAACAACACCCCAGTAGTAGAAGAAAATTGTAAACTAGCAACCAACGGCTCCAGGATAGGAAGAGGAGCAGGGGATTTCACCTTGGACTGGGGTGTCGCTGTTGAAGGAGAGGAAGGAGTGGAAACCATAGGAGGAATAGTGAAGTCCATGGGCTGAACATCACGCCACCAAGAAGCCAAATGACCAATGCCAAAGCAGTGTTGATAGTGAAAGGGGATACCCTCATAGTCTAAACTCTGGCACCAGGAATGGTCAGCAATGTTGAAGATAATCTCAGTAGGGAGTGCCTTAGATAAATCTAGATCCACAAGAATCTGAGCATAAGTTGTATGTGTAAACTACAAGGTAGTAGGATCAGCCATAATAAACTGCCCCAAAGCATTCCCAATCACAGAATAGCAAGACTTGCTCCAAAACTGTAGAGGGAGGTTAGGAAGCCTAACCCAAATTGGCAAAAGATTCAAAAAATCAGTTGCAGGATTGAAAAGTGGAAACCAAGGATGAAGCACCGGGGGATGTTGATCCCACAACCAAACAGAACACTCAAACACAACATTACGGTCCTCAATATCATCAAATGTAACAATGAAGAAACCTCTAGCACATGGGTAGATTTCAATCTTACCATTAGTAATTGGTCCCCAAGAATCTAAGATCCATTCATTTAGGGCATGAAGGCGTGGCAAAAAATGGTTGAATCTGCAAATCAAGGCGTGAGGAATAAAATTCCTCATTCTCCAAAACCTTAGACCCAAAAGAAATAGTAGGAGAAGCAGCATAGGGCAAAGGCAATCCCTGACGCTTCCCTTAAGCAACAACTAAGAAATATTTACCCTTTTCCAAGGAAGCCACCCCTACAGATGACTCACCAGCAGCAGCAATAGTCCCAAACGTGAATGACACTCCAACAGTAACAGTTTCAAGAAAAACTTGCAAACCCCCAACCGTAGCAGCCACACTCGTAGGCGCATCCCCAACAACAAGGCCCTCTGTCACGAATGGTGCTCTAACAACCACAACCACACGAGCAGGAGAGGAAAAACCTGCGATTAAATCAGCAGCAACCAAAACCTGAGACCAGGTGCATGGGCGGGAAGAGGAGTGGGAGCGGCCATTTCAAACTTCTTCAATTACTTATTATATTTAATAATGTTATGCTATAAATTTTGATTTAAAATAATTAGGGTTTATAATAATGAGTACTATTTATAATAATTAATATTATATTAATAATATTATTATTGATATATAATATAATATATAATTAAATTATATTATATTATATATAATAATAAATAATACTATTATAATATTATAATAATGTAATACTATATTAATATTATATTATTATATTTAATAATGTTATATGATACATATCAAAGGATAAGTCATTTCAACATTTATTTGATGTTCTCAATCAAGTTGCCACTATGTGTAATATTAGTGTGCTTAATATATAGAGTTGTTAGTTGTCTTTCATTAGTTGGAGTATGCTAAATATTTCTACCTTGATTTGAAGATGGTTGTTAAGCATTGATGAAATCCCATTCTAAGGGCATATTGGAAGTCATGGGTGCTTTAATTTTCTTCCCTCATTAGAAGGTGGTACTTTGTGTAGGGTGCCCAAGTGAATGGAGATTATCCACAACATCAAATTTTAGTAGTTGGGAGATTGTTGGGAAGTTTTTCCTTGACATTAAGGTGAGGTAGTGGTGACTATGATTAGGAAAGATTTTCTCTCTAAGTTTAAGGATTATATAAGTGGTGTGGGCTATTGGGGAGTTTCCAAAATCAGCAAGGTTTTGGAGTCTTTACTATGTTTTTTTGTTTGATGTTTTAGTAGTTAGTGTTGTTAGTTTTTTTCTTACAGTTCAAATAGTATTCTATATGTATCATAATGACTATATAGTCATCCTTCTCTTAGTCTATTAGAGTTTGGATGGTGTGTCAATTTTGTTTGTTTTATGTATTTAGTTCATATTCATGGGTGAGGGCACCAATAGAAGCCCTCTTTAATCTATAAAAAAAATGATTTATTTTCTTACAATTTATTTCACATTTAATCTTGGTAACTCCCATCTAGATTTCACATGTCACTCTCAAATAAATCTTAGATTTCATTTACC
The DNA here is from genome assembly GCA_027924645.1 of Cunninghamia lanceolata. Taxonomy (NCBI): domain Eukaryota; kingdom Viridiplantae; phylum Streptophyta; class Pinopsida; order Cupressales; family Cupressaceae; genus Cunninghamia; species Cunninghamia lanceolata. The sequence continues at coordinate 9,594,300 of BSBN01000726.1, read as the reverse complement.
TCAATCTTAAGTTTTATATTTTTTACTTATAACTATAAGATTATATTTCCATTCTACAAAATACATATATATCAAATAAAATAAACTCAAACATTACTATGAAAGATTAATTTATTTATAAAAATTAAAACACATTTAAGAAAATTGACATTTTAGAGCCACAATTTATAGCTCACAAGATTAAATGATATAATTGTAGTTAGCAACTTCATATAGATATACACATTACTAGATATACACATTGCAATATTAAGAAACTTTGGAAGTACTAAATTAAAATTATTTTTATATTACTAAAATTAAAATATATACCAAGTCCATTATGAAAAATAAAATTGAAACATTACTCAAAATATTTTTTAATTTTTTTAATTGAGCAAAGTTATGAACGAGTTACATAAGAGTCAATAAGAACTTGTTACAATGAGGTCTAAGAAGAGTATCTAAGGTACTTAACATAGTGTGGAACACAAAATAAGGGAAGCATATTCTTTAAATATTGGGGTGAATAATTCCACATTGATCTTAATAAATATATTTGTAAGGGTGAAGACTGCATCCCTAGAACTTTTCCACATTCATTTTGGAGTCAATTTGACCATTTATTTCTAATACAATAATCTAGTTTCACTACACAAATTTTCAACAGAGAAACCCTAGAAATATTATTTAATTATTTAATAAATACAATAAATAAAATTATTTAATTATAATTATAATATTATTATAAATTAATTATAAATATTATATTATATTATAATTATAATTATTATAATATTATTATACTATAATATTATAATTATATTATTATATAATTAAATTATTAAATTATATAATTATTTTAATATTATAATATTATAATTATATTATAATAGTATAATTATTTTTATATTATTATAATTATTTATATTATTATAATATTATATTTTAATTATATAATATAATATAATTATATTATTATATTATAATATTATAATTATATTATTCTATTATAATATTATAATTATTACTTTTTTGTTATATATACCCTGGTAAGAGACCAAGGACCCATCCAAAATCAAGGCAAAACCCTCAATGCTATTTGTGATTGTCTCAGAAATTGTTAAGTTTTAACATATACATACCATAGGAGGGGGCAAATTACAAGGCTAGCCCTCAAACATATAACCAAAAAATAGATCAAACCTAAAAGAAGAAAATTTGTTCTCCTAAACCCCACCAACCTATGAGATCCACTATATTGGCATCCTCATCACAGCCACACCTGTAATCTGTATGCTCCTTGTCTTCCAATTCGACACCCAACCTATTTGCCAACCGCTCCACGGTCTTCCTTAGCTGCACCTAACCCATTAAAAAATCATGCAAGTGGTCTAACATAACCTTATGATTAATCTCTTCCTCTTTGGAAACCTTGGCCATGTTGTCGTGCGCCAGAATGGAGGAGGCAATAATAGAGGACATCATAGTAAGAGTAAGTGACTGCATAGCTCCGAACACATTCCACCTTCCCCTCGTTGTCCCTGGGTCCAACAAAAAATCAAACATCACCTCCCTAAGCTTGTCACCATCTTCCCCATCAACCACTTTCACCATTGAAATGATTTTGCCTACCCACTTCCTTACGAGAGGGTGTTTAATCTCTGAGTCGATTAAAAAAGTGGTGTTTGCCAGGGCTTCTTCTCCTATTATTTTGGCCTTCCTCTTTCAAGGAATGATTGGCCTCTTCACCTTGCCCAATGTTCTACTACCCATTCTCCTTTGAATTTGCCTACGCCAAGGGAGGGGAGAGATGACCTTCTCCTTGGCCTTGCCAACTTCGCTCAACGCTACACACCCAACCTCATCACCAGACATTTTCACACCAACACAGAAAACTCCAGAGAAATGGAAATATCAGGCAGTTTGATTAACAAGAACCAAAAGGAACTTAAAATTCTCATCTTCACACACGCCACCTCGAAACATCATGAGCTAGCCAGACTTCTGTCACTTCTCACACTCAGATCTAGAAAGATATAAATGATCTGCCTGCTTGGTATACTTGCCATATCTCATGCACAAAGATTAATTAAATGAAGCCAAAGTGAAATGACTTCCAACCATTGGGCTTGCTATAATGATCTTGACGGAGCCAACCTATCCTCTAACAACTCCCACTCAAATAACTTATGAATCGCGACCTCGCAGTCTATTGATCTTGCCCATTATCAAGTGGAATTATTTTGATATTATTATATATTTTTTAGATCCGTACTAATATTTTTATGTTGAATTTGAAAAGGCAAAATACATCTTCTTATGCAGGCTTTCATAGCATATTGATCATGGTAGTTTGAATTACATTCCAAAATCAGACTATACAGGGCCTCCATTCATCTGTATTGATAACTAACAGGCTTTCCATACCAAAATGAAGCCTAGGATCTAGCATAGGAAAAATGGACTATTTGCCCAAAAAGGAGAAACACACAGCATACTTTAACAATCTCACTCCTTATCATAATCTACCAGCCTGAGGTTGAAATCGGCCACCCACTGGAATCCATCCTCCACTACCAGCTCGAGCATCTGCTTGATGAAGTTCATTGCAAACTAGGCTTACTCCTTCAAGGAAATCAATTTGAAACCCCTGATGTCCAACAGAAATGGATAGAGCTTTACTACCTCCCCAGGGTTGAGTAGAAGTTCCATGTCTCGAGGCCTGGGCACACCTACCCCTAGAGTAGCCACTTGTAGAATTACCTCCAAGTCACCCAGCAGCTCTGGGATGAATAGCCCTCTCATGATTGCATTGATCTTCAACTTAGGTGTGTTCATCTAAAAAAGCATCGCCATGAACCTTGAAGGAATATCTGAATCAACCAAGTAGTGTTCACTGGCCGCCATGTATTTCTTGCCCAATACCATTCAGATGGCTCCAACCATCAGAGGGTCATCCCACATGAGGATTCTTCATAGTCAAAGCTCCGTAATCTACCCTAAAAAGGCCATCTACCTTTTCTAGCTCACCAGTCTCACAAGAGTGTCCATGCCTCCACACTGTATTGCATCTACAGAAAAGATGACCATGTATCTCGAAGGCATGGAGAGGAGATGTTCTGTACTAAATTGCCATAGTTTAAGTTCAGTAGGGGCATTCATAATTTATGCTCCTTTCATTATTTCTTATTCTGCTATCGTTTGCTTGGAGAAGACTTTGGAAGCAAGCGAGTTAAAGACCCTCAGCAGTACTTACCATCATAACAATCGGCCTTCCTTCGTAATCATTCCAAGTGTAGGGATTCGAGTCTCACTTAACTTCTGCCAGTTGTTTGAAAGCCCACACATGAGTTTAATAACTGCAGTCGTCCTACCTTCTTTGCCAATACAACGGTCTTACCACCATTGAAAGGGTGGTAAGGCACCCTCCCTACCACCCCCCATTTTGATATTATTATTATATTTTAATTATATATAATTATTATATTATATTATAATAATATAAATAATAATAATAATAATATAATAATATCAAAATAATTATAATAATAATATAATAATATCAAAATAATTATAATATTATAATAGAATAATATAATAATTTAATTATATAATAATAATATAGCTATATAATTTATTCCTAACATAGCTAATTAATGGCAGATGTTAGTTTATAGGTCACAAGATTATATAATGCAGGCAAACTAGTTAATTTAATTTTTTCACAATGTGAGAATAATTGATGAGTTTAGAAAATTTCCAGTGTGAATTTTTTATGGCACGAGACAACATTTCAATAAAATGTGTAACTAGTCATTAGTCATGCATGGAAATCTCGAAGTTGGTGTCTTATGGGGTATGGATGGGGGATGGCAGCGACATCCATGCCCCGATGCATATTTGGGGCTTGATAGACGTTGCCACAATATTCATTTGTTAATATATTGGAACTAAGAAAACCAAATGGTTGCTATAGTATAACTCATCATCCAACAATATTAATATTACATATTCTACTTTACCAATAAATAATCAAACAAAAGTATGCAGCTAACAATTATGATTTTCTAATTCTATATCACGTCTCTTGGTTTTTCAACTTCAATAGGTTGATCTCCAAACAAAGGATATCCTAGTTATGCTCTCCCTCTAGTTGGATCGAGAGCACATTATAAATATGCATTCAACTAAGTGATACATCTCAAGGCAAAATGTGATCATTCTCCACTTGTTTACAATAGTTTCTCACTAGTGACAGTTCTAAGTGCAAGCAAAATCCTTCAAGTGCTTGCCTTCCAAGGTGGAAATATTTAAGAGAATCCCATCCATGAGCTAGTGCATGCCACCCAAGGCTAATGAATTGACAATACATTATTTGAGTCAAGAAATAAGGTGACAACAAATATACGGTAATAAACACGCGACACAATTTCTCATGCCAACATCATATGCATTGTGCATGACTTAGCAGTAAGTGACAACAAATCATCACTAAAAACTTCATGTCTTCAACTTTTGACAACATTTTTCTAGTGTTTAGTTCTTACAAGGAACCACATTGTAACTTCTCTCTACTTAAACATCATTTAGTTTAATAATCAAACAAGTAATACTAATTTTAAACCTCTTTTAAACCAAAAAGTGGTAAATAGTTGGCCTTTAACCAAAATTTATCATTGACTATTAAACCCCATAATATTTAAGAAAAATCTCTAAAAAATTTACACAAATTTCCAAATGGGAAAGGTGGAGATTCAATCCAAAAAGCTTGGAGTGTAGTCCATAGAGCTCGGAGTGCATGCCCACTAGACCTTACAATAGTTTTGAGATGGAAATTTTCCAAACTTTAAGATTAGTATTGTTGCTAGTGGAGAGGGACCAATAGTAGTGTGGGTACCAATAGTTGTGATAGGATTGGTACATTGAAAGCTCGATATTTTAAAAAGTATGATATTGTAGCTTAAGAGAGGACCCAATAGTTGAATAAAATGTATCCATTAGATTCAAAAAGCAGTGAATCGTATATGTGACATTGACACACTAAAAAAGATGACACAACTTAAAGCTTGACTATTGGTCTAACTTTTTTTGGAGCCTAGTATCACACCCCAATAAAAAACATTCTAATGACACTTTTTTCTTAGTCTATGCTGATGAAACTAAAAATTTAAATTTGTCCATACCCTTGGCTATGCCAATATTGCACGTACAGCTATGTCAACCCATAAAATTAGGACGCTATGTCAACCCATAAAATTAGGGTGCCCCACTATTGGACCTTTTTGCCTACCGACCAAGAGTTATTTGAGCCACTTTACAGGTGTCCCTGGTAACTCTTTTGTCTCCGCAGCCCAAGGTCTAAATTGTACTACCTTCGGTGGTGGATGCATTTCATAGTCTTTGAAGGCAGATGGGACATACTTTAAAGCAAGCGCCCCATTTGATAATGCGTATTACATGGTTGATATGACAGGTGGGCGCCATTGTTATGGATTTTTTTGTCATATCTAAACTTGGATTAGACCCGGTAAAAAGAAATTAAGTGGGCTGCCATTGTACTCTCCTTCCTTTTATGATTTCACTGACATTTGTCTTTGATAAACCAAAACATTCAAACAAAATTCAAATGGGAAAGGCGGGCACCACCGATTGTTGTGACATTTCCAAGTTCTTCCACCTTAAAGTCTTTAAGTAGGTGGGCCCCTCCTCTTTTAAGCTAGTTCTATGGCGTGAAAATTATTTTTAAGGTGTTAAATGATCAAAACCCTAGAAATTTTAATTTTTTAGGAGAGACTCGTGATAAGATTTTTCACTCTTGGTTGATGGATCTAAGTGTGAAAATAGCTCTGAATAAAGTTTTTGAGGTGGTCAAAGGTGGATATAGTTTTAGGTTCAATGGATAGTCTCTTTTAAGAAATTAAAATCTTATCATGAGTCTCCCTCGAGGAATTAAAACGAAGGTGAGAATTTTAAAGTTATCTAATCAAGATAAGATCTTTACACCTAATTCATTTTATGATGATATAAGGTGGTCAAAGGTGTTTACAGTTCTAGGTTCAATGTATAGTCTCTTTTAAGAAATTAAAATCTTATCATGAGTCTCTCCCGAGAAATTGAAACGAGGTGAAAATTTTAAAGTTGTTCAATCAAGATAAGATCTTTACACCTAATTCATTTTATGATATATTTTTCCTACTACACTTTTAGGTTGAAATCCCTCCAAAAATGGCTTTTATAAGGCCTCCAAAATCTCATTTTTACACTAGTTTTATAAAATTTTGACTTGGAGCAATTATAGAATTTTTTTCTCCCATTAGATGCCCATATTTAAGAGTTTGGAAAACATTTAAAGAGAATAATGTTTTATAAAAATCAAGTCACAAGATTTTAAGTGTACTCTTCGCTTTATAGAGCCAAAACAATCAGCCTAAGTATCCATTTTCAATGTTTTTTCTATAGCTAGGCTTAGGGTTTGAAGCTAATTTTTACTTCTTTTTTTAATGAAATATTTCATAATAAATTGTAGGTTCTTAGTGTGTGGTCATCCCTTTAATTATCCTATCCATCCTCACCCTTTTATGTACCCTTTTATTGCAATTTTTTCCTTCCCCATCTCCCTTAGCTCCATTGAAAGTCATCGAAGCCCCTAGGTTCCATCCTCCTCCATTTTACTTCATAGATTTGAAATAATTCTTTGATTTGTCAACAAATTCAATAATTATACTAGTCCTATTGTGCCTTGCACACACACCCTATTTTACTTTTGGCAAAATATGGACCCCCTTTTTTACTTTTGCTTAGTTTAGATTATGTTACTATTAGTTTTCTTTTCCTTCCCTTTTGGTCAAAGAGAAGTGTGTTCTAAGTCCCTAGAATGGATATATATTAATTTACTAAGTGTTTATGTCATTAGCAGAAGGTTTGAGTTGATTTTCCTTTGTAAAATCTTACTTACTTTATGTTACTTTGTGGACTTTGGGCTTATTGCCAAATTTTATATTTTTTGGTCATTTGTCTTAGTTTTCTTTGCAAGATTTGTTTCTTTGTTCTAAGTGTTCAAGTGTCTTGTATAAATGTTTGCAAGATCTTGACTTGGTACTGGATATGTATCACTTTGCATATATTTCCAAATGTCATAACTTTTCCTGTAAAAGTGGTTTGAACTTATGTTTGAAATTTATTTGTGGAATCCCGACATGCTACTAGATGTGTTGCATTGTTTAGTATGTTTGCAGCTCCTATCTTTTTCTGCAATTTCTTGTAAAAGTTAGTTTTAAAGTGTCGGGTGCTTGAGTGTTGTTTTTGTGGATTTGTAGAGTTTTAACATCCTACTTCCATTTTGTGATAAAGTTTCAAACATCCACTCCTCCTAGTGATTCCTACAAAAGTGATGTTGCTCTTGCATTAGCATCCTACCTACTTTTTCCCTACATTAATGGTGACATGAACTAGGAACTAGAGGACTATAAAATGGGTTTAAATAATCATTTCCATACTTTGCATTTGAAAACTCTTGAGCTCTAGCGATTTGAAACCCACTTAAGATCACAAAGTAGCCTACAACTATAAATTTCAACTGAATCAAATGATATTCTCTCATACTAGCACATTCAAAATTATTTTGTGAAGTTTTTGAAGAGTATTTCCACCTCTTTGTAGCCTTGTTGTGAACTAGGGCTTCCCCAAATTTGATCATTTCAATGTCTTCATCAAGCTTCCAAAACTAGTATATGGATTTCCCTTTCGACGTGTTTTAAACTTTGCATATTTGAATGTTTAAAAGATGAAATCCCTACCTCACATTGAAATTCAACTCAAACCTTTGATTCATGAATGTGAGTACTCTTGATAAACTATTGCCACTTGATCAAAACTAGGGCACAATAACCTTGTAAACATACCTAACCCTAGTTCATGAAAATGATCATAAGATTCAAATTTGGATTAGGGAAAATGGCTAGAGATTTCAAATTTAAATTCCATGATTGCCTCGGTCAAAATCCACTAAAGTTCTAAAATTTCTTTACCTTGGTCAAATCCTCACAAAATTATCGAAATTGAAAAATGTCCTTTGAAAATTAAAATTCAAATTACAAGATTTCTTGAGAGGATTGAAGTTCTTAAACTTAAATTCTATGTCCTATCCTTCCTAGATTCCTTGCATTCGTGAAGAAAAGACTTGATTGGAAAACATTGAAATCTTAAAGAATTGGTAAATTATGGAAGTTTGATGTAGGACTGGAATGCTAACATTTAACAATTTATTTTTGGAAGTTTTGAGAATCCTCGCATTTATATCATTTATCTTCAAAATTCAAAGAATTAGAGAAACATTAATGAATTAGTTGTGGGATTTCAACAAGGAAGTGAAGTTTAAACTTTTGCATTTGCATTTGGATCACCTTATATTCTTCGCAAAAAGGACTAATTTTGAAGTATATAAAATTGAAAGATTTTGATTTGGAATTGAAACTTTAATTTTTAGGATACACTCTAGGACTCCATGGTTTCCCACTATTGGGACCTGCAAAACTTTTATTCCCAGGAATGCTCTATTTTGCCCCAAAAATCCAAAATTCCCATTTGATGCCTTTACCATTGAAAACCCCTTGTTTAATTCTGATCAGAGATAGTTTTTAAGGGTCTTTTCCCTCAAAAATGACTAAATCCAAATCTTTCTAAGTGTTCCTTTGTGTTTTGGCCTTGGTCAAAGTTTCAGAGTTTTAGGTTCCTTCCTTGTGTCGTGTTGTCCCTGTCGACTCTGAGGTCCAAGGCTCAAAATTTGCCTAAGGGTTGAAATTTTCTAATTGAAGTGGAGTGTCAGAGTTTGGAGTTTTGGACTTCCGTCTTCTTTAGTGTTGTGGAGTGGAGGGCCTAAACGCTGAAGTTTGACGGGTCTATTTGTTAAAAATCTAAGTATAAGTGTGTGGTGGAGTTCAGAGGTTGGCTCTTCTTCCCTCCTTTGAGGAAGGTGGAACAAGGAAGGGCTGATGGCTGCCCCCGACAAATGTTCTCTTCCTTGTGCTAAGGGTGGAGGTGGGGCTCCTCTCTTTCCTCTTCTAGATGGTGAATGTGTAAGGTGGAAAGCCTTGGGGCTGACCCCTGGCATTTTCATATTTTTCCTAAGTGTTTCGGAGGTTGGAGTTTGGGCTTCCTTCCTTCTGTCTTCTTCATGGAAGACAAAAGGCAGAAGGCCTGAAGGTTGACCCCTGACAAATGTTCCTTATATGCAGGGCGAAAGGTGGAGGTTGGGGCTTCCTTGCTCTCCCTTCTGAAAGGAAAAAGAACTTGAAAACGAGGAAGGATTGGAGTCTTAAGGTCCAGATGATGTTTTGCAAATTTGATGGTCAAATGGATGTCTTCCACCATTCCACAGAAGCAAATGATAAAGGGCAAGGCATTCTCACAGAACTGTGGAATGATGCTACGTGGATGACTTTTGGCCAACTGAGGGATTCATTGATCAATGTGATGGCCGATAAAGGAAAGAAGGTGACGCTAAAAATTTCCAAGTTAAAGAAAGAAGGTGCAAGTTTATCGGTAAAGGGCCATGTTTAGGAATTATGCAGTTCATCGATTGTGGGTTTGGCTGACAACCTTTTCGCCGACAACAAAAGGGCCATGGGTGAGAAAGTTTCTTAGGCAAAAGAGATTAAAGGATGCTTTGTCAGTAAACTAGGGAGAATTTAAGCTAGTTAAATAGTTTGAATTTTTCAAAGTTCGCCAACAAGGCGATTGCTGACAAGGGAGCATCCAGGGTAGTTCGTAAAGTGAAGGATTCACTGATAAGGCGGATCAAAAGGAGGACAAAAGGTAAGGTTCGTCTCTGAGCATTTTTGTCAATAGGGAAATTAGAAATTTGAAAATTTGGCTAAGGAAAGAAGGAAAAGGTGCCCTTATTGTTAAATCATCCATAGACCGAACTATCCAAAAAGGTTCGAGTTTTTCATATTTTGCCGATAAGGTGATAAATAGAAGCAAGGAAGAGAAAGTTCAACAAAGAAGGATATTGTCGACAAGGCAAATATGACTAAGGATAAAGCCAAAAATTGACTAAGGAAAAGGGAAAATATTGTTTTGTCGGCAAAACCGGTGGAAGGCCTAACTTTTCAAAAAGTTAGAATATTTTGAGATTCACCGATTAGGCGATAGGGAAAGAGAAGAAGTAAGGTGCCATACAAGGTTTGAATATTAAAAGATTTGCGGACAAGGCAAATAGATGAAGGTGCTAAAAGGTAAAAGGAGGCTTAGTTCAACAAACGTAACAACTGCTGTCAAAGATTTCTTTAGAATGGGGAAACTCCTAAAAGAGTTTAACAACACTTTTATTGTTATGGTCCCTAAGAAACCCAACCCTGAGTTGCTTGCTAATTTCAGACCTATTAGTCTGTGCAACACGATGTATGTAGATATGCACCAAGTTACTTGTCTATAGATTCCAACCCCTTCTGGATAAAATCATTTCCTCTTCTCAAAAAGGCTTTGTTCCTAGAAGACAGATATTGAATGCTATTATTGCCACCCATGAAACTATCCACTCTATGGAGAAAAGTAGGATCCTAGGTATGGTTCTTAAGCTTGATATATCCAAAGCTTATGATAGAGTCTCTTGGCAGTTCTTATTTAAAGTTATTCAGAAGTTTGGCTTCAATAAAAAAGTGTCCCTCCTTATCTGGGAAGCTGTCACCACTACTAAGTTCTCGGTTCTTGTCAATGGGGTTCCAAGAGGTTTCTTCTCTCCCACAAGAGGCATTAGGCAGGGGGATCCTCTATTCCCCTACCTCTTTATCATGCTGGCTGAAGCTCTTGGGATGTCTATTCATTCAAAGATCAATTCTAGGGAAATAGTTGGGATGAAACCAGCCTCTACTCTCCCTCCAATGTTTATACATCAGTTTGTGGATGACACCATCCTCTTTGGTATCTCCTCAGTTTTGGAAGCCTGAAGCTGGAAAAAACTCCTCAATGATTATGCCAAGGCTTCTGGTCCACACATCAACTTCCAAAAGAGCAATGTCCTTTTCTTCAATACTCTGGGGGACCTTCAGAGGAAAATTATTAATATCCTTGGATGTGCTACTATAGATTTACCTTCAGTCTACCTTGGTCTCCCTTTAACTGTCAAGGAAGTAACTCATGGTTTTTGGAATAGTATCTTAGAAAGAACCCAAAAGAAATTGGTGGATTGGAAAGGAAAGCTCCTGAGCAGTTCTGGAAAATTGCAACTTCTTTGGGCCTCCCTTCAAGGTATTCCCACTTACTTTCTCTCTTTTTAAAATGCTAAAGTATCTAGCTGACAAACTAGAGCAGATCCAAAGAACTTTCTTGTGGACAGGAATGGAAGAAAAGAAGAGAATGTCCCTGGTCAAATGGGAAAATGTCTGCCTGCCTAAAACTCATGGTGGTCTAAATATTAGAAATATTCAAAATATGAACAAAGCCCTTTTATCTAAAATCAATTGGAATCTTATCAGCAACAATAAAGACTGGGGGGAAATTCTGAAAGCTAAATATTTACAGGGTTATGTTAACTATAACTTCCTTCATCAGGAGGGTCTCCCACAAGGGTCAAGGATTTGGAACAAAATGATCAAATCCAGGAGCTTAATCAAGAAGGGTTTAAAGTGGAAACTTGGGGATGGCACCCTCATAAACTTTTGGGAGGATCCTTGGTTGGCTGACAAAGCTCTTTCCACTCAAGAGGGCAATGAGGCAGTTACTGTTATTGCTAAATAGTGTTTTGGTACTAAAGTTTGTCATTATATCCAACAAGGTTATGGAATCAGACAATGGAAAAACTTGCTTGAGTGTTGTAACAATCGACCTAATCTTCTCCTTCAAATGAATGCTATACAATAGATGCTTTTGGGAACCTAGATCCCCCTTTTTCCAAGATTGGATGAGTTACTTTGGACTGCAGATAAAAAAGGCCTCTTCTTAGTCAAATCTGCTTACCATCTACTGTTTAAGGAAGACTACAGAGACGAGCTTTGGAGGAAAGTCTGGAACCATAAACTTATCCCAAAAGTTAATTTTTTCTGGTGGGCAGTGGTCCATAATAGAATTTTAACCCAAGACAATCTTCAAAGAAGAGGTTTTTATCTAGTCGATAGATATGTCATGTGCCTCAAGGAAGAGGAAACTATTCCTCATCTAATTTTGCATTGCGACTTTGCTAGAGAAATTTGGAGTAGAGTGCTTCTAAACTTTGGTCTGCAATGGGTTTGTAATAAGGATAGTAGGGAAGTCATTGCTAACTGGATCCCTCCTTTCTCTCAACCCTGGTTAGTGGAGCTTTGGAACCAAACCCTTCCCTTTATTGGTTGGACTCTCTGGAAGGAAAGGAATAACAAAATTTTTAGGGAGGCTACCAAAGATCATTCTCAAGTCTACTATTCTCTCTCTAAGATCCTTATTGAAATTGTGACCAATTCTCATGTTAAGATGGCAGACAAACCTCTCACCTAGCATGAGGAAAGTATGGCTGCTAATTGGGGGATACTTAATCAAATTCCTATCTTTGATAACTCAAAGCAACTTCAGAGATTAAATACCAGGTGGACCCCCTGAAGTCTAGTTGGCTCAAATTAAATTTTGATGGGGCTTCAAAATCTAATGGTAAGGCTAGTGGTGGTGGGGTTATCAGGAATGACAGAGGGGAGTTTGTTGCTGCCTATGTAGGTGGATTAGGTCTTCAAAGTAATAATTTTGCTGAGGCCAGCTCTTTTATGGGGTGTTAAACTGGTGATCACCTTGGGTATTCAGAATTTACATATAGAGGGAGATTCAAAAATCATAATTGATGTTGTTACCAAGGTTTCTATGTGTGGGTGGCGTCTTAAGGACATCATCACTAATATCCAAACCCTTATTTAGGGTATTCCTATGGTTGATTTCTCTCACATTTATAGGGAGGGGAATGGAGTCGCTGACACCCTTGCCAATCATGGTCAGCAATTTGAAAATTGGCAGTGTTGGCGCCAATGCCATAATATCCCCCGGGCTATCAGGGAGTTAATTCAAAAAGATAGGACTTCTTAATGATGATTCAACACTCTTATTGTGGATGCCAACTTGGCACTACTGATCTCCCTTGGCAAGTTGAGGTGGCCGATTAAGGTCATCTTAATGATGATACAATGTACCCTTCTTACTGATGCCATTTTGGCACTGTTGATCTCCCATGGTAAGATGAGGTGGCTGATTGATGTTGACAGGAGTTTTAAATGGAAGATTTCAAAGCATGGGAAGGACACACAGAGAGTGGGGAATGCGGCGGCATATTCGAGTAATGATAACTTAAGGACGCCACTTAATTTCATCATTTATTTCACTATTATTATTCCCAAGGCCAGTGAAGATAATTCTCGAAAGAGGCACTTTGAAGAGAGAGAAAGCCATTGTGACTGTCAAACTGGGAAGTTCAGTTCTCTTCTACTGTGTGGCTTTGAAGGAAATTTGATCATGGGCAAGATAGAATCCAAACAGAACCCATCACTTGTAGTGAATTCAGGGATAATGCCTTAGTGTGGCATTATTGTAAGGAAGGAGGCATTATCCCTTTCCTGGAATACCTTAATGGCCACGATGAAAATCTTTCTGTGTAGTGTGCCCTTTCATGGGATAACCACAGATTCCAAATTGGAAAGATTGGGTTTGAGGTTTTTGAGGATATCATTGCAATGGCTACTAGTCTTTCCACTAAAGGCATGAAATTGAAGAGGAAGGCTAGGGTTGTTGACCACCAAAATCAAAATTTGTTTCTGGATGAGGGGGAGGAGCTGGTTCCATATCAAGGAGGGTTTGATTGTGCCAAGTTACTGGAGCCATGGGATGTTATGTGCTACCTACTGATGAAGTATTTCACCTTGGAGGGTCGCTATACCAGGTTTTACAACTACCACCTTCCCCTTCTTAACCACTTTAGGAGAAATGCTCTTATTAGCTTTCCTTTCTATCTATTATCTTCGTTGGAACACTCTGTCCACCATGTGAAAGCTAATATGATATGAAGCCCTCAAAGTGGCCTATTCCCCCTTCACCAAGGCCTCATCCATCGCCTTTATAAATTCCATCTCGCCTTGTCCTTTCTGGAACCCATTCAACCACCCACCATTGTTGAAATCCCTAGGGATAACCCTTCCATTGTCGATACCACTTTTGAGAGACCCAGTGATTCTACCCCTACCACCCAGAAATTGAAAGGGGTTTCCTTTTCTGAATCCCTGGAAGAGACTACTATGAAGGACCTTCATACTCCTACTTCCAAAGGTAGTGTGAAATTGAAGAAATGATAACTTAAGGAAGTGGAGCCTTCTATGGAGATCACTGACTCGGGAGGGGGGATATGGGGGCCCATAAGAATAAAAAAAGTGATAGTGAGGGACCACCAAAAAAGACTAAAACTAAAATGGCTAAAGATAAGACTGAGGGTAACACTTCGGATGTTAGAAGATCTAGCAGAATTGCAGGCAAACCAGCCCCTCAGGCTAAATTGATTGAATACTCTGAAAGTGACTCAGATACGTCTACTCAGGAGGGTGAGCTATCTGAAGGTGAAGACATCAAAGTGCAGGAGATCTTGGAGGAGACTAAAGGGGTGGAGGAAAAGGATATGCAAGCTGAGGACTCTGATGGTGGGGATTCTGTGCCTGGAGATCATACTGAAGATGGGGAGGGGATGACAGTTGAGAAGGTTGAGGAAGATGCCAAAGAGGAAGGTACCAATCAGGAAGATGAAATGTCTGCTCTAAGAAACTGGGTGGAATCCCTTGAGTAGAAGTTTCTTTCCCTTGGATGCTTTATAAAAAGTATGCTTTGTTGCTCGGCTATGGTTAATTTGACTCTTTTGTAGGAGCAGGATACCCTTGCACATGGTGTGGATGAAAAGAAGACTAAAGAGTTTGATAAAATCTATGAATTCTTGTCCAAAGGTTGGGAGGATGTTTCTTCCTAGCTTTGTCTCTTTACTTTCTATTTCTTTCTGCTATCAGACTACTACTACTTACTTTTTGCTATTTATCGGTTGTCAATGCTGTAATTGTTGTTAGTGGCTCCTTTTGTTCATGAGCCTTTGTTGTTCCTTTTTTGGGTTGTTTTGTAAGGGTTCGGCCCCTTGTTTTTGCCACCTTATTATATAAAAAACAATCCCTAGCCTAGGTGATTTAGGAATGTTTTAGAGTTTTGTGTTGCCGTTATTTTGGGTCCCAACACCCACATTTAGTTTATCTTGAAAAAGAAGGTTTAAACAAATTTAGTGAAAATTTTTGAAGAAAATTTAGTTGTAGAATTATAACTAACAAAAGGATATTTGAAACTAACTTTTACTTCCTATCCTATATCATTTTCTTGTAAAATTGTAAAATAGTGAGATAAAGCATGAAAGATAGCTAACTCAATGTGGACTTACTTGATAACCAAATATTACAACATCGAACATGAAAATTGGCAGTCCTTTCAAATCTTGCATTTTATTGAAAGCAATGTATTTGTTTATAAGGTTAAGAAATATGCATGGTTTGTTTGAGGAACTTTTTCTTATTGCAAGATTTATAATGTTAAGATGTTATGTCCAGTTATTTATCAATTTTGCGGTTGCAAACTTTGTTTTACAAAGGACATTTAGCTTAGAATTAATTTAAAAAAAACTTATTTGGACTAGAGGATTTCTAAAGTGAAAATTTGATATTTGGTTGTTTAGTGAAACCCACAAACTACTATAAATGCTTTAAAACTTAAATTACTTAAAATTTTAAGAATCTTATAGTTTCTTTTATTCTTGTAGAGTTATGTCAAGGGCCAAGAAGATGAAGTACAAATTACAAGGAGTCACCCCACCATCTAATGTCAATTCATCTTGGGATTTGATATCAGATATTGACTTGGGCCATGTGGATTTGGAGGAATTCCAAAATACAATTTGTTGGTTCCAAAAATAGTAGGTCCAAAACCCTAGAGTTTGTTCTTCACCACTCAGGACAAGGGTGTTGCC
This sequence comes from Cunninghamia lanceolata, assembly GCA_027924645.1. Classification (NCBI taxonomy): domain Eukaryota; kingdom Viridiplantae; phylum Streptophyta; class Pinopsida; order Cupressales; family Cupressaceae; genus Cunninghamia; species Cunninghamia lanceolata. Next base: position 9,578,327 of record BSBN01000726.1, on the reverse strand, counting down.
AAGATGGTGGAACAAAGGCTCATCAATAGTTTGAGGATGACTAAGGGCTAACTAACGAGCCATGGGTATAATTTCCTACACTTCAGGCTCGACTAAACCCAGGAGGGTGTTCCTAGATGTATCAAATGAAACACAAAAAACAATCACAGTCATATCTAATGAACACTTGACCCCTATATTTGTCACTAAGCCAAGATAAACTGGCTACATAAGACCTCTAATTCAATTGATTACTACACCATGAAAATGCACCAATAAATGATAACAACATGATATCCCTTAAGATGAATTCATTTAACTTCTCTTACATAGTTTACAAGGTACATGCATGCAAGAACATGATTCACATATGATTTAAACAATTTTAAGTTGCCTAAGATCAATCCTTGGTTGTAAGAATGAATCATGAACATCATGAGAAATATAATCTACTCCTAAGCATATTCCTACAACTACCCAGGATAGAGGAAGATATAAGAGATTGCTGGCCCTTCACCAATCTAGACTGGTGGCCACTCCATTGGGCAACTGAGTCATGAATAGAAAAGAAGAAAGAAATGCATGCAACAAAGGATCAATAGAACTAGATATATATTCACATACACATCACAAATTGAATCCCATATGGTGGACATACTTAATGATCTAGAGAAGAGCTGCAATGATTCATATGCAACAAAGGAATGACTAATACAAAAGATTTGTATTAATTTAAATGCTGTCACACATTATCAGAACTCAGTTACAATCATACCAACAAGTGTGGCAAGGGGGATTAGTAATTAGGTTCAAACGTCCCCTTGAATTTTTACAATCTCCCATGGAGACATACTATTATATGTAGATATCCTTTACAAATTCTTCCTACACTATGTTGAATGCCATTCAAACTCCTTACAGATTTGATAGACTTCATTTGATACCCTAAAACTACTCGAGGCACTTGCAGACCCAAATTGGCTCAGGGACCAACCACAATAATATCTCTTTTCATGCATATATAGCATTTCATTTCTACTACTGTAGTTTGGGTGGGAATCATCTACACCAGCTATCTCTATACCATCCCCAACCAATTCCATTCAATGCTCACCTACTTGCAAATCATTTTCATTTTGTATAATTGATGGCATTGAGGCATTTCAAATAGTTAAGCCCATAAAAATGTATTAAATACATGTTATATGCAGTAAGAAATGCCTTGTCAGAGTTTTGGGGGCTTGATGAACTTTCTTGATGGTGTTTCAGTGAGTTCACAAACCAATGAATTCACAACGCCCTTTACTCATTGCCTTTTCCTTTGTTTTCTATGCCTATTAGAAAATAAAACTTTTTCGTGATTTTGGAGGTTCATGAACCTTTGAAATCATTGAAAACCATTTCCATGTTCATTCATCTTTTAATCCTCCCTTTTAGCATTTCAACATTTCTACAAACTGGCAAACCATTTCATCTTTTTGGAAAGTTCATGCACTTGCCAAAAACCACTTTCTTGTCTCTTTCTTTCTTCTTTTTGGTGACTCAACAAGTTTGTGAACCAACAAACTTGTCATAACATTTCACTTCTCTTCATATTTTCTTTTTCGGTGATTCGACGAGTTCACAAATCTACAAACTCGCCAAAACATTTGGAATCCTTTTTCTTCTTTGTTCTCCTTCCCTTTTGTTAGCCTTTCAAGCAAACTAAGAATCTATAAACCTTTTCGGTAGGTTCACAAGTTCACAAACCTATCAAAAAGCTATAACTTTTCACTTCCTTGGTCAATTTTCTCCCTCTTGCCTTCTTCTTTGGTGTTTCGAGCTAACCACAAACCTTTCAACAAGTTCACCAGTTCATGAACCTACCAAAAAGCCTAAACACATATCCTTTCGAGCTTTTAGTGGGTTCACAAATGTAATGCCCCTCCATTCTCACCTTGGATGAGCAGGTGGTTGGGCTAAGGAGCATGAAGAAGAAGGTAAAATACTCAGAATGCTTAGGGTATGAGACATGTTGATGGTAGGCTTACTGTAATGATGTAGTTGAGGACACTCATTGATGTTTACTATGATGACACTATGATACTTTATGATTAATACATTATGCTTATGTTGTGATCAATTATAGGTTAATTGCTTATGTAGATTAGTTTTACTATGTGATTAATGCAATTATTTGTCTATGTGTTATCTAGTTGTTTAGTTACTAATGAATTTGTTTAATGTGGATACTTGTGATGTGTTTTGTGAAGGGACAGTGTAGTATTACTCATAATGAGTACCCTACTACGCTGCGATTCCTTGTCACTATGTGCTTGCTTGGATGATTATATTTATGTATTCAACACTTTTATTTGTTGTAAGTTGCAGGTACCAGGCATCGACTCCACCTGAATTGCCAGGTCTGAGCGTGCCTTCATACCAATGGAAGTTGTTGAATGGAGATAACATATGGTCCCCTAGCCTAGCCATCATCCTTGAAGAGGATGAGTATCCGGTTGTGTACCCTATCAGTGTTGTCAGTTTGGTCATGATAGTCAGTCGTTGTTGTGGTGGTCTTGCTTTCTGATCTTGCATAGTAGTCAGGTATGGTTTGACAGTTGGGTTATTTTGTTGGTAATGTTTTGGTTATTGTTGCCTTAAAATAAAATAATTAGTTATGAAGCATTTTTGTTAAATAAATAAATATATAAATCTCCTTATGTAAATTTAGTTTATGGAAAATATATTATTCTAGAAGTTAAGTTAATAAATAATAATAATAATAGTAATAAATGTAATTGCAACTAGAGATAAATAAATAAATAATATTTATGTGTTGCCATAAAATGTATTTATCTTGGTCTGGTTGTAAAATGTTAAAAATAGTAAACTATAAGATATTGTTCATGCAGGAGTTATTGCCTCTTGTGGGGGGAATCTTTTGGAAGATTTCAGGGGATTTATTTCTCTAAAAATAGGGAGTTTTTGGGCTGTATTTAGGGGGGATTTCTCTCTCATAATAATCTTCAGCAGATGGAACTTTTGGGGAGAGACTGGTTTGTGGCTGCAATAGTTGAACTCGGCATCGAATCTTCAGCCCAGTCAAGCAAGCGAAATTAGGTTCCATTGGTTCTAATTTCTATCTCATTTTTCTATTGAAGAAAATGTTTGATTTATTATTTTTCCCGTTGATTGTAATTTTCTTGAGAGATTAGAAGCTTTGTTATCAGAAGTGACTGTCTAGCTCCCAACCATTTCATCTCTATTTTAGTAGTCTGTTGTGTTAGTCATAACTATAGTTGTACAAACTGGGTTTCTCTAATGTTTTTATATATGGTGTACAACCCAGTTATATAAATCATATCCAAAAATTGTCCATACCTAGTTTGTCGTTTTGGAGATATGAATGTTTTGTGACTATCTACCTCTCAACCATTTCGTCTCTGGTTTAGTAGTCTATTGTGTTAGCCATAACTTTAGTTTTATCAACTAGGTTTCTTTAAGTTTTTTATATATGGTGCACAACCTAGTTATCTAAATCATATTCGAAAATTATCCATACCTAGTTTTGTATTTTGGAGATATGAATGTTTTGTGACTATCTACCTCTCATTCGTTTCGTCTCTGTTAAAACAGTTAGTTGCGTCACCAATAACTCTATATTTTCGAATTGGGTTTCTCTAAGATTTTTCAACAAATTCATTTTGTGCATATCCTACGGTCATTGCTTTCCATCTTATGACTCTCTTTGAGGCATTCCATCAATCACTTTGCATGCTCTATCTATGCTTTCACATTTTACATTGTTGGTAGCTTCTAAAGCCTTCTCAACAAATTCATTTTGTGATAATCCTATCTTATGCATGTGGTTAAAAGTGTGGTAGATTTGATGAAGATGTTAGATCTATAGGAATGCTTTATTGTTCTGTATTCCTTTTCTCCCAAGCTAACCTTAGAACAAGGTTCTTTCATTGTAGCTTCAGGTTTTGTATCTTGTAAGATATTTATAACATTATAATATTATAGGTTTTTAGCCTTGCTTATACAGTTATATTTAATAGTATTTACAAAATTATCTAGATTATTAATAAAATCCACATCAGTTGTAAATAGTGTAAATAATTGTTGTGCTTAATTTGTATGTCTTAGGGTTATTTGCATGTTCACATTCATTTTAATTAAATAAATTAAAATAACTCTTGAGAATTATTAGCTACAGTTTTGTATTGTTGAGATAGATTCACTTTATATTTGTTAGATGATTGATCATGAAAATATTGATGAAGGATCTTAGTTTATGATGTGCATCTAAGAGTGAATGTGATGTGAGACCATTGTGTTTAGTGGTGTCAATAGTTTGTGTCATTTGGGGAAGTTGTTTCCAGAGGCCTAGGAGGGTGTGATTGTGTAGGGGTTGGCTATGTGTGCATCATGTGAATTGAATGAACTACATGCTTGAAATGTTTCCTCCTATTCATGTGGTTATGATGACTATGCAAGATGGATAATGCCTTGCTCTGTGTAATGTGAAATGATGTATATTTTGTGTTGTAAATGTATCATGATGAGAAATATGATAGTTCATGCTTGGGTTTTGTTTTGGGCTTTGAGAATCTAGATGTAGTGAAGGAGGAGTGGCTTTCAATGTGGGGCCAATGCCCAAAGTGGCTTGTCAGGGTAAGCCATTGGAAGTTGTTAATCCAGTGATAACTTAATAATAAATTTAGAGGGTTGGGTAGTTTTCACACTAATCAAGATAATTGGATGCCTCACTCATGCCTGTAGTGATCGTTCAGGCTAAGGATGAGATGAAAAGGCCGTGGTTGGCAAAATCAACTTCCTTGTCCTCACGAAAGGAATGTTGGTTCTGCATGTGTCACATTATGGGGCCGGCATCTAGTGAGAGACTGTCAGGGTAACTATAGATGGGGGCCGACACCTAGTGAGAGACTGTCAGGGTAACCCATGGATGGGGGACGACATCTAGCTAAAGATTGTTAGGGTAACCCATGCTAGGACCATGCGATGACACTCATCCCTACTACAGTCTAGCATTCTCTAGTTGTGTTCTCCCCTTTATTTTGTGAATGCCTCTGGAAGTGTTGTTTGAGTTGCTTGTGGTGTTCATTTCAACCAGTGTTGTATTGGAGTCATGTGTAGTCCTTACACCGGTTAGCCTATTGACTTCTTGTGTGTTTTCTTAGTGGGACCTTATTATTATCTCCTAGCATAGGGGGTGGACCTCAGGGTTTCACATGGTTGGGTGGTTGTGCATTCTTCCATTGGTTTCTGGCACCGTGGCTCGTGTGTAAAGAAGTTGTATCTCTCATGTTTCCAGATTTGCACTTGTATTTGAAGATAGATATTTGTACTATTCGCATCTAAATATGTGTATCAGTGGAATTCATTATATAATTTGATGTATTCAAAAAGAAAGAGTTTTCGTAACTATGAAACTATGTAATTCCTCTTGTAAGATAAACTATTTTATACTTGTAATCTTGATCGTAAAAATGTTGATATATTCATCTGATGTTGTAATCTAAAATATTAGTTTGATTCATTTGATTGATTGTCTTTGTTATCACCTAGATTTGCACCCTTTGTTGCCATTGTAAAACTTTAGCAATCTGGAGAAACATGGGAATGATCTCGAAGTGTGGGACCTTGCGAAATGAGATCAGACCTCCGGAGAAGGCCAGCTTCCTCTTTCTAAGCCTATTACTTAGAAAATTCTATCTAAACCTAGTGCTAATGCTTGTTGGGAAAAGGGTTAGAAGGAACGCTGAAATGAAATAAGTGATACACCAGATTTAAATGTGTTTGGCTACAAAACTGCATCGACACAGTAATAATCTCACAGCTGGAACAACTTACACAGACTCATATTGATTCTAACAGAGGTCAAGACAGAATAATGTAGGAATGAAAGGGACCATTTTGTCCACAATACACAGCCTACACTAATCCAAAGAATAGACACAGTGCTAAAAATAATACAAGAGAGGCAAAATGCCAATTTATATTGATTATAGAGGCCAAGTAGCCATTGCAAAATAGCCTAGAAGAACAACCAACAACAGTACAACTTCTTTCCATGTATGTATAGCATTTTGCATTTTGACCTCAGTCGGTTCCAATCAATTCGCCCATGGGCTCTGTCAGGAAAATATCTGCCTCTGAAAGGACGTCTACCTGCAAGAATTCATGGCATAAAATATCTGGAACAAGGGCAGATGGAAGATATTTTGAATCTTTAATGTGAGCTGCTGAATCATCAACCTGCGCCCATAAATGTAACAAATATCTACATTTGCATATGCAAAAATGCTCACTTAAACGTCCAGTTGAACGAGTCTGCAGATGTGCAAAAGCCCGCCAGATGAAAGAGGGGGCAAAAATAAGCACTTTTGCCTTTTGAAGCATGTTGAAATTCACCAGAATGGAGGATATATGGGTAGTCAAAGCTGCAGTCAACTACATCTATATATCGCTTTGCATATGTGTCTTGAATCGCGATTGGATTGGCCTTGACACGTGGCACTGTCTGATTTGTTGCTGAGATGTCTTGAGACCCGTCGCTTGACCATTTGCATGCTTATCAGCCATCGGAAGGACCCAAAACTGAGTCATCGATGCACTAAGTCTTGCCGAAATCCTTTACTTATGACCTTTGTATATTGACTGGTATATGAGATACAATCACATACATACAATGCGGAACTCAGGAGATTATCAACTAGAATGAAACCTTAGAATAAGTCCACATTGTATGCTTCCTTTTGTATATCGCCTTTGTATACCGCATATACAATGCGAACATACAAGTAAAACTACATACAATCGCACTTGTACATTGCAAACATGCGTCTGGCCTTTGTATGTTACCTTCGTATATTCCCTTGTATGTGTAAACATACAATGCGAACATACAAACAAAGATACAAACAAACATCTGCCTTTATAAATCAAAATGCAAACTCTTTTTGGGTCCGGGCCTTGTATGTCAGGAATGTATATCACATTGTTTATGTGATTGTATGTGCAAACATACAATTGTATATACATACAATTAGTGGACCTCACCCTTTGTATCTCCTTTATTTGCTACCTTGTATATACGAAACTCAATGTAAGATACAATCGCCCAATATACAATCACCTTTTTATCCAGACCTTCGCACATTGGCCTTGCATCTGTCCTTCGTAACGGCCTTTGCATATGCATTTTGTATATGCCCTTTGCATATTCAAAATCATTGGAGCGTTGGGGAGACCTCGAAATGAGCCGCCGATAAGCAAGGCTTCACCGATGACACTTTGTATATTCTTTTGTTTGCGCATATCGGGCTATTGGGGAGACTATCAGATGAGTCTCCGATATGCAAAGTTTTGCCGAACAACCATTCTATATTCTCTACATCTCCATCGGCCTATCGGCGGGACCACAAACTGAGCCACCGATAGGCAAGGTCTCGGCGATATGTCTTTTGTATCCTCCCTTTGTATGTTCAAATGCATCAGCCATCAGAAAAACTTTGAATTGAGCCGCCGATGCACATGTCACGCCGATACATATGGCCTTTACATATACAATCATACAACAACGAATGTATATGCGAATATACATTTGAAAATGCATACACAAATACTAAGCATGAAACTGAGAAAACCCTGCGATGGAAAATACTTGAAGCTAAAAGATTTTTGGGTTTTTTTGGGTTTTTGGTAGAGACTCTTTAAGTGAGATTTTTGGGATTTTTGGCAAGGCATTACATGAGTATTTGAAGGATTTAAACCTTGTAGGGTCATTTTCTAAAGGATATTCAAGGAATATACAAGGTGAACTATTTAACTCTGTACAGAGGAAAATAGCTCAACCGTCTTGTTTTCACTTCATATATATATAATGAGTTTGTTGTTATTTCTAGCTCTCTGTTTTTATTTTTTTTATTCCTATAAAAAAAACTAACACAGAGAGCAGAACCTATTCATATATATACATACATATAATTATATAGTGACTAAACTATGTGTTTAACTTTTATTTGAGTGAATTCTTTTTAGAGCAGGGTATCAATTAATATCTAGGGTTTTGCATATTTTATTTGGAATCAAGCTTGTTTTAAACGCAAACAAAAGAAGAATTTAGGGTTCGCCCCTTGGCCTGCGCAAGGTGCAGGGCTGAGGGTGCATTGTTATGTGTGGGGGTTGGGACCCTCATCCCACCCTAGGGCAGCACCCTGTGGGTGGGGTGGGAGCCCCACCCAAGATTCGGCCATGGCGTCTCCATTAACTTTCTCTGAGGTCAAGAAAACTTTCGACTGTGTTTGGTTCTATGTTCGGCCTTGTAAATTTTATGTCGCCCTTTGGCGCCCTTACAATATATATATATATTCACTATGCTTTAATATCTAACCACTGTGTTTACATATTTAATCTTTGTGTAGTTCATTTCTGCAGTGAGCTTAAAATGAATACTTCATGTGTACATTTTACATGTGTGTGTGTATACATATACATTATTTTCCTCTATTCTGTCTATATGGTATATTATATATATATATATATATATATATATATATATATATATATATATATATATATATATATATATATATATATATATATATATATATATATATATATATATATATATATATATATATATATATATATATATATATATATATATATATATATAAAGCCTCTGTGTCAAAACAGAGGGCATTTTGGCTCTCTTTCAAAACAAAAGAAAAAAAAGAGGATTAAGTAAAAGAAAGAAACTAGAGAGCTTAACTTAGAAAACATTAGATTATTTAGAGGAAACTATAGCAATCTTATTAAACTTAGAAAGCAAAATAGAGGATTGTTAGTAAACTAAATATTTTAGAGACTTGTGCATGATATAAATTTTGAAAGCTAGACAATGGACTAGGTTAGAAAGAAAAAGTTAAAACCTGTAGAAAAATCAGAAAAAAAATATTGTTAGAAAACAATAAAACCTTCTTGGGGAAAATACCTTCCACTTGGGAAGGTACTTTCCCACTTGCCTTCTCCTTGAGACTTGCAGCCTGCCATTAGAAAACTATTTGATTTGAGAGCAAATAGGCTTTACAAATGCTTTTATAAACCTTGATTAGGGTTTGTGTGGCCCAAAAAGCATTAGTGGATTAATTGAACCTTAAAGCTTAGTTTACTTAGTTTAAACCCACATAGTGAGTGGGATGACTTTTTGGACTATGGTGTGGGAGTGATTTAATGTTTTTTATTTAATTTATGCATTTGAGCTCTTTGGAGAAAATGTATTTAAACTTATGTTTTAATTTAATGAAGTGTATGGCATTTATCTCTTTATTCCTTTCAAACCTTTTTTTATCAAAGTGGGTAATTTAAATGTTTAGAATTAATTTATTCAATCCTATTAGTTATTTTGTTTAAAACTTGATTTAATTTTTGGAAGTAATTAGTGGATGTTATATTATTTCTTTAAATTTTTAAAGGGGACCATATTGAAAGTTTTAATTTTAAATTACTTTCAACTCTCCGATAGTTGATGAGATGACGTTATGTTGTCAAAATTATTATAGAAATATCCCCTTTTATTTTGTTATGATGTCAATTATTATAGAAATATCCTCTTTTATTTTGTTATGCTGTCAAATTTTTTCCTAGAATTTAGATGGGTATAATATCTAATTTAATTCGATTATTTATTTTTTCGCATCAAAATTTGTTTAAATGGTTTATGTTCGAGATCATGTTAGCAACTTTAATTTAATGTTATGTCAAAGTTACAGATACTTCTAGGGTTAGATTCTGATCCATATTGAAATAGTTCCCCTCATCTAGTAAACCCTAGGGTTGGATTCTAAAGTGGAAGCCAACCCTTTTAGCGTCACTTCATGTGACACACACCTCCTTAGTGGCTATCATCTCGTAGGGATTGTGAAATGAGTTTCACATTATCCCAGTTGTGATTGACTTCCCTGCCTTTGGGAGACCTGTCTAACATTTTTTGTGGATGCAACTACGTTACGTGTGTGTGCCACCGAGCACGTTTGATGAGCACGAGGGGGTTTTAGAGTTGGGTGGGAAAAGTTTTTGATAATTTGTTTCATGACCACATGACAAATGTGGTCATGACATGTGATTATCGGGTCATAACCACATGGTAAATGTGGGCATGACATTTGGTATCAGAGCCCATGTTTCAAATACTGGGATCTCTGGATGTGTATATTTGTTGAGTTGGGCCCATGGCAGATCATGCATACTCATTTTGTTTGTCTGACTCCAGCGTGCATAGCGATGAGTTCATAAGACACCTTGCGTGGGAATGATTTGATTCCCTCAATTTTGCTTTCACTAACCCCCACGTATGACTTGGAGTCGTAGGTACCTGGGGAGTGTATTCTTTATGAATAGGGTAATTGAAGGACCATGCAAGTCTTGAATTCAAGGGTTAGTCAACTCCTTGATCTAATGCTATCCTAAAAGGATGTTATTGGTCAAGTTTTGCCAAGTGCTTTCATTCTAGCTAATCCTTGCTCCTTATCTTAGTTGATGGTGTTTTTTGATCCCTCTTTAGGGGTCATATCAACCTGTTGTAGGTCACACCCTTGGAAAGGTATTGTTGTGGTAAAATTATTCTCTTTTGGCTACCTTATAGGTTTTCCCTAGTGAACGTTGAGTGGCACATTACAGTTTGTGAGTGCCATTGCGTCATTTGAGACTTGCCCTTTTCTGAGAATGTTGAGTTGTGTTTACTAGGTTAGAGGAAAGAAATGTATTAAAGTGGTACTTTAATCTTGGACAAAGACTTACGTACCCTATTTCATTAATTCTTCACCTTGTGTCACTCAGTTAACCTTTGTATCTTGGGGTAAGTTGTGTCTTGTTTAAGAAGACCCTTAGTCGAGATGCGAAAAAGATGTAGATCTATAGTTATCCTTTGCCTTGTTATAGGAGTAAGTTAACTAGATGGGTAGTTGTTACCCGAAGAGTGAAAGAGGATAAAATGGTATATTCTCTTGTTAGGGTCACTTGGTACCCTCATCTTGAAGATGGAGTAGAGGACATTAAAAGGGTTGGCGTGTAAGGCCTTTCATGGTTATCTTCTTAAGTAAGCCGTTTGTTTAGATGAAATGATAGTAGTGGCTTCATGGACCACTACGTGGTTGTGAATCTTGTGACTCTTGTTATGCCACATTGTCTATCTCCTTGTAGCTTGTTGGTGTCTAGTGGGTATTAGGGCATTGCATTGTCTTTGCATTAAATTGTGATGTGATTTGTTCACTTGTGGTATGGTACCTAATTGTTTGAGGGCTTAAAAGTGGTGTAAGTGCTTGATGTTGAAACCAATTATGATAGTTGAAGAGTAGGATCTAGTTGCGGGTGTAATTCCCTAGTTGTTACTAATAAGAACCTAAGAGCAACTTGACCCCTACCTTGCCAACCTTGTTCGTTGGTTCTTGCTTACCTTTATGTCTTGTTAGGGTGATGAATGCCCCTTGGGAGTAGTGTATGTCCTTGTGCATGCATAGAAGGTTATAGTGAAGCCTTACGATGGTCGTGAGTGAAGGAAGTTAAGTTTTTATACTTGTCCTCTTGGGTTATTGTGAAAACCCTCTAGTGGTGCCTTCTTATCTTTTAGTAGGATAGAACACATGAAATGCTTAATGTGAATGTATAGTTGATGCAACGAGATAGTTGGAGTGTCAACTCTCCTATCTCGAAACATTTTAGTTGTTGGATCTTGGTAATGCTTGAGGTGTGCCCCTTGTGCAACTGTTTGCACGAACCCCATGAAGATGACCCTAATGAGTAGAAAGATTTTATTTTAGAGAATGCAATAATTCTAGATGCTGATTTGATTAAGGACTCACACACCTTGCTATAGGGTAATGTATGTGGATAGTCACTTGTAAGGACATCTTGGAAACATTTGGGATTGTAAGGATGCGTTGGGAAGTTGAGTTCATTTGGAAGAAATAGTAAGTTGGTTGTGATACCTTGTGGTTGTTAGTGGTTAAGTGTTGTGATCGACATGTGTGATCGACATAGATACTTCCATTGGGTCATTTTTGGGTGTTATTAAGGCAATGGCTTTGAACTTGAGTTTAGTTGTGAATGCCTAGGTTGGGGTTCTCCAACCTTGTTGTATTGAATATTGTGCTAGGACAGTGGCATGGTTTTTACCATGACTAGGGTTGGTTTGGTTTAGCCCCACTCTAATATCTTAGTAACTTGAGTAAGATTATTGTTGTACTTATGCCTTGCCTAGTGTTATTATCAATCTAGGGAAGTGGGTTAGTGAATTTCAGTTGGATTTGGTAGTATCCATGAAGATGTTGGTATGTGTTCCTTGCTAGGAAGCACGAAGGGACCCCGCTTCGAAGATGTCTCGTAGGATACATGACTTTTGGTAATCTTTTCCAAGCATGTCCTAGGTTGCCTAGGATATGTGGGGAATCATTAGTTGAGTTGATCTTGACCTTAGTTGAGAATGCGACCACTATTCCTCTTCTCCCTTTTTGTGGCTATGTTATATACATACAATGTTGCAATGTGCAAATTGTGGATAATTATTGTTTGAATTTTGTGTATTTTGCAAACCCAGCAATATTGAGTTCTTGGGCTACTTAGCCGAATTACTTTCTTATAGTCCTCTTACCTCAAGGACTTGTTTAATCATATTTCGATTCAAATTTTGAATGTTGCACTTTGGCGCCATATTTGAATTGGACTTACCTTTTAAATTTTACTTATATTTTGGATCTTAATCCTTTAAAATTTATTTTGTTAAAACTTATTCAAGACTTATCTTTTGCAAGCCTTTATTTTGAGGATGTTTGTTAATGTTGGTATTGCTGGTACCTATGTAGTGTTGTGACTTATGTAACCTAACCTACCCATAAAGGTTACTTGGTGAGAAGAGAATAGGAATAGTTGGTCTTGGTTGATGTCATAAGTTGAGGTTGTTTAGAGGATCAATAGTGGTGGTTCAGAAATTCCTGGTTAACCTTGTGTCTTATTGAGTATTGCTTTGGTGCTTTCCCATTTTTGGGAGGTTGAATCTTTTAGTATCAAAGATGTGTGCTAGAGGGGATTAGAAGGAGTAGATAGGTTGGGAAAAACCTCAAGATCCTCCTGTTGTGGTGTGGACCCACTATCCTTGCGACATGGGCTCCCTCATTTAAAGAGGCCTTGTGTCGCTTCAATCTTTTTGAAGTAGACCCCTGAGTTCTGTAGTGGCATAGGTGTTTAGTTCATTCCTTGATGCTAGGGATGCTTGGGCATGTTTGGTTCCTACCTATTCTGCAAGTTTGATCTAGGCAGTCTAGTGGGGACTTGTTGATAGGAGCAGCTGAGACTCGAGAGTCTCATGCTTTTTGATCGGAGTCTTATGGTTTTAGCTTAGCCTCGGTGGTAAGTTGAGTAAGATGAGTAAGTTGAGTAAGATGCCACTACATTGACTCAAGATAGGGTTCAGTCTATGGAATTGTGGCCCTATCTTGAGTCAGTGTAGTGAGGTTGTGGATCTTTTGTAGAAGGTAGTGATGATTGTTTGCGAGTGCATAGGTGATGCACATCCTATTTGGGATTGATTGGAATATCACCTGTTTGTGCTTGAACTGGATTCTTTAGTGTTGTAGTGCGAAGCTAACTCAGTTGCACTTCTTGTTTTGTTCATGGGACTTGTTCAAATTATGTGCAATATGTAGTCATTTGAGGACTAGTGATCCCTCCTATTTGGACATTTGTCAGTTTTATCTTGTGATAGATGAGTTATTGAAGGATGGAGCTATATCTTACATGCATGATTATAGTATGAATTTCATGATGTTGAATGTGTTATTGATGCAATTGAAATGGGTTAGTTAGATGATTGACTTAACGGAATTCTATGTGATGATGAATTTGATTGTATTTAGTGAAATGCGAATGAAGTGAGAACCATGTAAATGTTAGCATGTGTTATAATTGAGAGCATATGTGCTTATGTGACCTTGTGTGTGTATGTGTAATTCATTTCACTTCAGCTATATATATCATGTGCTATTAATGTGTTTGTGTAAGTGTGCGAGTATTTCCATGGCCCATGGAAAATCATAGGTCAATCAAATAACCCTATGTTTTAGCCATGTTAAGCCAACCTAGTCCCTAAGATGGACTAAGGTTGTTTGTGAATCAGAATGATGTATTTTGTTTTCTTTTAATTTATGACATTTTTGTAAGGTTCGCCTTTTTGATTTATCTCCTTGTAGTGTTGTAATGTTGTAATGTTTTGGTTTGCACAATTTTGGTACTAAATTTTATGAGCCCTTTTAATGTGGATTTATGAGTCCCCTAGTGTTAATTATGGTCAATTAACAACCCTAGGTCATACCCCTAGGGCCTAGGGCCATTCTAACATGTTTAAACTTGGTGTAACCCTTGTATGGTCACCTTAACTTGTCCTTTGAGTAAAGTGACGAAATTGGGAGATGTGCAAGGTGGTTGGCAAGTCACCATCCCACCTTGACTAACTCCACTCACATAGGGTAAGGTTACCCTTATCTTTGAGTTCTTTGGAAGCTTCCAAAGCCTTCTCATATGTGAGACCTCTTCCCTATGCTTTCACACATGTGTGAGAGCATATGTGGGGAAGTGTGTAGCATAGTTGAATGAGAAGGTGAAGAGTGTCACCTCCTCATTCATGAGGGGTCTCACATGTGTGATCCCCTCTCCCTATGCTCTCACACATGTGTGAGAGCATTTGTGAGAGAGTGTGTATCTTGCTTGAATGGGAAGGTGACAAGTGTCACCTCCTCATTCTTGTGGGGTTGTGAGAGGGTTGTGTATATGAAGGAGAAGGTGACAAGTATCACCTTCTCATTCATCAAGGCTTGTTGGAAAAACCTATTTATCTCTCTTTGTGGAGAGGGAAGGGTTATTTCTTTTTTATTTTTATTGTTGATTTGGGAAGGAGAGAAAGACTTGGAGATACTTGGAAGGAATTTTGGGGAAAAGACTCTTGGGAGCTCTTCACCATCACCTTCTACACTTGGAGCTTGAGAGGTATGCTCTCAAGGCTTCAATCCTTCTTTTATTTGCTTTGTGATTATATATATATATATCACCTTGTCATGGGTGAGAGAGGTGTGAACCTCCTCGGGGTACCCTCATCTTTTGGAGGAGTTTTGATGGCCATGGGCTTTATTATGAAGTTTAGGATTTATGGTTATGGCAAGAGTGCCTTGTGTTATTTGGAGTATGATAACTTTTAATGGCAAGATGCCATGAGTTTGAGCATTGTTGAGTTATTGTCTTTTGGTTTCCCTTGAGTAGAGATTTGTCCATTCTCTCACCCCTAAAATCCATTGTTTAATGGGTTTGTTATGTGAGTATCCTTGGGAGGGTGTTCAAGTGTTTTGTAACCCTTGTGTTGCTTGAGACCGGTTATTTGAATGGCCTCCTAGCTTGGGGGTGGCCTACTTGTAGGCCTAAGGTTGGGAGGTGAGCTCTCCATGGGCTTGGAGAACTTATTTTTGTATTTTGTAGGTTTTGGTGGCTCTTGGAGAAGATTTGAAGTTTGGGAGTTTTTAGAAATTTTAATGGTTTTGGTGAAATGTAAAAACAAGACATTATGTTGCCTTGGCCTATTTTGGCTCTGTAGTAAAGTATTGTTGTAATGAGAGTAATCTCTCTCCATGAGCCTATGTTGTATTCAATCCTTATGTAATAACATTGTTTCATTTTTAATATATTGGGTGTGTTAAGGTTTGCCAATTTTACATTTGGGGAAAATAGATATATTGATGTGTGGAAGAAGACTTCTCTCTCTACCCCTCTCTTTACCTTGTTAAATATTACATGCATAAGTAGGTTGTCTAAAGAAATGAGAAAGTTAATTTTATGTAAGGTTTAGTCCACTATTGTTAAAGAAATTTCATGGACTTGTTAAATAAAGGAAAAAGAAAATAAATATATGTTGATCTTTTATTTGATAACAAAAAAATATATATGTATTAATGGTTTTATCATGATTTACTTGTCTTGTGTTCACTTCTTCATATATATATATATATATATATATATATATATATATATATATATATATATATATATATATATATATATATATATATAAGTTTATTTAAAAAAAGGAGTTTGTTGTTATTTCTAGCTCTCTGTTTTATTTTTTTATTCATGTCAAGAAAAACTAACACAGAGAGCAGAACCCATATATATATATATATAGTGACTAAACTATGTGTTAACTTTTATTTGAGCGAATGCTTTTTAAAGCAGGGTATCAATTAATATCTAGGGTTTTGCATATTTTATTTGGAATGAAGCTTGTTTTAAACAAAAATAAAAGAAGAAGTTAGGGTTCGCCCCTCAGCCTATGCAAGGCGCAGGGACGAGGGCGCATTGTTATGTGCGGGGGTTTGGGGGTTGGGACCCCCGTCTCACCCCAATACAATGCCCTGTGGGTGGAGCAAGAGGCCCACCCCGGATTCGACCATGGCGCCTCCATTAACTTTCTCTGTGGTCAATAAAACTTTCGACTGTGTTTGGTTCTATGTTTGGTTGTAATTTTACACTGCCCTTTGGCACCCCTATAGTATACAATGATATATATATATATATATATATATATATATATATATATATATATTCGTTGTGCTTTAATATCTATCCACTATGTTTACATATTTAATCTCCATGTAGTTCATTTCTGTAGTGAGCTTAAAAGGAATACTTCTTGTGTACATTATATATATATATATATATAAAGCCTTTGTGTCAAAACAAAGAGCATTTTGGCTCTCTTTCAAAACAAAAGAAATAAAAAGGGGATTAAGTAAAAGAAAGCAACCAGAGAGCTTAACTTGGAAAAACATTAGATTATTTGGAGGAAACTATAGCAATCTTATTAAACTTAGAAAGAAAACTAGAGGATTGTTAGTAAACTAAATATTTTAGAGACCTGTGCACGATATAAATTTTGAAAGCTAGACAATAGACTAGGTTAGAAAGAAAAACTTTAAACCTGTAGGAAAATTAGAAAACAAATATTGTTAGAAAACAATAAAACCTTCTTCGGGAAAATACCTTCCACTTGGGAAGGGACTTTCCCACTTGCCTCCTCCTTGAGACTTGCAACCTACCATTAGAAAACTATTTGATTTGAGAGCAAATAGGCTTTAGAAATGCTTTTATAAACCTTGATTAGGGTTTGTGTGGCCCAAAAAGGATTAGTGGATTAATTGAACCTTAAAGCTTAGTTTACTTAGTTTAAACCCACTTAGTGAGTGGGATGACGTTTTGGACTATGGTGTGGGAGTAATTTAATATTTTTTATTTAATTTCTGCATTTGAGCTCTTTGGAGAAAATGTATTTAAACTTGTCTTTTAATTTAATGAAGTGTATGGCATTTATCTCTTTATTCCTTTCAAACCTTTTTTTTTTTATCAAAGTGAGTAATTTAAATGTTTAGAATTAATTTATTCAACCCTGTTAGTTATTTTGTTTAAAACTTGATTTAATTTTTGGAAAGTAATTAGGGGATGTTATTTTATTTCTTTATATTTTGAAATGGGATCACAGTGAAAGTTTTAATTTTAAATTACGTTCAACTCTCCCATAGTTGATGAGATGGTGTTATGCTGTCAAAATTATTATAGAAATATCCCCTTTTATTCTGTTATGCTGTCAAATTTTTCCTAGACTTTAGATGGGTTTAATATCTAATTTAATTCGATTATTTATTTTTCTGCATCAAAATTTGTTTAAATGGTTTATGTTCGAGATCATGTTAGCGACATTAATTTAACGTTATGTTAAAGTTACAGATACTTCTAGGGTTAGATTCTAATTCATATCGAGATCATTCCACTCATTTAGTAAACCCTAGGGTTGGATTCTAAAGTGGAAGCCAACCCTTTTAGCGTCGCTCCCCGCAACACACTTCCCCTCAGTGGCTATTGTCTCATAGGGATTGTGAAATGAGTTTTGCGTTATCCTGGTTGTGATTGAATTCCTTGCCTTCGAGTGACATGCCTAACGTTGGTTGCAAATACAACTACGTTACATGTATGTGTCACTGAGGACGTTTAATGTGCGTGAGGGGGTTTTAGAGTCGAGTGGGAAATTTTTTTGATAATTCATGTCATGACATGTGATTATCAGGTCATAACCACGTGGCAAATGTGGGCATGATAGATTTGACTAACATCTAGGATGAAACTATGGTTATGATCTGATGTTCTTGGCACAATCATGTCATGCATATGACTCTATCCACTATGACTATTTATATTTGATTTCTATTATCTCACTTATACTTTCTTCTAAGATACATGGGGTGTTGAGAAGCACCTTGGGACCTACTATAAGTGTATGGGATTATTAAACTCCCTTGATCAATGTGTAAGTGATTGAAGACACACAAGACTAAGATGCCAAATTCCTATGATGAGATAGTATGTTTTGATGTTGATGCAAGCATGTTGTATCTACTTAGTAATTCTTTTGATGGATTCTTTGTGATGATAATTACCATAACTAATGACTTAGTTCTTATCATTAAATTATATATAAAAGCCTAGGTGCTCAATTTGAATTGTTTTGGTATGTAAGTTGATGATATAACCAACCAATTTCTAAAAAAATATCTTTAGGAGTGGTAATTTTAAATTTTGAAAAGGCAAGACAAGATTATGCACGTGGATATGTTTTAAGGACATAACCATGCTCATGATCTAACCCATGACAAGAAAACCTTAAGGATCCAAACCAATCAAATTATATGGATGAGATAATGTCATTTAGAGTGATAAATGCATGGATATGGTCTACTTGCACATAAAAGCAAAATTCATTAAACACCAAGATAATATGTTTATGATAAGAACAAAAATATGTAAAATATGGGTAAAAAAATAAAATATACATTTTTCTCCTTAAAAATATCTTGTAAACTTGAATATATACAAATTCTTATTCAATTTAATCTTTTTTTTATATACATACAAAATTGATCTTCAATTTTGTTAGAGATTATTACCATGGGGTGGAATATAGTCACTTAAGATCAATTCCCATATATATTAGTATAGTACTAATCCAATAGTTTCAAAGCATTTCTAGCAAATAATCATGCCATTTCAATTTGTATATTTGAAGGTCATTTTTTTAACACTATTGATTGTATTTTAGATGATTACCATCTGATGCATGCATAAATAATTAATCTAATAGGTTTGTAACTCAAACCTCTTAAGTAGCATATGGGAAGCATGAAATATTTGTGCTAATTTTTTTTTGGTTTAGAATATTAATATATGTTTAATATCTAAAGGATGATTCCCCACCCCACTTTTGTAAGTATTAAGGAAAATACAATCAAGTTACAATTTGAAATTTATATTATTGTTTTTTCATAAAATTCATAACTTTAATAATGAAAATTGAATCTATTTCTATCAAGGGTGATTCTATAATAGGGTGTGTCTCACTTGTGGGATGGGGCACAAAATGAGTTTTGCAAAGAAAAAATTATTGAACACCTTCAAATGAAGGTCCTTCACTAAAATGTAAAATGCCTACCATGTGTAAATAGACTTTGAATGAATGGGGGACCTTCGAATGAAGGACCATTATTCTAAAGTCTTTATGTTTCCCTCCTCCTGTTACTCATCTACTTTTCAAAAGATTATTTTGCTTCAAAGTAATGTTTGAACCATGAAATGGAGTCACCATGACATGTAATTTGGTAGGATTACAACCCTTGGAGTAAGTTTTCCAAAAAGTATAATTTTAATATATTTTATATAATTTTTTAAAAATATTTTCTAATGGACATAGTTCTTTATCAAATGTAAAGGTATTTGTTTGGTGAACATGGAAAAATAAAAAATATAGAAAAAATTCTAAAAATATTGTTACCTTCATATTGATGTCCTTATTTTAATAAAAACTAATAATTTGAATATATATAAAATAAAGTTAATGTGTTATGGCATAATATTACTCTAAATTATAATTAATATGTATTAAAAATTAATTATAAATAAAATATGCATCAAAAAAATGACCAAAAAATGCATGTCCTAGATAGATTGGTTTTAGTAATCTATGTTTAAGAAATTATGAATTTATCTTATTTCTAAAAAAAGGTATGCAATTTGGCATAATATCACTCATTAAAAATACTATAAAATATAAAAAATAAGTTAGTAATTAAAAAAAAAAAAATTAGACAAATTATTTTTAAATCTTTTAAAATATATATTTAAAATCTACACATTAAATCTCAAAAACTACTAATTCACTCATCTTCAAATTTTTAATAATTTGTTTAGTATAAGTAACAAAAGGGAAAACTTGAGAATTAAACCTTACCTCATCAATTATCAATAATCAGAATTTAACTTAATTTCTACAAGGTCAACTATTCCCTTTCATCGCTTCAATTTTAATAAGATTTTAAATCACATCAATATAGTAAATTTGAATTTTATTTTTTTGGTTTTAAATTAAATTTATATTATTTTAATATTTTACAAATATTTATTTTAAAATATAAGATAATGGGGAAAATTATGATTATGAAAGAAGTAATAGTTCAATTTTGATTAGTTTATTAGATATATGTCATGGGTTATATGTTTAATATAGTTTTTATATTATATATAACTTTCTTATACTTGTCCCACCTGATAATAGGCAAGATCATTAAACTAACAGACTTTTAAGTTCCTCAAGGGGTTGAGCATGAGAAGTGACTAGAGCTAGGCTGGCTGACCATGGTATGGAATGATGTGCTCGAGATGTGGAGCTATTTGCCCATTTTCTTTGTTGGTTCCAATGCAGTTGATACTCCCAAGGGTTTTGAGTCTTTGATAGAGATGAAAGGAGTTGCAGGGCGAAGTGGTGGCTTGGTCGGTGAGAGAAGTGCTAAGGGCAAGGAAAAGGAGGAGATTCACGTCCCTCACCATAGGCAGTTACAACGCAAGGTGGCTAGTGGCTCGATAGGTGGGGTGAAGAAGAGGGCGTATACTCCTCGCAAGAGGAGGCCCAAAATCACAGGGGATGAGGCTCTAGAAAAAATTGTGGCCATTGTTGACTTGGAGATTAAGAACCCTTTGCTCAGAAAGTGGGTGTGTAGGATGTTGTCAATGGCTAAGGTGGTTGATGGGCAGGATGGTGGTAAACTGAGAGAGGCAATTACAAATTTCTTGCTTGATCCAAGCTTGACCAAGGAGCATTGGAATGACTTTGGAGCTATGCAATCGCTCACACTTGCTACAATGACTTCCATTGCAGTTGCCTCAATTTTGGTTCATGATGACTTAGCAGAGGTTTCTAAGGAGGCCGAGATAAATCATGGTATACTACTAGGTCACATCGATGACTTGATGGTAGGGTTGGTGGAGATGCAAAAGATGATGGAAAGATTGGTGGTGCAGGTGGGAGCCTAGGTGGAGGACCTTGCTTGGGCCGACTTCAAATGCGGATGCGATGAGGAGGCAGACTTGGTTGATCTCACAGGCAAGGGTGCTGGTTAATGGATTCTAGTTATAGTCTTTAATCAGTTTTTATTTGTTTATAAGACTTTTTAGTGGGGAGAGAGCCTTAAAATTTGCCATCTTACCCAGGGTATATGTATATGTCTGACTGTCTTAGACAGTTTTGCAGACAACTTTAAAACAATACTGAGGGCTATGCCTTTATTTTGAATGGGTCCCTGGTCCCTTACCAGGGTATATACAACAAAAAACTTTCTTATACTTGTTTGAAAACTTATCTTAAGTTTCAAAATATTAGTTGGACACAAAAATTGGATATAATTTTAAAATTTATATGATGTTAAGTGAGTGAAATGCTATTTTAAATTTTAAGCTGAAATTAGTCTTAAAAATACAATATATTGATAAAAAATAGATTTTTATATTTAATCTAGTTTTACATAAAAATATAATATATAATTAATTATTAATATTTAATTATTAATTATTAATTTTTTAATAGATCATTAAAATATATTTCTTTCTAGTATGAATGGTCATGCAATTTGCATGAACAACAATAAATTATATTTTTAGGTAATTTGTTAATGATTTTTATAAAATTTTAGGGTTTCTTGTATGTTAATAGAAAGTGCTCTTGGTTGAAATTGTGTAGTATTCTTTTGCATCAGTGTTTTGGATCACATTCTAGAGGTCCAACTTTGTTTGGACATTTTTTTTATACCTAATTGACTTATTCTAATATCAATATTTATGGATTGCATATTTATGATTGAATTTTGACTATAATCATGGATTGTATGGATATTGACACTATGCTTAGAATAGTTAATTTTTTCGTAAGACTAATGTGATAATTTAATTAGTTGATGACTATGGTTATTCCCTCTTTATTTGATTTAATTGTATTATAGATTTTGATTATGCTATGGTGAATGTTAACTTAATTCAATTCAATAGATAGAAATAATTTAAAAGAAGATGTTTGGATATGGTGAAAGTTGTAAAAGAAAATTGTGATATAATATGGGTTAAATGTGAATTGTGTGTGTATAATTATGATAGTTGATTTTGCCCATAAGGGTGCAATGTGGTGGTTAGTTCACATGGTTATTTTTCTAGCCACTAGGATTCAAACTCCTGTTGGACTGATGAGCTCACAAGCCATGGACCTTTGTTAGGCTGTCATGCTCGCATGATATGTGCCTTCATAGGGCTAGTGTGCTCACAGGTTGTGTGCCTTCCTTGGGTCAATGAGCTCGCAAATTTGAACTAGGTGATAATACCTTGGGGAAAAAGACCCCTAATAGTGATCTCAGTGATAAAGCCATGGGAAGAGATCCTCCGTAAGGGTCTCTCTGGGCTTGGTCCAGGCTAAAAATTGAGTTTACCAAATCAAAAGAAAATGATTATTGATTTTAAATTGTTATTTTTATTAGAGTTAATTGTGTGGAATATGCATGCCTATAATAAATTTGTGTTAATATATCTATATCTATATATATAAAAATAATATTTTTATTTCAATTATTTTATGAGATATATTAACCCTTGTTGGCAAGTGTGCAGGTGATTTCCATGGCCAATGGAAAAAAATGTGGAGGATCTCAAGAAACCTTTGTTGTGATTCCCTAGTGATACCTTGACCTTAACCCATGAGAGAACTAAGGTCTTTATTGGTCAAAATATTTTGTAAATGTGAATTGTTAGTTAAATTTAATTTTTGTTATTTGTTTTGAGGTTGTGTGTATGTGGGAATATTGTTTTTTGAGACATTCTTGTGACAAATCTTGAATTTTATTTTAGAATGGACTTGAAAAGGTCTTAAAGTGTCTTTTTCTTCATTAATTAAGCGAAATTAAACCCCTAAAGTGATGATCTATGAGATGAGTCCATGTTGGAGTGTCTAATATGTGTTTTAGAAGAGTCTAGAGCCTTCAAAAGTGTCTTGGAAGATAAGTGACAAGATTTGGAGGCAAAATTTATTGTGGTGACAAAGTCAAACTTTTCCTAGGTTCATTGTATCTATACGATTGATTTTTATTTAAAATTTTCTTGAAGCTTTGTTTAGGGTTGAGATTTTCTATTTTTAAATTGTCTCTTATTGTTTTCAAAGTTGCTTGGAGAAGACGAGAGTTGGGGAAGATCCCGAGAGCTTTGCAGAAGAGGAAGGATTCAAGAGCTTGGATAAAGAGATTTTCAAATTTTGTTGAAGTATTGAGGAAGGCTCTTAAGCCACTTTAAAGTGTATATTGTTGTTGTTGTTGTTTTTGCTAAAATGATGCTTGAAAGCTTGCTAATTTTTAATGAATATTCTTGATATTATATGAAAACTCTCTTGTTGTGTTATGTATTGTGTGTTGAAGCTCACTTGGGATAGGGGTTATGTTATGTTCGGTGTAGATCTTTCCATTTGGGTTAAGAGCCACCCATGTATTAGGGTCGAGAGAGGTGTGGACCCTCATAGGAAAACTTTCTATTACATGGTGTTGATTGGCATCAAGAGTTCCTATGTTTGTGGATGGGTTGTGTCATGGAGCGGAGATAGACATGTCATAGATTATTCATGTTGTTATGGATATATGATTTGGGTGGAGAAGTATTGTGATGTAATTGGGTGATTTGTGGGTACTTTGGTATTGAGGAGATTGAGATTTTATTTGCATTTTTCTCTAAGACATTAGAGTGTCCCCTTAACTCCCCCTTTTCTATAAATATTTCCAAGATTCATATGTGGTGTTTAAGCCTATGGGTGTTGTTATGTTTTTGTGTGTGTATTCCTTTATTGTGTTGTAAAAACTAGTTTCTATGAGAACCTCCTAGCTTGGGGGAGGGCTTGTGAGAAAGCCCTATGGTTGGGAGGTGAGTAAACCTCTATTGGCTTGGGTGAGAAGCTTTGTTTTGAAGATTTGTGGAAGATTCATAAGATGGTCAACTTGTGTTTGATGAAGGCTTTACATGTTTTCCTAAAACTCTCTTTATGAAAGCCAAAGGGCTTGCAACATCATCATTTTGAGAATGTGAAAATATTTCTCTTATTTGAGCCATTTGACACCCTAAAGCTTGTTTAGGGGAAATAAATTATTGTATATGATGCTTCAATGTTAATATGTTGTTATATGTATTATTATTAAAAAAAATGCATTTTAATGGATTGGTTTTGGAATATATTTACTTAGTTATAAAGCCATTTTATATTAGAAAACATTATTAGTGGAATAGGCTTAAATAAAAATTAATTTTACAAGGAATTGATTAAAAAGTATTGTGTATTGTTGTTAATGAAATAAATAGAAATAATTTTTTTTATATTTTTCTTGTTTCATTTTTTTATGTAAATAAATAAACAAATAAATAAAATACTTGAGTTAAGACATTATGTTATAATTTAAAGATATTATTTTTCAGATTTGTTCTATTGGAAAGGAGCATGTTTAAACATTGTCTTGGCTACTCCATTGGAGGGCCGAAGTAGCAAGCCTTATATAGTTCTATTTTTTACAAAATGTTGTTTATAACTTTTCTATATGTATAATCTTTTGGCTTACTTATCATCCTCAGTTGTTGTCCTTGATGACCAAACCACAACTTGGTATATGTGGGTATATGTGGCTCGTTTAGTTGATCATGTTGTTTACAGTTTAAGCTTTGATCATGATGTTTATCAGTCTCAATTGATATGGTTGGTTACATTGTTTGACTTTGGTATGGTACCTTTGGCATACACTTCACACTTCACATAGTTGCATCATGATGTGGTGGCAGTGACGTTAAATATGTGAGCATACAATTGGCATCCTTCATTGGCATTCGTTGGCATTTGGTTTTCTTGGTCATATGGTTTGGCATCACCTTGTTTCAGTTATGGTGACCTTTTGGATGGCACATGATTTGTTGGCTTTGATGGCACATGATTTGTTGGCATTGGTATTGGTATTCATGAGGTTGGCACCATGCTCTCGTATCTGCTTGATATGACAAATTGGCGAATGTTTGTTACGCTTCGTGGCATATCATGCTCATCATGACTCATATTTGATCAAGTCAGCTGGCACAACATGATACACAATGTTATCTGGGCTCATTGATGGTTGTTTGATATATTTTCTTGCGATGGTTTTCTAATAAGCAAATTGGTCCTTGGCATGGTACTATGAGGTGCTATTTTAATAGGTATATGTATCACATGATAGTTGTTGACCACAACATGCATTTATTTGCATTTCATCATTTGATTCATATGAAAAGTGAAGGTGACTTGTTATAAGGAGGAGGATATTTTGTCTTATTAATCACCATTCCTTGTGTTAAAATATGTTACAGTGTTTACCGTGGCTTGTATTCTACATGAGGCCATATTACATTCCCTAGTGACTTTAATACTTTACACAAGCTTTCATATCAAGCATGTTAAAAGTTTACCTGCTAGGCAAGTTATTTTTAGATGGAATAGCTTTCAAAAAGGTTTTCATTGATTTGTTTGACCTGCCCATTCTAGGGCACACCGGAAGCACAGGAACATTTTTTTTTATCGGCCAAAAAGTTTTGGTTTATTTTGGTAAGTGTAAAGTATAGGTTATGAGCTCTTCGACCTAGGGTTTCATACCTTATGTAGAAATGAAGAAATGTTATGGCGAAATCATGAAAGTTTCTGGAATGCATACGGGCTTTTGTGACTGACGGTTTGATTTTTCATAGCATCTCCAGGTGACATTGTTATGTTTTCTACTCAGTCTTTGTTTTGTCAACGACAATTATGGGTGTCTCTTGCATTAAGATCAACAACAGTTATGAAGTTTTATCTTTGCCGTGAATGATTTATGGTGAATGACTAGTTAGGGTTTTTGAATGCAAACCTCAAAGGAGTTTCAAGATAGTTACAACTGTTACCATGCTAGGTTTCTTACTGTAGATTTGGAAACTATTTTTTTTTTTAAAAGGACACGGTTCATTATCTGTGGATAGTTTTGTCTAACTATGATTTCATGCTTGACCTTGGTTTAGTTTATTTTACCAATGTTTATTTGACAGCAAGGTTGTGATGGCTGTGGTTTGATCGGATCATGTTAAGCATTTGACTATGGTTGTATGTTAAATCAGTTACATTTTTTTTGTGACAGAGATACTTTGATAAAGGCAGCAGTGATACATTATTATTTAACTGTGACTTCATGGCAGTTATAACACTAGTTTATATAAGGAATAGTTCGATCCTAAACCATGGTTTGCAAGACAGTTATTACTTGAAACTGTTTCATGAAAGAAAGAAGGTATTATGAAATGTATAAAAAGGGCATTGAACAGGACAGATGTGGAGTTGTGTATACTCCTGATATAATGTGAATGATGTAAAGTGTGCAAAATTTGTACATGCATTATTGATATTATAATAGTCTAAATTAGAGAGAAACAAAGTGTCCCTCTGTATTTGTTTTTCTTCATGATTAAAGCATGTATTGAAAGGTTAAGTCAGTGAGACAAGAAATGACAATTGCCAGTGAGGCAACTGTAGCCAGTGAGGCTTGAATTAATCGCCAGTGAGGCCTGTAATCAGTGAGATTCTTTTATAAGCCGGTGAGGCATTTTCGAGTGGTTTTATGCCAGGGGCTTTCCACTTAGGAAAATATTTGTGTTATGGGTTGTTACTATCTCTGATGTGTTTGATCTTTATGTTTATTTGTTTATCATATGTCATTTAGTTTTAAAGTTGTTCTAAGTAAATTTGGTTTGTTGAAACAAATATTCATTATAAATCATTGTTTGGAGTGTTGCTCTCTGTTCATCCTTATTATGATCAATCAAAATTCACATGCTTGTAAACACCCTCACTCTTAAGTTTGATGATCATGAGCCAATATTTATCATAGACTGTGTTGATATGTTCTTGACAACAATCTGTCAGTTTTAGTAGTCATGATACCTGTCTCAACTAAACCAAACTTGTCATAGCTTTGCAATAGAAGTTGCCTTTGTTTCAAAGTGTTGTAAGGTCTCAAGGTTTTGTGAAAATTAGTATACCACTGATTCACCCCCCCCCCTCTCAGTGGTATTGTACTCCAACATTATCTATATTATTTTCCAAAGGCTCCTAAATTATCTATGAACTTGAATGATAGTAGCACCATCTCCATCTTCACCATCTTCATTAGAATTTGAACTCCTAGACTCTAGTGTGAAAGACCAATCAACCTCCATGGTAGAAGAAGCCCCCAATACTAACCTTAACGAACTCAATGCCCCATTTAACTTGAAGCTTGTGTGTTTTTTCATCTTCTCTAATAAACTTGATTATGAAAGGTACCCGAGGCCCAGATAATAGCACATTGATAATCTACTAGTTTCTAGAGCCAGGGTGGAAACCCAGCCCCGAAACAACATCATCTATAATTTTCTTCATAAATTGCACCACCGTCGGGGCTTAATGAGGGTCTCTACAATCACCTAAATTACTTCTTTAGATTCCCTTGCATCACCTAATTTTCTTCGAAAGAACTGCTAGAAACATCGATGAAACATTTGTGTTCACTTGATATCGATGTGCCGAGGAGAGGAAAGTTTCCTCCAACACCATTTTCACAACACGAAGCACCACCACCACCACCAATTTTGTTCTAAACACTTTCTTCAACTTAAAATCCATCACCACCCCGAAAAACACAATCTATTACTTTTTTTTCTTTGAGGCATACAATTGATTCCATACTTCGAATTCAGTATGCCAAGCAATACAAGAATGCATAAAGCTTAATAATCTTCCCTAGCGTCCAAGATGGTGGCTCCATTATTACGAATGCCTTCTTGCACTAGATTCCTCTGTACCGATCCTGACAAGAAGAAACCCAAGCTTCACACATCACCTTTCCATTATAATTTTGATTTATACTGGCCGAGTGATTAAGGATGGAAGATCGGGGGCAATATCTTTCCATGCACCTGGGGATCTATCATAATGATAGTCTCTTGCATCTTAATCACCACGTTAGCCAATCTGCCAGTCAAGCCATTTACCTCGCGGTATACATGTTCTAATTTAAACTACATGAATGTTTCCATCAACTCCCAACATTAGGATAACATATTATTGTGTTTCCTATTTGGGGTTCTTCATTTTCAAGGTTATTAAATGTGATTAACGAGTCCCCTTCAATTTGGATTTTTCCATTCTATTTTTTTTTCAAATTTGAAGCCCTAATAAGGCTACTTGAAATTTGGCTTCATTATTTGTTCAAATTAGGAGTTTTTTTGCCACCACACCTACCAACAATCCATTGTGATCTCCAATAATGCATCTTGCTCCTAATTGCCCCAGATTTCCCCTTAACGTTCCGTCGAAGTTAAGTTTGTGCCATCTCTCATCCAGAGGGACCCACCTCACATCTGCTCTTGTATTGGATGATGGGTGAACTCGAATAACCCCATATATGGGGATATAGTTATGCTATTTTAAAAGAAGCAATATTTTTTAAAAGCAACTTTTTCTTTTGTAAATTTATAGGAGTCATTCATCTAGTTTAATTTATTCTTTTGTGGATTGCTACATCTTTTATGATTGACTTTTAGTGTTACTTAAGATGTAGTTTTATAAGATTTAGTATATTGCAAAAAGTATTTCACATCTTTCAAAATATAAATAAATTTTATCCATGATTTAAATTAAAGTAATTTATAATCATTTTAGTGCATCACAATATATAATTAAAATCTTCATCTTTGCAAATTGAATATTTTTAAAATAACTTAAAAAAGATATATTGATTTGGAATATATATGTATATGTATATATGTTGTGCTGTTCCATTTTTTTTAGAAAAATATTTATTTAATCTGAAATGCTCATAAATTGTTGCACTATTAGCATATTTATAAAATAAATTCTATATTGATACAATCCACCAAATATACAAAGAAACCCATAATTTTTACGGGGCTTTTCCTATATATATATATTGACATTTGAAAAATAATAATAAATCTTTGTATTTACCTTCCTAGAATTAGCATACAATTGGAAGCAATGAAAAAATATATATTTATATGACCATTGAAGGCTCAAATTTGTAAAATAGAAGCACATGCAACCTCTAGAAAAACCTTAGATCTGCAAGACCAAACATAGACAAATTTGGGTTAGGGTTTTAAATCAGAAAATAAAGAAATAATTAAATAAAATGATTCAATTCATTTTACCACCAAAAATTAAATGAATGAAAGAAAAGGAGTTGAGTAGAAAAATGAATCCTATAGGAGTAGCAATGAAAAGAATTGAATAACTAGAACTTCCATAAGATGAACGTGCACAAAACAAGAGGCTAAAAACTATCATAAAATGTATGATAATGTACAATGAACTCCTTGTATATGTAGGACAAGGAGGAAGTGAGAAGGTGAGAGTCAAATGCTGACTAATCCTCCATGATGTGACATATGTAGAACACTTGGGACAAGTGTGAGAGCATGTGTCATATGTCTATGAGGTGAGACAACTAAACCATTAAGTGAACTTGAGCTAGTGTGAAACTAGATAAAAGTAAACTAGATGACTAAAGATTCCTTTCACACTAACACCCCCCCTTAAGTGATACTTGTTGAATATAATGAACACTGAGAGGGGGGTGAATCAGTGTTCTACACAACCTTTCATAAACTTGTTCGTTTATCCATTTCCCAATTTTGATTATGTGAAAGCAAATTAAGCTAATGAACAACAACCATAAAGACATAACACATGAACACCGTGATTTTTACGTGGAAAACCCAAAGAGGGAAAAACCATGGAGAGTGTTAGCTCTCAAAATATTATTATAGCACAATACCAAATTACAAGAGGCTCACTGCCCAGAGCTCACTGCTCAAGAAAAGGCTCACTACCAATTAGAAGAAGGTAGAATAAGGGTGGCTCACTACCGAGGATGAACTGTTGTGATTGCATCTACATATGCATGGAAATAGTTCCACTTAAGCTCACAAATACTGACTTAGAACTCTTCATTTCAGTCTGCCCCTGTTTCTCTGCTCTGCTCTTTGCATACTCACATCAATTCTGTAAACATCCATACCTCCCCAACCAAAATTCATCGCTCTTAAATATCCACATCATGATTTGATCCACAATCAGGTTGACATCCAAGATACAAAACGTGTACATAGAAAGATGTAGCTTGTCGACTCAAACCAATGCATTAATGTTATGCAGACCCAAATCTTCGCCCAAATGTGTTCATATAGGTTGGCTCTAATCCTTCAATCACTTGAATAGATCCTTCAAACACTATTTCTTCTTCACACAATGATTTATCATATCAGTCGGCTTGTTCCTTAAGAGCATGCATAACTGGTTCATCTGTTGACTTACAACTTTTATCGTGGATCACAAAACACTTCCAAAACCATATCAAAGACTCTTCATACATTCCCAAACTTACCCTCAGAACCGCAAGGCATGATGTCATCTTGCAAAGAAATGCGAACCATTAAAGCTCAGACTCTATCTTAGTCAAACTCTGCCAAACACTGTAGCGATACTTAGCAACTTGTAGCTATCTTTCTGGTGGTCTTCAGATCTCTCAACTCTGGAATTAGACACATCATACAAGTGTTTACAACACCTTAAAACTGTATAACAAAATACTCACCTGCGGTGGAATATAGACCATTACAATGTGCCCTGTACATTGTCTCTACTACACCTTTGTTCACCCGGACTTAGATATTTCTTCCAAATGACTTCTAAAGGAGGTCAAGACATAATCTCTAGAACATAACAACCTCAAACACTTATAAATATCATACTTGAGCTACATTTCTAGATCATCTGTGGAGGTATATCAACCCACTTACTATCCTTTACTCCGTCTATACCCAACCATTTTATGCCAACCAGACCTGAAATCCAATACGACCTTCCTAAGATATGTCTTCCTTTCATGCTGATGAGACCTTTGAGCCTTGTTTCCATCAATGACAACATGCAAGTCTATACCGGAGTAGTGTCTCTTGCCAACAATCTCCCCCTTTGGCATTGATGGCAACACTTAGTGAAAATACTTGATTGCTCCCCCTTAGTATATACACTCTATTCTCCTACTCCCCCTGAGATGTTTATCCATGTTTCACTAATCTTCTTCTCCCCCTTTGACATCAATAGAAAAGGGTGTGATCCGTAACCAAAAATTTGTCAAGACTTCAAAATTTTATGTACTCTGTCGCATATTTACAAGTGTAGTCTTTTATTTTATCTTACATATGCTGAAGAATGTCACCAAAGATGTTCTTTAGTTGAGCTATCTCAACATCCCATCTCTTCTTAGCACCATCCAAAATTTGTATATGTCCACTGAGTAGAAAAACTAGAGCTTCTACCTTTTACAGATCTAATGGTGTGATAGTTTGTGCAGCAAGATGTGCTTCAGCTACAAGCTTAGTCATTGATTCTAGTTTGGGACTGATCAGTCTTCTCAATTGTCACATTCTACTCTTCATTTGATACCTTTTATTTATTAAATCATTATGTTCATTGTGGATGTTGATGACTTGAGCTTCTTGGTTGTTGGTTGATTCATTTACCGGATCAAACTTCTTAGAAATATTCATCAGTTTCTCTTCCAATTCCTTGATCTTTTCTTCTCTCTTCTTTGTAACTTCCGGCCATGATAGACAAAATTTGTACACATCACCAGCTTCTATAATAGCACTTTGAATATTCTATATTTCATTATCTAGCTGAGCCTTATCATGGGCTATTAACTTTGTCAACTCATCTAAACTTTTCTCATTGAACTCTTGTCTAACTTTTGTTTCAGCATATTTTTCAAGCGATTCAAAGTGTACTGGTTGATGATGATTGTTAGTCATAACAACATGCATAAAAAATTTGCACAACAAACCTTTATTATCTTGTAAAGTACGATCAACTTAGGATAAGTTGATGACTCCAAGTCTCTGTTGATCAGGTCATGATCATCTGACATTACTCAGAGGTTGATGTGACATGTTGTTTTCCATTTCAAGGGGTATTACATTTGTCTTGATGATCACTATTGTTCTGTTTCCTGTAAATTTCCTCCACAGAGAGGTTATTTCTACTCTATTTCCAAAGATAGCTGATATAATTGCAAGTTTGATCAATTCTTCTGACTATCGATCATCCTAAACTTGTTCTTTCTTCTACACTGTATATTTATTCAAATGATGTGTCTATAAGTGGATATTTGCATGTATCTCATGGATTTGTGTATGAATTTGCATGATATTTGTCAGTTTAACATGCTTTTACTCTAAATATGCTATGTATTTCCAATTATCTATGGGATATCAACATATTTCATGTTATTTGCTTCCGATTCTCTAATATTTGCAATTATGATGATGATCTGTTATGAAATTGAAAGAAATTTAAAAAAATGCTTCTAATTTTAGTGAACCTTTAGCCATTGAACCACATACATACAAGATACATTAATGAGGAGAAGAAATCAAACCATATGTCACCAGGATGTTCCACAACTAGATATGGATGATACTAACTTCAAAGGATAAGGAATGAAAACAACGCATGCAGACTGACAAGCACTCCAAGGGACGCAGCTAATCAATGCATATATCCAGATTTCAAACATAGATTACTTAAAATTTATGATGATTTGTAATCAAATTGTCTTCTCTTTCATTCAGTATGCATAACATGTACATTTACAACAACTTTGAAATGAGTCCTGATATTTCAGCAATCAAATTTCAATTAAGTTTTGAATATTCAAAATATGGCACCGCTGCACCTTTTATAGAATAAGGTGAGGGAGTAGTTACAAAATGACCTATGGTCAGGATTTGTCAATTAAGATCAACGGTTGATAATCACTCTTTGACTCAGTCAACTCTTCCTCATGGCATAGGTTGCTAGCTGGCAACCATCTAGATGACTCATTATCTTATGAGTGCCTTTTGCATATGTCTTCTTCATCATGCATCTTCATTCATTCCTTGGGTTCCTCCTCTTTATCTTCTTCTTCTTCATCATGATCATCATCTTCATTACTTTATGTATTGCTATCGCCCTGATGAACATCCTCGTATATATGGACCTTCATTGTCATTCTGATGTTTTCATATACCTACACTATTTTATCCACCTCCCCACCATCTTGGATTTTGGCTTTTGTTATGGCATGCTTATGAGACTGGAATTTAGCTTTGATCGCCTCTAGCTTACCTTTTTTACTGTTCAAAGTCTCATTGTAAGTCTCCACCCTAACTTTGATTCTCATGATCTTATTCATCACCTCTTCTATCAAGTGGGTGAGGGGGTCATCAGCTACCGGCTGGAAATTATCATGCAAAGCTTTGATAGCAAATTCTGCATCTTGATTTTCAATCTTTCCCTCTACTTTTCCTTCCAAAGATTCAAGGATCTCTGCTTCATAGTCCATCATGCCGTGTAGCTGTATACTTATATCCCTGATCTTGCCACTGCATTTCTTTAGGATATCACATTCAAACTTGATATCTTCATACCATATGTCTATTAGAAGGGTAGTGTTGCTATTCAACACC
This sequence comes from Cunninghamia lanceolata, assembly GCA_027924645.1. Classification (NCBI taxonomy): domain Eukaryota; kingdom Viridiplantae; phylum Streptophyta; class Pinopsida; order Cupressales; family Cupressaceae; genus Cunninghamia; species Cunninghamia lanceolata. The sequence goes on along the minus strand of BSBN01000726.1, from coordinate 9,544,295 downwards.
TGATTATTTATTAGGATTTCAGGATCAATCTCTTCATCTCACTCAAAGTAGTTAGGTCCTTTTCCAATTGGAATGACCATCTCCCTATTTCATTATGCATTTTGTCCACTTTTCTCTTTAAACTGCTTAAATAATTCCACCTCTATAAGGAGGCTCTCAAGACATCCTTAGCTCCTGTGAGGGCCGACAACATCCATTTCTCTAGGATCATGGCTTCATGTTTCATGAGGTCCAATTTGGTGACCTCCTCCTGGGATATGATAGTTAATGGGACTGTCAGATCAACTGGTGTACTATCAGGGTTAATTAACCCCTTTATATATGAATGAAGCTGAGTAATGTGCTCCTTATGTTGTTTATTTTTCTCTTTCTCCTTCTTTACCCTTTGGGTCAAAGAATCAATGATGTCCTTCCCTTCCTAACCTTCTTGGTCCTTATTAGAAAAACCCAAATCACCAGTTGTGATTTGGAATTCTTCAAGGGTGATCTTACCCTTCTCTTTCTCTACCATGGGAAGTGCTACCTGGGCAGTTCTTCTGCTTGTAGCAGGATCTCTTCTAATAGTTGATGTCAATCTAGCTTTCCTCTTGGGCTTCATTATTGTTTCTGCAAACAAGGTGGAAACGTCAAATTCTTGGATTTCAGAGCCTTGTTCCATACCTATTTCTTTCTCCAGCCACTGAGGTACTTCATCTCCAGATCCCTGATGTCCTTTGTCATCATCATGTCCACCATGATCTCCAGTATCTACCTCTATTCTCGGTGGAGAAGGCGACTTCCTAGTTTCTTCCTCATGGAGTTCCTCATGAGGGGAATCCTGTTGCATTTCTTCTTGCTGAGGGGCTTCTTTCTGTGGGGGAGGATCTTGTGGAATGTCCACATGATGATCCTGTACTTGATCCTGCACTCCCTCTTTTTGAGTTTCATCTACTTTAGTATTTCTCTCATCTTGAGGTATATTGACATCCGTGGCTAATGTCTGAGTGTTTGGGCCTGGTGCATCACCCTGATCTTGGGTCACTTCTTGTTCCATACCTGATGCACCAACATCTTGTGTCTTAAGGTTCTCATGACCTGATTTATCTTTTTCTCTTGTGACATTTCCCTGAACTGCTTGAGTCTGGGTAGCAGCATCACCTGATGTATCTGTATCATCCCCACCTTTCTATTGGACTTCCACTATCTTTGGCTCATTAGGTATCTCATGTTGTTGTTGGCCCATATCTGGATCATTGCTCTCTTCTTCTACTTGCTTGGCCACTTCAACTTTCTCTGTCACATCAAGTGCACCTGCCTTGTCTTTGGGACTCACATCCTCCGTATATGTCAAATCTATAACTGCAGGGCTAGTCACCTGATCGACCAACTTGTCAAGCCTGATTTGTTGGGTTGCCCTCTTTGGGCTACTTTCTTTTTCTTCCTGAGTTGTTTGCTTCACCTCCTCCAATACCACCATTTGTGCTAATGGGGTCCCATGTGGAGTCATGCGAGTACTGGAGGCAAGAGTCTCCATTCTCTAAGAGGCTACATTCTGCACTACCTCATCAGCTGATAATTTGATGGTGTCTTCCAAGGAGAAAGGACCACCCTGACTTGCTTTGAAAACTTCCTTTGTCTATTCCTCTGCTCTCTTGGTCTTAAACTTGATTATGGTGGGAAGCAGCACATCATGTTGCATCTTCTTCTTAAATGCTTCATCACCAGCTCCTCTCAATATAATGTGGTCAGCCCTAATATCACCCCGCATGGATGTTCTTTGCTTTTTGGGTGGTGACATCAGCGACCCTACCCTCCTCTTCTTGCTGACCATCATTGGGTTATCACTTGTAGGCTCTTTATTTACTGGCTCTTCTTCAAATGGGATATCTTCTTCCCCCTCATGCTATGAGGCTTGGCCTTCCTCCTGTACTTCTGTAATTTCTTCAGCTAGCCTCAGGATCCTTTTTGTCTTTGGTTTGTCCATCAGAGGCAGTGTAGATGAGGCATATGCCTGTCCTGATGTTGATGCGCCTATAGCTGGCATGGCAATTCTTTCAATTATCACCCCCTTAGGCTCATCATTAGTTTTCTTACCTCTGGGGGACCTTTCCTCTATTTCTGTGTGGGTAACCTCTCCCCATTGGATTTTCTTTTCTCATTGAGGAAGTCATCATACTCCTCATAAGTTAGTTCTTGCCTTTTCTTCTTGGCATTAACTGTAAGGGCTACACCCTTTTTCTTGAATCTATTTATTTGCTCATCTACCCAAGCTTGGGTTAATTGCAGCACCCCACCTGTAAATTGATCCAAGGAAATATCCTCCAGCTATGTTAGATCAGGGGCTGAGATGGTGTCATTGTACACCTTTTTATCTTCATATTCATTTGACATCATTTTTCCATCATCTTTCTTCAGTTGTGCTGGCACTGGGATGTAGTCAAAAGTCCTTCTTTGGTTCAAGGTGAGCCTCTAGTATTTTCTTCTCCTCACCTTAGCTTCATCCTAACAATCAGTCTAGAAATCCTCCAGATGCTTCTGATGTATAGGTCTTCCCATTATTTTTTGCATCCTACCATAGGGGTCATAAGATCTAGCCAATGGAAATGACTATAGATACATCACTTTTGTTGTTATATGGAGCCTAATAAGACTCGGAGGTTAAATTTACCCCACTTTTATCAGCACGATTTCCCCCCAAATTCCTACGAGGTCAAGGCGCAGCGGGAGTTATTTTTTCATTGACCGACATAAAAAAACCCTATTTTGTAACTGACAAAAAGCTTGATAAAAAGCAGCTAAGGGTTAGGGTTTTGATATATTGTATTGTAACATTTTGCAGTGGTATTGAGTTGCAGGGATTGCTGATTGTAATCGGTTTGATTTACTGGTTAATAATATTGGACTCTCTGTTTGGTGGATGTAGCCCGAGTTTGGGTGAACCATGTTAAAACTTGTCTCTCGCTGTTATTATTTCTGTGTATTTCCATTCCTCTGTTTAATCTTTATTTGCATTTAATTGGTATCTTTTGCTAGCTAACCCTAACAAGCGGTATCAGAGCGGGTTGTGTTCGATTATCATCTGCAGGAAGGTCTCACAGTTGAGTGGGAGCAATGGCAGACGAGGGTAAATTGAAGGTCGATAAATTCAATGGGAAAAACTATCATTTATGGAAGATGCAGATGGAGGATTACCTCTATCAAAAGGATTTATGGATGCCGTTGGAAGGAGTAGCCAAGAAACTGACAACAATGTTTGATGAGGATTGGAATCTTCTTGACAGAAAGGCACTGGGAACCATTCAGTTGTGCCTGACACCATCGGTGGCATTCAATATAATGGAAGCGAAGACAATAGATGGTCTGATGAAAGCTTTAGCTAAATTGTATGAAAAACCCTCAGCCTCAAATAAGGTATTTCTCATGAAGCGTTTGTTTAATTTGAAAATGGTTGTAGGTGGATCTGTGACAGGTCATTTAAATGAATTTAATATGATTGTCAGTCAATTGACTTCTGTAAATGTAAAATTTGATGAAGAAGTTAGAGCTCTCTTGATATTATGTTCTTTGCCTGAAAGCTGGGATAGTTTGGTAATGGCGGTTAGTAACTCTGTTTCTAGTTCAAATACCTTGAAATTTGATGATGTTGTTGGCGTTATTCTAAGTGAGGAAATTCGTAAGAAAAGCTCAGGTGGATCCACATCAGGCAGTGTTTTGAATGCAGAAAGCAGGGGCAGATCAAAGGAGAGAGGAAAAGGTTCTGGAGGTCATGGGAAGTCACGAGAAAAATCAAAGGACAAGAGATCCCAATCTAGAGGATAGAAGGATTGCTGGTACTGTGGGAAACCAGGTCATCTGAAGAAAGATTGCTGGTCTCGGAAGAATAAAGAAGGAGACAAACAAGAAGGCAATAAGGAGGCAAATGTGGTAAGCAATAAGTCTGAAGATGATGCATTGATTCTTTCCCTAGATAATGCTGATGATTCATGGATTTTAGATTCAGGGGCCTCATTTCATGCTACACCCCATAGAAGTTATTTTCTTGATTATGTCCAAGGGGATTTTGGGCTAGTTAATTTGGGAGATAACGAACCCTGTTAGATTGTTGGAAAGAGAAGAATCAAGATTAAGTTACAGAATGGGAATCATTGGCTACTACAAGAGGTAAGGCACGTTCTAAGGCTTAGTAGGAATTTAATTTCAGCAGGGCAGCTTGCCGAACAAGGTTGCATTGTTACATTTATTGATAAAAATTGGAAGGTTTCAAAAGGTGCCTTAGTAGTAGCAAAAGGTGTGAAAGTAGGCACCTTATATCTTTGTACAGGTCATACTGTTCCTTCTACTTTAGCTGTTACAAAGAAAAAATAAACAAGTTTAGGAATAGTTGCTGCAGGTTTATAGGAAGAGATTGGAAAAGTTGCTGTAGGTTCTAAGACAACACTGTGGCATAACAAACTTAGGCATATGAGTGAAAAAGGTATGAAGATACTTCATTTTAAGAAAGTATTACCAAGTCTGAAGTGTATTAATATGGATTTCTGTGAAAGTTGTGTGTATGACAAACAAAAGAGAGTCAGTTTTCTCAGAGATGGGAAGCAAAAAAAAAATGAAAAGTTGGAGCTTGTGCATACAGATGTATGGGGACCAGCTCAAGTATCTTCTCTCGGTGGCTCTCGGTATTATATTACATTCATAGATGATGCAACTAGGAAGGTATGGATTTATTTCCTTAGGCAGAAATCTGATGTATTTGAAACATTTTAAAAATGGAGAAGCTTGGTTGAGAATGAGACAGGTAAAAGATTAAAATGTCTCAGATCTGATAATGGCGGTGAGTATTGTAGCAAAGAATTTGAAGATTATTGTTCCTTTAATGGAATTTGTAGGTAGAAAATGGTTCCACGGACTCCACAGGAAAATGGAGTGGCTGAACGCATAAATAGGACAATAATGGAGCGTGCAAGGACCATGAGATTGCATACTGGGCTACCTTTAAATATGTGGGCAGAGGCTGTCAACACTGCTGTATATTTAATTAATAGAGGTCCTTCAGTTCCTTTGGGCTGTGGTATTCTAGAGGAAGCATGGACAGGTAAGAAGGTGAGTTATTCTTTTTTGAAAACCTTCGGCTGTGAAGCATTTGCACATATAGATTCTAAAAATAGAACCAAACTAGATGCAAAATCAAAAAAGTGTACCTTTGTTGGATATGGCATTGATAAATTTGGTTATAGGCTTTGGGATTTTGAAAATTAGAAAATTGTGAGAAGAAGGGATGTTATATTCAATGAGAAGGTGTTGTACAAAGATCAGTTGCAGTAGCATGAGAAGAAAGGAAAGGATTATGTGGTGCTAGATGATACTCCAAATAGTGATGTTCCAGTGGTTCCTCATGCTCTGCAACAGCAACTAGAAATACCACAAACTCTAGTGAATATTAGATGGTCAACAAGGATAAGTAGACCTCCTGAAAGGTTTTCTCCCTCTTTGTATTCTATTTTGTTAACAGATGCTGGTGAACCAGAAGGGTATGATGAAGCTATGCAGGTGGATACACAGGTTTAGTGGGAGCTTGCAATGAAAGAAGAAATGGACTCCTTGCTGAAAAATCAGACTTGGGAATTATGTAAGTTACCTGCAGGTAAAAAGGCTTTACCAAACAAATGGATTTATAGGCTAAAAGATTAAGATGGAAGTAAGAAAAGATTTAAGGCCAGGTTAGTTGTAAAAGGATTTGCATAGAAAAAGGGCATTGATTTTGATGAGATATTTTCTCCGGTTGTCAAGATGACTTCTATTCGTACTGTTTTAAGTATTGTGGCTACTGAAGATTTGCATTTGGAACAGCTAGATGTGAAAACTGCCTTTCTCCATGGTGATTTGGAGGAGGAGATATATATGGAACAACCCTAAGGATTTGAGGTCAAAGGTAAGGAGAAATAGGTGTGCAGATTGAAGAAGAGTTTGTATGGCCTGAAACAAGCACCTCGGCAATGGTATTTGAAATTTGATATTTTTATAGCTAAGCAAGGCTACAACAGGTGTAATTTTGACCATTGTGTTTATTTTAAGAGGTTGGATAATGACAGCTACATTATTTTATGTTTATATGTTGATGACATGCTTGTAGCTGGGTCTAACATGGATCACATAAGAGAGTTAAAACAACAGTTAGCACAGTCATTTGATATGAAGGATTTGGGGGCAGCAAAAAAACCCCTTGGTACAAAAATTTGTAGAGATAGGAAGAACAGAAAATTAACTCTATCTCAGGCTACTTATGTTGAAAAGGTGTTGCAGAGATTCCACATGGAGAATGCAAAAGTTGTCAGCAAACCTTTGCCTAGTCATTTGAAATTGACCAAGGAGATGTGTCCTAAGACACAAGAGGAGGAAGATAAAATGTCTAAGGTACCATATGCTTCAGCTGTAGGAAGTTTAATGTATGCCATGGTATGCACGAGACTAGATATTACACATGCTATAGGAGTCATTAGCAGGCATATGAGTCATCCCGGATTAGAGCATTGGAATGCGGTAAAATGGATTCTCAGATATTTGAGAGGTACATCCAATAAACACTTATGTTTTGGGGGCTCTAATATTGATTTAGCAGGTTATGAATCAGATTTGGCAGGGGATATTGATACCAGGCGGAGTACTACAAGTTATGTCTTTATTCTAGGTGGAACAATGGTGAGTTGGATTTCTAGGTTGCAAAAGGTGGTTGCTTTATCCACCACAGAGGCAGAATATGTAGCTGCAATAGAGGCAAGAAAGGAGATGATATGACTGTAATCTTTCATGAAAGAATTGGGAAAACAACAGGTTAACAGTTATTTGTCTATGGACAGCCAGAGTGCCATACATCTTGCAAAGAATTCTGCCTTGCATTCAAAGACCAAACACATATAGTTGAGGTATCACTTCATTCGATCAGTGTTGGATGATGGACAATTATAGCTAGAAAAGATACATATAGATGACAATCCAACGGATATGTTTACAAAGGCAGTGACAAGGGAGAAGCTGAGCTCCTCTTCAGCTTCGGTTGGTCTTCTAGACTGAAAATAACAAAAATAGAATAGCAGAGTCCAGGGTGCTTATTTCCAGTGGGAGCTACAGGGTTAGTGGTGTTATGATCAGTCTCCAAGTGGGAGATGATATGGTGTGGAGTCTAATCAGTCTCCAAGTGGGAGTTTGTTGTTATATGGAGCCTAATCAGACTTAGAGGTTAAATTTACCCCACTTTTATCGGCACGATTTCCCCCCAAATTCCTATGGGGTCAAGGGGTAGTGCCCCCAAGATGGGGTCAAGGGGTAGCGCCCCTGAAACCTCACATGGTTTTTTATTATTTTATAAAGGCATCGGGAGTTATTTTTTCATTGACCGACATAAAAAAATCTTATTTTGTAACCGACAAAAAGCTTGATAAAAAGTGGCTAAGGGTTAGGGTTTTGATATATTGTATTGTAACATTTTGCAGCGGTATTGAGTTGCAAGGATTGTTGATTGTAATCGGTTTGATTTACTAGATAATAATATTGGACTCTCTGTTTGGTGGATGTAGCCCGAGTTTGGGTGAACCACGTTAAAACTTGTCTCTCACTGTTATTATTTCTATGTATTTCTATTCCTCTGTTTAATCTTTATTTGCATTTAATTGATATCTTCTGTTGGCTAACCCTAACAAGTTTTAGACCTCCCATGACATGCTTTATGCTCTGTGAATCTGAGCACATATACCAGCCCATCAACACTGGAAATAGTACTGTAGGTATCTTCTTTTGTTTTTTGTATGCCTCCAGTATGGTAGACACTTGTCTAAGAAACTCCATCAGGACAACCCCATCAGTAGGGTATCTTGGTAACATAAGGGGTTGTCCCTCAAATCCCTCTATCCTTATATATGAGAAGGTGGCATACTGGATGAACCAGGCGCCATGTCTATATACAACTTCCTGAGCCTCCATGCTTAGTCTCTTGGTTCTGTCTTCCTCCATGGTTCTGACTAGATGCATAGAGAATGCATCATTTACCAATTTACAATCTAGGAGGCAGTTCTTTCACTGTAGCTGAGGATAGTGATCCCATATGTGAGCATCATTCACACCACTGCCAACCTTACCCACTGTAGTCAAGGCATCAAATGTTCCCTTGTAAGCACATGAGTATACAACATATGAGGTCATATGAAACATGCATGCCTGACCTCCCAGGTTCCTCATCCCTTCATCCAGTGCATCATTGATGACCTTGGCCCACAATGGCTTGTTATCTATATAAAGGACCATCTAGATGATTCCAAACATCCAATTCTTAAAATTTCTAGATGAGGCATACCTGTCATTCTACTTAGCAGGGCAATCATGTACTGGTACTCATCATCAAAATCAAATTTATACAAGTGTATGGGCAATTTAGATGAGGCAATGTAGGTGCTGCTCTTAGACCTCCACTGATACATCCTCTTCCTTGCATTCTTCTTATTGTTATTATACTCTGTCTCTAGTTTATGTAGATCTACACTAACCACCCTCTTTTCAACTGGAAGATTAAAAGTAGAGGTGATGCCCTTAATTAAAAAGTTGGCATATACTCTTTCATGCTTCTCCACCCGCCTGGTCTAAGGATTATAGTTTCTGGCACATTCCACTACCAGCTCTGGGGTGTCCATGGCATAGGGAAATCCTACTGCATGCCACATTCCTGAAAACATATATTGCATCCAGAAGGGTATTGTCCTTATCATGATCTATTCTGGTTGACCATACCACTAGGTTTGTATCTCCCTGGTGAGTGTCACCAATGATGCCATACTTAAATTGTACCCCTTCAGGCTGAACAAACATGGGCTTAAGAAATTCTGCATCAGACTTGTTTCGTATGAGGTCTGCCATGGACTCCTACAATAAACATGCTTCGTCTTACTTTACAATATTTATACGCATTCATACAACATTATATATCTCTATGGCATCATGCATACCCTATTCATTATTCTTTACTTCATCATGATATGCACATTTACAGATTCAAACCACAAGAAAGAACATACTACTTGAACATGTAGATAATGACAATAGGAGGGTTTTCAATTACTTACTTGATAGCGCTTTCCTCCTGGGTTAGATGGGTGATTACGAAAAAGGGCTACAAATGCTGAGGAACACTCGTTCCATTACGCTGGAAGATCTAGTCCGTTCACACATAGCTTGTATGAGGGTTTGACTTCTTTGCTCTGTAATTTCTTGTTTGTTCACAAGGGAAATGAAAATAACATTGGAAAATTACCTTTAAACACATCCATAGGGAATATTAGGGTAAAACTACATTGGGATGGCTTAATCCATTGATCTTCTATAGAGAATCCATGGATGATGCCATGTGTTTGAATTGTATTTGCAATCGGCGGGAATCCATCTACCACATTTAAGTCCATTTAATGTCAAGAAATAGGGGAAGGGGGGTGATCTTCAAAAGATCAGGTGATATTCAAAAAATGACCCCCTCTAGATAAAATGACCTTTTATCTTTAAGCGGCAAAATTAGTGCAAAAGAATCAGGGGGATGCGGTCAACGTTGACCACATGTAAATCGGGTCATGAATTTAAGATTAGGGGATGTTCAAAATATGACTCCACAAATAAAATGACCCCCTCTGGGAAAAATATTAGGGTGACGTCACCATGTCGATGACCTTGTTTAAGCATTGTGTTGTAATGACATCATCGTCATGTTATTGAATATGATGGGCATTGGATATATACCTCTGCGAGGTAAAATGGAATGATGATGTCATCATCATATTGGCATAGGGTGATATTTTGTGATGAGGCTGATATTCATAAGATGACGGATATTAAAAATATGACCCCCACAAAATATATGAAGTCGTTTGACGGGCAGATAACAACTATCACGTAAAATTGATGTCCGAACTTCACGAACCAAGTGATTATTGGGTGATAAACTTATATCGGGTTGATCTTATATAATATGACTGATGTTTGAAATATGACCCCCCCGGAATATCAGGTTTGACCAAAACTTTGGCTTAACATAACTTTCTCCCCTTAGAATTTTGAGGTGATCCAAAAGGCAAACCTGCATGGAATTTCATGCACTTTCCAACCATGAGGTTAATAATGTGAAATACTAAATTTGGCAACTAACCTCATCATGGTGACCTATCTACATCTTGCAGGGTTATTTGCATGTCTTAATTTTACCAGACCACCCAAAGCAGAAAAACAACAAGCCAAGGTAGAAAAAAGTTGGGTCCCCATTTTGTCAAGTCAAAATGGGGCATGTTGTGCAACCACACAACAACTTGCCACCAAAGAACATAACTAAATTCCAATGATTCAAGTGATGTAAACACATTCTAACATAGCATTTTAACTCTTTCTAAGTGCAAGTATTATAACCTTTCTGAATGATAATGTTTTCATCATGGCAACAATGCTAACAAAGGATCAGGTGTGTACAAATGATTAATTATCCTCATCTCGAAAGTAAGTTGAAAACATGAGTAACTAATGTTAAGCTACATAGTTTTGGAGTATCCCTCATAGACAACCTGGATAGAGCCTTGCTGCCAGCAGGCATCTATAGCCCTGACAAGGTTATCTATACAATCCCCCTAAGTAGAGCCCCACTGCCAGCAGGCGTCTATAGCCCCAGTAGAGTTACTTAGATGGCCTAATCTTTATTTCTTTTTGGATTTTCAATATTTATTCTCTTTTATTCATATGATGTCATCATGTAAGCTTAATGTGCAAGGCAAGGTCACTTGCTAATTTAGGTTGGAGATTGCATTGGTAGCAAGGGAGTCCCTTAGATTTTTCACTTAACACCTATACTTCTGTGTTCCACAAACCCAAGGCTGTTAGGTGAGTCATTGTGAAAGAATCACTTTGGTCAAGAAAAGGCACCCTAATGAAAAGATATCACAGACCTGATCACCAACACTTCTCAAAATGAATCATAACCTATATATGAATTTGTTCTCATCACTTGACTCTTAACAATTTAGTCATTTTCTTAGGGTGATGAGCTGCATCATCTTGACTAACCAAAATAGAACTCAACAAGAAAACAAACAAAACAAAACAAAATTGTACAAATAACTATACAAATATGCACACTATGATACACACGATTTACATGACACTGTTTCAGGCTTGAAAATAATGCTTGAGAAACTGCCCATTAACGAGTAATGGGATATCCTCACCGGTTAAAGTCTTAAGCCTATAGGTGCTGTCTCCTAAGATTTATGAAACTTGAAAGGGACCTATCCAAAGTTTGTCAAATTTACCATGACTTCCTTTCCTTTCATGTGCTTTGTCCCACATAAGGACTAAATCTAAAACTCTAAAGGCCTTAACTCTAGCTCTTTTGTCAAACCAATGCTTGACAACAGCCTGATGTTTAGCAAATTGATCAATTGCTTTATTCCTTTTTTCTTCTAGGTGCATCAACTGAAGCAACCTGACTTCTTGTTTGTTATCTATCCCTAGATATTCTTGTGCTTACTACAGTGTGGGGATCTTCAAGTTAACAAGGAGGATGGGATCTACCCCATATACTAGGTGAAAAGGAGAATTTCCTAATATAGCCTTCATCTTAGTTCTATCCACCCACAAGGCATACTTCAATAGGGTGTTCCACTCCCTTGGATTCTTTTCTATCAATTTCTTTATGATGTTCAATAAATTCTTGTTTGTAGATTCTGCTAATCCATTCCCTTAAGGATAGTAATTTGAGGAAAATTTCAAGATAATTCCATGGTCAAAAGCCCAACTTGATAACTTTATTGAAGCAAAAGCAGACCCATTATCACATTCTAAAGCATAAGGGACTCCATACTTGGTTACTATATTGCTTTCCAAAAACTTGATTACATCCTCAACATTGCATGTCTTACTACTGACAGCTTCAGTCCACTTGGTATAGTAATTAGTGATAGTCAAAACATACCTGTGGCTGAAGATGATGGAGGGTTGATAGATCCTATGAAATCCATTCCCCATTGAGCAAATAGGCGCATCTCCATCACTAGTTGCAAAGGTTGAGCAACATATCTTTCTCTATTTGCAGCAACCTGACACATATGACAACATTTGATGTGTTCAACAGTATCTTTAAAAATAGTGGGCCAGTAATACCTTGCCCTGAGGATAACATGAGTGGTAGCTAAGTTTGATCCATGTGCAGTTCCAAACAAGTGTCATGTAATTCTGCTAGCACTTTGTTTGCTTCTTGCCTTTCCAGGCATCTAAGGTATATTCCCTCATAGTTCTTCTTGAAAAGGACTCCTCCTTTTATCATGTATTTTTGTGATCTTATTTTTAAGGCTCTCCTCTGTGAGGCCTAGAATCTTGAAGGACATCTTCCAGTAATCAAGATGTGCTTGATGTCTGAATACCATTCTCCATCTTCTTTTGTATTTATGACATACTGCTGGCTCATGGTGTTAGGATCAATTTCTGATATCATCTGACTCAATGCTTGTCCTCTCACTAATTTCATAGGTGTTATGTCCATATCATACTCTTAAAGGACAACAATCCACTTAGCTCTCTTCTCACCTGGTTCACTTTGCATTAAAAGCATCTTTACTGCTGCATCTGGTACTACAACAATCACTTTACTTCTTAAGATGTAATGTCTGAACTTCTTGATTGCTCACACCAGAGCAAGTGCTTTGATGTGTTCAACAGTATCTTTAAAAATAGTGGGCCAGTAATACCTTGCCCTGAGGATAACATGAGTGGTAACTAAGTTTGATCCATGTGCAGTTCCAAACAAGTGTCATGTAATTCTGCTAGCACTTTGTTTGCTTCTTGCCTTTCTAAGCATCTAAGGTATATTCCCTCATAGTTCTTCTTGAAAAGGACTCCTCCTTTTATCATGTATTTTTGTGATCTTATTTTTAAGGCTCTCCTCTGTGAGGCCTAGAATCTTGAAGGACATCTTCCAGTAATCAAGATGTGCTTGATGTCTGAATACCATTCTCCATCTTCTTTTGTATTTATGACATACTGCTGGCTCATGGTGTTAGGATCAATTTCTGATATCATCTGACTCAATGCTTGTCCTCTCACTAATTTCATAGGTGTTATGTCCATATCATACTCTCAAAGGACAACAATCCACTTAGCTCTCTTCTCACTTGGTTCACTTTGCATTAAAAGCATCTTTACTGCTGCATCTGGTACTACAACAATCACTTTACTTCTTAAGATGTAATGTCTGAACTTCTTGATTGCTCACACCAGAGCAAGTGCTTTGATGTGTTCAACAGTATCTTTAAAAATAGTGGGCCAGTAATACCTTGCCCTGAGGATAACATGAGTGGTAGCTAAGTTTGATCCATGTGCAGTTCCAAACAAGTGTCATGTAATTCTGCTAGCACTTTGTTTGCTTCTTTCCTTTCTAGGCATCTAAGGTATATTCCCTCATAGTTCTTCTTGAAAAGGACTCCTCCTTTTATCATGTATTTTTGTGATCTTATTTTTAAGGCTCTCCTCTGTGAGGCCTAGAATCTTGAAGGACATCTTCCAGTAATCAAGATGTGCTTGGTGTCTGAATACCATTCTCCATCTTCTTTTGTATTTATGACATACTGCTGGCTCATGGTGTTAGGATCAATTTCTGATATCATCTAACTCAATGCTTGTCCTCTCACTAATTTCATAGGTGTTATGTCCATATCATACTCTTAAAGGACAACAATCCACTTAGCTCTCTTCTCACCTGGTTCACTTTGCATTAAAAGCATCTTTACTGCTGCATCTGGTACTACAACAATCACTTTACTTCTTAAGATGTAATGTCTGAACTTCTTGATTGCTCACACCAGAGCAAGTGCTTATCTTTCAATATCCATGTATCTGAGTTCTGCATCCCTAAAAGGACAACTCATGAAGGCTATAGGCTTTTCTTCTTTAGCCTCATTTCTCTATGTTAATAATGCTGCAGATGTATGCTCTAAAGCAAATGAGTAAATGTAAAAATCTTTGGTATAATATGGACTGATTAGAATAGGAGCATTAGATATGAATTTCTTGATATCTTCAAAAGTTGCTCTAGCTTTAGGTGTCCACCCAATTTTGGAATCCTTCTTGAGCATGGCATTCAATGGTCTGGTGATTTCTGCAAAACCAGTAATGAACTTTCTAACAAAATTAATCTTACCAAAATAAGATTTGAGCTCCTTCTTGCTTCCAGGAAGCTATATCTTCATGATTGATTCAACTCTCTCAGGGTCAATGATGATCCCATTTTCTATTATTAGGTGACCTAATATTTTCCTTGTGGTTACCCCAAATATACATTTCTTAGGGTTTAGGGATATTCCATAATGCTCACATTTCTTTAGTACCTTCCTGAGGTCTTCTACATGATTCCCTCTCTCTTTAGGGAAAACTATCAAGTCATCCATGTATATGACTATGCATTTACCAATTAATCCTCTGAAGGCTATATCCATTGCTTGCTGAAATGTTGCTCCAGCATTTATCAATCCAAAAGGCATGCACCTGTAAGTGAATATTCCCCACTTTGTGGTGAATGCAGTCTTCAATCTATTTATCTTGTCTATCATCACTTGGTTGTAACCTGAAAAACCATTCAAAAATGACATCATCTTCACACCATTTACAATCTGCAAGACCTCATCTAGAGAAGGCAAAGGATAGTTATCCTTCTCAAATTTAAATTTATGAAGCCTACACACAACCTGATGTCACCATTCTTCTTCCTTACTGGGACCAAATTAGCCACCCATGTGGAATGTCTCACAGGAAATATGATCCTGGTGTTAAGCAATTTCTTAACTTCTTCAAAAATGATGGGCTCCAGCAATGCATTAACAGGTCTCTGTTTCTGTCTGAAAGGCTTGACATCTGGCTTTAGATGTATAGTATGAGTGATGATTTATGTATCATAATTTTTCAACTCATCATATGTCCAGGCGATGAAATGGATATAATCTTTAAGGGCTTGGGTTATTCCTTCCAGCTCTTCTTCTGTGCACACTTTTCCAATCAGGACATTCCTTTTTTCATCATCATGTCCAATGTTAACTTGTGAATACTCTCCTCCATCTGCTTTAGGGAGATCTTTTTGTTTCAGCATGTTGTCTAAATCAAATGCTCTTTCCAACTCTATCATTCCTTTAGGAATCTTGTTTCTAGGCAACTCTAGGATTTCTTCTTCTTCCCAGATATGATCTTCCACATTTCTTTCATCTATAATCTGTGCATCAAAGACATCTCTATTGGAAATGAAGTCTAAAATGTGCTGATCATCATCAAACACTTGAAGGTTAACTACATTATCTGGTACAGAGGATGCTGATGCTAATTCAACTAAAAATCTCTTCAAACCAGATATGGACAATGGTTCCAAAGTACTTGCGGCTTGGGCCAAGGCATCTGCCTTGTGATTTTGTTCTCTAGGTACATGGGTGATGTTAAATGCATCAAAATCTTCTATCAAGTCCCATACCCTATGTCTGTAATTAGACAACTTCTTGTAATTACAAGAATATATGCCTCTTACTTGTCTTACTACCAATTCTGAGTCTCCACAAACATGCAGAATCTTCACTTTCTTTCTGAGTGCAAATAATATCCCATGAACCAAGGCTTCATACTCTATCACATTATTGGTGCATGGGAATTACAATTTGTATGCTGCTAAGTAGGATTTACCAGATGGATCAATAAGATCTATTCCTACTCCAGCCCCTTGTTTTGATTTGGATCCATCAAACTTGAGGATTCATGGCTTATCTTCAGTTAAAGGCTTGTCTGGGCCTTCTCTTTTATTTTTAGCTCTAGCAGCTGTACCATTTGATATCCATTTCAATTTTGGTGTTTCAATTTTCTCAAACTTTACCTTATCTGGCTGATGTGAAGCTAATATTTCTTCTTTTTCTTTACCATCAGAAGGAGAATCTTCTGGGCAAGGCAACATCTACCTTCTCAGAATATGCAAACATAATGAACAAGTAGTTTCTGAATGTGGTGCTTCATGCAACTTGTACCATCCCTCAATCAGAACATCATGTGGAGATCTTTGTTGTTGTATCATATTTTGAATCTATTTTGATAAAAATTCTTCAAACTTGGACAAGTTACTGCCCCTATCTTCATCAGATAGTTCATAATCTGACTCTACCAAGCAATCCCTTCCTGGGGTGATTTTCTTGTTACTCTTAGCATTACTCTTGCTACATACCAGTATCTCTTCCATTTGAATAGGACTCCCATCATGATATGTGTTTTCTCCTATTCCTATAGATGACAAACAAAAATCAGTGTCACTATCACTATCTGCAGAACTTACCTCAGATGATGATGATGATGCCTCACTGCATGCTTGTTCGAGTTCCATCATGTCTAAGCAAGCATCACAAGTCTTTTCAGAATGCGGCTCATCATGTAACCTGCACCATCCTTCAAGCAGAACATCATGAACAGACACTTTTAACAATTGGTAACGTTGCACCTCTTTGGACAAGTGCATCTCAAAATTCTTGAAGTGATCTACCTCTATCTTATTTTCAGCATTACCATTAGATTCTAAAGTTATTTTATCATCTTGAAGACTATCATCATGAACGTGAACATCATACATGAGGATCTCTTCTATCCTAACGGTCTGGGCTTTGATGGAGTACACTCTAGGTTCTACATCTACATACATGATCTCATTGGTCTTATTGTATTCAGTGATCATATGTTTCATGCGAGGCTCAACATCTATCCTTATTTGATTACGTATTCCTTTCCATGGCAACCACATGTGACTAAAATCAATGGACATGTATCCATTAAGTGTTTTTGACCAATCTTTGCTGAGTAGCATCCCATAGGTATCAGTTATATCAACCACCTGAATATCAATATAGTATTGGATTCTCGGATCTAACGCTAACTACATATGAATGTGAGTTAGTTCTCCAACGACACTCACCTCTGTTTTATCTAACTATGTTACTTTCTTTAGTGACTTAGCAGGATGCAACCCTAAAGCATTGCATATGGACAAGTGCATTACATTGGTAGATGCTCCTAAATCTACTAAGGAATTATGCAAATTTTTACCAAACATCCTTATGGTAAGGAGAAAAGGAGGCGACTCAGTTTTATCTTTGTAAAGAGTCATGTGTGAAGTCTCTACAGCTTGAACAATAGCTAGAGCTTTGTGTTTAATATTAAAATCCCTATTGGCATGATCTTTATTCCCAGTCTAACCTAAGATATGATTATCCTCTTTTGGAGTAGGATCATCTAAGGATTTCATGAAGGCTTTTTTGATAGCTGGGGTTTTGAGTAATTCTGACAATGACAGGCTGATTTTGATCTTTTTCATTTCATCTGCCAAGTAGGTGACCAACTTATCAGACTCAAGAGGCAGATTACCAGCTTTTGGTGCTATATTTTGTGGTGCTAAATACTGAGCATTAACTTTGGGAAATCTAGTGTTATTGCTTGCCTTAGGATCAAGAGGAGTGTTGAAATTATTTGGAGGCAAGGATGTAGTCAAAGGACCAGCAGGTCAGTTTGAGTTATTCCTTAGATTGTAATTATGCCTACCCTGATATTGCTGTTGATAAGCATGTACTTCTTCATGTTCAATTGATGGCTCATTTTCATCTTCAAATGGAAAAACATAATTAGTCTCAAAAGCCATGGCTGACTCTTCACATGCCAAGATGTAATTTAGATGAGGTGACATTGCCTGCTGATGAGCATGATTGATGAAACTTTCTAGCACTAGGGCAGAATCATATACACAGGAGACAATTTCATTTCCTTCAACACAAGGTGGATTACCTAAAGTATTGGATACTTTAGTTTGGAATATACTGTTAGCAATCTTGAACTGAGGACAATCCATCTCTGCATGAGCATTGGTGTTATGTATTCTACACCAGTTTGTAAGATCTGCCTTTGAAAGGTTCACTCTAGTGGTCTACTTAGGTTCACTAGGAGGCAGATTATCTAAGGGTGATGGTAGAGAACCATTGTTTTGGCCTAGTGTTCCACACTCTAGGCTATCTAGGGGGATTATTGTTACCATTGTTGTTATTGTAATTATTATTGTATCCCCTATCAGGATAATTAGGTCTGTCATTGGCATATCCTCTATTCTGATTTGGTTGAGAATAGAAATTTTGACTCCTTAAATGAGTGATCTCAGTGGTGAGTTTCCTCAACTATGCTAATATCTCTTTAATTTCTTCCTTTTCTTCCTAAACTTTGGCTACTACATTCTCTGTTTGAGGTTTGAAAAAGGAAGATCCATTGTGATTGTTACTAGATTGTTCCACAACCTGAGGTACCTGTGTATGTCCTGGATATTGTAACATTTGACCATTTCCATTTGGAGGTGGCATGATACTGAGCGGAGGTATCTGCAAAGGACTTGGCATTATAGCTGGAGGTATCATGACTCCATTAGTCTGTTGTTGAGTAGGATATGTAGGATAGGCAGGGAGTGTTGGAAATGCGATATTAGGTGTTGGAGCAGGGATCAATTGTTGACTAACTTTGACAGCTTCTTCAAAAGCTCCTGTCAAAGTTGTGACACCAAGATGTGCTCTCCTGATAAACATAGAAGTCAAGGGATCTAAGGCTGAGTAGTATATGCTCCTAGCAACTTCATCTAGTATAGTATATGGAGCAACTAGATTTGAGAGCATCTTTTGGAATCTTGCATTGAAATTAGCAATAGGTTCTCCTTCAAATCTCTTGATTGTGGCAAACAGATGATAATTCATTGAAGGATCTATAGGTATTTTGAATCTATCCTTAAAAGCTTTCTCCAAGGTAGCCCATGAACCGACTGAACCTTGACCAAGACTGATATACCAGTTATATGCCTCTTCCCCTAAGGAAAATGGAAATAACCTGCATACCACATCCTAATGTTCAATTCTAGCCCTACAACAAGCTTCCTTGAATGTTCTAATGTGATCATCAACATCCTGATATGGATGATATTTAGGACAAATCTTATCAGGATTTTTAGGTAAATGATGATATGCAGTAAAAGTCAGAGGTGACTCTACAGTAAAGATTGACATTGTGACTGGTGGAGGTTGGACCTGAGGTGTGACAAGTGGTCCTGTAGGTGTTTCCAACCTGATAGGAGTTACATGAGCATGTTCTGGTGAAGCTCCTGACACACTAGAACTAGGAGAATGATCAATATCTACTGTTCTAGGTCTAAATCCTTGGATAGGCAATTCTTCAAAGAGTCCACTGGATCTGGACCTGGTATTTGGCCTGAGAGCCAAGATTTCTTGAATTTAAGGAAATTTGGCTTGTTTACTGTAAAGATCGGCTGAAACACCCTAGCAAAGGCTGTATTTATGATCAGAAACTAAAACTGACTAGATATTTATGCAATATTTGTAGATATGATGCAAATATGAAGTAATATGAGGCTTTGGGACACAAGCAACTGGATATCAGGTTTCTTAAGTAGATCGCCTCAAAGATTTAATAGAAAGACTTGCAATAAAGCCTATCTTTGCAACATCGCAATGATTAACCACTAAGCTTGAAATATTTATGCTCAATTTTGAAAACTTTGCAATGTACAAGCATGCACGGACTTAAAACAACAAATCTTTGCATATGACTTGAAATATAAAGCAGCATGAGTATTACCTTTCTGTCTACATCATCAAATTAGACAAATCTACTTATGAAAAGCCCTCCTTCTAGCGCCAATTTATGTTGATGATGATTGTTAGTCATAACAACATGCATAAAAAATTTGCACAACAAACCTTTATTATCTTGTAAAGTGCGATCAACTTAGGATAAGTTGATGACTCCAAGTCTCCATTGATCAGGTCATGATCATCTGACGTTACTCAAAGGTTAATGTGATATGTTGTTTTCTATTTCAAGGGGTCTTACATTTGACTTAATGATTAGTATTGTTCTGTTTCCTCTAAATTTACTCCACAGAGAGGTTATTTCTACTCTATTTCGAAAGATAGCTAATATATTTGTAAGTTTGATCAATTTTCTGACTATTGATCATCCTGAACTTGTTCTTTCTTCTACACTGTATATTTATTCAAATGATCTATAAGTGGATATTTGCATGTATCTCATGGATTTGTGTATGAATTTGCATGATGTTTGTCAATTTAACATGTTTTTACTCTAAATATGCTATGTATTTCCAATTATCTATGGGATATAAGCATATTTCATGTTATTTGTTTCTGATTCTCTATTATTTGCAATTATGATGATGATTTGTTATGAAATTGAAAGAAATTTAAAATAATGCTTCTAATTTTAGTGAATCTTTAGCCATTGAACCACATACATACAAGATACATTTATGAGGAGAAGAAATCAAACCATATGTCACCAGGATGTTCCATAGCTAGATATGGATGATGCTAACTTCAAAGGATAAGGAATGAAAACAACACATGCAGACTGACAAGCACTCCAAGGGACGCAGCTAATCGATGCATATATCCAAATTTCAAACATAGATTACTCAAGATTTATGATGATTTGTAATCAAATTGTCTTCTCTTTCATTCAGTATGTATAACATGTACATTTATAACAACTTTGAAATGAGTCTTGATATTTCAGCAATCAAATTTCAATTAAGTTTTGAATATTCAAAATATGGCACCGCTGCACCTTTTATAGAATAAGGTGAGGGAGTAGTTACAAAATGACCTACGGTCAGGATTTGTCAATTAAGATCAACGGTTGATAATTACTCTTTGACTCAGTCAACTCTTCCTCATGGCACAGGTTGCCAGCTAGCAACCATCTGGATGACTCATTATCTTATGAGTGCCTTATGCATATGTCTTCTTCATCATGCATCTTTATTCATTCCTCAGGTCCTCCTCTTTATCTTCTTCTTCTTCATCATGATCATGATCATCATCGCTATCGCCCTGACAAACATCCTCCTGTATATGGACATTCATTGTTGTCCTGATGTTTTCATATACCTGCACTATTTTATCTACCTCCCCACCATCTTATATTTTGGCTTTTGTTATGGCATGCTTATGAGACTAGAGTTTATCTTTGATCACCTCTAGCTTACCTTTTCTACTTTTCAAAGTCTCATTGTAAGTCTCCACCCTAACCTTGATTCTCATGATCTTATTCATCACCTCTTCTGTCAGGTGGGTGACGGTGTCATCTACTACCAACTAGAAATTATCATGCAGAGATTTGATAGAAAAGTCTGCATCTTGATTTTCAATCTTTCCCTCTACTTTTCCTTCCAAAGCTTCAAGGATCTCTGCTTCATAGGCCATCATGTTGTGTAGCTTTATACTTATATCCTTGAGCTTGCCACTACATTTCTTCAGGATATCACATTCGAACTTGATATCTTCATACCATATGTCTATTAGCAGGGCAGTGTTACTATTCAACACCTGATTATTTCTTAGGATTTGAGGATCAATCCTCTTCATCTCACTCAAAGTAGTTAGGTCCTTTTCCAATTGGAATGACCATCTCCCTGTTTCATTCTATATTTTGTCCACTTTTCTCTTTAAACTGCTTAAAGAATTCCACCCCTGTAAGGAGGCTCTCAAGACATTCTCAGCTCCTGTGAGGGTCAACAACATCCATTTCTCTAAGATCATGGATTCATGTTTCATGAGGTCCAATTTGGTGACCTCCTCCTGGGATATGATAGTCAATGGGACTGTCGGATCAACTGGTGTTCTATCAGGGTTAATTAACCTCTTTATATATGAATGCAGCTGAGCAATGTGCTCCTTATGTTGTTTATTTTTCTCTTTCTCCTTCTCTACCCTTTGGGTCAAAGAATCAATGATGTCCTTCCCTTCCTGACCTTCTTGGTCCTCATTAGCAAAACCCAAATCAATAGTTGTGATTTGGAATTCTTCAAGGGTGATCTTACCCTTCTCTTTCTCTATCGTGGGAAGTGCTACTTGGACAGTCCTTCTACCTGAAGCAAGATCTCTTCTAATAGCCAATGTCAGTCTAGATTTCCTCTTGGGCTTCATTATTGTTTCTGCAAACAAGGTGGAAATGTCAAATTCTTGGATTTTGGAGCCTTGTTCCATGCGTATTTCTTTCTCCAGCCACTAAGGAACTTCATCGCCAGATCCTTGACATCCTTTGTCATCATCATGTCTACCATGATCTCTAGTATCTGCCTCTATTCTCAGTGGAGAAGGCGACTTCCTAGTTTCTTCCTCATGGAGTTCCTCATGAGGGGAATCCTGTTGCATTTCTTCTTGCTGAGGGGCTTCTTTCTATGGGGGAGGATCTTGTGGAATGCCCACATGATGATCCTGTGCTTGATCCTACATTCCCTCTTTTTGAGTTTCATCCACTTTAGTATTTTCCTCATCTTGAGGCATATTGACATCCGTGGCTGATGTCTGAGTGTTTGGGCCTAGTGCATCACCTTGATCTTGGGTCACTTCTTGTTCCGTACCTGATGCACCAACATCTTGTGTCTTAAGGTCCTCATGACCTGATTTATCTTTTTCTCCTATGGCATCTCCCTAAACTCCTTGAGTCTATGTAGCAGCATCACCTGATGTATCTTTATCACCCCCGCCTTTCTATTAGACTTCCACTATCTTTGGCTCAGCAGGTATCTCATGCTTTTGCTTGCCCATATTTGGAGCATTGCTCTCTTCTTTTGCCTGCTTGGCCACTTCAACTTTCTCTGTCACATCAGGTGCACCTACCTTGTCTTTGGGGCTCACATCCTCCCTGTATGTCAAATCTATAACTACAGGGCTAGTCACCTAATCGACCAACTTGTCAAGCTCGATTTGTTGGGCTACCCTCTCTGGGCTACTTTCTTTTTCTTCCTAAGTCATTTGCTTCACCTCCTCCAATACCACCATCTATGCTAATGGGGTCCCATGTGGAGTCATGCAGGTACTGTAGGCAAGAGTCTCCATTCTCTAAGAGGCTACATTCTGCACTACCTCATCATTTGATAATTCAACGGTGTGTTCCAAGGAGAAAGGACCACCCTGACCTGCTTTGAAAACTTCCTTTGTCTTTTCCTCTGCTCTCTCGGTCTTAAACTTGATTATGGTGAGAAGAGGCACATCATGTTACATCTCCTTCTTAAATGTTTCACCACCAGCTCCTCTCAATACAATGGGGTCGGCCCTGATATCACCCGACATGGATGTTCTTTGCTTTTTGGGTGGTGACATCAGCGGCGCCGCCCTCCTCTTCTTGCTGACCATCATTGGGTCATCACCTCCAGGCTCTTTATTTATCAGCTTTTCTTCAAATGGGATATCTTCTTCAACCTCATGTTGTGAGGCTTGGTCTTCCTCCTGTACTTCTGTAATTTCTTCAACTGGCCTCATGATCCTCTTTGTCTTTGGTTTGTCCATCAGAGGCGGTGCAGATGAGGCAGATGCCTGTCCTGATGTTGATGCACCTGTAGCTAGCATGGCAATTCTTTCAATTATCACCCCCTTAGGCTCATCATTAGTTTTCTTTCCTCTGGGGGGACCTTTCCTCTGTTTCTATACGGGTAAGCTCTACCCATTGGATTTTCTTTTCTCATTGAGGAAGTCATCATACTCCTCATCAGTTAGTTCTTGCCTTTTATTCTTGGCATCAACTATAAGAGCTACTCCCTTTTTCTTCAATTTGTTTATTTTCTCATCTACCCAAGCTTGGGTTAATTGCAGCACCCCACCTGTAAACTGATCCAAGGAAATATCCTTTGGCTATGTTAGATCAGGGGCTGAGATGGTGTCATTGTACACCTTTTTATCTTCATATTCATTTGACATCATTTTTCCATCATCTTTCTTCAGCTTTGCTGGCATTGGGATGCAGTCAAAAGTCCTTATTTGGTTCAAGGTGAGCCTCTAGTATTTTCTTCTCCTCACCTCAGCTTCATCCTCACAATCAGTCCAGAAATCCTCTAGATGCTTCTGATGTATAGGTTTTCCCATTATTTTATGCATCCTGCCATAGGGATCATAAGATCTAGCCAATGGAAATGGTTGTAGATACATCAGTTTCAGACCTCCCATGACATGCTTTATGCTCTGTGAATCTAAGCACATATACCAGCCCATCGACACTGGAAATAGTACTACAAGTATCTTCTTTTGTGTTTTGTATGCCTCTAGTATGGTAGACACTTGTCTAAAAAACTCCATCAGGACAACCCCAGCAGTAGGGTATCTTGGTAGCATAAGGGGTTGTCCCTCAAATCCCTCTACCTTATATATGAGAAGGTGGCATACTGGATGAACCAAGCGCCATGTCTGTATACAACTTCCTGAGCCTCCATGCTCACTCTCTTGGTTCTGTCTTTCTCCATGGTTTTGACTAGATGCATAGAGAATGCATCATTTACCAATTTATAATCTAGGAGGCAGTTCTTTCTCTGTAGATGAGGATAGTGATCCCATATGTGAGCATCATCCACACCACCACTAGCCTTACCCACTGTAGTCAAGGCATCAAATTTTCCCTTGTAAGCACATGAGTATACAACATATGAGGTCATATGAAACATGCATACCTAACCTCCCAGGTTCCTCATCCCTTCATCCAGTGCATCACTGATGACCTTGGCCCACAATGGCTTGTTATCTATATAAAGGACCATCTGGATGATTCCAAACATTCAATTCTTAATATTTCTAGCATGAGGCATACCTGTCATTCTGCTTAGCAGGGCAATCATGTACTAGTACTCATCATCAAAATCAAATTTATATAAGTGTACGGGTAATTTAGCTGAGGTAGTGTAGGTGCTGCTCTTAGACCTCCACTGATACATCCTCTTCCTTGCATTCTTCTTATTGTTATTATACTCTATCTCTAGTTTATGTAGATCTGCACTAACCACCCTCTTTCCAACTGGTAGATTAAAAGTAGAGGTGATGCCCTTAATTGAAAAGTCAACATATACTCTTGCATGCTTCTCCACCTGCCTGGTCTGAGGGTTATAGTTTCTGGCACATTCCACTACCAGCTCTGGGGTGTCCATGGCATAGGAAAATCCTACTACATGCCACATTCTTGAAACATAAATTGCATCTAGAAGGGTATTGTCCTTATCATGATCTATTCTGGTTGACCATACTACTAGGTTTGTATCTCCCTGGTGAGTGTCACCAATGATGCCATACTTAAATTATACCCCTTTGGGCTGAACAAACATGGGCTTAAGAAATTCTGCATCAGACCTATTTCGTCTAAGGTCTGCCATGGACTTCTACAATGAACATGCCTTGTCTTACTTTACAATATCTATACACATTCATACAACATTATATATCTCTACGGCATCATGCATACCCTATTCATTATTCTTTACTTCATCATGATATGCACATTTACAGATTCAAATCATAAGAAAGAACATACTACATGAACATGTAGATAATGACAATAGGAGGGTTTTCAATTACTTACCTGATAGCGCTTTCCTCTTGGGTTAGATAGGTGATTATGGAAACGGGTTACAAATGCTAAGGATCACCCATTCTGTTACGCTGGAAGATCTAGTTTGTTCACAGGTAGCCTGTATGAGGGTTTGACTTCTCTGCTCTGTAATTTCTTGTTTGTTCACAAGGTAAATGAAAATAACATTGGAAAGTTACCTTTAAATACATCTATAGGGAAAATTAGGGTAAAACTATGTTGGGATGGCTTAATCCGTTGATCTTCTGCAGAGAATCCATGGATGATGCCATGTTTTTGAATTGTATTCGCAATTGGTGAGAATCCATCTACCGCATTTAAGTCCATTTAATGTCAAGAAACAGGGGAAGGGGGGTGATCTTTGAAAGATCAGGTGATATTCAAAATATGACCCCCTCTGGATAAAATGACCTGCCTTTGAGAGGCAAAATTAGTGCAAAAGAATCGGGGGGATGCAGTCAATGTTGGCCACATGTAAATAGAGTCATGAATTTAAGATCAGGGGATGATCAAAATATGACCCCCTCTAGGAAAAATATTGGGGTGACATCACCATGTCGATGACCTTGTTTAAGCATTATGTTGTAATGACGTCATCGTCATGTTATTGAATATGGTGGGCATCGGATATATACCTCTATGAGGTAAAATGGAATGATGACATCATCATCATATTGGCATAGGGTGATATTTTGCGATGAGGATGATATTCGTAAGATGACAGATATTAAAAATATGACCCCCACAAAATATATGAAGTCGTTTGACGAGCAGAGAACAACTATCACGTAAAATTGACGTATGGACTTCGCGGACCAAGTGATTATTAGGTGATAAACTTATATCAGGGTGATCTTATATAATATG
The DNA here is from genome assembly GCA_027924645.1 of Cunninghamia lanceolata. Classification (NCBI taxonomy): domain Eukaryota; kingdom Viridiplantae; phylum Streptophyta; class Pinopsida; order Cupressales; family Cupressaceae; genus Cunninghamia; species Cunninghamia lanceolata. The sequence goes on along the minus strand of BSBN01000726.1, from coordinate 9,517,961 downwards.
ACTAATGTTTGAAATATGACCCGCCCCCGAAATATCAGGTTTGACCAAAAATTTGACTTGACATAACTTTCTCCCCTTAGAGAATTTCGGGGTGATCCAAAAGTCAAACCTGCATGGAATTTCATGTACTTTCCAACCATGAGGTTAATAATGTGAAATACTAATTTTGGCAACTAACCTCATCATGGTGACCTATCTACCTCCTGCAGGGTTATCTGCATGTCTTAATTTTACCAGACCGTCCAAACCATAAAAACAACAAGCCAAGGTAGCAAAAAAGTTGGATCCCTATTTTGTCAAGTCAAAATGGTGTGCAACCACATAAGAGTACTTACAGAATGAATTAGTCCCTTGAGTTGACAAGTGGCAGATATGGAGGTATCCTTCCGATATGTTGGTACCAGTTTTTCCAAAATGTTGGAGGCATCATTTATGAGTTCACTATCTTCAATGTGGAACTTCAATATTTCATTTCTTGCTTTGGCTTGAGCAACTGAAGTCAACTTGAACATTTGAGAAGGACACATTGTGTCCAAGTTTATTAGACCTTGGATTGACTCAAGCTCATCTAGAATTAGTTCTTCTTTTTCCAACAGCTCTTTTACTGCTTCTGCAGTGTCTCTTGCTACACTGGAGACTATATCTTCCTATTCCAGCTCTGGAGGATCAATATCCATTTCCTTGATTGAGTCTTCCTTCTGTTCATCCTTTGCCAGATCCTTTTCAATTTGATGTGTCAGAGAAGAATCAGTTTGTACAATTGGTGATTTTTCTTCCACAGTCTTCTCTCCAGTAGTACTTTCAATTTTTTGAAGTTTCAGAGAGGTAAGAGTCTCTTCAACTGTCTCCTTTCCAACGTTGACTTCCAGAATAGATATATTATCACCATCTGTTACATTATTGTCATAGATGGTGGGAATATTGTATTTCTTTAATATTTCCAAAATGGTTTCCTCTGTTTTCTTGACCACATTGTTGATTTCACCTATCATTAATGAATTCATCATTTTCTTGGTCCTGAAGGCATCCTTGAGTTCCTTAGAAAATTTGGCTTCTTTAGGAGTGATCTCTGGACTTAACCTTGTTAGTGCATGCTGTCTGAGCTCAATATCTTTGGCCATAGCAGTTTCTTTTCTGGCTGATAGAATACTTCCCAAGGTATTTGGGAGATCACCAATGATCTCAATGAGAGCTCTATTGTATATGTTCAAGTACTTTACGGTGGCTTCTTCCAAAACCCTTTTATTAACATCATTGTAATCATCATAAAATTCAGCCACAAGTTTCAAATTTCCATCAATAGTGAAAGATTTTAATACATCTTCAAGGTTTAATGTGGCTTGAGACTCATCTACCTTCTATCTTTTACTGGGTATCTTCCTTCTGAAGAACTTCTCCTTGCTAGTTTTGGAGGCTTTAGTAGCCTCAACTTTCATTTTCTTTATTTCCTCATTTGATTCTGTTTCTTCTTCATCCTTTTCTCCCACACTGACATACAATCTTCTTCCCTTCATCTTCTTCCTCTTTGTATCTTTGACAAAGGGTTTCTTTGATAATGTGGTACTGGATGAAGTAGTAGAGCTTTTGGTAGTCCTTTGTGTAGTTTCAGGCCCTCTTTGCTTCTTTGTAGGCTCTTTTGGAACCTTAGCCTGTTCACTTTCTTGTTTTTCCTTCTTTGCTTTCTTTGCATTTTCTCTTGATTCCTTAAGTTGCTCTTTGGTGATGTTGTACCTTGAGGCAATTTCTTCCACCTCTTTTCTCACTTTTCTGGTGGATTCAGTTTGTCTAAGTTCAACATGGAGTTTCACAGATAACTCCTCATATGTTCCAAACCTTTCTTCCTTGGCATCTTTAGGTTTGTTGAGCAGGTGTTGGGCATAGTTTTCCAAAATTTGTTCATCTACCTCACATCCCATGGGCATTACCCATACAATTCTAGGTTCCATAGCCTCCATTAAACATTGATCCTTAGTGACCATGAAACAAATTGTGTCCTTTTACTTATCAACAATTTTCTCAGGAATTCTTTCTCTTGAGTGCATCATACTTCAAAAATTCTTGAAAAATCCCCATAGGGCTACTTTTTGCTCATTATAACTTCCTAAGTTGTTAAGACAATTTCTAATTTGCACAGCTACTAGTTTATTACTCAACCAAATCAATCTCTTATGATTTGGGAATTCATTCAAGAAATAGAAGAATAAACAAATAATTAGCGTACCATACTTGAATAGATAGTTCTTTCTTTCCTTTATCTTCTTCAGATTCTTTAGTAGTTGGGTTCGCAGTAGTTCGCACAAATCATAATATGAATTCTCTTTAACCATTTGATATGCAGTGTATATTGCAGTACTAGAAACATAGTTCTCCCAGTTTGAGAAGTAAACTTTGTAACCTATGACCATTGAGGCAAGCTTTACTATAGGATCAATGATATCATTTATCGTCAATGCCCTTTTGTCAAATTGGGGTCCAATAGCATCTGTCACCGTTTGATTCTTGACCGCCTTCAATAATGGCACACCTCTAGTGGAGTTTAGTCCAGTGACTGCCTGAATTGCCTCCTTTGTTATCTTAAAGGGTTGCCCTTTCCCTAACCACATGAATTCGTCATGGATTTGACTAAGGATATACCAGACCCATTCGTCCTCTATAAATGCGGGAAACTATGCATATTGGATGAATTTCTTCTCCTTTAAAGCTTTGTATTCTTCCTTTAAGTAAAATCGATCATTACTTAAGTGCTTCAGAAATAAATTTGAGAATTTGTTGCTGCCGAGCTCATCTAGGGCCACATGGATGTATGCCCTAACATCTTCCACATACAGAACTCCGTAGGGTATTTTTGAGAATGCACCCATTGGATCAACTTCAGTTTCCTTGTAGGGGTATTTCTTAAACTTAGGCCGAGGTCATTCAGAGATGTTTATGACTTGTAGAGTTGCCATTGCAGAAATTCAACAGATTCACAAATGGGGTTTCAATGACAATACCTTGTTTCACTGTGTTAGGGTTTCCTTTCTTTGAATTTCGTCAAATGCTTCAAATCTTGGTTGTCGCTGCTCAAACTCTACTTCAATCTATATGAACACTTGATAGCTTCAGATGCAAAGTGATTTTGAAATTAAACTAGTTCTCCTTTATCCTCTGGATAACTTAACCTAATCGTCATTAATGCTTGTTCCAAAAAGATGTTAAACTCTTCATTGTAGAATATAGTTGATTAGGATTGCTCCGCAATATTTTGCGTTAGATCTTTTTCTTCTAGAATTTCTTTCAAGGGATCTATCATTTTGGATTCTATCACATATCTTTGTGCTAGATTCCAACACCAACTTTCTAGCTGGAGGATTTAGATTTTGACGCTCCTCCCCTTGAGCCAGAGCTTTCAATTTACTTCCTGGAACAAGTATCTGCATAGGAGATTGGTGTGGATCTATCCTTGACCTTAATAACATCCTTTTTGATCCAAATCTAACTCATCTCTTTCTTGGTTTCTATTGGATCAATCTTCTTTTTGCCTTTGTCTACTCTTTGCTCCATTTTCCCTTTTTCTGCAGGATAGACTCTTGTTGTATTTCCGCTTCTGCAGAACTTTGCAAAATGTCTGGATTTGTTACAATTGAAACAAACAACATTCATCTGACCTTGGTTTCTTTTGTATTTGGGAATTGGTCTTGATCTGCACTGATTAGCCATATGCCCAAATCTATTGCATGCAAAACAATTGCCATTGAAGAATTGACTATTCCTTAAGAAGTTTGGCACATTTCTTAACACACTTCTACACTCATTTTCTCTATGACCTATCTTCTTGCAATTGAAACATTGACCAGAAAAAGATGGAACATTTTGATTTCTACTTTTACACTAAGTAGCCCTATGACCATACTTATTGCATTGGAAACAATAACCATTGAAAGATGGATACCTTTGAGCATTTGGTTGTCTGACTAGAGTTCTAATAGGTTTTTTCTTTGATTTCTTACCAGATAGTTTCTACCTCTTCCTTATTTAGATCTATCTTGTCCTGAGTTTGAACTTTCTCCCTTTTCAAATCCCAAACCTTGTTTATCATTTGGATACTTTTGACTGTTCAACAAATCATCAAGTTTTATAGAGCTTATTTTGAATTTTTCTCTGTAGCCGTTTGCTACTTCTAAGTCAAACTTCAAGAGCAAAACTTGTTTCCCTAGTTTTTCACATTCCTCTGACTTGTTCTTCACAACTTGATTCAAATATTCCTCATTCTTGGTCTTTTCTTCAATTACTCTAAGGAGACTCTCTGTAGATTCATTTGCTTATTTTAGCTGCTCACATAATTATTTCCTTCTTTCTTGAGATTTACTAATTTTCTCTTTTAGTTTTAGAATGCAATCATCAACTTCTTTGATACTCTCCTCTAAACCCTCAATATCAACCTTGGAGTTGTCAAGATCTTCTAGAGCTGCTTCAAATTGTTCATTGTTGACATATACTTGATTGCCAATTATAATGCTACTAGAGGGATTTTCTTCAGGATAAGTGAGATACCTTTGTGCTGCCATAGGTGGACCTTCCCAGATCTTCCTCAAGCTATTAGGATTCTTCCAAAGAACCTAACTCTGATACCAATTGTTGAATATAATGAACACTGAGAGGAGGGGTGAATCAATGTTCTACAAAACCTTTCATAAACTTGTTCTTTTATCCATTTCCTAATTTTGACTATGTGAAAGCAAATTAAGCTAATGAATAGCAACCATAAAGACATAATACATGAATACCAATATTTTTACATGGAAAACCCAAAAAGGGAAAAACCACAGAGAGTGATAGCTCTCAAAATATTATTATAGCACAATACCAGATTACAAGAGGCTCACTGCCTAGAGCTCACCACTCAAGAAAAGGTTCACTACCAATTAGAAGAAGAAGGTAGTATAAGGGTGGCTCACTATCGAGGATGAACTGCTATGATTGCATCTACATATGCATGGAAATAGTTCCACTTAAGCTCACAAATACTGACTCAAAACTCTTCATTTCAGTCTACCCCTATTTCTCTGCTTTGGTGTTCGCATACTCACATCAAATATACAAACATCCACACCTCCCCAACCAAAATTCATCACTCTTAAATATCTGCATCACGATTTGATCCACAATCAGGTCAGCATCCAAGATACAAAACATGTAGATAGAAAGATGTAGCTTGTCGGCTCAAACCAATGCACTGATGTCATGTGAACCCAAATGTGTTCATATAGGTTGGCTCTAATCCTTCAATCACTTGAATAGATCCTTCAAACACTATTTCTTCTCTGCATAACTATTTATCATATCAGTCAACCTATTCCTTAAGAGCATAAATAATTGGTTCATCTATTGACTTACAAATTTTACCGTGGATCACAAAACACTTCCAAAAATCATATCAAAGACTCTTCATACATTCCCAAACTTACCCTTAGAACCACAAGGCATGATGTCATCTTGCGGAGAAATGCGAACCATTAAAGCTCAGACTCTGTCTTAGTCAGACTCTACCAAACACTGTAGCGATACTCAGCAACTTGTAGCTATCATTCTAATGGTCTTCAGATCTCTCAATTCTAGAATTAGACACTTCATACAAGTTTTTACAACATCTTAAAACCGCATAACAAAATACTCACATGTGGAGGAATACGAACCATTACAATGTGCCCTGTACACTATCTCTACTACACATCTGTTCACTCAAACTTAGATATTTCTTCCAAATGACTTCCAGAGGAGGTCAAGACTTAATCTCTAGAACATAACAACCTCAAACACTTATAAATATCATACCTGACCCACATTTCTAGATCATCATCTGCGGAGGCATACCGACCCACTTACTGTCCTTTACTCTGTATATACCCATACTTAGCCATTTTCTACCAACCAGACCTGAAATCCAATATGACCTTCCAGAGATATGTCTTCCTTTCATGTTGATGAGACCTCTAAGCCTTGTTGCCATCAATAACAACATGCAAGTTTATACCAGAGCAGTGTCTCTTGCCAACAATACTTAGGGAGCAAATCACTAAAAAAATGAGTCCTGGCAACATGGCCTATCGAGGTTGGCACAATTGATTGCTTCAACCCAAAAAGATGGGGCCATAGACTCAGACCGAAGCATGCAATTTGTCATTTCCTTAGGTGTTATGTTCTTTTGTTCTTAAACACCATTTTGTTGAGGAGTGTAGGGAATTGAATATTGATGATGAATACCATGCTCAGTGTAATAGCTCTGAAATACCTGATTCACATAATCCCCCCATTATCTTTATGTATCTACCAAATAGAAGAACCTGACTACTTCTCCACGAACACCCTGAAAGACCTGAAAGTGTTAACTACATCACTTTAGTACTTGAGAAAGTACACCCATGTGTGGTGAGAGAAGTCATCAATGAAAGTAAGTACATACTTGGCTCCAAAAAATTGAGTTGGAAATGCCATGAGGTCACTATGAACCAACTCAAGTAAGGAAGTAGCACAATGGGATTTACCCTAAGGAAAGGGTTCCTAATGATGTTTGCCAAGCACACAACCTTGACAAATCCCATCTGTGCATGAAACCTTAGGGAGACCAAGTACCATCTCCTATGTACTCAACTGCTAAAGATACCTATAATTGAGGTGTCCAAACCTCTCATGCCAAAGTCAACTCAAAGAGTCTGCATGGGCAATGTGTGATGAACCACTGGATGTCTCAAAACTATGAAACCTATATAATCTAGACCCATGATCTGCTTTACTTGAAGCAATGATCTTCTCTAGATGTTGTAGGTCACAAACAACAACATCATGTGGAGAAAACTCAATGGTCTTTCCATCCCTGATATGACATATCTGATAGACAGAGAGAAGATTGGAAGAAAGTTTAGGAACAAAGAGGACATCCTCAATGTAACCATATTCTAGCTAAACTGAACCTGACCCCATAACTAGAATCTATGAAGAGTTTCCCGCTGAAATATGAGAATAGGTGCTATCAGAAAGAGACTCAAGAAGATCAACTAAATGAGTCATGTGATGTGAGGCTCCTGAGTCAACTATCCAATGTGATGTGGATGAATTCAAACCTATAGCAGTAATGGCATGGCCTTTGCTAGGTTTGGGAGTATCAATGTTGTGTTTCTTGATGACTTCTTCCAAAGACTCAATCCTTTGATGAAAAATCTTGACATCATGATTCTGCATCCCACAAAAAGTACATGGCCCTTTACTTTTCTTCTTGAAAGAATTTTTACTTGACCTAGAAGATGTTGTGTTTGAAGTATCAGGTTTGGCCTTCTGCTTAGATGAGTTCTCATTGCTTGAAGATGATTCTACCTTTGACTATTTTGAATGCTTATTACCTTTACCCTTAGATGCATGAACTGCTAATGCTTGAATTTTGGAAGAAGTGTTAGAATCCATGGAGAGCAACTTAGATTGTTCTCTCATGAGTCGATCGCAAAATTATTCAAAAATAGGCATAGTAAATGTTGAACCAAGTGCATCCATTGTAGAGTAAAAAGCAGAAGAAAAGACTTGATAGGGGCCTTTTAACTTTGACAAAACCAAGAAGACACATTCCTTATCTATTTTTATTTTACCACAACCTTGAAGTTGAGAAAGAAAGGACTTGAACTTGACTAAGTAATCTTTAATTGAAGGGAAGACATCAAGTGAAGTATTTTGAACTCATCAACTTTACCAAGTAAATCACTAAATTTGTCTCACATTTGCTTAGGAGTTGTACAATTGCTTAGATGAAATTGCAAGTTAATAGATACATGGAGGCCAATGATTATCATTACCTCATCTAACTTATTGTAATAGACAAATTGTTCATACTCCATATCGAATTGCAGTTGTTGATCATTTAGCATTTACCATTGTTGAAATGTACATGATAACTAAGGGGGGGTGAATCAATTGTCACAAAACTTTAACCATTTATGAATATCAACACATCAAATTCTTACTCACTATTATTAAGATTAATCATGAAAGCATGAAACAAGAAGCTCAACACAATAACACATGAGACACCAAAATTTTTATGTGGAAAACCATATAAGGGAAAAACCACAGTGGGTGTTAGCCCACGAAAATAAATAAGTTATAGCAATATCAAAAATTAGAGGCTCACTACCCAAAGTACTCATTGCAAATGTTAGGGCTCACTGCCAAGATCAACTCATTGTCAAGGGGTGGCTCACTGCCAAGGATTGGTGAACTCATTTGATAGCATCTACTTCATGCTTGAGTTCAATTCCATTGAAGCACAATATAACACCTTTGCTATGCTTACCTTACACCTTTTCACTTATCTTTTCATTTTCACACAAGGACACCTTTTTTGCAACTACATTACATGTTTTTATACAATTCAACAACCTTGGAATGTACATCAAGGTTGGCATTACATTCATCAACTGTTGGAGCAATCTCCAAGGTCAGCATTACAAACATACATAGAAATAGGTCTGGACCTAAATAAGATTACCTAAGGGAAGGATGTATACAAATCATGTTACACCTTAGCTGGGACTCAAAATCAATCTTCCATGTTACAGCATGCTTCCACAATCTTCAATGCATCTCTGCAAGTAGTGAAAACAACTAGGTCGGCCAAGACTGGTGTTAACATTAAGTCTTCTAAGAACAGTCTTCTTCTATGATCCAAATTTCTCTTTGCAGACCAATCCAAATGTAGGAACATGATAAGGAGACATCGACAAGCACATTGTAATCACTAGGAACAACTGTACAATCTCTAACCACTCTGTCAAGAAGATTCTTCAAATCAGAGCACATAGACAACACTGCCAGCTACTATCATAAGGAAAAGATCACTTGCGAACCACCAAATCATGAACCATTAGAATTGAAGGCACTTATCATTATTACAAACTTTATTTCAAAACTGTAGACTGAAATACCTAACTGTGGAGAAATGCGAAGCATAATACATTCTCCCTGTCACCACCAACTTTACAGAAAAAGTAGATTTCACTTTGGTGAACATATCTCACTCAAATCTTCATATCGGAGGCTCAAACTTGGAACATAGCATCTTCAAACATGTATCTAAATAACTTCCAATCCATAGACAAGGATATTTATTCTACAAGAAATGTGGAGCAATCTATTGGACTATTCTGCTGCACTAGGAATACTTATTATCTTCAACACTTAACTCATTACAAGCAAGCATCAAAACAAGAGTACAATTGACACCAATGACAACACAGATATGTTGACATCAAAGACAACACCAGTTAGGCACTTGCAAAAATTTTCCCCTGTGTCATTTATGGCAACATATGATGTGAAAAACTGTAATGACCATCAAGACAAGATACTCCCCCTTTCTTTTTACACATCTGCATTCTTTCTCCCTCTGAGTTCTTCACATGATTTCTCTCCCCCTTTGACATCAATGGAAAAGGGCACATACTTGCACTCAATTTCTTTGATCAAATTATTCTTTCATGAATACAATAACACTTATTGCTCTTTGTCAGGAACACTTGCTACTCCCCCTGAGAGGTAGCTATCAAAGCATCAATCCAGATCAAATAATGAGGCTTTGGACACCACTGGATTGATGCATTCTTATGCATCTTAGTTTAGAGTAGGAGGGGTAATAACCCCTAATTTTTCTCTGAGATACTCAAAAGTATCCTTAGGCAGAGGCTTAGTGAAAATATCTACAATCTGATCCTTTGTGGACACATGTTCCATCTTTAATTCATTCTCTGTTACTTTCTCTCAAAAAGTGATACCTTATTGATATGTGCTTTGTTCTTGAGTGCATTACTAGATTCTTTGAAATGTTTATGGCACTTGTATTGTCACAAAATATTGCAATTGGATCTTCATACACAACTCTTATGTCCTTCAAAGTCTGCTTCATTCATGACACTTGAGTGCAACAACATGCTAGTGCAATATACTCCGCTTTTGCAATTGACAAAGATATTGAATCTTGTTTCTTTCTTAGCCATGAAACCAATCTATTTCCCAAGAAGAAAGCACCTCCACTTGTACTCTTTCTTTCATCAACATCTTCAGCCCAATCTGCATCTGTATAAGCACTAAGAGTAAAATAATTGTCCTTTGGATACCATAAGCCATGGTTTGATGTGCCTTTCAAATACCTAAAGATTCTTTTGACTACCATCACATGTGATTCTCTAGGATCTTCTTTAAATCTTGCCACAAGACATACTGCATGCATTATATCAGGTCTGCTCTGAGTTAGATAAAGTAATTCTCCAATCATAGATTTGTAACTTTTCTAATCAGTTTTAGGTGATTCATCAATTTTCCTTAATTTGCATTCAATCACCATGAGAGTACATACTAGTTTGGAGTCCTCCATCCTAAATATCTTCAATAGCTCTTTCACATACTTAGAATGAGAAATGAAGATTCCTTTATCTAATTGAGTAATTTGCAGACTAAGAAAGAAATCCATTTCACCAAACATAGACATCTCAAATTCATTTTGCATTTCTCCTGCAAACTTCATGCACATACCTTCATTTCCTCAAAAGATAATGTCATCAACAAAGACTTCAACAATCAGGATTTGATTATCATTGATTTTGAAATAGAGATTGTTTTCATCAGTACCTTTATTGAACCCTAATTGTAGCAGACACTTGTCTAACCTTGCATACCATGCTTTGGGGACTTGCTTCAGTCCATACAATGCCTTTTTCAATCTGCACACCATATCACCTTGGTTTGATAACTGAAGTCCTTCCAGTTGCTCAATGTAAACTTCCTCTTCCAATTCACCATTCAAGAATGTAGACTTCACATTCATATGATATACTTTGAAATCTTTGTGAGTTGCAAATGCCAGAAATATTCTAATTGCTTCTATTCTAGCCACTGGAGTAAAAGTCTCTTCAAAATCTATTCCTTCAATTTGAGAATATCCTTTGCACACAAGCCTTACTTTGTTTCTCACAACTTCTCCATTTTCATTCAGCTTGTTTCTGAAAACCCACTAAGTTCCAATGACATTCTTATCAGCAAGTCTAGGAACCAATTCCCAAGTTTGATTCTTCTCAATCAACATCAGTTCTTCTTCCATGGCTTTTACCCAATTTTCATCATTGCAAGCTTCATTCATAGTTTTTGGTTCAACTTTTGAAAGCAAACAGTAATTCACTTGTTCTTCTGCAGCTCTTTTTCTTGTCAGCACACCTTTGTTTTTGTCACCTATAATCTGATCTTTAGAATGATTAATCCTTACATACCTAGGAGTCTTGACATTTTCCGGAGCCTCTTCTTCATCCTGACTTTCTTCTTGCTCAACTTTTTGTTCATTTTCTATAATCATAGGTTCATCTGGTTCATAGCAACTTAGATATGATATTCTTTCCTTGTCTTCATCCACCTTCACATTTGCACTCTCAACAATCTTATTCAATCTTTTATTATAGCACCTGTAGGCCTTACTCTTGGTAGAGTAACCAAGAAAAATTCCTTCAGCATATCTAGCATCAAACTTTCTTTGTTCTTCATCTCTTCTGATATAACATTTGCTTCCAAAAACTTTGAAATACTTCACTGTAGGAATTCTTCCATACCTTAGTTCAAAAGAAGTTTTAGAGCTATTACCTTTGACTTGAACTCTATTTAGGATGTACACAATAGTATGTATGGCTTCTCTCCAGTATGCTTCTAGTAGGTTAGCTTCCTTTAACATGGTCTTGGCAGCTTCTTGAACTGTCTTATTTTTTCTTTCAATAACTTCATTCTACTAAGGAGTCCTAGGTGCAGACAACTATCTCTTTATCCCTTGTTCTTCATAGAAAATATTGAATTCATTTGATGTGAACTCACCTCCTCTATCAGACCTTAAGCATTTGATTCTCAACTCTAACTCATTCTCAACCATCGCCTTGAAAACTTTGAACTTGTCTAGGGCTTCATTTTTTTCTTTTAGAAAAGTGACCCAAGTCATTCTAGAATAGTCATCAATAAGCAATATAAAATACCTGTCACCTTGTAGACTTCTTGTTCTTGTGGGACCACACAAGTCTATATGTACTAGCTCCAGCAATCCAGTAGAGAATTATTATTTTCTTTTGAAACTTGTTTTTGTTTGTTTCCCAAATTGACACTCCTTGCAAATGGTGTTGGCTAGCTTCACAAGTTTAGGTAGATCTCTTACAGTCTGTACATAACTTATCTTCACCATATTGTCAAAATTGATATGACACATCCTTCTATGCCACAACCAATTCTCATCTGTCTGAGCCAATAAACAATAATAATTAGTTCCTCTTAATTGGTAAATGTTACCTTTGGTCTTCTTATAGGTCGCAATCACTGTTCCAAAGATTTCCATGATCTTGCATCCATTGTATTTGAATCTCAGATCATAAACTTTGTCACACATCTTACCAACACTCAAAAGATTTTTCTTCAAACCCTTCACATATAGGACATTATCAGTATTTAGCTTTCCATCAAAAGAAATAGACCCTTTTCCACAAATCTTACCTGTCACATTATCTCCAAACCTAACCAGTCCTCCAACATACTTTTCCAAACTTACAAACTTACTCTCAATAATCCACTATGTGAGCATCCACTATCAATAATCCATTCATCCTTATCTCTCTCAACCTGAATAGCCAAAGCACTTTCTTCCATTGGTTTTTCTTCCTTCACACAACTAGTAGGATTAGTAGTTTTTAGGGTGAAAAAATAGGTTTTCTTAAACAAGGTTAAGTCCTATCCTTTCACCTAACTAAACATTGGGAAGACAAGAACCGATCTTTGGATCAAGCTATTGATTACTTGTTTGTTCCCTAATGCTAATTAGGTCTAATTCAGATGTCTAATTAAAGTTTTATCAAGTGTCTTTATTCACCAGTCAAGTAAACCCTAATAGCACTTTGTAACAGAAACTGATAGAATTTGGAGATGAAGCAGACACAATAGATCACAGAAATACAGAGAATAAGGTTTATAGATCATGCACCCAAAAATTGAGGGCTGACTGGACTAGGGCACCTGCTCAATAGTCCTACAAACTTTTGTCTATAAAAATCTTCTGCATCAGCTGTTTAGTGACCTTCAATAGCTCCCAGATCTTAGAGAATCTCCCCAGTTGGACTAGGGCACCCACTCATTAGTCCCGAAAGTGTTGGGATCTGGAATTCTAAAATTCAGTGATGATTGTATCTGCAATACTCGTCTTCCTACCACTCCTTTTCATTGTATCCTGCAAAACATGATCTGCACCTACAAAAGGAGGAGAAAGATGTTGTAGCTATATAGGAGCTTGCCTCAGTCAAGCCCCATTTTTGGTATTCCTACCTCAACAATAGCCAGAGATAAAGATATGTAGAAGTGTGTGCAAACCTAATAAAGTGTATGCATAAATATCAAACCCTATATGTCTCAATCAAGGGAAGATCAATCACTTTCTTTGATTCAATAAACATAAACAACTTCACCTCAAGGAGATGAAAAAAATGAAGACTTGCATGATCAAGAAGGTGAATCAGCAATGTCCGCGGACGATCTCCAAGCTCAATGTTGGAGACTTCAACCCTTCTCCTGATTATACAAAAGGTGTACAAACCCTAGGAAGATCAAGATAGTCTCAAGATCTTGATTCCTAATGTCCATCCATTGTCTCCATGATAGAAAATTCAAATCACTTTAGAAAAGTTTCAACAAATTACTGATCTTCAATGGTAATTTTAGCAGAGTTTTGGCATCAAGCTTGCATAAAGATTGTGTGTCATAAAATAATTTTCAAATGTATTTTTATATCTAACTTTAGGGAAATTCAAATTTTGAAATAACGTCTCAATATCATGTGAAAATGAAAATTTGAAAACAGAATCCCATGGTGCACGACGGGAGATGACACCTCGCCAAGATTCAAAATCCTAAAAAGTGGGGTAGGACTAGGGCGCAGGTGCCCAAGTCTAGTCCTCCATTTTCTGACTAGATCTGTATCTAAGGGGTCCCAAGGACCCATAATCCAAATTCTCTTTCCAGGTTCCATCAATAGTTATCTCAGAAAATGAATAGTTTGTAACTAGACACTAGCTAATCAGGGTTTTGGGAAGGCCAGAAACAAAGGGGTTAAGAGGTCACCAAAGGTGAGGAGCTAAACTGAGGTAAATTGTACCATTCCATATAGGAGGACAATTTCTGACGTAACAAGTAGACATAGGTTCTTCTTTAATTGCAATAAACAAGCACTCATTTGCACTAGTACTAACATCATCAGATTCATCATTTGTCACACCTTCATCATCAAGATCTCTAACATAATAGCATTTATTTAGGATCCTAGGTTTGTTTTCAAATCTTTTTCTATTCCTTTCAATTCTCTGCAGACATCTAGAAGCATAATGACCAACCTTACCACATGTAAAACATTTAAAAGGTAATTTGCCTTTGAACTTACCAGAACCTCTTTGCAGTCTGTCAACAAAGTTGGCTTCAATTTTATCAAGCTCATCATTAGGTTCCACCTTGTATTTCTTTGCTCTGAAGATCTTCTCTGAAGTATTGGCTTTGAAAGCAGTCTATTTTTGGTAGGGCATCACCAAACTCTCTCATTTCAAAAGTAGTAAGCTTTCAAATCAACTGATCCTTAGTAATCTTTTTCACAATCATTATTTCTTCAATTGTAGCTACCTTGTGACCATAGGATTTAGGCAATGACTTGAGAATTTTCATCACAACTTTAGTTTCATCAACAGTTCCTCCCATGCCTTTGATTCAAGTGACAAGTTCATCAACCTTTTGCATGTAGGATGTTATGTTTTCATCTTCGCCCATCTTTAAACCTTCATATTTAACTTTCAATCCTTTTAATTTGGCTCTCTTTACAAATTCATCTCCTTCATATAGATTTTCTAGCTTTTCCCAGACTTCTTGAGTAGTATCATAGTCCATGACCTTTATCAAGTTAGTGTCAGTCAATGCACTTAACAGAGCATCTCTGGCTTTTATATTTATCTCATATTCCTTGATTTCATCTTTAGTTGTCAGACCATTCTGAGGCATGGTATATTTAGTTTATGTCATTTTCCAAACTTTATAACCAATACAAAGTAGATGGCTTTTCATGCGTATCTTCCAAGTTGCATAATTTGTTCCATCATACTATGGAGCTACCTTCTTGTAGGACATTCTAGATCTACCTCAAGCTGTTAAGCTTACCTGTGAGGAACTTGGCTCTGATACCAATTGTTGAAATGTATAGGACAACTGAGAGGGGGGTGAATCAGTTGTCAAAAAACTTTAACCATTTATGAATATCAACACATCAAATTCTTACTCACTGTTATTAAGATCAATCATGAAAGTATGAAACAAGAAGCTCAACATAATAACACATGAGACACCAAAAATTTTATTTGGAAAACCCTATAAGGGAAAAACCACGGTGGGTGTTAGCCCACAAAAATAAATAAGTTATAGCAATACCAAAAATTAGAGGCTCATTGCCTTAGGGCTCACTTCCCAAAATGCTCACTACAAATATTAGGGCTCAATGCCAAGGGGTGGCTCACTGCCAAGGATTGGTGAACTGATTTGATAACATCTACTTCATGCTTGAGTTTAGTTCCATTGAAGCACAATATAACACCTTTTCTCTACTCTTCTTACACCTTCACACTTATCTTTTCATTTTCGCATATAAGGACACCTTTTTCGCAACTACATTACATGTTTTTATACAATTCATCAACCTTGGAATGTACATCAAGGTTAGAATTACATTCATCAACCGTTGGAGCAATCTCCAAGGTCATCATTACAAACATACATAGAAATAGGTCTGGACCTAAACAAGATTAGCTAAGGGAAGGATGTATGTGGATCGCATTACACCTTAGCTGGTGTTAGTGTTTGAATCGACAGAGGGTTTGCTTGCTCCAATGCACAGGCAGATTCAGCCAACAAATACAAGAGGTTGCGTGATCTACCTCCCCTTCACTTCTGGTTCTACCACACTAAGGGGGTATCCCTATAGCTAAAGATTTATCTTTGACTCACCCAATGACGGAAAGATTTAGCTTTACAACAACAGGCAGAATCCTCTCACGTATGGACCAAGGTTTGAATGATAGATCACAAGTTTGGCAACATTCTTGGACATATCTAACTGGTTGAGAATGAGAGTATGCAGGGGTCCTGATCCTATTCCTACAAACTAACAGGTTGGAAAATGGAATGATTTGTTTTAAAGTTTGGATGCAAGACAGGGGGGTTTTGGATCATAACTACTAATCCAGAAGCAGACCGGTGCCTATCTTAGGGCAAGGAGTCAACTAGACGTATACAAGAGAATGGCTTGCAACTGGCATTCAAGTTTCAAGGGGTAGAACTGGTATTTACCTTACAAATACCACCCAAAGATAAGTATTTAATTGTCTCTACTTACATACATCCCAGCTGACATACAACTTTCTCCATACTAAACCTAAAATAATTTAATCCACTCCTTTAATGGAAGTTAAAGATTAAGCATGTGATACATAAATCCATAGCCTAGAATTTGAGAAACCCTTAGCAACTAGATTCAAAAGAAGAGAATGCATACAACACATGGAGATAGACAGATAAACACATGCAATAATGTATTTTTCATATAAAATGACAAGAAACTGAACATATCTGCAAGATACACTCAAATGCAACTCATAAACTTGAAAAGAAATAGCACAACCCAGAAAATACTCTATTTTTTCGTTATTTTTCCCCCAAAAATGCCTAAGTCTTCAACAACAACAAATGAGTAACACAATTTGCATTTTATAGCAAGACAATGTATTCAACAATAATTACAAGGCATTTCAAAATTTTGCCAGATACAGTGAACCATAGAGTAGCGCTCAAATCATTGAATGTTCTAGGTAGAGAGAAGGAAGGGAGCAGGTGAGATCAGGAACTGTACAACCGCCCAAGATTTTCATCCTTGAATGTGGTAGCTAGCCGATCATCTTGACCAATACCTCTATGCAAATCTTCCATCAATGCCTTACCTATCCATAGGATGCAGTAGACTACATGTCTTATGGTTTTCCCACCAAGAAATGAACTATAGATACATAGGAAAACCCATCTGCTTTGGAAATTTGAAATGGGCCATCGATTTTCCTCTATCACTGAGATCTTCGGCTCCTAATCATGCTAAAATCCATTGGCCAGTAGAAACCTGCCATGTAGCCCCTTTATCTTCCTATCACTGACCTTTCCTGCTTTTGTTTTACCTTTTTCACCCATCTGTATATGCAAAAGAACATGCATATACAAACAACTGCCTAAATTGCTATAGAACAAATTGAAATTGCAATTGGGTCCCGCCTTGTACATCTCTCTTTGCATATCTTCTTTGTATATTGCAGATACAAACGCAATTTACATTCTGCAGATTTCAAATTTTTATGAAGCACTTTGAAATCATTTTGAAATCCAGCTTGTATCTCTATTTTCTTGTATATCAGCATATACAATACCATATACATGCAAGCCATGGACGCCAGCCTAGAATTAGCCAAATCTGACTTTTGAATTAGGTCCGGCTGGTATCTTAACTTTTGCATCTTCACAATGTATATCGGCATATACAATCTGAAACATACATCCTACAGACGCCAACCACTTCACCAATGCAGTTAACCTTCTTGTCACGTCCGCTCTGCATCTACCTTGCTTGCATATTTTGCTTTGTATCTCGGCCTTGTATGTGTAAACATACAATTGGTGGACCCCACCATTTGTACCTTTCATTTGTATTTGTCGCTTGCATGTTTCCAATGTATATTGGATATACATTCACTTTTTTATATGCATCGGCCGTCGGGGAGACTGTTGCATGAATTGTCGATGACCTTTATCACACCGATAGAGCCTTTGTTTATTCGCCGATATACACTCAACTTTGTATGCTCACATTGTATGTCAAACACATACAATCTCCTTTGTATACCTGTGGGTCCTACCAAATGTGTCTCTTGCTGCTTTGTATGTTGTCGAATATACAAGACCCCTTGTATATTTGCACTGTAGTGAATGTATATGCATCCCCTTTGTATATGTGCAATGTACATTTCCCAATGTATGTCAGACATACATTCACCATTGCATCTGTGTCAATGTACATTGACCCTTGCATGTTTCGCTTGTATGCCGCTAATGTATATTTTCTTTGCATGTTTTCCTTTGTATCTAGCCGTTGTATGTCTGAACATACAACACAAAATATACATGCAACTAGAAATACAAGTAGGGAATATTCTTAAAATCTGCGAAAGATTCCTCAACATATATGCACCTTTTTTAAGCCCGATATGCATTATGAAATGCATATAACTAATTTTTTCACCATTTTTGAAGGCCGATTGAAATTTCTTTGGGCCCGCTGATGCACAATGCACTTGTGCATACAAACATACATGTATATACAAAGATACATGCATGCAACTAATTTTTTTGCATTTTTCAACTGCAAAGGCCAAAAGACTTAGAAATTTTTGGATTTTTTGTGAAGGGGCTTGCAGACTTAAATGCCTGAAACTTGAAAGTTTATGCAGGCACTAACACAGGCTCTGTCTAGGGATGCATGCCTCTTGCAGGCATGGTGAGAACTTCAGATATCTGGGATACAGACTAGTCCCTTGTCGATTGGGCACAAAGTCAAACACATACCAACTTGCATCAGAAAACATATTTAGTTAAAATTTACTTGGTGGCCTAGGGCCACCAAAAAGGAAAAACTAGAATTTTCCTCTATCAAAGACTTGATTTTCTTCTGATCTCACTGGGTCAAGCCTGAAGATGTTGCCATGATTTACCCACAAAAAACCCTTGTCATTCGCATATTCAACCATCTTACTTAGCTTGTCACTGTCAACCTTATGCAAACAACCTTCAGCATCAAGCAACATGTGAATATTATATTTATCAAACAATGCATATTCATATGAAATATAACACATGTTATCATCTATATTAGCAATATGCATTGTATGACAGTCTCCCAGCTGGACTGGAAATTGAAAGCACTCAAAGTCCATCATATAGCTAGGATCATCAAGTATCATTCTACAATAAGCTGGCATATCATAGAAAAAACTTTCACATTCACAATTGTGCACATCATGCACACAATCATTAGCTGCACCAAACTAGAAAGGATCAAACTCAAGCACATCTTTGCAATAACCTTCATGACATATGTTGATTTTTCTTTCATTAGGACGAAAATCAAAATCCTCATCAATAACATTGCTTAGATCCTCACCATACTCAAACAGATCCTCCTCACTATATGTGTCAAAAAACATTGATCCAAGTGTTTCAGTTTCATTACAGTATGCTACTAGTTCATGGGCAGCAGAACATGCATTTTCATTACCAATGAATTCTCTTTGTGGAGGAGTATCATCCTGTGTGTCATAAACAAAACTATAATCAAATAAAGAACAATCAAGATTAGCACCATTACTTGTTTCAATCTCTAATTGCTCTTCATCATCTCCATGTGTTTGAATAGAAGGTAGTGATTCAAACATGGAATTGCTCCTTTGTTTTCTTACTTCTTCTCTATCTTGAGCACAATACTCACAATCATCTCCACAAACCCACTCAAACAAGTATTCATTGCTGCCCATAACCTCATCATTGTTTTCAGAACTAGACACCTCAACCTTGGGATGGAAGTCATCAATGATCCTTTCATTAGCACCCTCAACTAGTGAACAATCCAGCTGAGCATTGTTATCAGCATTACGTTCACACATAGCAGCATTGTCAACTTCCATATTTTCATTTACATATTTGTCTTCAAATGATGCCATGATCACTTGGTCATTTGCAGCCACACAACTACTATTCACACCAAAGCCTATGGACAGGGAATTCTGTATGTGCATATTCTTCATTTTTTCTGTATTTTCTAAAAATCTGTATGCCATCTACATACTTGTTATCTTGAATTCCCTCAATATTGCACTAGAGCCCTTTTCAAAATCTTCAAACTATATGCCAACGCAGGCTGAAGTATCAGGTCTAAAGTCTTCAAGAATTTGTGAAAGGGCTACTGCAAATCTATGACTAAAATCAATAGTGGGCTCTTCATCTTGTCTTCTAATTTCCATCAATCTTGCAACAAGATCAGCAGGTTCTCTTACAAATTCTTCTCTAAAACAGTCAACAAGTTCATCCCAACAGGCAAAGGATCTCTTTAGAAAGCTCAAATACCAATCTCTAGCTCTAGCACCAAAGGATCTAACAAAAAACCTCATCCACATATCCTCATCTCTAAATGAATTTTTCTCCATAAAGTTGTGAAAGTTTTGGATATGTGCACCCCCATCACACACACTGTGTCCACTAAATCTAGGGATCTAATTATAAATTTTAGCAAGCATACTTTCAACTTTATAGTCAACCCATGACAAATCTAATTGGTCATATAAAGGATCAAAAGGGCTGACAAGAGGTTTAGCATTCTGACTGGCAGACACAACAGGCTTACTATTGTTGCAAGTATGGGTTGAACCGGTGTTGTCATTGATGTCAACATTCTCATGTTGCATTAATGAGAAGGATTGGATGAGCTGTGTGCTGAGGATATTGAGAAAATTAGTCTCAATCAAGAACAATGAAGAACAGTGGTGACAACAAGGTAAAGTCCAAGATAGGTTGAGGATCAGAGGATGCAGTTTAAAGGGTTTATATATATAAGTCTTGAGATGTTCCCGTAGAGATTTCAGAGGTCCACATGAAGATCTGGAGAAGTTATGGCTGTTCAAGTAAAACCGGTTCCGGCAGGTGTTCAGTGGTGACAGATTGAGACAGATAGGTCTGGTGAGATCCAGAAATGCAGTATCCCATTCTGCGGATTGGAGTAAGTGTTAAGGACGTCCTTGTGAAGTGTCAAGTAGATTTGTTTGTGGTTTGAAGGTCCAGAAGAACCTATTCATTTGTGACAGTGATGACAGACTATGTTCTTGAGGTTCCAGATGAAGGAGAGAAGGATTTCAGCAAGTAGAAGAAGTGCAGATGTTCCTGGTGATTTAGGAAAGCTTGTGGAGGTCCTTGGATTATGTTCAGTTCATGTTGATGATCCGCATTAGAGTTGGAGCCGGGAATTGAAGAAATACTTTTAGATGAAGGTGTTCTTCCTCTGGCTGGCTGATCGGATGAATGATTCATCTTGCGGATGTTCTTGTGAATGTTTGCCGACTTAGATGTTTGTTCCTAAGTTGATGTCGTGTACAAATAAGGGATTGTGAAGTCATTTCAAAGTGTGACTTGTGGAGATGAGTGTGTGGTAGCGATGAAAAGAGTGAAAGGAAGTGCAGAAGGATTTGGGCTTTAATGGAACTGATTCAAGCATGGTGGCAATGCTATTTACCAGTTCAAGTATGTAATACTCATTTATTGTAGACAATGTGTCTCTTGTAGGCAGTGAGCCTCTTGTGAGAAATGTGCTCAGGCAGTGAGCCCTAATTGGCATGTGCCATCTTATTCTTTCTATTCTTCTAACAGAGAATAATATCCTGGGTTAGTCGCCCCGTGGTTTTTCCCTCAACCGGGTTTTCCACGTCAAAATCTTGGTGTCTCATGTGTAGATGTGTTTCTGTTCTTGGTTAATTACATTAAGTTTTCATGATTGATTTATTGTTATAATGCTAAGTGAATGCAAGTGTTGAAAGAAGAAAGTTTTTGGACAACTGATTCACCCCCCTCTCAGTTGTCTGCCCTATATATAACAATTGGTATCAGAGCTAAGTTCCTCTGAAAAGAGCTTAACCGCTTGAGGAGATCTAGGATGTCGTCCTACAAGAAGGATAGTTCGAATTTTGATGGAACTAACTTTTCTCTTTGGAAAGGTCGCATGGAATGTCACTTGCAGTGCATGGGATTTGCATACTGGTCCATGGTCACAAAGGCTTATGTACCTCCACAGGGTGGTCTGACAACCCTAAATGAAATCACAGATGCTGAAAATAATCTGCGGACCAAAGAGGCTCTTTTAAGTGCATTATCTGACTTAGAACTCTCAAATGTTATTGATCTACCAACTGCCCTTGAGATTTGGAAGAAACTGGAACTTTTGCATGAAGGAGACCAGTTTGTTAAATGTGCAAGATTATAGAGTCTAAAAGGGAAATTTGAAAAACTGAAAATGAGAAATGATGAAAATATTACCTCTTTTATGCCAAGAGTGAATGAGCTGGTTTGTGGAATCAGAAATGCAGGTGGAACCCTGAGTGAAGATGAGATCGTTGGCAAAGTTCTCAGATCCCTTCCTAAGTCTTATAAAATCAAAGCTTTTGCAATTGAAGAATTCAGAGCTCACACAACAGTCACAAGAGATCAATTGGTTGGTAAGCTAGCTACTTTTGAAATGGCCGAGTTTGGAGATGATCCTCCAAAGACTAAATTTGCATTCAAAGCAAGTGCCTTTGTAAAAGGAAAACAAATGTTTGATTCGGGAGAAAATTCTTCAAGGAAATCATCATGGTATGAAAATGCAAGAAAAGACTTGGAAGAAGAAGCTAAAACTGCTCATCTTGAAGCTCTTATTGCAAAAAGACTACCAAGAGGATCCGGTAAGTATGAGGGAAAATTGTCTTTTAATTGTTTTAACTGCAATAAGATTGGTCATTTTGCATCAAGGTGTCCGGAAAGATTTTCTAGGCCAAACAGTAATAGACCAAGATTCCAAAAGAATTGTTACTATGCTCATGAAGGAGATGATGAAGGAGTAACAGATGATGAATCAGAGAAAGAAGACAAATCTAGAAGTGACTGGGTGTTCATTGCCATCAAGGAAGAAGATCCAATATCCTCTAAATCTGTAAATCATAAAGCCCTGGCTGCCTAAGTTGAAGAAAAGGATGATTGGGTCATTGACAATGGCTTCTCTTACCACATGACAGGTGACAAAAACAAGTTCATAGATTTGGAAAGGTATGAAGGAGGAGTGGTAAAGTTTGGTGATAACTCTGCAGGTAGAATCAGAGGTAGAGGAACTATTTCTTTTGATGGAAAGAACAAAACCAGTAATGTATTATATGTTGAAGGATGGAAACTCAATCTTCTCAGTGTGGGACAGTTGGTGGACAAAGGCTATGATCTCAGATTCAAGAATGGAAAGTGCAAATTTTTTGAAAGTTCTGGAACAGAGATTGCATTAGGTACCCAAACAAAAGGTAACATCTTTCACTTAGCTGGTACTGGTAAAAGTTGCTTATTTGTTCAAATTGATCAGAGTTGGTTATGGCATAGAAGAATGTGTCATGTGAACTTTGATAATATCATCAAGATAAGTAATACTCAGGCTATAAGAGATCTTCCAAGATTGGTAAAACCTACAAATAGTTTGTGCAAAGAATGTCAGTTGGGAAAACAAAGCAGAATCTCATTCAAAAGCAAGGAACAATCTTCTACCGGACTATTAGACTTGGTTCACACTGACTTATGTGGTCCGGCAAGAATCAAGAGTGTGCAAGGTGATAGATACTTCATGTTGCTAATTGATGACTATTCTCGGATGATGTGGGTAACCTTTCTGAAAGAGAAATCAGAAGCTCTTGAGAAATTTAAAATATTCAAGGATATGGTGGAAAATGAGACCGGATTAAAATTGAAATGTCTGAGGTCTGATAGAGGTGGAGAATTCACATCTGGTGAGTTCATAAACTTCTGTGAGAAACATGGAATAAAGAGACAGTTGTTTGCCCCTAGAACTCCAGAGCAAAATGGAGTTGTTGAGAGAAAGAACCGGACCATCTAGGAAGCATCCAGGACCATGATGATGGAAGCAAATGTTCCTTTGATCTATTGGAGAGAAGTTGTCAGCACTACAGTCTACACTCTCAACCGAGTTCAAATTAAAAACTATACCGGTAAGACTCCTTATGAACTCTGGTTTGGCATTACTCCCACTATGAGATACTTCAAAGTTTTTGGTAGCAGATGTTACATTAAAAGGGATGAAGATCTAGGAAAGTTTGATGCTAGAAGTGATGAAGGAATATTCTTGGGTTATTCTACTCAAAGCAAAGCATACTGGTGTTACATCAAGAGACTGAGAAAGATTGTAGAAAGTATAAATGTGAAGGTTGATGAAGAAATTGAAAGACCCTCAAGAATTCTTGAACATGATGAAGATGATCAGAATGGTTTTCAGATTCAAGGTATCCAAGTCTCTTCTGAGAAACAAAGTCAAGTTGATCCGGTAAGATAGGAAGAAGAGATAAGTCTCAATGAGACTAATCAAGAGTTAGAAGTGCAAGAGACTCCCAAAATTCCAAGGTATGTAACTCTAAACCACTCTAAAGATCAGATCATAGGTGACAAAAGCAAAGGGGTGCAAACAAGGAGGAGAATTGCTCAAAATTTAGATGAGTATTGTCTAGTTTCAAAGATTGAACCTAAGACAGTAAATGAAGCCTGCAATGATGAAAACTGGACTAAGGCAATGGAGGAAGAACTAATGCAAATTGAGAAGAATCACACTTGGGATCTTGTTCCCAGACCAAGAAATAAAAATGTGATTGGAACCAAATGGGTCTTCCGGAACAAATTGAATGAAGCCGGTGAAGTAATCAGAAACAAGGCTAGATTAGTTTGCAAAGGTTACTCTCAAAAAGGAGTTGATTTTGAAGAAACTTTTGCTCCGGTGGCAAGAATTGAAGCAGTCAGATTATTTCTTGCATTTGCTGCCTTCAAGGATTTCAAGGTGTATCAGATGGATGTCAAATCTGCCTTCCTAAATGGTAATTTGGAAGAAGAAGTGTATATTGAGCAACCAAATGGATTTCAATTGTCTGATCATAGTGACATGGTCTGTAAATTGAAAAAGGCACTGTACGGACTGAAGCAAGCCCCAAGAGCCTGGTATGAAAGATTGGATAAGCATCTCTTGAAGATTGGTTTCAACAAAGGTACTACTGATGTATACACCTAAAATTGGCTCAGGTTGAATTAAGTAAATATTTTAATATTTATCTTAATTCCTATTTTCTTCTGTCAATTAAATAAATATTATAAATTTAGTTAATTGGCTCATTATCCCATAATTAAATAAAGTCATTTTATTTAATTAAATTCCCTAAATTCTTCTTATGTCTCACATCAATTAAATTCCCTAAATTTTTCTAAAGGTCTTAAGTCCAAAATCCACCTCATCAATCCACCTCACCAATCCACCTCATCAATCCACCTCATCTCTTCCACCTCACCATGTTGCACATATAATTAAATATTCTTAATATTTAATTAGCTAATATCTTCCATTTTCCAAAATAAATCTTTAAATCAATTTTCCTCCACCAAATTGAATATTTAATTCAATGTTCCCCACTAGCAGGTTCACAAATAGAATATTTAATTCAATGTTCCCCACTAGCCTTCACAAATTGAATATTTAATTCAATGTTCCCCACTAGCCTTCCCCAATTGGATATTTAATTCAATTGTCGTAATCCACCATTCTCAAATAAATAATTTTTAATTCACCCATTATGAATTAAAGATTCATAAAAAATGAGAGCCATTGATCTCATCCTTTGATCCTCACCCTCCATTCTATTTTCAGAAATTCTATAAATAGAACCCTCTTCTAAGCCATTAGGAGGAACTTCATTTTGCACAATCACTATACTCAAAATTCTCTCATTTTCTCTTCTCAATTCCATTCTCAAGTATCCTCCATTATTGTGTGTTGAAGCTCACATTCAACACAAACAGGTATTCTAAGCCATTCTTCCTTTGTCATCTTCAAACAAGCAAGCAAGCAAGGAAAGCTTCTAAGGGCTTCTCAATCAAGATCAAAGCAAGATAGGCAAACAATGGAAAATGACAAGTAAAAGGGTTTGTAAGTATGTTCTTACTCATCTTGGTTGATTCCTCTTTGCCTTCAAATTCTATTGGTGTTTGGGTTTATGTTTTCATGTATTTGACTAACTCACATTCTCCCCCTCACATTTTGGTGCCCACCGTGGGGCCCTTGCCCCTTTACTAATCCAAAAAGCTAGTGTGTTTAGTTGCAGGTCCGTGCAGGTGAAGAACAGGTGAAGAACAGCCGTTTTGCGCATACGACCTCCACAGTTGCGCATTTGTCCTCCGTAGCTACGCATATGACCATCTTGCGCATTTAACGTCCATAGTTGCGCATTCACACTCCGCAGCTACTCATATGACCATATTGCGCATTTAACCTCCACAGTTGCACATTCACACTCTGCAGCTACGCATATGACCATATTGCGCATTTAACCTCCATAGTTGCGCATTCACACTCTGTAGTTGTGCATATGCCAGTGTTGCGCATTTGACATCCACAGTTGTGCATCCAATCCTGACTATAGAAACTAAAACCAGTTTGCGCATATGCTCTGTGTAATTGCGCATCCGTTAGAGTTGCGCATTTACCCTGTATCGTTGCACATATGTTCTATCACACTGCGCATATACTATCATTGCGCATATACCTCGTCATCTTGCGTATTTGCTTCCTATTCTTGCGCTTCTGTACAAAGATGCATACGCTCCCTATTTCTGTGCATTCAGGCTGCAGTGTTACGCATCTGTTGCCTGCTTTTCTATTGTACAGTTTCTGATTTTTGCATGTTGAGCTAACGTCAGTTTTGCAGGAGTAGTGGCTGGATTAGGTCATCTAGATATTTTGCTTAGTTCATCTAGCCTAACTGGGGGTGAAGTAATCAAATGCATTTCATGACAAAACTACACATAGTCCCTAACTAGAAAGGAAGTAATTGGACCAAATTGCTATCTTGCATTGTGGATTTATTTTCTAGTTTAATCACTGCTATCTTCTACAAATGGGAAATGAACAATGCTATGATTAATCACTTTCAAAGTTAACAAACGGGAAATGACCAATGCTATGATTAATCACTTTCAAAGTTAACAAACAGGAAATGAACAATGCTATGATTAAGCACTTTTCAAGTTAACTATCGTGTGAGTGCACAAATTAGCTTAGCCCATTTAGTTTTTTTATTTTAACTAGGTTGGATTTACCACTGTTCTCTGTGCTTGTGAATGACAATAGGCTTATGCTCTCCCCTTAACTAGGTGATCAAAGCGCCAGACTTGTCATTCTTTGTGTCAAACCTTTAAGGGGGCTACCCTTGGATGCACGTTTGTCCAAGTGGGAATGACCCTGAGTGGTAACAGGGTAAAGCCAAGCCCTACTAAGCCACTTAAAATAAATTGTACTTGGGGTGAAAACCTCAAGCAACGAGTGCTGCTGTGTTACACCAATGGCCAACCTCCCCCAAAACCCTCATAGGCGCAACCCTTTGAGGCTGGGAGACTCCATAACGGAGAGTAGTGCCACCGTATGTGTAACCACTCGGACGGTTGCCCTAACTAAGAACCAAGTGTATAGCAAACCAAAAACCCCTATTTGTTGATGCAAAGGGCGGAGCCCTTGAAGTGGCCTCGATTCAAGTGACTCTAAGTAGAGGTAGCAGGGACAATCCTAAGGTTTGGTGTGGGTACGAGCCTAAGGAAACCCGGATCTGGTATGCATGAGAAGTGAGTGCTGTGGAGGCGAGCCGGTGCTACCAGATCTTGGAGCTACACACTTTGAGTGGCACAGCTAGAGGATTCAACAAATATTGCCCCATCCAGCCTAGGTTGTATTTGTCTTTGAGTCAAAATAGTCTAAAAACACAAAAAAATATATAAAAAGATAAAAATCATGAAAAACTTTTATGTGTTTGTTGTGCTTTTGCCATAATTGAATATCAACCTCAGCAGAAACACCAAATTTTTCAAAACTAAAAACACTAAGAAAATCCTGAAAATGATCCAAAATATCCAAAATTCTGAGAAAACACAAACAAAGAGCCAGATTTGCGCATATGCACCAACTTTTTGCGCATTTGAACCGACTTTTTGTGCATTTAATAGTATTACACATCTGGACTCTATTTTTGCGCATACAAAAACCAGTATTGCGCATTCAGATCGACTTGTTGCGCATTTACCTCCTGTCATTGCGCATTTAAAACAGAGAGCAAAAAAAATCACATCTTCCAAAAAGCCAAATTTGTCAATACTTTTCAAAAACCAGTTCAAACCTGTTCTAGTTTTTAAAATCTAATTAAAGACCTTGCAAAATCAACCATTTCTCCCTTTTTCGCACCATAGCTGTTTGTTCATCCAAAATTTCACCACTTTCTCCCAAGTTTCCAACAATGTTATTGTCAAATTTTTCTTGATCAAAACAAAATCTTAAACAAGACCTAGTGAGCCTCCAAGTATCAAGGATTCCTTATCCTTCTCTATCAGAACTCCACTAGTGGATTGACGAAGGCGAGTCAACGTCAAGTAATGGATTCTTGACATCCTAGATTTTGACTATCGCTTTTGAATATCCACCTTGTTTGATACCACCTAGATCTAAGAGGAACCTTGCTAAAACCTTGTTCCATCCTAGCACCTTGTTCAAAATCTTCCAAACTCATCTCATCCCATCTCTTTACCACCTTGCATGGTCTTGACAAGATTACAAAAACAAAAATAGTTAGAAATGGCTGAGAAGAGTATTTTTGAGGGTCATGAAAGTGATGAAGAACCTTCTATGGAAGAGATCCTCAAAATGCAACATGACACAAAATTTCAACGCCTACTAGATGGAGTACTTGCACAAGACCCTACAAAATTTGTCTTACACCTAGCAAGCCTAGGAGTAAAACTTCCCAAAGATTATGATGTAGAGGCTCTAAGGGAAACTGACAAAGAAAGAAACCCCGAAGGGAGTAGACAGGATGAAGTACCCACGAACAAGAGCAAAGCAACAATTGACTCTTTGGATGCTCTCAGTCTGATGAACCAGAAAGTCAAAAATCTCCAACAACGAATTTTAGACATGGAAAGGGGAACCTCGACAAAACAGTACACCCTAGAGGATATTGCACCATATCCTTTCGATAGGGCATTAGTCATGATACCTTTTCCCGCGAGATTTGAAGTACCTAAGTTCGACAAATATCGAGGAAAAAGTGACCCAAGAGATCATGCCAGAGAATTCAATGCCGCTTGCCTGGAAGTCACACATAATGACACATATCTTATGCGACTTTTTCCTTGAAGCTTAGGAGGACAAGCCATGGAGTGGTTCTCTAGGTTGCCGCCCAGCATCAAAACTTTTAATAAACTCATAGATAAATTTGTCACCCATTTTTCCTACAATATTGAGCATGACACCTCAATATTGGACCTCTATAATACCAAACAGAAAGCGAGAGAATCTTTCGCCGCCTTCTTACAGAGATGGAGACAACTGGAAAGCAAGTGCCCTCAGCAAATGCCAGAAAGACAAATGTTAGAGATGTTTGTTCACAACCTACAAACGGACCTTAGCTACAAAGTTCAAATCCAATGTCCTACTTCATTTAGCAAGGTCATTGAGGTGGGCCTCATCATAGAGAAAGGCCTACTCGCAAAAGGTCAGATCAAACACTACAAGGACACTCCTAACACCTATGCCAATAATGATAAACCTAGGTTTTGGACAAAGAACAAAAATGTTGTGAATGACAGGGTAGTAGATGCCAAAAATGCGGCACCTAAACAACCAATTTTTAACCTGTCAACACCCTAAAACAACCCCACACAAGACAAACCAACAAATACTCAATCTAGATTCACCAACTTCTGACCTAAAAGAATGTTCATGCCTTTGGATGAATCAATAGAAACTACTCTACGGAAGGAGCTCGCCAACAATCTCATAACACTTCCCTCAACACAGGAGTACGAGCCAAAGGTCAAACCCCGCTGGTGGAACGAAAATGATTTCTATGAATACCATCGAAACAGGGGGCACAAGACAAATGATTGTATTACACTCAAGCATACAATCCAAGACCTAATAGAGCAGAACAAGATATTTGTTAAAGGGCATACCTCCAATAACGACCATCAGGCATTCAGGGATACTCTTCCCAATTACGAACAAGCAGGACCTTCTAACAGAAAAATAATGGCTCTAACAATGCAAACTACACAAACATCAGTTATGACTACGTTGTTAACCATATCCGTGAAGTGGCTCACACATCAATGTGATCACTATAAACAAAGACCTAGATTGTAACGTTACTACCTGTAGTAACAGAGTTACCCTTAGGGGAGCCTCCGCTCCTCTAACCCACCAATACAACATCGTGGATCAACTCCACAAAACACCGGCACATATCTCCATTGTGGAACTGCTGCGTCTATCTCCTTCCCATAGGACCATACTCGATAAAGCCTTAGCAGAAGCCTCAGTTCCCACAAATCTAGCTGAAGAGAAATTCTAAACTATGGTAGGTCACATCACCTCACCACCTTCCTTATCATTCACTAAGAAGGATGATATGTCTATCACATAACCCCATAATGCCTCCCTCCATATCAAAGCCTTCGTACACAAACATAAAATCAAAAGAGTCCTAATAGATGGAGGGGCTGGTCTGAATATCTATACATTAAAGCTAATTCTTACATTGGGGTTTTCAGAGAAGGCTATAGATCCAAAAAAGAGAATCACTATCAAAGCATATGATGAGGAAGAGAGAACGACCAAAGGAACTGTGATTCTACCAATCAGAGTGGGCCCCCTAGTAAAAGATGTAGCTTGTTAAGTCCTAGACAGGGATCTGGCATACAACATTCTTCTTGGGAAACCATGGATACACGCTCTAAAAGTAGTACCTTCCACCTACCACCAATGCATTAAGTTCCCACACGAAGGGCAAGAGATCACCATCCAAGGTGACCCTAACCCCTTTCAATACTGCAACTCTATTTGGCCAAAGCCGGAGGTAGTGATCCTGACCAACCGGGCTTCTACTATCTCTTCATCTTATGTAGACCCAACTACACTTGCTTCCTCTTCAAGAGCATCTCAACCGGGACTCCAAATCAAAGATAATGGCCTGGGTGAGTACATGGCCTCCCGATCCCTTTGTCTAGCACAATTACCTCTATCTCCTAGATCGCATGGGAGATCCATACTAAGAACACCAAATGTAGAGAAGATCACTAAAGGACCATTTATAAAATGGGGAAGCCTAGAGGACAAGAGTGAGGAAAAAGATATCCTGCAGTGGCTATACAAGGATGAAGCTAGCCCCTCAACATTATAGGACCACCCCGTCATACCAACAACACAATATGGTCCAGGTTTTCAAATACTAAAGAGAATGGGGTATGAAGGATGGGGTCCACTGGATTCAAGCAAGGAGGAGGTCTCTTTAGTATTTGAAAACCTGAACCCATCCAACCTCATACCTTGGCAGCCCGAGACACTACAGGGCTAGGGTATACGGGAACATCAAAAGCCACCAAGACCAACATCAGCAAAGGCCAACAAACAGAAACAACTACTAGCAATCTAATTGAACACATTTAGAGAATGCAGATGTGGAGTGATACTGATACTAATGAGTATGAGTGGGATAGCCTCTCTGAGCTATCTTGTGATGAAAAAGATATTGATGTGGTCCACGAGTATAACCCGACCTCTACAAATGAGGGACAAAGCCCAAGGGCTGGGTCGCTAGAGTTCGTACCACACAATAACCATAGTGAGAATCACAAGGAAGGAATGAGTCCACTCTTGACAGATCCGCTAACGAAGACTACCACCGCAGACCTCATACATACCAGTGATAATTCCGTCCTAACCATTAATGCCAGTGAACCAGACCTGACTAGCAATTCCTTACCTTTGATCTATCCTGAACTTATCGACTAGGACCTAGAAGGTACCACCCTTGAGCTGGACACCTTTAAAAATGATGAGGCCATCATTGATTATATGGAACTGAGAAATCACATACCTGCAGGAGACCACAGAGCTAGCTATGCTATAGAACTCAACACGCAGTCCTATTTTGGGGAGAGCACCAAGCCTTTCAGTCACAAAAATGTCAAAATAAAAGAAGGATCTAACGGTGAAAACCGCTCCGCGGCAGTGTTAGACCATCAAAATAGTAAAAACAAAGATGCATCCAATGGTGAAAACCTCTCTGAGGTGCCAAAAGATGGAAGGCTTGACCCTCTCCCCAATCTTACACATCAGGAGAGATGGTCGATATTGATAGAACCAGCAGAACCTACCAATGTCAAGACCGAGGATGAACCCAGGATGATCTACATGGCAAAGGCCCTCATAGAACCTGAGAAATCAGCATTTATAGATTTCTTCAAGAGAAAGCAAGTCAACTTTGCATGGACATACACTGACATGCCATGGATTGATCCAAATCTCATCATGCATCACTTATCTTTAGCTCCAAGAGCTAAGCCTGTTAAACAAAATCTCAGAAAGATGCATCTGCATGTGGCTCTCATGGTCAAAGAAGAACTGAAGAAACTATTAGATGTCAGGTTTATCAAGCCCATAGATTATCTAGAATGGGTTTCAAATATCGTACTAGTAGCTAAACCGGATGGCCGAGTCAGAATATGTAGTGACTTCAAGGACCTAAACAAAGCTTGTCTGAAGGATGACTTCCCCTTGCCCAACATCGACATGATTGTAGATCTCACAACAGGTCATACCATGCTTTCACTCATGGATGGTTTCTCAGGCTATAACCAAATAAAGATTGCACTTGAAGACCAACACAAGACAGCTTTTACATGTCCTTGGGGCACCTACTGTTGGTGTGTCATGCCATTTGGTCTAAAGAATGCGGGGGCAACATATCAGAGAGCCATGACCACAATTTTCCACGATATGATGCACACCATAATGGAAGATTATGTGGATGATATTCTAGCAAAATTGCTTACAAGAGAAGGACATCTGACAGTGCTAGATAAAATATTCACAAGACTAGAACAGTTCAAGGTGCGCCTCAATCCAAAGAAGTGTGTATTTGGGGTCACCTCAGGTAAGCTGCTAGGGTACATCATGTCGGCAAATGGGATTGAGGTCGATCTAGCTAAAGTAAAGGCCATCATGGAAATGCCACCTCCTAAGAATCTCACTCAGTTAAGGTCCTTGCAAGGGAAACTACAATCCATTAGAAGGTTCATTGCTCAATTGGCAGACAAGTGCCACCCATTTTCCCATCTGCTACATAAGAATGTCACTTTTAAATGAAGCAAGTCATGTGAGCAAGCGTTTCAGCTATTAAAAGAATATCTGGCAAACCCACTTGTGTTGATGCCGCCAATTCAGGGTAAACCTCTATTACTATACATCTCGGCTACGCCAACAACCCTAGGAGCTCTCCTGGCCAACACAACTATGAAGGGAAAGAATAGGCCATATATTATATCAGTCAGATGCTTGTGGGGTATGAGCTACAATATACACCCATCGAAAGAGCATGTCTCGCTGTGGTCTTTGCCTCCCAAAAATGGAGACATTACCTGCTGTCACACTCTATTAGATTAATAGCAAAAATTGATCCACTAAAATACTTGCTCAACAAGGTAGCTCTAACAGGTAGATTATCTAAATGGGTCATGCTTCTAAGTGAGTTTGACATTGAATATGTGGACAGAAAAGCAATCAAAGGACAAGCACTTGCAGATCAGCTAGCAGATGCCCCCCTAATGGATAATAGCCCTCTAAGCTGCGAGTTTCCAGATGAATCTATATTCCACATCAATACAGCAACCTGGAAACTATACATTGATGGCTCATACACTCAGCATGGGTCGGGGGCAGGTATCTTGTTGATCACACCCAATGGCGACACCATCCCAAAGTCATACAGGCTACTCTTTCCTTGTACTAACAACGTGGCAGAGTATGAAGCATTGGTCATCAGTGTCAAGCTAGCTGCAGAATGGAGTATCAAAGAGCTACAG
Source organism: Cunninghamia lanceolata (assembly GCA_027924645.1). NCBI lineage: Eukaryota > Viridiplantae > Streptophyta > Pinopsida > Cupressales > Cupressaceae > Cunninghamia > Cunninghamia lanceolata. The sequence continues at coordinate 9,484,079 of BSBN01000726.1, read as the reverse complement.
GTGTATGGGGATTCACAACTGGTCATAAATCAAGTAAACGATGACTACCAGACAAAGGATGAGAAGTTGATTCCTTACAAATAGATGGTAGATGACTTCAAAGGATACTTTTACCAGATCTCTTTTCAGCAGATACCATGGATAGAAAACAAAGCTGCAGACACAATGGCAACTATCGCATCTCTCCTAGATCTCCCAGACAACCAATCGCGTTACGAGTTCTTGGTAGAGCCAGTATCTTGTCCTGCGTATGATACCCCCGAATGCCACATGATTTGCCATATTATTGGAGCAGATTCCCCCTTATACGGCAAAATATTCACCTATCTCAAAGAGAACACCCTCCCGCCAAATCTCTCCAATAACTAGAAAAGAACCTTTATCTGGTAAGCATCTCATTATACCATTATTGCTACTCCCCTATATCGTAGAGGTCTCGATGGTACTCTCCTTAGATGTCTTGATAGTGAGGAATCTCAAACCGCCTTGAGCGAGATACACGATGGTATTTGTGGGACCCACTCTAGCGGCTCTACCCTAGCTAAGAAGCTCATGCGCACGGGGTACTACTGGCCGACCATGGAACAAGACTCTTATTAGTTTGTCAAGAAGTGCAAGAAATACCAAATCCATGGGAACTTAATACATGCACTAGCACATGAGCTATAGCCATTGACCACTCCCTGGCCATTTTGTCAGTGGGGACTCGACTTAGTGGGCAAGATTCACCCCCCTTCATCCAGCGGACACAAGTTCATAATCACTGCCACTGAGTACTTCACGAAGTGGATTGAAGCTGTGCCCTTAACCAACATCACCGGCAAACAAATTGCCTCATTCATCTTAAACTATATCATTTGTCGCTATGGTATCCCTTCATCTATTATCATGGATAATGGATGACCCTTCAAAAATTAGGATGTCAGGGAACTATGTGACAAATTCCACATCCAACACCGCTTTTCCACCCTGTATTACCCCCCAAGGCAATGGTCAAGTGGAGGTATCAAATAAAACCATACTAACGGTACACGGGAACATCAAAAGCCACCAAGACCAACATCAGCAAAGGCCAACAAACAGAAACAACTACTAGCAATCTGATTGAACACATTCAGAGAATGCAGATGTGGAGTGATACTGATACTAATGAGTATGAGTGGGATAGCCTCTCTAAGCTATCTTGTGATGAAAAAGATATTGATGTGGTCCACGAGTATAACCTGACCTCTACAAATGAAGGACAAAGCCCAAGGGCTGGGTCGCTAGAGTCCGTACCACACAATAACCATAGTGAGAATCACAAGGAAGGAATGAGTCCACTCTTGACAGATCCGCTAACGGAGACTACCACCGCAGACCTCATACATACCAGTGATAATTCCGTCCTAACCATTAATGCCAGTGAACCAGACCCGACTAGCAATTCCTTACCTTTGATCTATCCTGAACTTATCGACTGGGACCTAGAAGGTACCACCCCTGAGCTGGACACCTTTGAAAATGATGAGGCCATCATTGATTATATGGAACTGAGAAATCACATACCTGCAGGAGACCACAGAGCTAGCTATGCTATAGAACTCAACACGCAGTCCTATTTTGGGGAGAGCACCAAGCCTTTCAGTCACAAAAATGTCAAAATAAAAGAAGGGTCTAACGGTGAAAACTGCTCTGCGGCAGTGTTAGACCATCAAAATAGTAAAAACAAAGATGCATCCAATGGTGAAAACCTCTCTGAGGCGCCAAAAGATGGAAGGCTTGACCCTCTCCCCAATCTTACACATCAGGAGAGATGGTCGATATTGATAGAACCAGCAGAACCTACCAATGTCAAGACCGAGGATGAACCCAGGATGATCTACATGGCAAAGGCCCTCATAGAACCTGAGAAATCAGCATTTATAGATTTCTTCAAGAGAAAGCAAGTCAACTTTGCGTGGACAAACGCTGACATGCCAGGGATTGATCCAAATCTCATCATGCATCACTTATCTTTAGCTCCAAGAGCTAAGCCTGTTAAACAAAAGCTCAGAAAGATGCATCTGCATGTGGCTCTCATGGTCAAAGAAGAACTGAAGAAACTATTAGATGTTAGGTTTATCAAGCCCATAGATTATCTAGAATGGGTTTCAAATATCGTACTAGTAGCTAAACCGGATGGCCGAGTCAGAATATGTAGTGACTTCAGGGACCTAAACAAAGCTTGTCTGAAGGATGACTTCCCCTTGCCCAACATCGACATGATTGTAGATCTCACAGCAGGTCATACCATGCTTTCACTCATGGATGGTTTCTCAGGCTATAACCAAATAAAGATTGCACTTGAAGACCAACACAAGACAGCTTTTACATGTCCTTGGGGCACCTACTGTTGGTGCGTCATGCCATTTGGTCTAAAGAATGCGGGGGCAACATATCAGAGAGCCATGACCACAATTTTCCATGATATGATGCACACCATAATGGAAGATTATGTGGATGATATTCTAGCAAAATTTCTTACAAGAGAAGGACATCTGGCAGTGCTAGATAAAATATTCACAAGACTAAAACAGTTTAAGGTGTGCCTCAATCCAAAGAAGTGTGTATTTGGGGTCACCTCAGGTAAGCTGCTAGGGTACATCGTGTCGGCAAATGGGATTGAGGTCGATCTAGCTAAAGTAAAGGCCATCATGGAAATGCCACCTCCTAAGAATCTCACTCAGTTAAGGTCCTTGCAAGGGAAACTACAATCCATCAGAATGTTCATTGCTCAATTGGCAGACAAGTGCCACCCATTTTCCCATCTGCTACATAAGAATGTCACTTTTAAATGAAGCGAGTCATGTGAGCAAGTGTTTCAGCTATTAAAAGAATATCTGGCAAACCCACCTGTGTTGATGCCGCCAATTCAGGGTAAACCTCTATTACTATACATCTCGGCTACGCCAACAACCCTAGGAGCTCTCCTGGCCCAACACAACTATGAAGGGAAAGAATAGGCCATATATTATATCAGTCAGATGCTTGTGGGGTATGAGCTACAATATACACCCATCGAAAGAGCATGTCTCACTGTGGTCTTTGCCTCCCAAAAATGGAGACATTACTTGCTGTCACACTCTATCAGATTAATAGCAAAAATTGATCCACTAAAATACTTGCTCAACATGGTAGCTCTAATGGGCAGATTATCTAAATGGGTCATGCTTCTAAGTGAGTTTGACATTGAATATGTGGATAGAAAAGCAATCAAAGGACAAGCACTTGCAGATCAGCTGGCAGACGCCCCCCTAATGGATAATAGCCCTCTAAGCTGCGAGTTTCCAGATGAATCTATATTCCACATCAATATAGCAACCTGGAAATTGTACTTTGATGGCTCATACACTCAGCATGGGTTGGGGGTAGGTATCTTGTTGATCACACCCAATGGCGACACCATCCCAAAGTTATACAGGCTACTCTTTCCTTGTACTAACATCATGGCAGAGTATGAAGCATTGGTCATCGGTGTCAAGCTAGCCGCAGAATGGAGTATCAAAGAGCTACAGGTGTATGGGGATTCACAACTGGTCATAAATCAAGTAAATGACGACTACCAGACAAAGGATGAGAAGTTGATTCCTTACAAACAGATGGTAGATGACTTCAAAGGATACTTTTACCAGATCTCTTTTCAGCAGATACCACAGATAGAAAACAAAGCTGCAGACGCAATGGCAACTATCGCATCTCTCCTGGATCTCCCAGACAACCAATCGCGTTACGAGTTCTTGGTAGAGCCAGTATCTTGTCCTATGTATGATACCCCCGAATCCCACATGATTTTCCATATTATTGGAGTAGATTCCCCCTTATACGGCAAAATATTCACCTATCTCAAAGAGAACACCCTCCTGCCAAATCTCTCCAATAACTAGAAAAGAACCTTTATCTGGTAAGCATCTCGTTATACCATTATTGCTACTACCCTATATCGCAGAGGTCTCGATGGTACTCTCCTTAGATGTCTCGATAGTGAGGAATCTCAAACCGCCTTGAGCGAGATACACGATGGTATATGTGGGACCCACTCTAGCAGCTCTACCCTAGCTAAGAAGCTCATGCGCATGGGGTACTACTGGCCGACCATGGAACAAGACTCTTATCAGTTTGTCAAGAAGTGCAAGAAATACCAAATCCATGGGAACTTAATACATGCACCAGCGCATGAGCTATAGCCATTGACCACTCCCTGGCCATTCTGTCAGTGGGGACTCGACTTAGTGGGCAAGATTCACCCCCCTTCATCCAGCGGACACAAGTTCATAATCACTGCCACTGAGTACTTCACGAAGTGGATTGAAGCTGTGCCCTTAGCCAACATCACTGGCAAACAAATTGCCTCATTCATCTTAAACTATATCATTTGTCGCTATGGTATCCCTTCATCTATTATCATGGATAATGGACGACCCTTCAAAAATTAGGATGTCAGGGAACTATGTGACAAATTCCACATCCAACACCGCTTTTCCACCCTGTATTACCCCCCAAGGCAATGGTCAGGTGGAGGTATCAAATAAAACCATACTAAAAATCCTAAAAAAGACTGTCAATGATGCCAGCCGTGATTGGTATGTCCAACTAAATCCCGCATTGTGGGCCTACTGCACAAGCATCCGCACACCCATAGGTGCAACACCATACTCCCTAGTCTATGGAGTTGAAGCCATCTTGCCCATCGAAGTCGAGATCCCATCTTTGCAAGTGTCATTAAGAGGCCTCATCCCCGATGAAGAATACAGAGTGACTAGACTGCAAGAGTTAGAACTACTGGAAGAAAGAAGGCAACCGGCTTTTAACCACCTAAAAGCATATCAGCAAAGAATGTCCAAAAGCTACAATCATAAGGTAAAGCCCCGAGTCTTCCAAGTTGGTGATCTCATCCTCAGAGAGAACCCCAAAAATTAGCCAGATAGAGAAAAGAAAGGAAAGTTCGAACCCAACTGGTTAGGGCCTTATGTTGTCATTACAGCCTATGGATCGGGGGCATATCAATTGGCCACATCTGAAGGTGAACTCTTCGAGGATCTTTTCAACAGCATGCATCTTCACAAGTTCTATACCTGAAAAGCCCGATGTAAGGGAGTCCTGAAAAAAATCAAAAAAATTGAAAAAGTGATCAAAAACAGAACAAAAATATCAAAAAATGGAAAAAAGGATCGGTACCATGATGTACTCTTGGCAAACAGGCATCATGTGTACTCTTGGCTACATGTGCAAATAAAAGTAAGTGGTGAAAACTTGGTAAATAGGTGCTATCTACGACAAACCACTCCCTCCATCTATGCTGACTTCATTTGACTCTTGTCCCCATCATCCCGAACTACGTCACCTCTGAGCTACCATGTAGGCAAGGCCATTATCAATGCGCCCCCAAGGCTCCGCTGTCCCGTTAGTCCCATATCTGGTCTTTCTATCTATCTAAGTCCATACCACTTCTACAGATCCACCATCACCTAGGTCTTAGGTCCATCAGGGTTCACCCCGAACTACGTTGCCTCTGCGTCGTCACGTAGGCAAGGCCATTTAGCAATGAGCCCCCGAGGCACTAGGTCAATCCCTTAGGGTCCGTCTCTCCATATCTGTTGTCATCCCACCCATAATAAGTCGAGCCTTGTCTAAATTGGGGGCAACTCCTTGACCTAGTTGCGGATTTGGGTTCTTGAATGCCATCATTCTGAAAGGAGATACCAATAAAGGATTGTGATACTTTTACTAGACACCTAGAACAAAGTTCTCAATGCATAACATCAACCTGTCCAAAAACAACAACCAAGCAGAGCATCATACTGAAACACTCAAAACAATTCTATCTCAATTATGGCAAAAAGACACATCTAATGCAAGAATGTTTTGACAACAGGTTAACTTACAATGTATTGAATTTTTGTCAATTATGTCTTCCTATGCTACTCAAGGATGCCAACAGCTAGAGATGCTATGATGGGGACATAATTTTTCTTTGTCTGCTATTTGTGGATGAAACTTTAGATGTGACGACTTATGTCTAATGATGTGATCAGCAAAAGATCATCGAGGACTCCGAGGTCTAAACATGAAAAGGGGCAATCCTTGTCTGTTAAAAGTGCAAGTACTCAGGTCATCTAGATTCAAGTTTGGCTAGATGCTTGTATCAACTTGCTATATCAAAATTTAGGTAAGGGATACTCAGGACATCTAGATCTAACTATACCTAGAGGCTTGTATTCTCTTACCACATTTCAAAAAATGAAAAAATTACCAAAAAGTGCCCGATGATGAAAGCCAAAGGCTTGTAAAGATGACAAATCCGTATCTGCATCCATCTCGTATCCAGCAACTCCATATCATCCACACAATAATGCAAACCCTGCAGTATATCAAAATGAAAGTTAGTATTTCTCCATGTCTTCTTCTATTCCACTCGTTTATATCATCTCTGTGTCGATTGAGTACATCTGGACATATCAAACACATAGCATATAAGTTGCATATCACATCACATGAGATAGTCATTTGCATGATTACATCATTTGCATACATAACGAGGCCATGAGATCAATTTCCATACATTTTAGATCATTCATATACATTGTGCATCCATACATCATATCAAGAGAAAATCAAAAACATAGATCAAATACATATCGAACTGCATAACCAAATCCATACACATTAGCATTTGCATAACTCAAAAAAGCATTCTAAACATCCATCTAGTATGCATAACATATACAAGCACATCATAAAAAAGTGTGCATCCATAGCATATAAACATCAACGCATCACACATATAGCCCATGCATATAGATCAAGGAAACAACATCATCACATAAACACATGTCCAAAGGTACAATATATCAAAATCTCTATCCACTCTCAGAGCCATGTCATAAATGTATACAACATATAACAAAGGGTGATACATGTCTCAGAAAATAATAAGTACATATGTTGGCTATCCCAGCCATCTGTCAAAAATGTGCTATAATGCGATCAAAAATTGGTACAAGTATCTGGGTCAGTCTAACCCTGCTGTCGCGGAACACTACTCCCGGCACTAGCCTCTCCTCTATCCACCCCTAACGGCGGTAGGCCCCTCACTGAGCCCACAGACCAAGACCCACCTACTCTTTGCGCTGCCATTGACTGGCTCTAAAAACTTGAGGCTCTCTGGCTCGCTGGCATGGCACCATGATATAAGCCCCGGTAATACTGAGTCTATGCCTGAGCTCTAGTCAGATCACTCTGTAACTGCGCTACCTGGGCCTGGGACTGCTGCACCTACACCACCAAGAAGCTGGAGGTCCCATCAGTACCCATGGCCATCAAGGCTGCATCCCGCTTTGCTCTCATAGCCCACATACTAGCTAAGGCTGCATCTCTCTCCCTACTCAACTCAGATAATTGAGTCACATCTGCATCTTGCCGTGACTCTGCAACTCTCAGATGAGCCCTCAACTGCCTAATCTGGGTCTGTAAAGAAACCAGAACCTGCTGTTGCACATCAGGTTGTGGAGCCTACTCAGCTTGTGCCACCTGTTGTGCTGGCACCTGTACCTGCTCGGCCTGTGCCACCTGCTGTGCTAGCACCTGTACCTACGTGACCTGTGCCACCTATTGTGTTGGCACCTACTGAGGTGGTGGCATCTACCTCTGGGCTATCCCTGGCTGCACTGGCACCTAAACCTGTGCCTATCCCACTACCTGCTACCCCACGAGCCCCTCTCTAACTCTCTGCCTCTATCTCTGCCTCCCCTCATCTCCCTGATCTCTCCTCCTCCTCCACCGTCCACCCCTCCCCCTACCACCTCCACCCCCTCTATCTGAGTCACCCTCATCTATATGAGGCGCTACTTCTCCAGGACCTGAGTAGCGAGGAAACGGATGTGCTGCAAACCACTCCTCATAGTCTGGCGTCATGCTAGCATCTACTATATCTCTCCATATTGGCCAGGCTGCATAAGGAATCTGCCGAAAATCTGCCAATGCCTCCTCATAAGAGGCCACAGGACCCCACCTATACCACTCGGCATAGGTCTTGACAAAGCGTACCTCCCCTGTGGTCTACCCTGTACGCGGCCAAACTATCTCTGCACTCGGCTGACAATTTGTTGCTCCAAAATGAACCGAGTCTGACCAATCAGCCACCTCATCTAAAAACAATAAGGAAGCTCATCTGCTTTGTCCTCCCATACCTCGCAGTCAAGGTACGGCCTGCAGACAACTGCATCCATGCCATCAAAGGCATGCCTCCAGTACTCAAGCCTCCCTAGCCTATGTTGGAAAATCACACCTGCATAACCATAACTATAGGGCTCACCCCTCTGCCTCTGAAATACACAGATTAGCCATGTGATAGCAATGTGCTCCCACAACCAAAACTGTAAGAGCGACGCGCTTGTCGCTAAAGCAGAGCCTTGGTGGTACACTGCCTGATGCAGGTCTCTGTATAGGTGTGCAAGCATGCACACACCCCACGTATACCGGGTCCCATTGGTGATCATACTCTCTAGCACCTGTCCCCAGCCAATGGGGAAGCCGTGCGCTCTCCTATCGGGACATACTATGCCACCGATTAGTCCAACCACTATGCCTGGGAAGTAGTCATAGCAATCATACATGTCCTGCCACGAGATCTCCTCCCCTACCAATTCAGGATCATCAAAAACACGCCTACACTCCTCCAACCCAGCACCACACTGTGACTCATACTCAACCAACTCTCCCTAAATAGGGAGGTGCAGAATCTGATAAACATCCTCTAGAGTAATGGCCATCTCCCTCGTCAGAAAATGGAAGGTCCCGTCCTCGCTGTGGAATCGCTCCATAGCTGCAGTGACCATCGCCCGGTTCATGTGAACCTTGGGCATGAAGAGCACATGATCAAACCCATAGCACCTAGAGCCTCTCGATCCATCTCGGTCAGCATATACCATTGCAACAACGGCAACGGGAACAACTCTTGCGATGTCAAAACGTTCTGAAGATCCTCTTGCAACCAAGAAACGCATACTGTCAGTGAAATCCAAATCCATATCGAAAACCTACTCCAAGCAATCAAGCTATCCTATCATTGGCTCAACACATCAAATTAATCAAAACAACATATCATCTCTCGACTCGATTCTCAGCAATCTCAGAGATCGCTCATCAATTGACACATCAATCAGGGTGCCAATTGGGTTAATTTTGTTAAGTCAACTGATTTGCCTAAAGTGCAAATGCGCCAATCCAGGTGGCAAATGCACCATTTCATACCAAAAGTGCAACTTCACCATGAATGCACAACTTCCTAACACGTATGCACCATTCTGGCACATGTGCAACCTATTATAGCAAATGTGCAACTTCCCAATGTATGCGCCACTCTATATCTCGCATGCGCAATACTATCATATGCGCAGATTCACAGCACATATGCGCAACTTCGAAACGAATGTGTAACTTCAATGAGCAAATGCGCAAAACAAACAAATGTGCACATTCAGGAAACAAAAGCACAAAATAAGCACATGTGCCATTTTGCAGCGTAAATGCGTAGTTTCACAATATATACGCAATTTAGGAGCGCATATGCGCAAAACTAGGGTTTTTGCGCATTTGTCCTATATGGTTTTTCTAGCCATTAATACGCACAAAAATTAACTTTCGACAAGTTTTGAAGAACTACATACCGGGGGTCCTGCCTTTGCTGGCCGATTGAATCGTCGAATCCACTCAAACCGATGCTCCTCACGCGAAATATCCATCTCTCTGGCTGCCATGCTCTCCTAAGCTCTCCAGAGGACAAATTGACTATGGCCAAGTGTACAAATGAATAGTTTGTGTGGACCCAACTCCTATATATAGCAAGTGACCCATATCAGACTGTATGACTCGTTGACTACTTCCCATGACTGTTTCTCCGAACCATAACCTGTTTTTCTCCATCCTAACCCATTTCTTCGCTTTCTTCTTCGTGAGATTGTCCATCTCACACCCTACTGTCTTCCTCCCGTCCAATCTCCCAAGGGGGCATCCTGTCGTTAAACTTGTACTAGGGGCAAACTGGGGCATGTATCACTGTCAAAAATTCTTATTCTTTGAAACAATGTGATAAAACACATTGCTTCAAAGAGGGGCAAAATGTATACACCTAAAATTGGCTTAGGTTGAATTAAGTAAATATTTTAATATTTATCTTAATTCCTATTTTCTTCTGTCAATTAAATAAATATTATAAATTTAGTTAATTGGCTCATTACCCCATAATTAAATAAAGTCATTTTATTTAATTAAATTCCCTAAATTCTTCTTATGTCTCACATCAATTAAATTCCCTAAATTCTTCGAAAGGTCTAAAGTCCAAAATCCACCTCATCAATCCACCTCATCTCTTCCACCTCACCATATTGCACATATAATTAAATATTCTTAATGTTTAATTAGCTAATATCTTCCATTTTCCAAAATAAATCTTTAAATCAATTTTCCTCCACCAAATTGAATATTTAATTCAATGTTCCCCACTAGCCCTCACAAATGGAATATTTAATTCAATGTTCCCCACTAGCCTTCACAAATTGAATATTTAATTCAATGTTCCCCACTAGCCTTCCCCAATTGGATATTTAATTCAATTGTCATAATCCACCATTCTCAAATAAAGAATTTTTAATTCAATGTTCCCCACTAGCCTTCACAAATTGAATATTTAATTCAATGTTCCCCACTAGCCTTCCCCAATTGGATATTTAATTCAATTGTCATAATCCACCATTCTCAAATAAAGAATTTTTAATTCACCCATTATGAATTAAAGATTCACAAAAAATGAGAGCCATTGATCTCATCCTTTGATCCTCACCCTCCATTCTATTTTCAGAAATTCTATAAATAGAACCCTCTTCTAAGCCATTAAGAGGAACTTCATTTTGCACAATCACTATACTCGAAATTCTCTCATTTTCTCTTCTCAATTCCATTCTCAAGTATCCTCGATTATTGTGTGTTGAAGCTCACATTCAACACAAATAGGTATTCTAAGCCATTCTTCCTTTGTCATCTTCAAACAAGTAAGCAAGCAAGGAAAGCTTCTGAGGGCTTCTCAATCAAGATCAAAGCAAGATAGGCAAACAATGGAAAATGACATGTAAAAGGGTTTGTAAGTATGTTCTTACTCATCTTGGTTTGATTCCTCTTTGCCTTCAAATTCTATTGGTGTTTGGGTTTATGTTTTCATGTATTTGACTAACTCACATTCTCTCGCTCACAGCTGACAGTAATTTGTATTTCAAAATTGATCATGAAAACATCTTAATTGTTGAAGTATTTGTTGATGATATCATTTTTGGAGGAAGAGATAGTATGTGTAAAACTTTTGCAAGTCAAATGAAAAGTGAGTTTGAGATGTTAATGCTTGGAGAAATGAATTTCTTTTTAGGTCTACAAATTACTCAAACAAAGAAAAGAATCTTCATTTCTCAATCAAAATATGTGAAAGAATTGTTGAGAAAATTTGGGATGGAAGACTCAAAGCAAATGAACACTCCAATGGCAACCGGATGCAAGTTGAGCAAAGATGATGACTCTCCCAAGGTTGATCAGATAAAATATAGGTCAATGATTGGAGGACTGTTGTATCTCACTCAAACTAGACCAGATATTATGCAGGCTGTTGGTCTTGTTACTAGATTCCAAGCCGATCCTAGAGAATCTCATGTTATGGCCATCAAGAGGATTTTTAGATATATAAAGGGGATAGTTGAGTATGGTCTATGGTATCCTAGAGATCATGATTTCTCTCTTCATGCATATACAAATGCAGATTGGGCAGGAGATGTGGATGACCGGAAGAGTACCAGTGGTGGAGCATTCTTTTTGGGAAAAAGATTGGTTTCTTGGCTAAGCAAGAAACAAGAGGCAATATCTCTGTCTACAACTAAAGCAGAATACATTGCAGCAGCAGGTAGTTGCACTTAAATCTTATGGATGAAGCAGATGCTAAGAGACATTAAAGTAGAATATGAGGAGCCTATCTCAATTTTATGTGATAATTCAAGTGCAATAAATATTTCTAAGAATCCGGTGTTGCATTCTAAGACCAAGCACATATCTATCAAGTTTCACTTTCTGAGAGAGCAAGTGAACAAGGATGAAGTCAGATTGGAGTATGTGCCCTCCAAGGATTTGATTGCAGATATCTTTACTAAACCTCTTCCCAAGGACTCTTTTGAGTATCTCAGGGAAAAGTTAGGGGTTATTGCCCCCTTGGTGATGAACTAGGATGCACTAATGTGCATCAGTCCGGTGGATATCACAGTCATATCATGTGGTCCGGATTGGTGTTGGGGAGCTGCTACTCAAGGGGAGTAGCAGGTGTGATTATAAAGTTGCAAGTATGGGCCCTTTGCCATTGATGTCAAAGGAGGAGAGAAGACATGTGAAAAACAAGTGGTTAATGATCAAAGGGGGAGCAGTACAGGAAGAGAAGACATGTGAATAGTTATTGTTGATAGGGGAGCTATGATAGTAAGGAGAAGTTCTTGTCTTGATGGCTTTTCACATAATATGTTGCCATCAATGACAAAGGGGGAGATTGTTGTAAGTATGAGTTGAACCGGTATTGTCATTGATGTCAACATACTCATGTTGCATTAATGAGAAGGATTGGATGAGCTGTGTGCTGAGGATATTGAGAAAATTAGTCTGAATCAGGAATAGTGAAAAACAGTGATGACAACAAGGTAAAAGTCCAAGATAGGTTGAGGATCAGAGGATGTGGTTTAAAGGGTTTATATATATAAGTCTTGAGATGTTCCTGTAGAGATTTCAGAGGTCTGCATGAAGATCTGGAGAAGTTATGGTTGTTCAAGTAAAACCGGTTCCGGTAGGTGTTCAGTGGTGACAGATTAAGACAGATAGGTCCAGTGAGATCCAGAAATGCAGTATCCCATTCTGCGGATTGGAGTAAGTGTTAAGGACATCCTTGTGAAGTGTCAAGTAGATTTGTTTGTGGTTTGAAGGTCTAAAAGAACCTATTCATTTGTGACAGTGATGACAGACTGTGTTCTTGAGGTTCCGGATGAAGGAGAGAAGGATTTCAGCAAGTAGAGGAAGTGCGGATGTTCCTGGTGATTCAGGAAAGCTTGTGGAGGTCCTTGGATTATGTTCAGTTCGTGTTGACGATTCGCATTAGAGTTAGAGCCCAGAATTGAAGAAATACTTCCAGATGAAGGTGTTCTTCCTCTGGCTGGCCGACTGGATGAATGATTCATCTTGCGGATGTTCTTGTGAATGTTTTCCGACTTAGATGTTTGTTCCTAAGTTGATGTTGTGTACAAATAAGGGATTGTGAAGTCATTTCAAAGTGTGACTTGTGGAGATGAGTGTGTGGTAGCGAGGAAAAGAGTGAAAGGAAGTGCAGAAGGATTTGGGCTTTAATGGAACTGATTCAAGCATGGTGACGATGCTATTTACTAGTTCAAGTATGTAATACTCATTTATTGTAGATAGTGTGTCTCTTGTAGGCAGTGAGCCTCTTGTGAGCAGTGTGCTAGGGCAGTGAGCCCTAATTGGCATGTGCCATCTTATTCTTTCTATTCTTCTAACAGAGAATAATATCTTGGGTTAGTCACCCCGTGGTTTTTCCCTCAACCGGGTTTTCCACGTCAAAATCTTGGTGTCTCATGTGTAGATGTGTTTATGCTCTTGGTTAATTACATTAAGTTTTCATGATTGATTTATTGTTATAATGTTAAGTGAATGCAAATGTTGAAAGAAGAAAGTTTTTAGACAACTGATTCACCCCCCTCTCAGTTGTCTGCCCTAAATCTAACAACTATTACTATTTAACTGAGCCTGTCGAGCCTCTAAAGATATCAACCTATTCTTTATCTCTTCAATCTTTTTACATAACACTTCATCCCCCTCTTGACTAAGTATGGGTGAATACATACTTGGATTCATATAAATTTTAATCTCAGACATCTTATGTTTGCCTAAGACCTAAGGCTTCCCCTTGGGATTCAACTTATGCAATGAAACAACAAATACAAGTCGGAAGAAACCATGTACCTTTTCTCATCCAGATGCTGAAGTCTTGAACAAAAAATCTTTTATCACAACAACATACATCGGCCTTTCATGTGCACTTAAATCTTATTTGTAGAGTCGCCACCTCTCCAAAGAGGATAAATTTTTTAAACAATTGAAAGCTCATCAAAGAACAAATATTTTTCTGAGTTCAATCCACCAGTAGAGCACCGCTATTCACATGAAAGATCCAGATATCCAGTAATGATTTCACACTATTTGACTCTCCCCAGTAGAGTCACCATTTTTGTTAATGTCTGACTTGACAGAGGGTTTGCGTGCTCCAATGCACAGGCAGATTCACCCAAGAGATACGAGAGGTTACGTGAGCTACCTCCCCTTCACTTCTGGTTCTGCCACACCAAGGGGGGTATCCCTATAGCTAAAGATTTATCTTTGACTCACCTAATGACAAAAAGATTTATCTTTACAACAACAGGCAGAATACTCTCACGTATGGACCAAGGTTTGAATGATAGATCACAAGTTTGGCAATATTCTTGGACATATCTAACTAGTTGAGAATGAGAGTATGCAGGGGTCCTGATCCTATTCCTACAAACTAACAGGTTGGAAAATTGAATGATTTGTTTTAAAGTTTGGATACAAGACAGGAGGGTTTTGGATCATAACTACTAATCCAGAAGCGGACCGGTGCCTATCTTAGGGCAAGAAGTCAACTAGACGTATACAAGAGAATGGCTTGCAACTGGCATTCAAGTTTCAAGGGGTAGAACTGGTATTTGCCTTACAAATACCACCTAAAGATAAGTATTTAACTATCTCTACTTACATACATCCTAGCTGACATACAACTTTCTCCATACTAAACCTAAAACAATTTAATCCACTCCTTTAATGGAAGTTAAAGATTAAGCATGTGATACAGAAATCCATACCCTAGAATCTGAGAAACCCTTAGCAACCAGATTCAAAAGAAGAGAATGCATACAACACATGGAGACAGACAGATAAACACATGCAATAATGTATTTTTCATATAAAATGACAAGAAACTGAACATATGTGCAAGATACACTCAAATGCAACTCATAAACTTGAAAAGAAATAGCACAGCCCAGAAAACACTCTATTTTTTTGTTATTTTTCCCCCAAAAATGCCCAAGTCTTCAACAAAAACAAATGAGTAACACAGTTTGCATTTTATAGCAAGACAGTGTACTTACCAATAATTACAAGGCATTTCAAAATTCTACCAGATACAGCGAACCACAGAGTAGCGCTCAAATCATTGAATGTTTTAGGCAGAGAGAAGGAAGGGAGTAGGTGAGATTAGGAACTGTGCAGCCACCCAAGATTTTCATCCTTGAATGTGGTAGCTAGATGATCATCTTGACCAATACCTCTCTGCAAATCTGCCATCAATGCCTTATCTACCCGTGGGATGCAGCAGACTGCGTGTCTTGTGGTTTTCTTGCCAAGAAATGAACTATAGATACATAGGAAAACCCATCTACTTTGGAAATTTGAAACGGGCCCTCGATTTTCCTCTATCGCTGAGATCTTTGGCTCCTAATCATGCTAAAATCCATTGGCGAGTAGAAACCTACCACGTAGCCCTTTTATCTTCCTATCATTGACCTTTCCTACTTCTGTTTTATCTTTTTCGCCCATTTGTATATGCAAAAGAACATGCATATACAAACAACTGCCTACATATAAAGCGCGGACCCCAAATTGCTATAGAACAAATTGAAATTGCAATCAGGTCCCGCCTTGTACATCTCTCTTTGCATATCTTCTTTGTATATTGCAGATACAAATGCAATATACATTCTACGGATTTCAAATTTTTATGAAGCGCTCTGAAATCGCTTTGAAATCCAGCTTGTATCTTTATTTTCTTGTATATCGGCATATACAATGCCATATTCATGCAAGCCACGAACGCCAGCCCAGAATTAGCCAAATCTGACTTTTGAATCGGGTCTAGTTTGTATCTTAACTTTTGCATCTTCACAATGTATATCGGCATATACAATCTGAAACATGCATCCCGCGGACGCCAACCACTTCACCAATGCAGTTAACCTTCTTGTCATGTCTGCTCTACATCTACCTTGCTTGCATATTTTGCTTTGTATCTCGGCCTTGTATATGCAAACATACAATTGGTGAACCCCACCGTTTGCATCTTCCTTTGTATCTGTCGCTTGCATGTTCCAATGTATATCAGATATACATTCACTTTTGTATATGCATCGGCCATCGGGGAGACTATTGCATGAATTGCCGATGACCTTTATCATGCCGATAGAGCCTTTGTATATTCGCCGATAAACACTCGACTTTGTATGCTCACATTGTATGTCGAACACATACAATCTCCTTTTTATACCTGCGGGTCCCACCAAATGTGTCTCATGCTGCTTTGTATGTTGTCGAATATACAAGACCCCTTGTATATTTGCACTGTAGTGAATGTATATGCGCCCCCTTTATATATCTGCAATGTACATTTCCCAATGTATGTCGGACATACATTCACCATTGCATTTGTCTCGATGTACATTGACCCTTGCATGTTTCGCTTGTATGCCGCCAATGTGTATTTTCTTTGCATGTTTTCCTTTGTATCTAGCCGTTGTATGTTTGAACATACAACACAAAATATACATGCAACCCGATATACAAGCAGGGAATATTCTCAGAATTTGTGAAAGATTCCTCAACATATATGCACCTTTTTTAAGCCCGATATGCATTGCAAAATGCATATAACTAATTTTTTCACCATTTTTAAAGGCCGATTGAAATTTCTTTGGGCCCGCCGATGCACAATGCACTTGTACATACAAACATACATATATATACAAAGATACACGCATGAAACTAAATTTTTTGCATTTTTCAACTGCAAAGGCCAAAAGACTTAGAAATTTTTGGATTTTTTGTGAAGGGGCCTGCAGACTTAAATTCCTGAAATTTGAAAGTTTATGTAGGCGCTAATAGCTGGGACTCAAAAGCAATCTTCCACATTACAACACGGTTCCACAATCTTCAATGCATCTCTACAAGTAGTGAAAACAACTAGGTCGGCCAAGACTAGTGTTAACATTAAGTCTTCTAAGAACAGTCTTCTTCTACGATCCAAATTTCTCTTTGCGGACCAATCCAAATGTAGGAACACAATCAGGAGACATCCACAAGCACATTGTAATCACCAGGAACAACCACACAATCTCTAACCACTCTGTCAAGAAGATTCTTGAAACCGAAGCACATAGACAACACTGCCATCTACTGTCATAAGGAAAAGATCGCTTGTAAACCACCAAATCATGGACCATTGGAATTGAAGGCACTTATCATTATTATAAACTTTATTCTAGAACCGCAAATTGAAATACCTAATTGTGGAGAAATGCAGAGCATAATACATTCTCCCTGTCACCACCAACTATACAGAAAATGTAGATGTCACTCTGGTGAACATATCTCACTCAAATCTTCATACCGAAGGCTCAAACTTGGAACATGGCATCTTCAGACATGTATCTAAATGACTTCCAATCCACAGATAAGGATATTCATTCTACAAGAAATGAGGAGCAATCTACTTGACTATTTTGTTGTACTAGGAATACTTATTATATTCAACAGTTAACTCATTACAAGCAAGCATCAAAACAAGAGTACAGTTGACACCAATGACAACACAAATATGTTGACATCAATGACAACACCGGTTAGGCACATACTTGCAACAACCATAACCCTTTAGATTGAAGAAGTTGTTGTGCTTTAGTTTTCCATGTGCAAAAATTATGTGGTGTTAACAGATCAATTTTAGGTTCCATGCTTGAGAAACACAAAGAGGCACACAAATTATGTCTTATAAACCCTGCAAAGTTTGATTAAAAATTGTAAAAGAAGCCCCTAAAATTTGGCACTTTATCACTGCAGTGCATTAAGCAAGTCTAATTGGAATGAAAAATGGCACTTCATAACAGTAGTGTGAAATCGTTTCCAATAAATTAGTCTTGAAAAATTATGCACTTTCTAAAAAATGGCACTCGATTTCGAGTTACCAATCAAAAGATACAATTTTTAGTGGGTTCAGAGCTTGCTTTACAAAGGAAGGGAAAAAAATGAGAGAAAATGGGACAATTACCAAATCATCTTGATGCAACTTTTTCTGCGCTTGAACCAATTTCCCGTCGACTATAAATATGCCCAATTTCACCTCCATGGGAGAAAGTTACGGAAAAAATAAAAAATAAGCCTCCTTGGGCAAGTTGAGAGCATCTGGTGATCTTTGTTGGGAAGAAAATGTTATGCTGGAATAAAATGTTTTCTTGTGGCGGTTACCATAAACTCATTAAGGTTTACTAACCTTGATGGTTACAATAGATGCTATGTTGGCATAGAGTCATGGAGTAAGTACACAAAGATGAGGGACCAAAAGGGAGTCTTAAGATGCCACTTTTTTTTTAAAGTGAGGAAAGATTGATGTTGGATGAGAAATGGAAGATAGTTACACTCAAAACTTGAAGATACAACAAAAACAAGAGTTGTAGTGCTCCGAATCTAGTTTCTAAACTACTATTTTTTTAAAAAAATGGTTGAGATTAAGGGGTTCAAAAAGGGGGAGCACACAAATTGGTCTTGTTTTTCTCAAAAAAACATAACATAGCATCTGGTGTGCTCCCCCTAAAATGTTAACTTTTTTTTAGTATTTCAAAAATTTCTTCAGTGAGAAATTAACTAACACCATGTAGTTTATCCCTGATTTTTCAAATAATTTTTTCATGGAAAATTGATTTTTTACTAATTTTCAAAGTGGACACATCTTGAAAAACAGAAAATTGAGCATGCTCCCCCCTAAAAATTTTGAAAACTAATCGAAAAATCAAATTTTTTTTGAATATGTGTAGAATGGAGTCTAGTTTCTAAAAATGTAACTTATTTAAAATTTTTGTTAACGGTTAAAAAAATTCAAAAATACCAAACACTAGTTTTTGACAAAAAATAGATACACTACCAAACGAAATTAAAGATGAAACCCTTAACATACTCAAAATGTGAAAAAAATTATATGGTTGGATAGCTAATAGAGATCTTAAGATTATGGTAGTATTTTTTTTACTTTTCATTGAAAAAAGTGCAATCCTAATGGGGAGCACTCTCTAGATTATGTGGTTTTTGTTAAAATCTAGAAAAACACATCCTTGGATGAACTAAACTCAGTCCAAGCCTTTGGGTTGGAAGTCCAAGGCAAATCCAAGCCTTAGGCTTGGTAATTTCCAATCCAAAGCATAACGTGCTAGTGTTAAGTGAATTCACATAACGTGAGCACATTATAATGCTAGCACATTATGGTGAAGTAAAACCTCTCTCTCTCTCATTCTCCCTCTCGCTCTCCCTCTCTCTCTCTCCCTCTCGTTCTCCCCCCCCCCCCCTCTCTCTCTCTCTCTCTCTCTCTCTCTCTCTCTCTCTCTCTCTCTCTCTCTCTCTCTCTCTCTCTCTCTCTCTCTCTCTCTCTGACCTATCTACCTCCTAGTTTTCCTTTTCCTATCTTTCCTCGTTTTCCTTTGCCTTTCCAATTTCCCTTTAGATCCCACCAATTTTTCCCTATTTTACTATTCTCCACCTCTCCTCTCATCATTCTTTGCATCCAATGAATTTTAGTTTTATCTTGTTTTGATTTCATCCTCCCAATTTATATCCTCATCCCTCTTTGCATGTCCTAGTTTTCTTGTTTCCATTTGCTTTGTTGATGAGAGAGAGAGAGAGAGTCCTAGCTTTCTTGTTTTCATTTCCTTCGTCGATAAGGGAGAGGGAGAGATGGAGGGGAGAGATAGGGAGATAGAGGAATGATAGGAGAGAGAGAGGCAAGAGATAGGGAGATATATAGGTAGAGAGAGAGCTGACAGATAGGGAGAGATAGAGGAGACAAAAGGGAGAGATAAGGAGATAAAGAGTGAGTGAGATGTTCAAAGAGATAGGGAGATAGAGGTTTAGTGTTGCTTGGGTTTAGGGGTTTATAGGGGCATTATTTAGGGTTTATGAGTTTAGCATTGCTCAAGTTTAGGGTTTAGGGTTTAGGGATTAGGAGTTAGGGTTTAGTGTAATTATTTAGGGTTTAGGGGTTTAGGGTTACTCAGGTTTAGGGTTCATAATTTAGAGAGAGATAGAGAGAGGGGACAAATAGATATTGGGAGAGATAGAGGAGACAGAGGGGAGAGATAGGGAGATAGAGAGTGAGGGACATGTCCAGAGACATAGGGAGAGAGATTGAGAGGTAGAGGGATGATAGAGATAGGGAGATAGGGGAGAGATAGGGATATAGAGGTTTAGGGTTTCTTGGGTTTAGGGTTTAGGGGTTTAGGGTTGCTCAAGTTTAGGGTTTAGTGTTTAGGGGTTAGGGGCATTATTTAGGTGTTAAGCTTTAGAGGTTTAGAGAGAGAGGGCCGATAGGGAGATATAGAGAAGACCGAGGGGAGATATAAGGAGATAAATAGTGAGGGACATGGCTAGAGACATACTTATAGAGAGATTGAGAGGTAGAGGGATGGCAGAGATATGGAGATTAAGGAGAGATAGGGAGATAAAGGTTTAGGGTTGCTCAGGTTTAGGGTTTAGGGGTTACGGGTTGGGGTTTAGGGGTTTAGGGAGAGAGAGATAGAGAGAGAGGAGTTTAGGGTTTCTCAGGTTTAGGGTTTAGGGGCATTATTTAAGGTTTATGAGTTTAGGGTTGCTCAAGTTTAGGGGTTAGTGTTTAGGAGAATTATTTAGGTTTTAGGGGTTTAAGGTTGCTCAGGTTTAGGGTTTAGGGTTTAGGAGTTAGGGTTTAGGGGTTTAGGGTTTAGGGACAGATAGAGAGAGGGGACTGATAGAGATTGGGAGAGATAGGGGGATATGGGAGAGAATAGCAAGATAGAGGTTTAGGGTTTAGGAGTTTGGGGTTTAGGGTTTAGAGTTGCTTGGGTTTATGGTTAACGGGTTAGGGGTTAGGGTTTGGGGGCATTATTTAGGGTTAGGGGTTAAGGTTTAGACATTTAGGGTTTAGGGTTTAAAGAGAGATAGAGGACCAATAGGGAGATATAGAGGAGACTGAGGGGAGATATAGGGAGATAGAGAGTGAGGGACATGACCAGAGACAGGGAGAGAGATTAAGAGGTAGAGGGATGATAGAGATAGAGATTTAGGGTTGCTTGGGTTTAGGGTTGCATGTCAAAAGTAGTCTCTCTCTCTCTCTCCCTCTCGCTCTCTCCCTCCCTCTCTCTCTCTCTAGCTCTCTTGTTCCCTCTCTCTGGAGGAGAGAGAGTTTTAAATTTTTAAAATGCACTAGCATTATGGCACGATATTATCCAGCCTAAACCAAGCCATAAAGATAGCGCATTAGAACGCGCACACGTTATGACTTTTATGGAACCAAAAAAGTCATATGGCAACTTTTTGGTCCCTCGTCTTTGTGCATATACCCCATGGTTACATGTAAACTATAGAATACTATAGAAGCCACTAGTGGTTAATTGGGTTGTTTAATCTCAAATGCCACCACTAGAACCATAACTGCCACAATGAGCTAAGACAAATACAATTTGTACACAAAGTCTGATGGAGTCTAACGTTAAGTGTGTGAAGTTGTGAGATAACTAGTAGTAGAAGGCAAATACTAATCAAATACAACCATGAAACTATCACAACAAATATTATGCAACAATATTGACAATTTTGAAGCTGTGTGTACAAAGCTACGACCTGTAATGTGAGGAAATCTTCAACCAAGAACTTCATAGTGACCAACAAACTTAAAATGCTAAAACAGAAATGCCAAACACCATGGAGGGATTTGAAGCGGTCAAACTAAACAAACACAAGCAAAGTCTGTTGGAGACAATGGCATATGAAACTGTAGATAAAAACTTTGACCAAACATTTAATGGCTATTGTAATCGATCAATAGTGATCATGAAGGGATTGCTAACCAGAGATGATTGTGGCCACCAATGCAGAGACCACAACTCCAAGCTTCAATGGCGACCTACAATGCAAAGACCTCAACTATCCAACAACAAATAATGACTTCCCTTGAGCAATGTTATTGGAGAGTTGGATCGAGATCCAAAATGGCTTGCAGGAGCTTGGCATGCTAATGCCTGCTCCCAACAAAGGTAGCATTTCTTGATCCACCGCCGAAGAAGAAGAGTTGGTATGCAAAGATGTTGTCAGCCACTCAAGATAGGAGGTGCCATCTTGTTCTTTGAGAGCGCACCAGCACTCAGAACTACAAAGATGGAAAGGTCCTTCACCAATGGAGTTTGACCATAAATTATCCAACAGGTCAGCCATAGGATTCTCATCTACATTGTCAACTAGGTCATCGGTATTAGGGCTTGGAGGAATGTCAAGCTCATCATCAGTAGCACTGAGAAGATACTCATGAACCAGAAAATGCCCAAAAAATGTCAAAGAAAATGTCCACGGGCACAGAAAAACATCAAACACCAAATGAGTCCATCTTGGAGAAATGGAGGCCATGGTAGGGCCCTAAAATGGACCAAAACAAGGGCCTCATGAGCCCAAAAAACTACAGAATCAACCTTCAAACACCAAAAACATGAAAAATATTGGCCCAAACACACATGAAGTTTTGACCTCCTAATGAAGAATTTCTCCCCAAAAAGACTAAAATTCTTTCAAATCTTCAATTTGATTTTTTTTTTGCATTTTCACACGAAAATTTTTGCGGAGATCTATGACACACCTATGATAGGGATGAATGTGAGATGAAATTGGGAAGGGAATTACGATTCTAGGCTCTAATACCATAAAGGAGCAACAATGAAATGAATCAAGTAACTAGAACTTTCACAAGATAAATGTGCACAAAGCAAGAGGCTAAAAACTATCATAAAATGTATGAGAATGTACAATGAACTCCTTGTATATGTAGGATAAGGAGGAAGTGATAAGGTGAGAGTCAAACACTAACTAGCCCTCCATGATGTGTGACACATGTAGAACAATTGGGACACATGTGAGAGCATGTGTCATATGTCTATGAGGCGAGACAACTAAACCGCTAAGTGAAATTGAGCTAGTGTGAAACTAGATAGAAGTAAACTAGATGACTAAAGACTCCTTTCACAATAACAGATCCAACCATGAGATCCCATGGCTTCTCCATGGAATTGTTTATCCTTAGCTTCCTCTCCAACTCCTACAAACAAAAAAAGGAAAGAGAAAAAGTTGAATGTGCAAATGAAAATGGTAAGTGTAAATGAAGTAATTTACGCCAAATATTATATTCATTTATTTTAAGGCCTGCCTAAAAAATCTAACATTTAAATAATGCTATAAATTAGCTTAAGTGCGTGTGTTCTAATTTATTTAATTGTTTATAAATTGACTTTAGTTGTGATCATTAATAATTAATGTAATATTGAGACTTGTGGTATAAATTAATTTAATTGACCTTAGTAAGGTGCTTAGGTTGAATTAATTTAATTGGACTGAAGGTTAATTCTATTACTATAAAAAATCTTATTAAAAGATGAATAATAAATGTTGTTTTATCTTTTGATTTATTTTTGAAAACTAATGAAAGTAATCATAAAAAAAAAATTATGTATGGGTTTGAATTTATTGTGTCATTTATCATAAATGTGGAAAATGAATTTAATTATTGAATTAAAATATTTTAATACCTTTCATGTAGTTTAAACAATAGATTTAGCTTAAGGTTGTCAATTAGTTTATTAGTTGTTCTAAGTTGTGCCATGATGGCGTGAGTCATATTATTCACTTAGAAATTGGAAAGGGGTTTTCCTTTGTGAAGGTTTTCCTTGGATCCTTGGAGGCGTCACGAGAAGTGATGCCACACCTTGGTAGGTTGCCCCACCTTCTTAGGGTGAACAAAAATGGATTCTATATCACTCGCTTTCCTTGAATAAGTATTCTTGCATAATGTAACACACTCTTCGTTATATTGCAGGTGCAATGGTGTTGAGTGCAAATGAAACACTACCCCGTGTAATGTGACGTGTATATTAAGTGTTGTTTTTTTTTTAATATTGTTGTGTGGATGTTTATGTCCATTCTATGATCCATTCGCTTTTTCTTCTTGATAGATTACATAATGTGATTCGAAATGTCAACACAAAAAACTGCACAATTTTATTCCAAAACCCTATCATATCATGAATTATGAAAAAATTGTCTCTTTTATCTTATATGCTTTTGTAAGACATGCATATTTTTCTTTACAAAATGTGAATCTAATCCAATCTTTTTAAGTGGGTTCCTTATATCTTGAAGATCCTGCAATGACATAAGTTTACGTAAGGCTATTTTCAAACTTTGAAAGTGAAGATATAGCAATATGAACAGGTTTTGTACTCGATCAACTTTCAATATATTCTTTTGGATGTTGAATGCTTTATACTAGAGTGACTTATCATGACTAATAAATATGCAATGAATGATGTGTAATCATATTATACTATTAAATTTCGAATCAAATTTTATTGAATGATTTCAGATTTTACTACTGATATATATATATTTAATTTGGATGGGCATATACGCCAAGTAAAGGCCATCCTTTTTATTAGTAAGATATAATCTCCAACCCCAAATTCCAGTCAAAAAGTTCACTGTGACTCATATTGCTTTTCTTGATTTGATGGAAAGAAACACAATCTTGTAGAGTGGAACCCTTTAAGATTGAACTGCAAATACTGTGGCAAACCATTAAAAACTATGGAGTGGGATATGTGGAGGACAAAGGTAAGATCAAAAGTGGCACAAAGGTAAGATCAAAAATGGCACCATCACATAAGAAAGTACAAGCCAAAGTATGAGCAAATCTAATGAAACCAGACACAAAACCAGTAGCTCAACCATCACACTTAGAGACATTACTTTCGCTTTGATTTATGATAACATGACCGATCAGAAGGAGCTTCATAATTAGAAGAAACTTCCATTACTTCTACAAAGATTAAATAGATTGTTAATGAAAGATTTCATACCAGTCATGGTCATCATGTACTTCATTGACTGAAGAGCCCTGCAATTGTCTTTATTCAGTGCACGATGTTCATAAGTCTCATTACAAAGCCAAGGAATACCATTCATATGGAACGAATTTGAAATGACATCCAAAAGCCTAGATCTTTATCCCTACAATATCTTTTGAACAATGGTCTAGAAAAGGGAAAATCCCAAATGAGGGGGCCCTAGAAGACAATCAAAAGTGGTACAATTTTGGGTCTATATAGTATGGATATGTTCATTGTGACTCCCAAAATAGATATAGGGCTCTATCACCCTTATAATCATTGGAAAATCATTTTAATATTTCCAGTCAAAAGCATATTATGAAAACGTTGTTTGTCTGTATGTTAAGAAAACATTGTTTGAAACAGGGTTATATTTGGCTGCACCCTTTTGGGCTGTGATTTCAGTCATGTCTTTTACCTGTAAACTTCAGTTTATTCCAAAATAAGAAAAGACTAAATGAAAGCGTTCTCCACCGCCTGTCTTTTCAATTTTTTATTAGTATCCATGTACTTCCACTAACAAATATTCTGGGGTTACCATGATTATCTCTCGAGCCATTGAATTCAAACATTTCTCATTCATATCACTTCTAATCAGTATTGTCATTTAGTCATTCAATCAGCCATTAATTCAATGCAATTACATGGCATATGTCATATATTCTCTTCTGCAATAATTCGGTTCCCGCACCGTCCTTTCCAATCAGTCGACGCTGCATTTTCACGTTAAGATCGTTTGTTCTCAAAAGTCGTCCATATATTCCATCCGACATATTGCATGCAGCATTTCTCCCTAATATCTTTGCTTCTTTTCAATGGTGGGAAGAGATTGTTTTGTGAGCTTTTATCAAACTATAGCTCTCATGTGACTTATTAGTGTTTTAATTTATTGTTAATCACATGTTACTTGTACAATGTTCATGACATAAGGCGTGACATATAAACAATTGTCTGAATATTTTATGGATTAACTTAGTCCTAAATTAATAATGAATCTGTTAGCGTAGCAGTTTATATATTACATTGTTTATTAAACAAACCTTGTCAGTTATGTAGGGTGCAGTTACAATTTCTCAACTGTATTCTCCTTGTATATATGCTTTTGTTGTTGGTCAAATAAATCATTTAAGTTTTCACCATTCTCATTTTGGTATTAGACCCAAGTTAGGAGCCCCAAGCATCTACAGTGTGACTTAAGGGGGGTGTCGGAAGTAAGCCACATTTGGACCAATGATGGACTGGCCACCAGGGGACAATAGCTCAGTTGGTAGAGCACTCCAACAAATGGAAGATCCTAGGTTCAAGTCCTAGCTGGTCCATGTGAGTTGTAGCTCAATAGTTGGTATCAGAGCCAAGTTAGGAGCCCTAAGCACCTATAGTGTGGCTTAAGAGGGAGTGCTGGAAATAAGCCACACCCAAACTGACTATGGACTGGCCACAAGGGGCCAGTAGCTCAGTTGGTAGAGCACTCTAGCAGCAAATGGATGATGGACTTGAACCTATGACCTTCCATTTGCTCCTAGAGTGCTCTACCAACTGAGCTACCGGCCCCTTGTGGCCATTCCTAGATTGGAACTCTCCTGTTTTGTGGTTTTGGAACTATTTGATATTATAGCATGCCCCATGATTGAGCCTATGGAGTGCGATTTTGACTTTTGGTAGAATCTTCTTCGGTGATCAAACACCTTCATTAATCCCTATTTATGAGCACAATGTAGTGTCAAGAAGTGCCTTCCTCAAACCTAGGACCTTCCATTTGCTACTAGGAACAACTATGACTTGAACTTGGAACCTTCCATTTGCTACTAGAGTGCTCTATCAACTGAGCTACTGACCCCTTGTGGCTAGTCCTAGATTAGAACTCTTCTATTTTGTGGTTTTGGAACTATTTGATATTAGAGCATGCCCCATGATTGAGCCTATGGATGCCTTTGTGTTGTGCGATTTTGTCTTTTGGTAGAATCTTCTTTGGTGATCAAACACCTTCATTAATCCCTATTTATGAGCATAACAGTGTCAAGAAGTGCCTTCCTCAAACCTAGGACCTTCCATTTACTGCTAGGACCAGCGAAGACTCAAACCTGGGACCTTCCATTTGCTTCTAGAGTGCTCTACCAACTGAGCTACTAGCCCCTTGTGGCCAGTCCCAAATTAGAACTCTATTTTTTTTGTAGTTTTGGAACTATTTGATATTAGAGCATGCCCCATGATTGAGCCTGTGGATGCCTTTGTGTTGTGCAATTTTGTCTTTTGGTAGAATCTTCTTCGATGATCAAACACCTTCATTAATCCCTATTTATGAACACAATGTAGTGTCAAGAAGTGCCTTTGTGGATTTGGTATAAGACTGTAATTAAAGTATGATAATTCCTTAGCTCCAAGACAAACCTAGTTGTACATTTTGCAAGATTTGAAGATTCAAAAGACATTGATGTTATATGCCTAAGTATCTATAGTACTATGTTATCTAAAATGATATAATTTTATTTTCTTGACTAATTGATCCTTAGATGATTAGATAATCCAATGATTAGATTAGGTCCTAAAGTTGGCATGAGAAAGCATAACCCTATGTGCTCAATTTAAACTGTCAAGCATGGAAGTTGATGTGCAATGGTTGAGTTTTTTAAAAGGGTCGCCTCAAGGTGAAAAAAAAGTCATCTAATTTAGGAGGACTGAATTAGGTGTGTGATTTAGTCCAAGCTACAAGATCACATGTGATCTAGTCAAGGACACATGAATGAATGTAGTAAGATTTGGTCTTGTATACACCTAAAATTGGCTCATGTCGAATTAAGTAAATATTTTAATATTTATCTTAATTCTTATTTTCTTCTATCAATTAAATAAATATTCTAAGTTTATTTGATTGGTTCATTATCCCATAATTAAATAAAATCAATTTATTTAATTAAATTCTCTAAATTCTTCTAATGTCTCACATAATTAAATAATCCTACATTATTTAATTAATCCTAAATCCCTCTATCCTAAGTCCTAATTTCATAATTCAACCTCATCAATCCACCTCACCTTTTCCACCTCACCATGTTGCACATGTAATTAAATATTTTAAATATTAAATTAGCTAATATTCCCTCACCCACATGTCCTATTTATCCTCTAGTCAAAATTAGTTAACTCATCAATCAAGTCTGTTAACTAATTAATCATTTGAGTTCACTGATCAATCAATTCAGTCAAACTCCCCAATCAATTCACTTAACTGGTTGGTTTATTCTGTTAACTATTCAATCAATTTTGTTAACTCCCTTGTTACATGATGGAGCTTGGACACTTATCCTCTTTCTATTCGCGCACATTCCTCAACCATTCTCAACCTTTGATCTTCGTATTTCTTCTCAACCGTTGATCTGCTCTCACATATTTCTATAAATGCAACCCTCTTCTTCTTCATTTCATATCCATCGTTTGAGTAAATTTATGTTGTAGAAACACAAGTGTGCCTTTGGCACCCCCATCTCCATATCATCTATCATCTATCAATAGTGTATTGAAGCTCATCTTCAATCACACAAAGTATCATAGCCAATTTCATCTTGTCATCTTGAGGACTTCGAAGCAAGGAAGTAAACTTCCTAAGGGCCATATTCATCTCCATCAAGATCAAGATAGAAAAGGCGAGCAATGGAAGACGAAAGGTGAAGGGTTGTAAGTATCATTTATTTTGTTATTAAATCTCCTTTATCCTTCATATTCTATTGATGTTTGGGTTTTTAATATTCAATTGATTAATCCACATTTTACCCTAAACATTCTAGCGCCCACCGTGATCTAACCCACGTTGTGTTTGTGAGCATTTGTCGAGTTTGTTTTGTCACAGATTCAGGTGTGTTTTGTTATACATTTGGCAAGTGACTTTTCACAAACGACCTCCTACGCACAAACCGAGCTCACCGTTGAGTCTGAAAGGCCTCGGAGGTAAGAAATAACATATAATTTGTCTCGTTTTTGTTACTTGAAATCTTTTGAATTTTTTTTTACTTTTCAGCATATTTTTGCCAAAAAAAACAAAAAAAAAACAAAAACATAGAAATTTCTTGTTTAAAAACAAGAAACATTTTTTTTAGATCTTTTTTAATTATTAGATTGCAAAAATAAAAAATAAAAAAAAAATTGAAAAAAAAAATTGCATTGGGTTTTATTTATTTATTTATTTTTTAACATTTTCATTTTAAAAAATAAAAATAAAAAAATAAAAAAAATTTACACAGTAAAAAAAAACAGCAAAGATTTAAAAAAAAAAAAACCACAACAAAAAAAAAATTAAAACAAAAAAAAAAAAAAATTGTTGCAGGGGCCGAAGCCCCTGCACACAGGCCACACGGCCTCCCCAACACCCCCAATCCCTTCGCCTACCCTCTTCCCCCCCGACCCCCTGCCTACCCTACCCCACTGTCCCCTCCCTTCCCCACTCCCTTAAACCCTATCCACTACCCCCCGCGCTCCCCTTTCCCGCAGCCCCCTTCCCTACCCAAAACCCTCCCCCGACCCCCCTCCACCTGCACTAACCCTCCTCCCGCAGCCCTTTCCCATCCCCTCCCCGCCACCTGCGTCCTCCCTCCCCTCTACCACCGCCTGATCTCCCCTCCGCCGCCTCTGCATACCCCTGCCCTATGCGCCACCACCGCCGCCTCTCCGCCTCTGCCAACGCTCCACCCCTACACAGTCCACCAGCACCTGCACAATAGAATAACATATAATCAAATAAAAAATTATAAAACAAACCAAAAACGAAAAAAAATTAGGGTTAGGGTAGATTTATTTTTTTTAATATTATAATTTAATTTTTTTTAGAATTTTAATATTAGAAATCTTTTTTTTTCTTTTATTTGTTTTTTTTTAATTTAAAAAAAAAAATGTCAATGAGGGCA
This sequence comes from Cunninghamia lanceolata, assembly GCA_027924645.1. Taxonomy (NCBI): domain Eukaryota; kingdom Viridiplantae; phylum Streptophyta; class Pinopsida; order Cupressales; family Cupressaceae; genus Cunninghamia; species Cunninghamia lanceolata. Next base: position 9,454,066 of record BSBN01000726.1, on the reverse strand, counting down.
AAATAGGCATTTTTTTCCCTTTTTGCATAACTTTTTGTAGGAAGGTCAGATTTTAGTAAAATTACAGTCATTGGAACGCTGACTCAATGAACTTCGCAACGGTATAGGTATTTTCAGCCCACTGGGTCAATATCAATAGGTATAATCAATCAAAGTCACATTTACCTTGAGAACTTCAAACATCAATAACTTTTACATATTTTGACGAATTTTCATGAATTTTTTTTTTAAAACAACATAGAATTTTGTGTAGATTCTGATTTTCCTATCTATTTTGCTGTTAACAATCATATTTTGATGAAATTTTCTAAATTATGTGTTTTTCACCTAACCATTTGATTTACAAACTTCTTGATTCGATTTTTATTTTTGTGAACTACAGGTGGATATCAAGAGACTACTAATCCAATTTGGTACAAAATGTCCACTAAAGACAATTATTTTTCACTAAGTGTTGAATATGATTGATTTAAGCATTCTCATGCAACTTGCATACAATTTTCATCTAGTTCTAATTAGGAAGGAGTAACTCATTGTTCATGCAACTTGCATATAATTCTCATCTTGTTCTAATTAGGAAGGAGTAACTCATTGTTCATGCAACTTGCATACAATTCTCATCTAATTCTAATTAAGAAGGAGTAACCCATTGTTCATGCAACTTGCATACAATTCTCATCTAGTTCTAATTAGGAATGAGTAACCCATTGTTCATGCAACTTGCATACAATTCTCATCTAATTCTAACTAGGAAGGAGTAAATCATTGTTCATGCAACTTGCATACAATTTTCATTTAGTTCTAATTAAGTCGGAGTAAACCATTGTTCATACAACTTGCATACAATTTAAATCTAGCTCTAATTAGGAAAGTAAAAATGCATACATGCAAATTTCACGTATTCCATAACTAGGAAGAAAGTAATTGAACCATTGCTATATCTGCATATTGCTATCTTCTTTAGTTAAATCATTGCTATCTTTTTAACCACTTCAAAGTTAACAACTGCGTGAGTGCACAAGTACAATAGCACATTTAGTTTTTCTACTTTTAACTAGGTTTGGATTAATTAGTGTCTTCTATGTTTATCGAATGACAATAGGCTTATGCTCTCCCTTTTACTGGGTGACCAGAACGCCAGACTTGTTATTCCAATTGTTTAACCTTTAGAGGGGCCTACCCTTGGATGCACGCCTGTCCAAGTGGGAACGACCCTGAGTGGAAATAGGCTAAAGCTAAGCCCTACCAATCCACTTAAAATAAATGTGCTTGAGGTGAAAATCTCCTGCAACGAGTGCTGCTGTGTTACACCGACGACCAACCTCCCCCAAAACCCTCTAAGGCGTAACCCTTTGAGGCTGGGAGACTCCATAACGGAGAGTAGTGCCGCCGCATGTGTAACCACTCGAATGGTTGCCTTGACTACGAACCAACTGTGTAGTATACCAAAAACCCCTATTTGTTGATGTAAATGGCGAAGCCCTTGAAGCGGCCTCGATTCATGTGATTCTTAGTAGAGGTAGCAGGGACAATCCTATGGTTCGATGGGGGTACGAGCCTAAGGAAACCTGGATTTGGAATGCGTGAGAAGTGAGTGCTGTGGAGGGGAGCCGGTGCTACCAGATCCTAGAGCTACACGCTTTGAATTTGCACAACTAGAGGATTCAACATATATTGTCCTGTCCAGCTTAGGGTGTACTTGTTTTTGAGTCAAAATAGTCCAAAAATACAAAAAAATAACAAAAGATAAAAATCATGAAAACTTCTGTGTGTTTACTGTGTCTTTGCCATAATTGAAAATCAATTCTCAATAACACTAGGTTTTCAAACCAAAAATAGAAAAATCTTGAAAAACATTCCAAAATTCTATAAAAAAAAACCAAGCAAAAACTAGAATTGCGCATTTGAAACGACCTACAATACATTTGCTACGACTGTCAGTGTATTTGAAACCTTTTGCAGCACATTCAAAACATTACCAGATTGGCCCATTTGTCTCGACTTGTAGCACATTTGCACTCTGTTACGACACATTTACTGCTGCGCATCCAAACCAGTAAGCTTTTTCGGTCTTGTGTCAATGGCAAACCAATTAGAATATATTGGTCAAAAACTCTAATATCTGCAATTGCAAATAAACTTAGGTCCCTCGCCCCAAGATTGTATAGCAATTTCTCAACAAATCCAAGTCTTACAACAAGAAATGGCAATCTTGCAAGCTGAACGTGCCAGTACTAGCTACGCCTCGCCCCAAACTCATACATCATTTTCTCGTCTTAATGATGCTCATGACAAGGCAAGCACCACCTCAAGTTGGAAATCGTATACCACTCTATCTACTAGTCCTCCTTCACCATTTGCTAAGACTCATATCCCAAAGCATACCAGTCTTACACCAACACCGCCATCGAGTTCCCCAAGCTCTAAATGGCCAACCAAAGAAGCCTCCGATAAGTTTTGGGAAAAATATTTTCCATATTTATACAACCAGAGAAAAGTGAGGGAGAAAGTGAAATCCCCTCATTCGTCTACCCATACACCTACGAAGGATGTGATCCAAGGGCTACTAGCAGAGAGTCAACCATGTCCCCAAATTCTGATCCTTGACCTTACAAAAGATGCTTCCAATAACATGTCAAATCCTACAACCCCTTCATGTGATCCTCAATTCCTTGAGGTTATCAAAGAGCCTTCTACTATGCACCAAAGTCAAGGTCCATCACACCCTCATGTTGTTGACCAAGAGCTTATCCAAGAATCTTCTACCTCAACTTCAATTCAAACAACCCAAGAGTTATGTCAAGAGCACACTTTAGAGCATGTGGAAACATCAACCCCTTTTCTACACCAAGCTCAAAGCAGTCCCATCCAACCCCTGCATAACCTTTATCTTTTCAATGATCCTATACCTATACATGAGCAAGAGATCCAATTTCCAACCATGCATAACCTATATCTTTTCCATGATCAAGATACTACCTTTGATGAAGAAGCTATCCATGAGCAACTTGTTCCTATACATGAGTAAGAGATCTAATTTCCAACCATGCATAACCTATATCTTTTCCATGATCAAGATACTACCTTTGATGAAGAAGCTATCCATGAGCAACTTGATCCTATGCATGAGCTAGAGATCTAATTTCGGCCCCTCCATAACCTATGTCTTTTCTATGATCAAGATATTATCGCTGATGAAGAACCTATACAAGAGAACATTAATCCCATCACGCTAAATCTTATCTATGATCAAGATCCCATCTATGATGAAGAGCCTATCTATGATCAAGCAGACCATGATGATCCTCTTAGTCCACTTTATGCATTCCATGGTCCTGAGTCTATAACCCCATCTAGTCCTACCCAAGATCCAGCAACTTCCACTTCCCTTGATGAGACACTTGCCTCCCAAGCAAGCGTAGAAGATCAAACTAGTAATACTCCTTCGCCATATATTCTTGGTCTTACTTCCTTAATTCATGGGTGTTCCTCCTTAGAACACCAACAAACATTATCCTCTATCTCATCTTCTCCATCCAATAAGGAACTTGTGTCTACTATTCCACCTACACATAATCCCGCTGTCCACCGCATACTCCAACATATGAACTATCAAGGTAAAGGCTTAGGCCTTCATGAACAAGGTATTTTGGAGCCTATCCATGTCAATGTTCCTCCTCCTTCATATGGCCTTAGATACATACCCCAAGGTGAACAATCTCAAGATGTTGGTACTTCCTCCACTCCTTCAAAATCCCCCACTTTCCATTGCAAACCCTATCATATCCCCAAAATGTATGTCGCCATTCCACCTCCATCATCCTATAATCATCAAAAGCATGTGACCATACACCTTCCACCATCCAATCTACCTCCGCTACTTCCAACTCCTAACATCCCTCCATGCATTTTACCACCACTTCTTCCAACACCGTATCCTTCCGTCTATGAATTCTCTAATAATCCAAATCATGACCAATAGATGCACATATTGTCTAAGCAAAGAACTTCCACCAACTCCATTTCCACCATCCCAAAAGATTTCAATGACAAATATTTAGATACCTCTACCTATCAAATCAAAAATCCTAAAAGTCCTCATGACCCGGGATACAAAAGCCAAGAATCAAAGAAACATCCTTCTCCAGAGCTGCATGCACCCACACACCTATATGCCCAACTAAAAAAGGTGTGGGTCCACATCCAACAAATAATTACCTCTGAAGCTGCACAAAAGTTGCATACACCCAAGCCCATACCTCCACAGGTACTATCTAAAAGAAAAATGGTTTGGGTACCTAAGAAAAAAACCCTCAAGTTACATGAGGCATCCACCTCTTAAGAATCTCAACCATCTACTTTCTCCCATTCCATCCATAAATCTCAAATTCTTCCATCCCACATGACAAGCAACAATCAGAAAACTACTCAGTCTATGTGGATCCCTACATGCCTAAGTCATTCATCCACAAGCAAAAGTCTCCATTGCTTCCTACACTACTTTCCCATCACTAGCTTCAATGTTTATCATGGTATGTGCAACTGTTGGTTATGATTCCCTTCCATTCCACAACATTTTCATATACCTCCATCTCCCCTTCCTTCCACTATTATCCTACATATCTTCCTCATCCTATTCCTATGGTCCACGCTTTTGCATAAGCCTTCCCTCCATATTCTGCATCATAATCCACTATCTACCTACGCCATATCACTTTCATGCAATCCTCTACCAACATCTGTGAGAACACTTGACATAGTCTGTGCAACATCCATCCACCTTCTCCTATCTAAAAAAAGAAAAAAAGAAAAAAGTAAAGAAAAATCCCTTCATCCAATGGTGAAAACTTGGCAAACAGGCGCCTTGGATAAGTACCATGATGAAAACCTGGCAAACAGGCATCATGTGTAAGTTGATCTTCTATGTCACCTACACTTGGGGGCACCTTGTCTCATCGGCATATCACTTTTCTCCTACCAATTTCCTTTCATACCATTTCCTATCCTATCCTCTATCCATTACATACCTAGACTGTCCCATCCATCCATCTAATCTTCCTTTCCTCTATTCTTTGGTCTTGATACAGATTGGGGGCACAATGTTGACAAATGTTTTAGATGTCTCTTGACATACCTTATCCCTCCAAACCATGCAAATCCTTCATTATCCTCTCATCCTCCTATCATCATTAGCATTTTCATGAAAAATCCTAAGTACTCTACCTACAATGGGGCATGTTATACTTATGCGACATAGTCATTGGAGATCACATCCTTGTTTCCTTCTATCCACTATTGCCCATCCTCATACCTACCCATTCTATTCTTTATCTCCCATCAATCTTCCTATCCGTGGTGTTTCCTTGTTATCAGTATCTAGCATTAAGGCTCCACTTCCCATCCATCCCATGTCTTGCCGTCTGTCCATCTATTCATCCGTGTTCATACCCTTTCACCAGGCAAAGCTTGCTTCCAAACAAAAGTCTTGACACAGAACGCCAACCTGTCCAAAGCAAAGCAGAACACCATACCGAAACACTCAAACTAATTCTATATCAATTATGGAAAAAAGACACATCGAATGCAAGAATGTTTTGTGAATAGGTTAACTTACAACGTCTTAGATTTTTGCCATTATGTCTTCCTATACTACTCAAGGATGCCAAAAGCTAGAGATGCTATGATGGGGGCATAATCTTTTTCTTTGTCTGCTGCTTGTGGATTAAACTTTAGTAATGTAACGACTTTTGTCTAGCAACATGATCAGCAAAAAGATCAGTGTATTAACTTGCTATATCAAAATCCATGTAAGTAATACTCAGGTCATCTTGGTTTAATTATACCTAGATGCTTGTATTTTCTTACAACATAATAAAGCCCAATGATGAAATAACCACTTCAAAATACTTGCTATATCATGATGACAAATATCCATATCCATAACATATCCAATTGCACTTGGTATCTTTATCTGTATCCATATCCCATGCAATAAAATTCTATGCAGCGTATCAATGTTTACAACGAAAAGCTGGTGATTTCTTCTGTCGAGTCATTCTTCTATCAATCAAATTTCTATCTATCATCATATCTTTCATCCTTGTCTAGTCAATCTGAACAATGATCCAAATGCAAGTATATCCTTAATCCATACCAATCAAATGGAAGTCAATCTTGTCAAATTATCCAAGCGCCCTCAGTGGTCTTGATCCTTGTCTGGTCGTAAACCAACTCGATCAATTATAATCAAACATTTGTCTTATACAGGATGTAACATTGTTGAAATCAGACCAATACACGCGTCTTACATGACATGTTTCATTTCCTAAAACTAGACATTATCCTTCATGTTGCTCTAGGGATATATCATTTCCCACCATGACAACACTGTCGTATATCGTTATCAATTAATCAGTTGGTTTACATCTTGACAGGGGCAATACCTTGTTGGTTCTTGTATCATTTGTGCATACTTGCTCACTTGCTTGTGTGTGTTATCATTTTATCTTGCGCAACATATCATTCAGCTCTTTCTTCACCCATTTTCTTCAAACCTAACCTTCTTCATCATGAGATTGTTCATCTCACGCCTTCTGCCTTCTCCTCGTCCAATCTCCCGAGGGGGCATCCTGTCGTCAAACTTGTACCAGGGGCAAACTGGGGCATGTATCATTGTCAGAAAAAATCTTATTCTTTGAAACAACGTGATAAAACACATTGCATCAAAGAGCAAAATGTATACACCTAAAATTGGCTCGTGTTGAATTGAGTAAATATTTTAATATTTATCTTAATTCTTATTTTCTTCTATCAATTAAATAAATATTTTAACTTTATTTAATTGGTTCATTATCCCATAATTAAATAAAATCAATTTATTTAATTAAATTCCCTAAATTCTTCTAATGTCTCACATAATTAAATAATCCTACATTATTTAATTAATCCTAAATTCCTCTATCCTAAGTCCTAATTCCATAAATCCACCTCACCAATCCACCTCATCTTTCCACCTCACCTTTTCCACCTCACCATGTTGCACATGTAATTAAATATTTTAAATATTTAATTAGCTAATATTCCCTCACCCAAATGTCCTATTTATTTCAGTCAAAATTAGTTAACTCATCAATCAAGTCTGTTAACTAATCAATCATTTGAGTTCACTGATCAATCAATTCAGTCAACTCCCCAATCAATTCACTTAACTGATTGGTTTATTCTATTAACTATTGAATCAATTTTGTTAACTCCCCTGTTGCATGATGGAGCTTGGACACTTGTCCTCTTTCTATTCGCGCACATTCCTCAACCATTCTCAACCTTTGATCTTCGTATTTCTTCTCAACCGTTGATCTGCTCTCACATATTTCTATAAATGCAACCCTCTTCTTCTTCATTTCATATCCATCGTTTGAGTAAATTTATGCTGCAGAAACACAAGCACGCCTTTAGCACCCCCATCTCCATATCATCTATTATCCATTAATAGTGTATTGAAGCTCATTTTCAATCACACAAAGTATCATAGCCAACTTCATCTTGTCATCTTGAGGATTTCGAAGCAAGGAAGCAAACTTCCTGAGGGCCATATTCATCTCCATCAAGATCAAGACAAAAAAGGCGAGCAATGGAAGATGAAAGGTGAAAGGTTGTAAGTATCATTTATTTTGTTATTTAAATCTCCTTTCTCCTTCATATTCTATTGATGTTTGGGTTTTTAATATTCAATTGATTAATCCACAGTTTACCCTAAACAGGTCTATAGACCATTTAAGACTTACATAGACTAATGGAAGAATGGTTTCAAGTTTATGTCAACTTATGCATAAAATAGTTCAAATTGGATGTTAAAGTAGTGTATTTTAAGACAAGAACAAAAGTGAGTGTAAAACACAAGGCTAAAAGGGTGAACTGTGCACTTTCCTCCTCAACATTTTGGTGTGCATGTGATAGAAATGAATCATACATGCTAAAGAAAATAATACAATAATTAAAATAAAAAACAAATTCAAGGATATGTAATTAGACAATAGTTATTGACTTCTTCATGTTCTTGGTAGATTTGTGACCCCTAATCTACATCCATGTACAAAAAAGAAATTAGTAGCACCTAAACCTAACATTAAAAAAGCATAATATTTTTGCATTTATGTAATTATGTCATCCATCAAATATATATGAAAAAAAAAGTGTGTAGAGTTGAATTTAGAAGTTAGTGTAGGACTCATGAAGATGTTGCTTTAACCAATTTTGATGTAGAATCCATGAAGGTGTCTTTTTAGCCAATCACATTGTAGCAACCATGAAAGTGTCACTTTAACCAATCATGATGTATGACACATAAAGGTTCCACTCTAACCAATTGTAGAATAGAACCTCTCATGGTCTTGATTAAACCAACTATAATGTACAACCCATGAAGGTGTCATTTTAACCAATTACAATGTGAGATCTCTAAAGGTGTCACTTTAACCAATATGTGCATGGGATATATGCTCTCAAATTGGATACATAATATTATTGTGGATTTGATTTGAAGAGAGGAGAACGTGATATCCAAATATGTCATTGTGTTAGCCCCAGAGAGTAAATGAAATGATAATTTCATGCAAGATCATGTGATGGGAACAAAAAATATTGCCATGCTACACCCCTAATCCTAAAGTGTGTATATGGTTATGAGTAGTCATCTTGTGGCTACCTTAACTCTTATTTAAGTTATATAATCATTAATGTAGTCTTTTATAGGTAGTTAGGTCAGCCTGGGTGGCAAATGTGTATGTAGAAATATGAAATTAAAATAAAGAACAATGCATCAATCAATGTACCTATTCCATACCCACATCACCTCAAGAGCAAAGGACTAAAAGAAAATCAAATGAAAATAACAAAACAATATTACCACAATAGCCCTCGTTGCACCATGACAATGGTGGATGCTCTCCAATGATATTTGATAACGATTTTGATATGTTAGTCACTCACTTTGACATCATAACTTTGCATTAAATCAATTGATAATTATGACTTGGTTGATGTTTGATTTATAGATTCTTGGATGATAGGATGGATGGTTAGGAATAAGAGGTGGAATGGATGGTTGAGATTAAGAGGTGCAATATGAAATCGATGGTGGAGATTAAGAGGTGAAAGATAAAATCTTCTAAGGCATCCTTATGTGAATGGCTAGGATTGAGAGATGTATGAGATGAGTGGTTGAGATGAAAACTTAGTTTGACTTTTGTGACTCTCATTTATTATTTGTGGTAGGAGGATGAGGATGAGGACAAGTAGAAATTAATCCAATAATAAAATTATTTAATTAATTATTGGAGAGGAATGATGTGTGAGGATAAATTAATTAAATAAATAAGATTTATTTAATTAATTTGGCTAGAGAAAAAATGGATTAAATTAATTTAATAAATATATTTATTTAATTAATTTAGGTGATGCAAGAAATAAATGAATTAACTAAATAAAATTTATTTAATTAATTAGAGAATTATGGTAGAATGGTTAATTAAATAAATATAATTTATTTAATTAACTGGATGATGGAAAGGGACATGAAAGGGTCTAAGACAAATATGTCACAAGGTGAAATAAGGTGGTGTTGAAAGATGATGTTAGAGGTGTTGTAAGGACATGGTCAATTTTAGGTGTTTATATTTTGCTCCTCTTTGAGATGATGTTGCAACTAAAAGAAGTATCATCATTTGAAAGAAGATAAGGTATGGATGATTGGAAATGGATGCCCTAGCCACTTGAAGGAATGCCAAGGAGGAACGAAGGAGGGATGTGATGCCCCCTTGAGAAGATAGGCAGGTTTGAAGAACATGGGTATGCTCTTGAAATGGATAAAATGGATTTGTTAAGGAGATGGGGGAAAGGTAAGGGATGGATGAAGTGGATGAAAAATACATTATGTTGCATTAGGTGAGCAACCATATAGTTTAATATAGCACTAGACATTATGCACCAAGGTATAAAGACTAGGGTGATGATGTGTTGTGTGCATGAAAGGACTGACTCAAAAGACAAAGGTTGCAAACAAACATATGCCATTGGGCACCATGATATGGAAGACTACGATGTCATTTGTAGAAATATGTTGCAAGGAATTGATGCAAATGCAAGATAAAATGATAAACACACACAAGCAAGAAAGCAAGCATGCACAAATGATTCAAAAAATAAACAAGGTTATTGCCCCTGCCAAGCTGAAAACCAAGGATTAATTGATTGATCTGTTGATTGATGATGGATCAAGACACTGGTGTTGATGAGGGAAAGACATATCCCGACGATGATGATTGGATAGTTGATTGATTGATTAGGTTGACAACAAGATTGGAAATAAAACTGAGGTATGCTTTTGGATGATTTGGCTAGATTACTTGACTAGATTGGTATAGATTAAGGATGGCTTTCATTTGTATTATTGCTTGGATTTTTGTATGTTTTGATTTTTTTGTGTTTTTGTGTTTTTATGGGATGGTTGAATGGGATTGGATGATGAAGAGGGGTGATAGTGAATGGGATGGAGGGGAGAGTTTGGGGATGCAACGGTGAATGCTAATGTTACTAATGCTACAAGTATAAGATAGAATATGTGATATCATCATACATATAAAGACATGAATGCACAAGTGTGTGAAGCTCAAAAGGATGAATTTAGATGTACCCCAAACTCTAGATATTTAACAAGGAAACTTATGTCAAAAGCAAACACACAATCCATTGCCCCATGTGTATGTCAAGGATGGAAACATGAGATGGATGTGATGGACGACTAGGACATGCAATGAAGATGGAAGGATTGATAAATGAACAAGTGACCTAAGATATAACGAGATCTAGCTACTACACATGGTGCCTACATGTAGGTTTTCACCATGGTACTTATCTAAGGTGCCACAAAAGTGGTTTTCACCATAGGATAGATTATTTCTCTTTACTATTTCAATTTTTTTATAATTGGGATATTTAACAAACTAGGTATGAGACATTGTGAGGTAGATAATATCAGGTGGATCATCAAACTCTAGATCATTAGGAATAGTGAGTGGATAATGATCATGATGGTGGTCTGCATATGAATAGGCCCATGTATAACTAGGTCTAGGAAGTTGCCTTGTAAGAATAATGTCTATAGTAAGGGCACTATGGATACCGTCATGAATCTTTTTAAGTACAGGATTAGCCCCTTTTATGTGTAGGCTATGTGAAAGGAAACCATCATAGCCTCTTGAGTGAATGACTTTAGTAGGTGAAGTGGAGCAAGAGGCATGGTGGGAAATAGAGTTATGGCAATTGTAAGATAGGTGAGGTGAAAGGATGTGATCATGTAAGGTGGTTGAAGTATCATGGAATGAAGGGGGCATGGGACTAACAATCTCACAAATAGGCATAGATGTAGGGAGCTGCTTTGGTTTTTTTAAATTCTTGAATTAATTTTTCTTTCTTTCAAGTAAATGCTCTTGTCATGCTAGGGGCAGGATGATTTTTTTAATCTTTTGATGTCTTGAACATACATATAGCATGATTTTTCCCTTTTAAGTCCAATACTTTTATAATTTTTGGCTCTTTTTCTTTTGTATTTGTAGGACTCATGAATTCAAGATTTTCTCCATAATTTTGACATGTATCAAAAGATATTAGATTGTGTTGGTCTCAGGAAATGGAATCAAGATATGGCAATGAGGATTCAATGGTGAGGATGGCATTGTCATGGAAGAGGGATTGATGGTCCCATCGATAATACTTTTAATGACATTAGAGGGTTCATCTTGACTTATAGAGGGAGCATGAGGATCCTTGTTTTCCAAACCAAGAGGCATGTATCCTAATCCATAAGACTGTGGAGGTAAAGGTAGTTGTCCAACATGAAAGGCATTATGTAGCTCTCATATTCTCCACACCCTTTGTTGATGATCTTGACCTTTGTGACTTTAGGATCTTGGGAAGATGATTCAAAGTGGAAGCAAGGTCATCGAGATGGATATAAGATGCTAAAGAGGTGACCTTATCTCTAGTGGCGATATCATTATTAGGACAAAGGTTTCTATTACGATAAACAACCTCCATTGCTCAACAATATACAAAAGGTCAGGGATCCATATGGATAATGACCTCCATACCATTATGAGGAAATTTTATGCATTGATAGTAGGTGGAAGGGACAACTTACATAACATGGATTCATGGGCGACCAAGTAGAATGTTATATGGAAGATCAAGATCAACAATGTGGTATTTGGTGTGCTAGAGGGTAGGTCCTGCTTGTATCATGGAAAGACATATGGTTCCTTCAGATTCTCTCTTAGCATTATCATATGCTTTGATAGTAATAACACATGGCTCCAAGTCAATTGCTAAATATCCCAATTGTTTTATTAACCTCAAGATGCATAAATTCAAGCTAGATCCATTAGCCAAAAGGACATGCTTAACTTTGTGTAACTTAGCAATCAAGACCTCTATGTGAAGGGAATTATTATGAGATAGATCAAGGGTCTTCCCAAGGTGGTCTAAGATATTGTAATAGGAAGGTTGGGAAGATGAGGAAGATGGAGGTCTGGGGATAGTAATTGTTCCACGTCTCATTGTAATAGCACATTCAAGGGATGTGGCTTTTACCATGATAGAGGAAACCTGTGAGAGATCATAGTCAATATTCCCTACAACAAAGTCATAGGTGTAAGGGACCTTATTATAATGGATATTGTTGGTATGATGGTTTTGGGATTGGTTGTCATTGGATGTGGATTGCCCATGATTTGGAAGATGATCCTAGTAAATACCCAATTTAACATTAGGTGATGAATTAGGGGTTACTACTAATTGTCCTTGATAAATAAGAACTTGGACATAATTTTTGAGACTCATACACTTGTTTTTGGAGTGCCCTTTGGTACGATGATAGTCACAATATTCATTGTCATTAAAAATGTAGGTTTGGGATGGTTGCCATCATAATGTTTGGTCATAGGATATGTAATTATTGCCCATTTTCACTCCTCAATCCAAAAATGGCAATCAAGTTGCTATTTGTTAGTTTCATCATTTAATGTGTTGTCATTTGATCATAAAGGTCTTGTGATACCAAGTGTGAGGTGTTTTTCTTCTTTGTTTTATTAGGTTTCAAGAGTGTCTTTTGAGGTTTTATAGCTCCTAGTTCACTAAAATTGATTTATCATTAACAAAGGAGTTATAAAAAAGTTTTTTTGTTTTGCTTTTGAAACCTTAATTTATAAAGAAGTATTGTTCCTCATCCTAGAAGAATCTTTTTCCATGTTGCATGAGAGTTCAAATGAGTTAATGTTTCAAATGAGAAATTTTTCTATTTAAATGAAACCTTGTTTTTTTCCAAAAAGCTCACGTACTTATGGTTTGGGGGAAAAATTTTCAAAATAAAATCAAGTTTGGAGTCATGGTCCTACCAACTCAAATGTAAGTCCTTGAGTTAAATATATGGTTATGCATGAAGTTAGGTTTTTATTTTGGTCAAGTCTCTATTTTAGGTTTTCTTTCCTCATTCTATAGTTTCACATTCTTTGGCATGTAAGAAAATGCATAGGAAAATTGCATGAAAGTGGTTCAATAATGTTTAGAGCCTTGGAAGCCATGGGAGGAGTGACAAGGATGAGGAATCCACGTATCTACAAGAGAAATTATACAAAGTTTGGAGAAGTTTCATGGTAGCTATAGAGGTTCAATGGAAATGTGAGACAACAAAGAAAGCAAATAGAAGCTTTGAAGACAGAGACTATGGAGTAATTACAAACTTCTTTCAAACCATAAAGGTCTGTACACCTATTTTCTTGGAATAGATCAAAATTTTCTAGGATGGAGAAGGGTACATAAGTGTTGTTTTAGAGTCAATAAGCCATCGAACATAATAGTCATGCTAGCAGTGTTAAAATAGTGTTTATGACTATTACACAACAATAAGTAACAATCATCAATGACTGTTATAAGGTTACAGAAAAATAGTCATCAATGATTGTTATAAAGGATGATGAAGAGCAGTTTACCATAGATCCTCTTAACAGTCTATGGGGCCACTTTTCTCATACCATGTAAAGGTACAATGGAAAATAAATATAGAAACCTTTGTGGAAGAGAATGTAGAAATAGTAAAAGAAAAGATCACATGCAAATCCATGCATGCGAGAAATGCATGTAGAGGATTGGACTGTGGATTGCTGCTTGATAGTTGATGAACCCTAAGTTCTAGATCACGTTATGCTCAACGAGGATAGGTGAGTCTGCTCCTTCAAACAAGGTCAACATTTTGCATTGAGTTAGGTTGTATCTAATGGATCAACCTCATAGGGTATACAGAGAAAAAGACTCATGCAAAGAATGATGAAGTTGTTGAGGATTTGACAACACAATAGTGACTACAAAGGGATTGAAGGTCTTGTGTATCCCTGATAGAGATGAGAGTTTGTTTTAAGTGAGAAAGCATGATAGTCAGATCCATAGGAGGTTTTATCATTGCAAGGTCTCAATGAAAGAAGGAGGTAGATTAAGCATGAACAGATAGAAAAAGAGACCTCAAGGTATAGTGATAGATACAAGGGAAACATAGGGATGACTCACAAACAATAAAAGGGGTTCTTTGTCAAGTCTACAAGGAGTATATTTATTGCATGCATGAGAGCTATGTCCAAATCATGGCATGCTTTGTCAACATTCACTGTGTTCCATATGATCTGGAGAAGTTTGACATCTAATAGAGAAGTTTTAAGGTTGCAAGGTCTTGAATTAAGTTCTACAAGATTGTGTGGACTATTGTGGTTTTTTCTATTTCCCTCATAGAAGGTCACTAACAAGTTGTGCAAGTTTGAATGTAGTGTATAACAGTCTCTGTCAAGCTAGTAGTAAGTCTATTTGACCCTGCCAAGCTTTGTCAAATCATATAATGCCTAGAGATCTCGGTGCATGGTAATGGCCTGTGCAATTTTTTGAAGTCATAAAGAACACTGTTTATTTATCTAGAAAAATAGTCATCCAAAACACTGTCATAAAAGATGAAAATAGCCATCAAAATGACTAAGGCATAGGCATGGTTGATGTAAAAGAGAGACAGTCATACAAGTGTATACATTGACTTGAGGAACAATAGACAGGTGGGTTAAAGAGGAATAGTCCCTAGCAGCAGCAAAAAATAGTCACATAGAAAAGCAAACATGACTATTTGGAGAAACAAAAAAAATAGTCCAAAAGATGATTTTAATGAGAAGCAAAAAATAGTCACATAGAACAACAAAAATGACTATCAGAAAGCAACAAATGAAAGTCACAAGAGAACAACAAATAGATGGTAAATAGGTGCAATAGGTCTACAAGACTAGCAGCAACAAAAACTAGATGAGAAGAGCATTCCAAAATGTAAAATGACTGTCATAAAATGCAAAGAATAGTCAAGAGCAAAAGTAGTATTTGATGTGAAATGCATAGGGGTTTGTCAAACAGTCTATAATGTTTGTATAAGAGTTAGAAACCTTCACAGATGCAAAAGGTAGACATTGCCCATCAGAAGAAGATACGTCTGATAAGGGTATAAGGAGCCTATCTAAAACAAGAGCTAGGGCAATAGGATTTACAAAGGATCTTTTGAGTGATAGTCACTATGAAAGGGACAATCATGTTTTAAGGACTATCATAGATCCATCATGTCATTCTAGGACATGGAGGACAATGTTCTCAAAGGTTTTTAGTCTTTTATTGGTCATAAGAAACCTTGTTGTAGGTCTCTTAAGCAAAAAGAGCAGATTAGGGGACTATCAAGAAAGTAGTGAGAAATCAAACTAAGAAGGAACCATAGTGAGGGCAGCTTGCCAAGTGACATGAGAGAGCAATGGAATGTGAAAATACAATCATAAGAAGTATAGAACAATAGTAACCTATACAAAAAATCCAATGCAAAGTGTAAAGGGTAGTAATAGAGATGACTTTAATAAGATGCAAAATAGTTAGCAAAATAAGAAGTAACAGTTAAGAAGCACAGGACAAAGTCCCCTGAACATTGAAGACACAAAGAGATCTACAAATGTTTGAAGAAATAATGCATGATAGGTTAGAGACAAATTTTATAAATAGTATATCAAAACCTTGTGACAGTCACAAACACTTGTCAATAGCATTCGGGGTCATTGTCATGTGGTCAATGAAAAGCATTGAAGCAAGTGGAACCTCTATGAGGTGAGCATGTCTCTGTAGATCTAAAAAGTGTAATCAAAATGTTTTACAAGGTCTACTATAGGTTTGAGGTCTCTGCTACAGACTTGAGAAGGTAAGACAGAGGTTTGATAGGAGCCTATATGCATTCCCAACACCACAATCTCATTTGTGGGTTTGATATAAGATAAGGTATAATAGGCAGAGGACTGTAAAGTATGTTGAAAGCAATGAAAGGAATATATGAAAAGTCATGAAGTGCTAGGTCTCTTGACATATGAGAAGTATAGACTTGAAAACTAGACAGTATATGGAGGATTTTGAATAGTTAGGGCATGATAGTCCTGTTGAATTAGGTCTAGACAACTGAGAGGGGGGGTGAATCAGTTGTCACACAATTTAAACTTTTCTACCTTTAATCTTCCTTTACAACTTATAATCAAATCAATGATATAAACATTTCAGTATTAATCAATAACACATGAGTAGAAACATAAATAACACACTTGACACCAAGATTTTTGACGTGGAAACCCAGTTAAGGGAAAAACCACGGTGGGGATTAACCCACAAAGATTATACTCTATTAAAAGTATTACAATGGGGAATGCACATGCATTCGGGATCACTGCCTAGAGCTCACTGCTCAAAGGAAGGCTCACTGCCTAGAGGAAGAGAATTACAATAAATTTGAACTAATATTTAGCATCTATCAATGTTGGAGTTCAGTTCCGGTTAAGTATAGAAAACTGACGTGGCACACTTCATCTTTACTCTGCTCCTCTTACTGCTCTGCTAGCATCTAAACTTTTGATCTCTGCTCTTTTCACAATTACACCATAGTTGTAACACACACACCAAAATCATCCATATCCATCAGCTATACATATCCGCATCCTGATCTTTAATTACTTTCTAGTCAACTTCAAGAACACTTGGAACTTTATTAAATACTCTGCTTTGTTGGCTAGATCCATGCATAACTTGAGACGTGGACCAAAAATTGCACTCACAAATCATCAATTAGGACAGCCACTATCATTGGTCATCACTACTTGCCCAATCAACAACTTCCATACCTCCGAAACCAAGATAATTTACAAGGTCAGCCTGTTCTTCTTCTGACTGCTCTGTAAAACTGTTGACCTGATACTTAGAAGTTAATAACTTTTGAATCCTTTATAACCAGAGGCCAAACCTCTAGATTTAGATTATTCTAACAATACTTATGACTCCCTTAGATCCATATCAAATTATGACTTTCCACTGGAGAGATTCAGACCAAGATACTGGACCCTATCGCCTGCTCTGTTCCTGACTACCCAGACTTAGATAAATTCTGATTCTAACTTCCGGTGTGAACAAATTGTGTTATACGGATGAGTGGAATGGTCTTAGTTGCCATCAATGACAACACTTGTTATGCAAAGCAATGTCTCTTGCCAACAATCTCCCCCGTTGGCATTGATGGCAACACTTAGTGAAAAATGACTAAGTGTCGTAATAACTCCCCCTTTACTTGTGCTTCATACTATTGTCCACACTGGTTTCCGGTGCTCCCCCTTTGCTGGATTTCTCATTTTTCACTACTCTTCACTCCCCCTTTGACATCAATGGCAAAGGGTGGGATTCATAATCACTAATGATCCAAAAAATATGTATATATGACTGCACATGTACAAACATTCCATATGTTATATTTACATATACTTAAGGATATCTGTGAAAATACTCTTTAACTATACAAATTTGATGTCCCAACTTCTCTTCATACTATCCAAAATTGATATGTGTCCACTTAGCAGAAATGCATATGCTTTTGCTTTCCTTTGATTTGAGGGATTTCTTGTCCAGGCAATACTTTGGGCCTCTGACAAAGTATTGAACATTGTTTCCAACTTAGGGGTAATCAGTCCCCGGAGCTCACCCATTCTTTCCATAATGTTATTCTTTTCCTTGATAAGTTTCTTTATTTCATTTGCCAGGCTAATTGCTTGACATTCTTGGCTCACCGGAGATACTATTAAAGGATCAAAACTTTGAGATAGGTCTAGCAACTTTTTCTCCTACTCCTTTATCTTTTTCTCAATATCCTCTACTATTTTGGGCCATGATAAACAAAACTTATATACATCACCACCATCCTTAAGAGCATTTTCAATACTCTTTATACCAATGTCGAGTGTTTTTCTATCATTATATATAAGACCTTTTAGTTCACTAAACCTCTTATCCAAAAATTCTTTCTGGACCTTTATTTCAATTGACTTCTCAAAGGACTCAAAATTTGTATTTATAGAATGCACAAGATTTTTCAAATTACCAGAAGGAGAATCAGATGTATTTTTCTGATATGTGGGTATGATCTTCTCTAGTGCTCTGGATGCTAGGCTTATCAACTCATTGTCTTCTATGTGAGACTTCAGTAATTTCTCCCTTTCCTTGGCATGTGTGAATGATGATATCTTCAGTATTTGATCTAGAGAGAGTGTCATAATTGATTGGTCCTTGTATTAGTTCCGACTCATCTAACTCTAGCATCTCCTTGCTGAGAAAACTCTATACTGCACTTGCAGTGTCTCTTGCCACACTTGCTATTTCAGATTCCTTCCCTTGTGCTTTGTCAATGGCAACAACTGGACTATTTTGCTTTGGTGCATTAGCACCATCTCCTTCTGCTAGATCTTTGTTTCCCTCTACCTCTTCCTCTTCCTTCTCTTTCTCCTTTTCTTCTTCTTTCTCTTGGCCCTTTCTAGAATCATCAATGGTAGGAGGATTTGGAGGATCATGGCCAACATTTGCTTCTTCTATCAGTACTTCCTCTTCTTCATTTTGCACTTCCTCTTCCGGAACAGAGGAGTCTAGAGTTTCAGTCTATTGCTTATTTCCTTTTAATCCTTCAACATCCATGTCTAAGGACTCAATCTCTACATTTATCTCCTCTACAATAGGAAGATTATGCTTTTTCAAAGCACACTGAGGAATCTCTTTGGTTTCCTCTACAATCTTGTATGTTTCCCCTAGCATAAACTTATTCATTTGTTTCTTTCTTCAGAACTCATCCTTGGCTTCTTTGAATATCAAGTTCATTTGCTTCAGAGTAATTTGGGGGCATAATTGTATTAATATTTGTTTTTGCATTGTCTTTTCTCATTTCCAAAATTTTCTCAAGGCTTTTTGGTATTAGTGAACATATCTCAATAAGAGCCTTGTTGTAGATATTCAAATATCTTACCGTTGCTTCCTCAAGTACTCCTTTGTCAGCATCACTATAGTCATCATAGAATTTTGTCATTGGAGCCAAGTTTCCATCCACAGTTACTAATTTAATGATGTCATCTACTGAAAGGGTAGTCTTCTCTACATATTCCTTTTGTCTTTTGCCTCTTGCTTTCCCTTTTTCTTCCAAATGGCATCTCCTTGGATATCTTGGCCACTTTTGTGCCTGTGGCTTTTAGTTTCTTGATTTCAATGTCAGAATCTATATCTTCTTCTTCTTCTCTTGTGCTTTCATAGGTTTGGGATGCTTTTGTTTTCTTCCTTTTCTCCCTTTTTCCGAATGATTTTGCTTCCAGTTTTGCAGTCTTGGGAGGAATAGGGGTAGCAGCAGAGCTGATGCAGAGGTAAATGCAACGGGAGCTTACAAATGGGAAGGAGGAGTCATTGATACAATCGGCATGTTAAAATCCTATCGGCTTAGCATCATCATCATCATTTCCTGCTAACACAAACAGCATCATCATATTTCTAACGAGCATGAAATATCCTCCTGCTGACTACTGTTCACGTCCTTATCGCCTTTGCCCTTTCGCCTGTCAGCAGCATCATGATATTCGATTACCAGCAGCATCATCACATTTGGCAGCGCAAACATCCTCCTGATTCACTGTTCATCTAGCGCCAAACTCTATCGGCATCATCATGATATTCAACACCACCTTCGTCAGCAGGATATAAAATATCCGGTTGCCTCCAAATATCCTGATGACGACAACTTCAGCACCTTTCCTTTGATGCTTACGTCACCCCGATATCCGCCTACTCAACCAACAGCATCATGATATGACTTATCCAGTCATATTGAAACATCCTGATGATGTTACCTAAACTTTATGCCGATGACTTACGCCGATGCCAAAACACTTAGCGACAGCAGGATAAACTTGCATAGGGTGATATTCGCAATATCCTGATGACGATGATGTCACATGCACCTGATGATGATGTCAATGCACCTGATGATGATGTCATCCGGATATAAGATCCTTATATCTTCCGCAGCATGAAAATGAATATCCTGATGACCTTTTCAATATCCTGATGATGACCTCTCCGGTACTTAGCCAAAAAAATGAACTTTCACTTCCGCATACGATAGCGATATGCGGATGATGGGTACACACGAAAGATGATCCTGACGACGATATACACACTGAGTATATATCCAACCTATATCATCCTGATGCACTTGAAACATGCAAACTTCATCAGCTTCATAACCCGATCCGGATAGCGATATACTCACAGATGACGATGCGATTCACTCCGACTGGAAAAGCACATGCAGACTCCTGTATATCCGTCCACTGCATGCAACCTCACAGAACCGCACAATTTCACAAAGAAAATATGATGATCGGGTCGGATCACCTTCTGATCAAAACTTAACAATTTATCTTCCTAAACCTAGCACATGAGGATGCTAGGCTGATTCACAGCATGCTACCAATTGATCTCTCAAACAATGAAATGCATAAACAGAAAACTAAAATGCAAACTAAGCTATCATACATGACCATTCCACCGATTCACAGAATCAACCGGTGGAAGGGTTGAAAGTATCCATCAACTTGTAATTAGAACAGAAATCAAAACAGATACAGCTGATAAACCAGATAATGCAATTGATGAGATCTTATTCAAATGAAACTCAAATGTCTTGTTTCTGCAATACTGTCAAACAACAGTGTTTCTCAATATCTGGACTGTTCTCCTGAATCTCAACTCAATCACTAACACAACACCATAACATAACACAACTAACATGCTAAACCCTAACAGATCGAAGGTATATATAGCAATAACCTACGAGTACTACCAACTTGATTCCCAGCGGCTGGGAGCTTCCAAGCGGCTGGGAGAAGAACAACTCATACTACCTGATCATGAACTCTAACTACCTGCACACTCTCCTAGGCTGATCTAATACATATGCATTGGTCCAATGGACCTTATTACATTATGAAGTCAAACATGCTAAAAATAGACTGATGTCTTGTCATGCGTACAATTAACCTATATCCTGTCTTGTAGGGGTGCTCCTGCACCATACTCCCCAGAAGAAGAAATCTCAAGTCCACTTGAGATGAGAGTATGAAGATCTGCACCATGTTGCTGGAGCTGCTCTTCAGTCATCCATACTGCTTCAGAATTTGGTTTTCCCTTCCAAGAGACTAGATACTCCAAGCACTGTTTGTTCCGGGTCTGTTTGACCACTCTGGTGTCCAAAACCTTCTGCAACTGTGGAGGATCATGCTTGGGAATGTCATCATTGACTGTATCCTGTAGGAGTTCCTGATCTGCATCTGGATTAGACTTGTATGGAGTTAAATCACATACATTGAATATAGGGGACAAACCAAGATCAGGGGGGAGTTGTATCTCATAAGCATTCTGTCCATGCTTGTGCAAGATCTGACATGGTCCAACTTTTCTCTGCATGAGTTTAGTATACTTTCCCTTAGGAAGTCTGTCCTTCTTCAAATGAACCCATACCAAATCTCCAACATCAAACTGTACATCCTTCTTCTTTTTATCAGCATATTCCTTGTACTTCAAGGTGGTTTGCTGCAGTTGAGTCTTGACTTGATCATGAACCTCTTTGATGGCTTTTGCAAAAGCTTCTCCTTCTGCACTAACAGGGTCTACTGTAGGTAGATCTCTCAATTCCAAAATTCCTCTTGGATGCATACCATAAACTATCTGAAAAGGTGATTTCCCTGTGCTCCTATTGACAGTATCATTATAGGAAAATTCAGCTTGAGATAGAATATTATCCCACTTTTCTCCATGTTGTTTTGTCAAACATCGAAGCAAATTCCCTAAGGAACGGTTCACTACTTCAGTCTGTCCATCCGTTTGAGGATGATATGCAGAGGAAAAAGACAAATTTGTTCCAAGTTTCTTCCAAAGAGTTCTCCAGAAGTGACCAATAAACTTCACATCCCTATCTGACACTATACTCAATGGCAATCCATGAATTCTGACAATCTCCCTGAAAAATAAATCTGCAATGTATGAAGCATCAGCAGTGGTTTTGCATGGCAAGAAATGTGCCATCTTGCTGAATCTGTCCACTACAACAAAAACACTGTCAAATCCTTTCCTTGTCCTTGGTAAACCCAAGACAAAATCCATACTTATGCTTTCCCATGGTCTGGAAGGAATGGGTAAGGGCTGATATAAACCTGCATTAGTTGACCTGCCTTTAGCTTTCTGACATATCACACATGTCTCCACAAATTTTCTGACATCTGATTGTAACTTAGGCCAAAAGTAATGCCTTTGGACAAGATCAAGAGTCTTATCTAGACCAAAATGACCTACCATAGCTCCACAATGTTTCTCCTTAATGATGTTTAACCTCATAGAACACCTTGGTATACATAACTGTCCACCTTTGAACAACAATCCATCCTGAATCAAAAATTCAAAGAATTCAGCATGATATTTCTCTCCAAAAGAAGTACATACATGATATATCTCTCCAAAATCTTCATCAGTCTCATACATGGTTTTTAGTGAATCAATGCCAACACTTTCTAACTAAATCTGGTTGACTGTTAGAACTCTCCTGCTCAAAGCATCTGCAACTTTATTCTTGACTCCTTTCTTATGCTTCAATGTAAAAGTAAAAGCTTGTAAGGTTTCTACCCATTTCAGGTGTCTGTGGTTCAGCTTCTCCTGGCTGTTTATGAAACTCAGAGCCTGGTTATCTGTGAATACTATGAATTCCTTTGGCATCAAGTAATGCCTCCATTTCTTGAGTGACTGGACTAAAGCATACATTTCCAAATCATATGAGGAATACCTCTTCTTAGCATCATTGAGCTTCTCACTGAAAAATGCAATAGGTCTACCTTCTTGGCTGAGTACTGCTCCAATGGCCATGTGACTGGCATCACATTCTACCTGAAAGATTTTGTTAAAATCTGGAAGTGCAAGGACTGGCTGCTGTGCCACCTTCTTCTTCAATGTTTCAAAAGAATCATCTGCTCCTTGAGTCCAAACAAATCTGCACTTCTGTCCTCCTTTGATGGTATCAAGCATGGGTGCACAAATATGACTAAACCCTCTTATAAACTTCCTGTAGAAGGTTGCTAACCCATGGAAACTTCTGACATCATTCATAGTCTTTGGGGTTGGCCAAGACAATATGGCACTTACCTTCTCCTTATCCATTTGTAACTTTCCTTGTGAAATGACAAAACCCAAATATGTGATCTCCTCTTGCATGAACAAACACTTGTCTAAATTTATCATCAGCTACTCTTCATGTAACCTCTTAAGAACCAAATCTATATGTCTGAGATGTTCTTCTTTTGTGTGGCTGAAAATCAGAATGTCATCTAGATATACTATGACAAACTTACCAATGAACTCTTTCAAAACCTCATTCATCAACCTCATAAAAGTACTAGGTGCATTAGATAAACCAAAAGGCATAACCTTCCATTCATATAACCCTTCATTAGTTTTGAATGCTGTTTTCCATTCATCACCTGGTCTAATCCTGATCTGATGATATCCACTCTTTAAATCTATTTTTGTAAAATACTTAGCACTTCCCAAACAGTCAAGTAAATCCTCTATCCTAGGGATTGGAAACCTATACCTGATTGTGATCTTGTTAATAGCTCTGGAATCTGTGCAAAGCCTCCAAGTACCTTCCTTCTTTGGTGCTAGTACAGCACATGGACTTAAACTTTTCCCAATCAGACCTGAATCCAATAATTCTTCAATTTGTCTGGCTACTTCTGCATTCTGTTCTGGAGTAAGCTTATAGGCTGCTTTGTTTGGAAGTGTTGACCCTGGAATTAAGTCTATGCAGTGACTAATATCTCTGACAGGTGGTAGGGATCTTGGCATTCCCTCTGAGATGATACCTTTGTACTTATCCAATAGCTCTTGGATAGCTGGGTCTATGAACCTTTGCTTCTTCTCTTCCTTGACTTCTTGCTGCTGTTCTTTATTCACCCTCATACATGGGATTAGGGCATATGCAACTGCACCTTCTGCTGCTACTTCTTTCATGAACTGTTTTCCTTCCATTAGCATTACCTTCACCTCTTTCCCTTTAGATTTCTCCTCCTTCTCTGTCAATGGTAGTAACTTTATATCCTTACCATCTTTAGTGATTGTATAGGTATTTCTAACACCATCATGTTGTGCCTTCAAATCATACTGCCATGGTCTACCAAATAAAAGATTGCAAGCATCCATCTTGGTAATGTCAAACAACAACTTATCCTTATATGCTCCAATCTGAAATTCTACCCAAGCCTGCTCTTCTACAGTTGTCTGCTGACCTTGGGTAAGCCATGAGACTTTATATGGGGATGGGTGAGGCAATCTCCTAAGCTTAAGCTTTGTCACCATTTCTTCAGACACAAAATTTTCAGTAGAACCAGAATCAATCAAAACTTTACATGCCTTACCTCCTGCTTTGCAAATACTCCTGAAAAGAGACTTTATTTGAGGGGATTCTTTGTCAGGTACCTTCATGGTATTCATTGTTCTTCTCATCATTAGGGACTCTCCACTTTCTGGGTATCCATAATTATCAGGAGCATTCACACTCTGAAAAGAAGTAGAGCCTGTCATACTTTGATTATCAGGTTCTTGGATCAGATTTGTTCTCCTTTCTCCTGTTGAGCTTGTGACCTTTTCTGGACATCTGCTGGCTATATGGCCTTCTTTGTTACAGTTATAACATCTGATGGATCCTCTGCCCTGGGATCTTCCTCTGAAAGGTCTTCTACCTCTGAAGTTTCCTTGCTGACTATAATTTTCCCTCTGGTTCTGACTATTGTTTCCCTTACTATTGTCATGACTAGATTCTCCTTGATATCCCTGTCCATGTCCTCTACCTCTAAAAGGACCTCTTCCACCTCTTTGTTGTCTTCCTCTTCCTCTATTGTTTTGTTCCTGTTTTCTCTTTAACTTCTCTTCCACTTTCAATGCCAACTGAAAGCATTTTTGAACTGTATCTGGATTATGCAAACTTAAATCTTCCTGAATGTTGAACCTTAATCCATTAAGGTATCTGGCTACCTTCTCTTCTTCACTTTCCTTTACCTTTGTTTTCATACAAAGTTTCATGAATTCTTCTGTATATGAGCTGACATCTAGCTCCTTCTGCTTCAGGTTTTGCTTCCTCTTGTGTAATTGGATACTGTAATCCAATGGGACATAAGCTTCCTTTACTAATGCCATCATCTTCTTCCATGTAGCGACTCTACGCTTTCCTTCCTGTACTCTATCATCTTGGACAAAATTCCACCATGTCAAGGCAGCTTCTTTCATTTTTGACTGGGCTATTTTCACTCTCTATTGTTCTGGTATCTCCTCTGTTTCAAAAAAATTGTTCAAACAGTCTATCCACTCCATCACTGAATCAGGTTCCATCTTTCCTGTAAACACTGGCAAATCCAGTTTCACATCCATGGTTCTCCTCTCCATGGCTTTGAGGGCGTTCAACAGTGGTCTCTGGTCTGCAGGAACGACCTCCTCGCTCCAACTAGGGATCTCTTCTTCTTCCCTATCTTCTTCTCTACCAGAACCTACTCTGCTCCTCAACTTCGCTAACTCATCCTTCAATTCCTGATTCTGAGCCTTCACGGCCTTGCTTTCTGCAATCTGTTTCTTCACCAGAACTGCCAACTCAACGTTGGTCATCCTTGCCGGCATCTCAGATGTTCCTTCTTCATCTGACATCCTGCTATATCCTTATCTTTTCCAGAAGATCCTTCCTTTGCTCTGATACCACTATGATGCAGAGGTAAACGCAACGGGAGCTTACAAATGGGAAGGAGGAGTCATTGATACAATCGGCATGATAAAATCCTATCGGCTTAGCATCATCATCATCATTTCCTGCTAACACAAACAGCATCATCATATTTTGAACGAGCATGAAATATCCTCCTGCTGACTACTGTTCACGTCCTTATCGCCTTCACCCTTTCGCCTGTCAGCAGCATCATGATATTCGATTACCAGCAGCATCATCACATTTGGCAGCGCAAACATCCTCCTGATTCACTGTTCATCTAGCGCCAAACTCTATCGGCATCATCATGATATTCAACACCACCTTCGTCAGCAGGATATAAAATATCCGGTTGCCTCCAAATATCCTGATGACGACAACTTCAGCACCTTTCCTTTGATGCTTACGTCACCCCGATATCTGCCTACTCAACCAACAGCATCATGATATGACTTATCCAGTCATATTGAAACATCCTGATGATGTTACCTAAACTTTATGCCGATGACTTACGCCGATGCCAAAACACTTAGCGACAGCAGGATAAACTTGCATAGGGTGATATTCGCAATATCCTGATGACGATGACGTCACATGCACCTGATGATGATGTCATCCGGATATAAGATCCTTATATCTTCCGCAGCATGAAAATGAATATCCTGATGACCTTTTCAATATCCTGATGATGACCTCTCCGGTACTTAGCCAAAAAAATGAACTTTCACTTCCGCATACGATAGCGATATGCGGATGATGGGTACACACGAAAGATGATCCTGACGACGATATACACACTGAGTATATATCCAACCTATATCATCCTGATGCACTTGAAACATGCAAACTTCATCAGCTTCATAACCCGATCCGGATAGCGATATACTCACAGATGATGATGCGATTCGCTCCGACTGGAAAAGCACATGCAGACTCCTGTATATCCGTCCGCTGCATGCAACCTCACAGAACCGCACAATTTCACAAAGAAAATATGATGATCGGGTCGGATCACCTTCTGATCAAAACTTAACAATTTATCTTCCTAAACCTAGCACATGAGGATGCTAGGTTGATTCACAGCATGCTACCAATTGATCTCTCAAACAATGAAATGCATAAATAGAAAACTAAAATGCAAACTAAGCTATCATACATGACCATTCCACCGATTCACAGAATCAACCGGTGGAAGGGTTGAAAGTATCCATCAACTTGTAATCAGAACAGAAATCAAAACAGATACAGCTGATAAACCAGATAATGCAATTGATGAGATCTTATTCAAATGAAACTCAAATGTCCTGTTTCTGCAATACTGTCAAACAACAGTGTTTCTCAATATCTGGACTGTTCTCCTAAATCTCAACTCAATCACTAACACAACACCATAACATAACACAACTAACATGCTAAACCCTAATAGATTGAAGGTATATATAGCAATAACCTACGAGTACTACCAACTCGATTCCCAGCGGCTGGGAGCTTCCAAGCGGCTGGGAGCTTCCAAGCGGCTGGGAGAAGAACAGCTCATACTACCTGATCATGAACTCTAACTGCCTGCACACTCTCCTAGGCTGATCTAATACATATGCATTGGTCCAATGGACCTTATTACATTATGAAGTCAAACATGCTAAAAATAGACTGATGTCCTGTCATGCGGACAGTTAACCTATATCCTGTCTTGTAGGGGTGCTCCTGCACCAAGAGCTCCTAGTAGTTCTTGAAGTGGAAGAGAGTTCGACCAGATCACTTGTTTGTTTCTTATCTTGTTTCTCTTTCTGAGTCTTTTCAGTTCTTTCTCTAAATTTCCTCACAGCCTCCTTAGTTAGGCCCAGATTTTTCAGCCAACTACTCAATTTCTTTTCTTACTTTCCTATTGGTTTCAGGTTCTCTGAGCTCAATATGCAGTTTTAAATTCAGCTTCTCATAAGTTCCAAATCTTTCAACTGTTGTGTCTTTAGGCTTTCTTAGAAGATGTTGAGCATACATATTCAAGATTTTTTCATCTACTTCATACCCCATGGGCATGATCCGAGCAGTTCTGGGTTCCACTACTTCCATTAGACACTGATTAGTGTCAACCATGAAGCATATTTCATTTTTGTACTTCTCAACAATTGGTTTAGGGATTTATTCCCTTAAGTGCATCATACTCTGAAAATTCTTGAAGTAACCCCATATTGTATTTTTCTGAGCTTTGAAATCAACAATGCTACAAAGATGATCTCTGATCTGAATGGCAATTGGCTCATCCTTAGTCCAATGCACACCTTTTACCCCATGTACCTCATTCATAAAGTAAAAGAATAGACATAGAACCAATGTACCATACTTGAAAGTGTTTTTCTTATCTTTCTTGATTTTGTTTAAATTTTCAATTAGTTGATTCTATAGTAATTCACACAAGTCATAATCATTATTTTCTTTTAGCATCTTGTATGAAACATATATGGCTATTTTAGAAATAGAATTTTCTTTGCTCGAGTGGTAAATCTTGTACCCAATCACCATGGAGGTGAATTTGACATCCGGTTCTATAATATCATTGATGGTCATTACCCTTCTGTCAAACTTGGCACCGGTAGCATCAGTCACTATCTAGTTTTTCACGATTTTTAGCATGGGTAATCCACCAGTTGAGTTTAACCCAGTTACAATTCTGAGAGCATCCTTGGTAATCTTGAATGGTTTTAACAACCTGTTGGGTGAATATTTTGTCTTCAACTAACTGAAGGCAAAATGGTTATATCAACCACAGTACAATGAGATAAATCTCTCCTCTCAGCAAGGGGAGGTTCCCTATCAATTCTTACAACTTTATTTTAAACTAAAAACTAACTTGGGGTTAAGATCATATCATCCATTCCTCTTTTTTCAGAAATGATGTTTACAATATATAATGATTTCAACAAAACTGATACAATGCCTAAAACTATAAGTTACCACAAAATCCACAGAAACACAAAGTCTTCCGTTACTTTGTTCCACCAACGAAAAATAAAATGATTTGAAGTAGAGTGCAGCCCAAAGTCTTCACTATATGCCAAGATGAGATAAATAGATTAAAGATAACAACTTGTAGCACAAAGTCATTAAGCTATTTCTCATTCACGAACACAACACAATTCTCACAAATGATTTTATAGCTCAAAGTCTAAAATCAGATTTAGAATACTCTTTAGTCACTTGAAATAACCCTCACACTCAATTACTTATCAAAGATAATATGATAGCAAAGACATAAGAACAATTCTATCATGAAACAAATCACTCCAAGACAAAGATTGGAAGTCAACTTGCTCTCTTGTATTGATAAATATTTGAAAATTGATTAACACAAATAAGCACAAAGTCTCAACTTGCTTCTCAATTCGGTAGAGTTTTGCTACAATAGATAAAAGATAATATTTACAAAAGAGGCCCTCTTTATTTAGAGGGAGAGGCCTTGAGAAAATTTAGGAAAAAACCTAACTACTTTGACTTATTCAAAAATAGGAGTCCTTATTGACTTGGGACTTCCTATATTTTTACATGTAATTACATATGACAAATGTACATGTAAAAATGTCCAAAATTGTTTTGAAAGTACATCTGAAAAATGGAAAATAAACTAAGGAAAAAATGCTTCAATTTGTGTCACCACTTTTCCTCATGTGACCATCATACATAGTGAAAGCCGCTTGCATCTCAATGCTATCCAGGTTGAATGTGTTCCTGAAGATCATCTTGGCTCTCACTATGGCATCCCTCACTGTAGTGATTGATTTTGCATGACCAGTTAACTTGGTTTTTAGATTATCCAAAGTTAACTGGTTGTCTAAAATATTATCCACAGAAGTCATTGAAAATGTTTTATCTTCAAATTCTTTCTGGAACATGTCTTCAAATTCTCGAACCATTTCTTCTGTAGAAAGAAATTGGTTATCCTGTGATACCAGCTTACAAGGCAACTCCTCCAACTTATGCAAAAGGTTGACATCACTTTGTTCACTAATTTCCTTTGCAGCTTCAAGATCATTGATCAAATTTCTAAGCATACTGCTCCTGTACATCAAAGCCTCCTTTGTTTCTATATAAGAATCCCTATTAGAGATGGCACCAATTGATATTAGGGTGCTTATTTTCAATTTCCTCATCTCTGCCCATTTATCATGAGAATTCTCTATGTGTTCAATATCTTGAGAAATAGTATCAATGAGGTCACCAAGTTCTGCTCTTATTTTCCTCATTTTATCTGTCTTCTCAGATACGTCTGTGAGCAAAGAGACTCCTTGTGCACGCATCCTGTCTAAGTACTCTTCAAGTACTTTCCCTTTGAGATGAGTCCTTTCTGCTTTCAGGATGATGGGGTCTTCTACAGAAATGGCCTCTGGAGTAACTGCTTCTGAGTTCAAAGTGATTCTTCTTACCACTGTAGTTAGCTATTCTACCATTGCCTTGTAGTGGTCCTTCATTTCTTTTTCCCTGTCAAACTTCTGGATTAGGATGTCCATGGCTGACTGCATATCATTTTTAGCACTTTCATGGGTTATTTTGCCCAATTCAACTCTAGAAATAGAATAGTCATTCATATCAAAATTTTCAATAGTTGCATCCTGTGGAGGTTTTGCTACCACCAGAAATTTGTGTCCCTTGTCTTCAAGTACCCTAGAAAGAATCTTTGGTTTCTTCGGGGCCTTAGGCCTCACAGGTACCAACTTAGTGAAATCAAAGTCATCTGGGGAGATGGCTTGCTTTTTCCTTTTTGGCGTGTAAGCTGATAACCAAGGTGGGAGTAGAGAAGTACTCACATTGGGATCCATTCCTACTGCTGGTGTTCCCAGAACTGTACTTGTACTGGTAGTAGAAACAATAGGCAGGGTGTTAGTAAAAACCGCACCTGTTACATTTGCACTAGAGACTTGCTCAGTATTCATTACAAAACGATAAAAAATGGATGCATCCCCAATATCAAAAGATGAAGAAGACAAACTAGGAATAGACCCTGAAGAACAGAGAACATCTTCTACCATGTTTCAAGGATTATCAAAAATTATTTTAGAAGGAGAGGGAGATTCAAAAGAGGGAATATCAATAGGAGAAATAGACACAGGAGCTACAACAGGTGTATCAAGCAAAGGGGATGAGACTCCCGTTTCTTGTTGTGTATTTTCCTGTGGAGACAAAGCCTCCTCGTCTTGTTGATCTGCAGTCCTATCTTCAACATCCATTTCTTTTGTGGCTGGCTCTTCAGTAGCTGGCTCCTCAACTTCCATATCTTTTATTTTAGGTTCTTCCTCCACAGCTTTTGAATTCTTAGTCACAAATTTGATCTTAGGCTTATGTGTTTTAGAGGATGAGGGAACATCACTCTTGTTCTTCATTTTGTTTTCCACCTTTTTACCAGTTTGCTCTTGAACTTCAGTTTCTGATCCAGTGAGGAATTCTTTTAGAGTAATTCCTTTATCTGCCAGCCAGTTATTGGTGTTAGCCAATATGGGCTCAAATCTCTTCCTCAATGAGGTCAACTCCTTTTGAGACCACTGAATAGGAGGGAGAGGAGTGTCAGCAACTTGTTCAGTATTATACCTATCATCAACCAATTCTCCATCATCCACTAGGTCTTCTGGAATATCAACAAGTCCCAGATATTCAATCTGTTCAAGGGACAACCTACTGTAGTCTAGCTTCCTAATATCTTCCTCTGTCCTCAAGTCTACCCGGACATCTTCTACCATGGGTTCATGAAATTGAGTTTTCCATCTGATTTTATCCTTTACGCCCCTATAGTCAAACTTTGGTCTCCTCTTGAATTGCTTCATAGTGACCAGCTACATCTCAGCTTCCATGGCCCTTGCCTTTGTGACAGTCAATACTAAAAATCTGTCGATTTCAACTGGGAATCTGAAACCAGGCTTCTTAAGTTCCATTTGTTTGTTATGCACGACAATCATTTGTCTGCACAACTCCATTAAGACTAGTTTGTCTGAAGGGAATCTTGGAAGCATATAAGGGTAACCTTGGAAAAAGCCAACCCTTAAGTATGAAAAAGAAGGAAATTGCAAGAACATACACCCGAAGTCATTTACCACTGTCCATGCCTCATCTGAAACTCTTCTCTGTTCCAGTTGGGGATCAAAAAGACACAAGAATACGGTAAAGAATGCATCATTCACTCTTCTAAAATGATGAATTGAGCCTTTCAATGTCAAATAGGAATAATATTGGTATACAAGAACTACCCTCCTATCCCCTTCTGATGTTAATCCTCAAGAAATCCTCATAGAGGCTGCAATGTACACTAGATAGGAAGTCATGTAGAACTTGGAGGTAGTGGATACCTTCGTCAGCTATTCATGCAAAGCGTTACTGATTTGTTCTCCCCAGAAAATGGTTTGCTTACCCTAGAGTATGACCTTAATGAAAGGATACATCCATTCATGAAACTGTGAAGAAGACAAACCTCTTATCCTGCTAAGGAGAGTAATCAGATCACCAACCTCTTCTACAATGTCACTTCGAGGGAAACTACGTGGCCACCTCAACAAATTTGACCTTGCAGTCTTCAGCTATTTATTGTTGATTACTTTCTTTGCCTTCTCAGGATTTTTGTCATATTCCTTCTGTGCTTCAACAAAATCAAGCTTCAACACTTCTGTAGTAGGAGGGCACATAAATACCTTATCAATGAACTCAGGATCCAACCTGATTATCACATTACCACTGGCGTCCACCATAGCTCTAATATCTTTGTTATAGAAATGGGCGCACTAAAGAACAAATTCTGTGTTGTGAGCTGCCACTAAGAAAGATGATACCAGATGAATATTACTGTCAATTATCTTCTTCATCATAGCACTGGGGTTGCTTGACTTGGTTCTCTTTACAAACTCAGCCATATCCACATGGCCAATCTCTGTATCTCTAATGTCGTCAACATTAGAAGTGACTGAGGTGATTGGGAAAACACCTTGATATTTGTACTTCATTGCTTTTGATTTATTTGGAGATAACTTAGTCATCTAGATGAGCTTTCACCAAGAGGAAGTTGATGAAGAATGAAACTCCACAGAAGAAACTGCAGCAAAAAGTCATGATCATGCAATTAGGGAAAATACTGGCAATCTGAAAAAATTGCATGTCGATGATCACGACTATGGGAACACGTTTGAAAAAGGGCTATAGTGCGAGCTGGCCAAAAATCAGAGGAAAGCGGGCTCGAAAAATTAAAAAAATGAAAATTTCCCAGAGTTAGGAAAATCTGGGAGAGTGTTTGCATGGGTGGCAAAATTTGCCGCTCTTGCATATGAGGGGTTTTTTTTGTATATGCATTGGTGGCAAATTTTGCCACCACTACATGTGGTAACAGTCACATGTGTCAGAGTAGCGAAATTTACCGCTACTGCATGTAAAACAGGTTTTGCGAAGTTTGGATGTTGGAGCGGGTGTTTTTGCCGACATTGCATGTGAAAAATTGAATTCAATGTTCAAGCGGCAAAATATGCCGACTCTGCATGTAAGACTGCTTTGTGTAAAGTGGTGTTCGGGCAGTAAAATTCACCGATGCTGCACAATGGAAAGATTTGAGGTTGTCATGTAAGGGCGGTGAATTTCGCCGCCCATACACCTTGGTATTTGTTAAGTGTTAAAACAGTTTGAATGGCAGAAATTGCTGACATTGCACCTTGGAAAAGATGCAGATGCGGCCAATACAGTCGATGTCGTAATACACACAAGGAAATGGAAAGGAAGTACAACTTGGCTTTGGGGTTTGATTGATGAAAACGCTGACATCTAATAAGTATAACTTAGGGCATGAAAGATTAACCCCTTTGAAGACATATTCGACGAAAAAATGAAACAAGATTAAGACAAGAAGGTCAAAATAAGAAAATGGCATTTGACAAAGCTTATAACCGAAATCGAACAAACAAAGCCGTGGAAACCCTAAGAAGGAAAATAAAAGCGGCAAATCATTTACCTGAACAAACGGCAAAAAACCCTAAGTCCGTCAACAAGGATTTAGATCAAATCCTAGCTTGGCACGATCAATCGGTGTGAAGGGAGTCCAGAGATGCGAGGCAGGTAAATGAAATGACAAAACAAACTAAAGAAGACGTATTTAAAACTCAAAAATATGCCTTTAATGGGTGGCACGAGTGGCCATTAATGGCACTCAGTGTTCAAGATCTGGAGAATCTCGCTCGAGCGGTAAAATCGACCGACCCCGCATATATGGCATCGAACATGTAATGGCGGCAAAACTAGACGACAGTGCATGTATACATTGGGGAAATATGTAACGGCAGCAAAAAGTGCCGCCTTTACATATTTAGAGAGAAATATATGTAAGAGTGGCAAAAAATGCTGCTATTACATATGTAGCAAAAACAACTTAAAAGAGATATGCAGGAGCGGCGAAAAATACCGCTATTGCATATCAAAACTCAAAAATTTTACTAACTCTTGAAAATGGGTAAAATTGACATTTTAATCAGTTTACAATTTGAATGATCTTCACAAATATCGAGAGACCAATTCAAGAGAATGTCGCAGACCATTTTAGAATGTCAAATGACTTCGCACGAGATCAAGGGAATCTTGTCTCGATTTGTGAGCTTAGAGTGTAGATTCATGAAACAGAAAGGACTCAATATGATAAGTATGTATGGTGACTAAAGATGGTAGGTAGGATGGATCCAAAGCATGTTTCAAAATTTTGCCCCCTATCTTCATCAAGATCAAAAGGAGGAAGAGAGGATGAAAGGACTCAATATGATAAGTATGTATGATGACTAAAGATGGTAGGTAGGATGGAAATGGTGGAAAATGATAGAAAGTGATATGATAGGATAGATAGTGTGGATGAGACAATGTGCCCCCAAATGTAAGTGACATAGAAGATCAACCTACACATGATGCCTGTTTGCCAGGTTTTCATCATGGTACTTATCCAGGGCACCTATTTACCAGGTTTTCACTATTGGATGAAGGGATTTCTCTTTACTTTTTTTTCTTTTTTCTTTTTGACATTTGGATAGGAGAAGGATAGGAGGGACACAAGTGTCTAGTTCCATGAAAGGTGATAGTCCCACTAGTCGTCACATGGACCATGTCAAATGTCATTATGCTCATAGATGTTGGTAAGGGATGACATGAAAGAGGTAGATGGAGTAGGTGGATAATGGATTATGATGTGGATTATGTAGGATTTATGCAAAAGGATGGATGAAAGACTTATCCAAAAGCATGGACCATATGGATAGGATGAGGAAGATATGTAGGATAGTAGTTGAAAGATGGGGTGATGGAGGTATGTGGAAATGTTGTGGAATGGAAGCGAACTATGACCAACGGTTGCACACACCATGATAAACATTGAATCTTTTGATGTGGAGGTGGTGTAGGAAGCAATGGAGATGTTTTCTTAGGAGATGGATGATGTAAGCATTTATGTACCCACATAGACTTAGTATTTTTATGATTTTTTCTTTTGATGTGGGATGAAGGAATGTGATATTTTTGAATGGAATGGATGGAAGTGGACAGTTGGGATTTTTGAGAGGTGGATGCATCATTTGACTTGCCTTCTTCTTGTTTAGGTACCCATACCATTTTAGTTTTGACCTTTTCTTTTGAAGGTGTGGGCTTGGATAGCCTTTTAGATGGATTTTTTAATGTACTTTGCTTTAACTTTTTGAATTGATGTGGTGAGGCATTAGGATATTTATGATTTTTGACTTTATGGAAGGAGGCATCCATTTTTTAATTTTTGAATCCCATGGGATAGGTAGAATGAGTGGAAGCTTCATGTTTAAACATGTACATTTGCTAGTCATGATTAGGAATGTAAGGGGTTTTATGGATGATAGGGATATTAGGTGTTGGAAGTAATGGTGGTAGAGTGGATGGAGATATATTAGGAGTTGGAAGTAGAAGAGGTAAATTGGATGGTGGAAGGTGTATGGTCACATGCTTTTGACATCTGTAGGATGATGGAGGTGGGATGGCAACATACATTTTGGGTGTCTGATAGGATTTATGATTGAAATTGGTGGACTTAGGAGGAATGGAGGAATTAACAACATCTTTAGATTGTTTACCTTGGGGCGTATATCCAAGGCCATATGAGCGTGGAGGGACTTTGACATGGATTGACTCCAAAATACCTTATTCATGAAGGCCTAAACGTTTACCTTGGTAGTTCATGTTTTGGAGTATGCGGTGGACAATGGGACTAGGTGTAGTTTGGGAAATAGAGACGAGTTCCTTATTGGGTGGAGAAAGTGAAGTGGTAGACAATGGTTGATGTGTTCCTAGGGAGGAACATTCATGAATGAAGGTGGATAGACTAATAGGATGTGATGGTGGATTTGGAATATGGTCGATAACAGATGTGGAAGGATCATTAGAATCTTGGTCATGCTCATTAGGATCCAAGGTATTTGTTTGATCTTCTATGCTTATGTGTTCTTTGGAGGCATGTGTCTTATCAGTGGATCATGGATAGGACTAGGTGGTGTATTTGGGATATCTTTCTCATGGATAGGTATAGGATCAAGCTTCTCATGGATAGCTTCTTCATGGGTAATATCTTGATCATAGAAAATATATAGGTTATGGATAGATTGGATGAAAGTGATTTGATCTTGAGTAGCACTAGGGATTGATGTTTCCACATGCTTAATATTAAACTCTTGACATATCTCTTGGTTTGCTTGAATGGAAACAGATGACTCTTGGATGGGCTTGATAATCTCTTGACAATCACCAACATGAGGGTACAATGGCTCTTGAATTGGACTCGTGGTGGGAAAATTTTCAATAGGCTCAAGGGATTGTGGACCACATGATGGGGTTGAAGAAATGGACATGTCATTCAAAGGTTCCTTGGTAGGCTCATCAATGGGTGCTTGACATGGGGATGGTTTATTCCTTGCTAGTAGTCCTTGAATCACATCCTTTGTAGGTGGAGGGGTGATGCTGAAGGCTCATGATTGGGATTAGGTGGAAGGCTAATTGGAATAGGTGGATTAGGACTAGGAGTAGAAAGATCCCATGGTGGAAGGACAAGAGGGATATTGGATGGATTAGACTTAGGGCTTGAACTTTGGTTGGATGGAGGGCCAGAGGGATTAAATGGATTGGTGGATTTGGATAACTCCATAGCTTTTATTTTGCTTTTAGATTTTGTGAAGAATCTTTCGAGAAAATCATTTGAGGATTTTTTGGTTAATGGATTAGAGCTTGAAAGATTTGATGATGATGTTAATGTAGGACTAGTAGGCTTTGGTATAGACATTCTCTTGGATGGTGATGGAGGACTAGTAGATGGAGTGGTGTACGATTCCAAACTTAAGGTGGTATTTCCCTTGTTAGGAGTATCATTAGAGGTTGAGGACATTTGATCTTGTTTCAAGGAGTGGCTTAGCTTCACATGTGCTTTTTGTGATGTAGATGGGTATGAATATTGGTTAGCATGGAAACAAGTGGGATAGTTTGATGTGGCATTAAATTGATAGGTGGGTGGATTTGGTTGGATTTGACAAGTGGCTATGAATTGTTGGGCTTCGACTAAGAGTTGTTGTATTTGTTGTGATTGGTTTTGTTGAAATTTTTGGATGATGGTTTGGAATCTTTGTATGGTTTGTTGGTCTATGGGTTGAGGAATTTGGTGAAATGTTTGGATAAAGTCTTGGAGTTCTTGTGCTATGATCTTTTGCTCTTGTGTTGGGATGGAGTTACACATAGATTGAAGTCTTTGTATTTTGGTTTGTTCCTCCAAATATGCCTCAAAATCCACAAAATCCTCATCATCACTAGGAGTGAAATTTGGATAACCTCAGAGTATGTAAGGTTTTGGATTGTCGGCATGATTGGGAGGGGCTCCTAAGTGTGACCTTGGGTTTTGGATTAGGATTAGGCTTGCTCAGGATTATGACCATTTTGACAAGTGTTGACTAGGATTAAGATGATGATGTGGAATGATGGGATGAATAGGGTTGGGTTAGGATGAAATTTGATTGGATATGATAATGATGATTGTGTTGGAAAGAAAATTTAGAATGACTTGTTTATGTGTTTAGTGCTTATAGCTTGATTTGGCAATGATCAAACAATGAATTACACATGTACACACATGATTCACTCATGCAAGACACATAAGCAAATTTGAATTTGAAAATGAAATGTTGTGATGATTAAGCAAGCACATGAAGAAGACACATCAACAAGCCTATAACTAGTCAAGTGGGGTATGGCCAATTAGGTCTTAAGCTAGGTTGTACAAGGTTGACTAAGGAAATGGATTGAAAGCAAAATCCTACCACACAACTGGGAGAAAGGGGTAACCCACCCTTCACCTTCACTTCCCAAAGGTATAAAGTTCTTTGGGGCTTAGCCAAGAGTGACAAGATTTACAACTTCCAATGTGGGTGTTTTTCGATTCAATCTCGGTTGAGGTCATCCCTTGGAGTGGTGTGTCTCCAAGCAGGCCTCCTAAGATAGGGTAAACAAAAGCAAACCAAGTGAGCTGTCACTTGATTCACACTTGCAGTTGTTAATTGACCCTTAGAAATGAAATGTGTGTCGAACAGTTCAAGCACTTGTTCTTTTTAAATCCCAAATCAAGATGTGATGGAAGACACTGGTTCATTTTAAGGCTGATTTTTTATGTGAATGAAGACAAGAGTATGTTTTAGAGTCCTAATACAAATGTGAGAGCAAACAATTGTTCTTTTTATGTCCAAATCGAAGTGTGTTTGCAAACAATGATTGAGAGATGAAAGATGAAATGAGTGCACCTGATTATTTTCTCTTTCCATGTTGTTGTTATGACTGATCCAAATGCTACTCTAGCTCCTTTGATTCACCTACAAGATCAAAAAATGATATTATAATGCAGCCATAAAAAAAGAGCTCATTAGACAAGGAAAATTGTAATTTCATATACATAGCCGAATTATATTTGATTATTTCAAGGCATTTTCGATCTGAAAACTAAAAAATCAAAGAAGAGACCCCTACTAAATTTATGACAGATTTCAAAAAATGTAAAGAAGTTAGAAAAATGCCATGTTTTGTGCCTAGAAATGTGGATTTATTGAAAACCTGCAATGGACAAAGACTTAATTTTTTTGCACATTATATGAACTCAAAATTAAATCTGTAAATAACAAACCCCCATTAAAATTTCAATAGATTTCCAGAAATGTAAAAATTTCTAAAAAATTCTCTGATTTGCGCCCAAAAAAGTAATTTTATGAAAAAACTTAAAAACATGATAACTCCTACACAAATGGTGATAAACATGCGATTTTTCTGCTGTATCCTACTGAGATGATGTACAAGCTTT
Organism: Cunninghamia lanceolata; assembly: GCA_027924645.1. Taxonomy (NCBI): domain Eukaryota; kingdom Viridiplantae; phylum Streptophyta; class Pinopsida; order Cupressales; family Cupressaceae; genus Cunninghamia; species Cunninghamia lanceolata. Next base: position 9,414,479 of record BSBN01000726.1, on the reverse strand, counting down.
TTTGAAAATCTTGTAGAAAAATTTACATCCGTTTGGAAGATATGAAGAAATTTCTAAAACCTAGGGTTTTGTCCAAAAATGACACAAACCTGCAACAAAAAGTTGATGAAACCTGCAAAAAGCAAGATAGATCAAGGAATTCACGTTAGGTTCACCAAAATATAGCTAGCAACTATGCACCATGAAGGACAAACAAGCATGAAAATAAAAACAAAGAAAATCAAATGCAAACCGAATCCATGCTAGACTTGATTGATCTCCATGGCTCTTCTCAATCTTGCATGAGAATGTAGGATGTTGAATGGTTTTTGATTGCTCACAGCTGTAGCATAATGATAAGATGAAGATGATAGAGGAAAATAGATAGATAGATGAGAGGATTGAAAGAATTTTGGCAGAGTGAGGATACTAGAAGAAGATGGCTCCCAAATGGCTTGTGTGAGGCCATATTTATAGGCAAGAGCTGATATGATTCAATGGCCAAGATTAAAAATCAAATGTGTGATGTGTAGGGCCAGGATTAAAAGTTAATTCTAGTGCCTATGACGCACATTAAGTGGGTTATGACATGAGGCTAAAAATAGGATGAGAGGAAATAAGTGGGATTCTTTTATTTATTTTGAATAGAAAATGCCTTATGATGCACAAATAATTGAGGCTAAAAATAGGATGTGAGTGGGAATATCATAATTTAAATAATAAAATTATTTAAATTATTTGTGCATGAGAAGAGTTGTAGTCATGTGACACATGTCATAATGAGGGATTTGATTTAAATATTTTATTTGAATTATTCGAGACATGTGAAAGGGGTACAAATAAGATTTATTTAATTAATTGCAAGTGGGATTAGGAAAAAATGGCATATAATGTCTAGTAAAGTGTCAACTAGGTGTTGTTTAGGACATGGGCAATTTTAAGTGTCTACAGGTAGATAATCACTAGGTACAATCACACTACCTGTTGAGGTAGGACTCGTGACTTTACCTACGCTTATCCATGTCATGCCTAATACTCTTTCATATAATATTCTTCTTGATATACCATGGATTCACACCATGGGGCAGTGTCGTCTACTCTTCATCATACAATGAAGTTTATTTATAACAACAAACTCTATACAATTCTATGTGATCCAAATCTAGAAAGTTGCTTACAAATTGATGTAGAGGCAAATTTGATGGGAAAGGATAGACAAACTAGACAAGGTTCTCTTACACCTACAAGCCTAAAAACGAAGATCTTTACACAAAAGTGGGAACAGAAGTTAAGGGCTTTGAAATCTTCATGGAAATGGTGTTTAGACATGTACTAGAACCCTTCCCATCCATTGGGAAAGGTGGATCAAACTTTGAACTATTAGTTCCTTCACAAACCTCAAGAAAGGCTAGTAGCCCTACAAACAGAGAACAGTCCCAATAAATTTTTGTACAGACACCTAAATCAAACTCTCATATATGAAATAGATACCCATTATGCCTCCCCACAACATACTCCAGAATGGGTTTGGGTTGTTTTGGAAAGTATGCCTCAACCAATAACCCTCCTAGTGGTTTTAAGCCTTAATTAGGCCTAGTTTGTGAAGCAAGTACCCTTGGATGGAACCACAAAACTCTTTGGACCCCTTGGACACTTCACATGGATGGAAAAACAATGTATTTCAAGGGTTTTGTGGTCAGGATTCAAGACAATTTCATTCTATGCTTGTTTTCCCACTTCAAATGCAAAAATAACAAGGAAAATGCTGCTACAGTCACCTAGGGCATCAATTTAAACACACCAAAACCACTTTTTCAGTCCTGAGCCTTGGTAAACATGTCAATCACTCCCTCTACTTCCATTACATTAAGTTTTAGAGGATTCCCACGGTGGAATGAGGTTTTATGACTTTTTTCCTACCAAAACCCTAGTTAACCTAGTTAATAGAGTAGCTTTAGAAAAAACGTGATATCTTCCTCTAGGAATCGAGTTAAGACCTCACATGAGATGAATTTGAAAGGTAACTCAATCCTATTTCCAGCCATATATGGATTTACCCTGTATATGTCCGTACATAACCATACCAAACGCTGTAACGGGACTGTTGTAGGGAAAATCAAAAAATTACAGTCCATAAAACACTCATATCTTTCACAAAACTAAATCATTTTTCATGAGACAAAAAGAATATTAAAGAAGATTCATAGGCCTAACACCTTAAATAGAGGAGGAGAGGTTAAAGGATAGTACTTGGCTGTACAATGGCCTAAAAACAATAAAAATATAGGAAATTACAGAAAAACAGAGTATTCTATTGATTTCTTCACTTATACATCATCCCTCAACTTGCCTCAAAGTTTTTGAGGCTTAAATATGCCTTAAATAACCAAAACCATCACCTAAAAGGAGTAGAGAAAACTATCCCAATCTCATTTGACAAATTTCAAAACACTCCTTGTTTCAATTCACTTTATTAAGGCACATTTCACAACAATGTGTTGAGAATCCCACAAGTTCAACTGTCTTTAAGTGAAACCTTCATAAATCCTTGACACAAACCTGACTTCCTCACAACTCTAACCCAAACAAGGTCCTCAAAAACAAACCATTACAAAGTCTTCCCATTCATCTTTTCATCATTCCTTCATGACTGTTCTTAATGTGCAACTATGGCACTCACAAACCATCACAACTCCAAACTTTGCCCTCCAAGACATAAACAGTGATTCAATACTTGACACAACTATAATATACTTGAAACAACACATTGAAATACCTTTTACCCCTAAGGGATATAGAATCTATGTCTTGGTTATCAATTCTGCATAATCAGTCCTAAATGCTAGTAGGCCTGTCCTTGGGACTGTCAAACTTATTCTCACAAACTATTCACTATAACTCCGTACAAATTACATATTTAGACACCGATCATCCTTGCCTAAAAATATCTCAAAATGAGCACTAGGTATTTTGGAGCATATGTTTATAATCTTGTTGTTTCAGACTGTACTAGGCCTAATTAGGCCTCAACACCAAACAGTGCTTATTGATTCTACAAGTTCTAGTCACAAGTGTTCTACACCAACATTGCAAAAATCTCATTTTAGACCCAAATAAGCTTTATACACCATTAGGAGTTCATTTCAATGAGTGGTTCACCAAATCCTAGGCCTGTAACACTTGACTGTCATTAAAAACTCTGTTTTTCCAGTCTATGACAATCCTAAACACTACCATTTGCACATTAATCTCAATTTTCCTTTCTAAAATCTTTGAAACATAGAAGTATATGTAAAAAGGAGCAACTTCACCAAAAACTGGGAATTTCCACCGAATAGGATGAGAGAAATTCAAATTTCCTTGCCTCTGTTTACCCTAAGACAAGGTATTGATAGTTTTCTAAGAATTCACTATATCTACCACAAAATAACACCAAATTGCATGAAACAAAATAGCATTGGAAGGTGATTGAAGGAACTAATAATTAAAACCAGTTAAACATCCATTCATGCCCGTACAGATCCGTACACCTACAGAAAATAGTAAATTTATGAGGAAATACACATAAAAAAGAGATTTTATTCATTCCAACTTCTTTTCTTCAATCATCCACACGTACAAAATGGTTACAAGGCCTTAATAAAGGCATTACATCATGACTCCCCACATTCCAACTGATTTCTAATTGCCTATCAACACCTAGAACCAAAATGACCTTTCATATTCCAAGTTTGCATCATTTACAACTTTACAATTTTGCATCATTTACACAAATTTGAACTTAGACCTCTCTTAGTGACTTTAATAAAAGGAAAAATGACTTAATTTATCTCATTGCATTGTTGAATCATCATAGTTCAATCAAATTCCTATAGAAGCATCAATTTATGAAGGTGCTCCTGCACCATACAACCAACCAACAAAGATTACCAAGTCCCTTGGAAATGTATCTGCAAAACAAAACTACCTTTTCCTGCATCTCTGTCTATCTCTTCATCTTCTTTAGCTTCAGGCTTCAGGCTTCAAATCTTCACATCAATGGCTAGTGACCAACCAACCAACAAAATCAAACTACCATCAACTTTAGAGCTTCTTCAGGCTCCTTCTACTCCCATCAGTGGAGTACTCTTCAGGCTGCAACCTCAAGTGCTTCTTCAGTCAGGTATCCATCTCTCTACTGCCTTACCACACCAACTCACCAAACCATCCATCTTACCCAACAAAAGATCCTGGTGATGCACCTTACCACTCTCTCCTCAGTGGCCTCTCTCTGCACCCTTATCCAGCTTAATCTCTATTAGAGAATGGTCATGACAGACCTCATCTTGTCTGCCCACACATAATCTTTGAAACCTCCTTTTGTAGCTAGATGGAACAAGCACCTATAACCAAACAACTTAGCAAACATAATAACAGTCACCAACACAACTCTTCATCTTTTCTTCAGTTCTTTACCTACCTTCTCAGTGACAGGAAACAAATACATACCACCCAATCTTGTTAGAAAGTGGAAGGTGAAGGGACAAAGTAGTTAGAAGGTTAGTTTTAGGCAGTGGTTTTGGTTATGTAAGGCATATTGAGGCCTCACAAACTTCGAGGCAGGTTGAGGGATGATGTATAAGTGAAGAAATCAATAGAATACTCTGTTTTTCTATAATTTACTGTATTTTTATTGTTTTCAGGCCATTGTACAGCCAAGTACTGTCCTTTAACCTCTCCTCCTCTACTGAAGGTGTTAACCCTATTAATCTTCTTTAATATTATTTTTGTCTCATGAAAAATGATTTAGTTTTGTGAAAGATATGAGTGTTTTATGGACTGTAATTTTCTGATTTTCCCTACAACAGTCCCGTTGCAGCATTTGGTATGGTTATGTACGGACATATACAGGGTAAATCCATATATGGTTGGAAAGATGATTGAGTTACCTTTCAAATGCATCTGGTGTGAGGTCTTAACTCAATTCCTAGAGGAAGATATCACATTTTTTTCTAAAACTACTCTATTAACTAGGTTAACTAGGGTTTTGGTAGGAAAAAAGTCATAAAACCTCATTCCACCGTGGGAATCCTCTAAAGTGTAATGGACATAGAGGGAGTGATTGACATGTTTACCAAGGCTTAGGACTGAAAAATTGGTTTTGGTGTGTTTAAATTGATGCCCTAGGTGACTGTAGCAGCATTTTCCTTGTTATTTTTGCATTTGAAGTGGGAAAACAAGCATAGAATGAAATTGTCTTGAATCCTGACCACAAAACCCTTGAAATACATTGTTTTTCCATCCATGTGAAGTGTCCAAGGGGTCCAGAGAGTTTGGTGGTTCCATCCAAGGGTACTTGCTTCACAAACTAGGCCTAATTAAGGCTTAAAACCACTAGGACGGTTATTGGTTGAGGCATACTTTCCAAAACAACCCAAACCCATTTTGGAGTATGTTGTGGGGAGGCATAATGGGTATCTATTTCATGTCTGAGAGTTGCATTTGGGTGTCTGTACAAAAATTTATTGGGACTGTTCTCTGTTTGTAGGGCTACTAGCCTTTCTTGAGGTTTGTGAAGGAACTAATAGTTCAAAGTTTGATCCACCTTTCCCAATGGATGGGATGGGTTCTAGTACATGTATAAACACCATTTCCATGAAGATTTAAAAGCACTTAACTTCTATTCCCACTTTTGTGTAAAGATCTTCATTTTTGGGCTTGTAGGTGTAAGAGAACCTTGTCTAGTTTGTCTATCCTTTCCCATCCAATTTGCCTCTACATCACAAGTAGAGGCTGCATATCAACCTCCTGTTTTAAAATATCTCAATAATTTGATTCCTTCAAGAAAAGTTGACCCACTATTTTCTACTGCTAATAATAGTGATGATCAGAATAGCACTTCGCCTTCAAGTGCATATTTTGGTGATGATTAGGCTTCACTAGATTTTATACCCTCCTTCATTAGAGAATACAAAATCTCACAATCTAAATGTAAAATTTTGAAGGTGGCTTCAGTTTACTCTACACAATCCATTTTTTCTTCTAAGGAACCTAAACTCACAAATTCTCAAACATTATCATTACCTTGTATCCATGATAATGTACCCTTTAATTCTAACGCATGTCTTGGAGATAATTGGGGTTCTTTAGATTTCAACCCACATGGACCTGTTGAATCTAAGATTGACCCTCCTTGCCCTCACATCTCAACACTCAACAAGGATCTACATCCTTGCAAAATGATCAATTCTTCTACTAATGACAATTTTGCTACAACTTCATGTGATCACACTTCTCATTTGAAGAAGATTAGTAACGTAACATCTCTTCCTCTATCTAATTTGGAAACATATTACAGACTCAAATTAAAAATTCTTTCTAAACATAGATACAATGGAAATGGTTTAGGGTTCATGGAACAAGGAATTAAGGGTAATGTGCAATCTACACCCACTTTCCTAAAGAAGGTTTAGGTTTTCGGCCTTCTCCTTTGTCTACATCCACTCTACCATTGTCTAAAGTCTCTATGGCTCCTTTTCAAAAATCAAACTTTTCCCCACAATAGAAAAGGTTGTTTCCTACTCCACCTACTTCTTCTCTTCTATCTCAACAAGAATGTATTTTGCAAATTCTACTCAAGGACTTCTTGATCACTCTTCCTCCTCCAACATGCAAACAGTTTCCAAAAAACAAACAATCAACACTTCCTTTCTGTACATATCATTGATTTCTTAGCCATTCTACTAATGAATGTTGAGACCTGTATGACAAAATTCAACAACTTTGTGACATGTGTGTTGTCATACCACTTCTTTCTTCAAATAAAAAGCAATGGTGATGATCACCCTTGCCCATTTCATTTTGCATAACTAAACATTCTTTTCTCTACATCATTATGATAGAGTCTCCTTTGTTATGGCATCAAGCTACCTTTGTCATCACATTATGGTAAACTCTTATATTCTTTTTCATGGATATCCTCATCCCTGTTCTGGGGGACAAGAGCGATCTATTTTTGGTTCTCTATTCACAGGTACATCTATACATGAACCCTTCTTTATTCACACACCCTGTCATGATGTAGCTATTGGAAATATATCACTTGGGCATGTGCTTCTAGGAAGCTCTCATGACTATGTTACATTTATATCACTCTTTCTACCTTAAAGGCAATTGCTCCCTAAAAGAGTTAGCAATTATTTTAAGGTGGAGGCATACATCATGCTATGTGCTTTACTTTATACATACACCACAAGGTTGGTCTTGCTATCACAACACTTGTTGATCATCTTGATAACACTTATTCATAGTCACCTAGCAAACATTACATTTCGCTTGACCTATAAAGCTCTGATATCACCTTCTGAGGTGTTACATATTTTACCCCCTGAAGCATTGTTTATTTTTATGCTCCCCAATGCATCAAACAACACATGGTCACCTAGCATAATGTAGCTTTCTAGCCCATGATTCATGAGCATGTTTTGATTTGCATGACACCTAGTGATAGAGCAAGCTAGTTCCTGAGTCATGTGCTCTTCTTCATGTCGATTGCTCCCTTGTCTATTTGTGTGCATTCTCTCCCTGAAGCAATTGAGTGACTCAAATATATTTTATCTCCTTTATATAATTCCTCTATTTTTGGTGTTCTTTTTAACATTTTGGGGACAACGCATGGAAATTGAGACAATCTTTCATACCCAGGTCTCTTTTACTTTGATGACTCAAAATTTTTCTTTGTATGTTTGGATCATATGATTTATCAACTTTTTTTTGTATGCTTTGTGTTCTCCATGTATGCTTCATGTTTTCCATGTATGCTCAATATATGCTTCATATTTTCCATGTATGCTCTATGCTTTTTCCATGTATGCCTCATGTATTCTCCATGAATGCTCCATGTATGCTTTGTCTTATCTCATGCTTATTGAATTCTTAAATGTATGTATCTATGTATGTGTATGATTCATGACATGTATTTTGTGACTCATAGGATCCTAAGCTTGGGGGCTAGTGCATCTCTCAAACTTAGCAACATTCTATGAAGAAATTTATTTTCTATGTACCTTATCACGAGTAGAGGCATACATTCGTACTCCCACGAAAGTGCGGGATAAATATAGTGTCATAAATTATCACCACTTACAATTTCACACTAGGTTCAATGCTCCACTTTAATGTATGTGTTTATCTCCACTTATGGTGTATCTATTTTGGGTCTTGATCAGGTATCTTGGGTAAGTCCTTGGCAACATACTCTTTCAGGAACTAATTGGCTAGGACTCTAGCGCCTAGTGCTAGTGTCCTACCAGTTAGGTCCTAAAAAGATTCGAATAAAAATATGTCAACCTTGTTTGCCTTAAGTCATACACCTTGTTGGACTAAAATCAATTGGTCCCCCAACAAGAACTTGGGAATCATATATAAACAAGTCTTTTTCTCTCATTTCAACACACATGATCTCTCTATGAACTAGCCCTCTCTCTCTCTCTCTTTCTCTTCTTCTCTCCATGATCTTTGAAGCTCTCCACTTGTGGATTATTATTGTTGTATGTACTAACCCTTGAAGGTCTGTAAGGATTCTTCTCCTTCCTTCTCCATCAACTCCTTGAGGAGATGTGTGATGTGACATTAAGCAAATTAGGGTTTCCATGCTCATGGTAACTTCATTTCATTTTTAGCATTCCTTTATCATTTGGTTTTGCCTCTGCTCATCATGAGCACACACTCTCTATCATCATCACTTGTTGTTGTGGAGGTGGGGACACCATTCATGGGGTTTGACTTAGGTAAGCCCCCAAACAACACCCAAAACTTTTTATTTCATGTGTGTAGATCTAAAGATGAAACTTGCGACATCGACGATCGATAGAAAGATGGAAGATATAGACACATGGGCCTTTGCATAGACTTTTACCAAAGCTAAAACCCGAAGAATAGGGCACCCAATGGTAGAGTCCTCCTAGATCTATCTTTGCTTCCGGTGACAAGCTCTGACAACCTTTCTCTGCTCTTCTCTGCTACATTTTTTTGGGTTTTCAATACTGTCAGGGCTACTACTCCTATTTTCATCTATTTGGTCACTTAAAACCCTCAATATTGATATTCTCAAATCAACCTCCACTATTAAAACAAAAGAATAGAGTATGGATAGCTTGGCTTTCCCTTGAGGATTGTAGCCAAGCGTACAAGTCTTTTTCGGCTTGTATTCTAATGTTTGATAGAAAAGATTGATCTAGGTAGTCCATAATTGATTAGACCTTCTTTTCTATCTTACACATTATAGGAACACTTCACTTTACAACAATAAAATGAACTTAATTTTAAATTAAATAATTTTAGGATATTTGTATGATTAAAGTGCTATCTTTGATCATTTTCATGACCATGAGGTTAGTCCAATCAAGGGGTGATCTAGGAGAACTTGGCCTTTATGATCAAATGATGTCCTTAAGGTATTTTTAAATACCACTAGTCCTTACACCTAATAGACATCACAAATAGGGGAAAAAGTTCACTTAAGTACATAATCATCTAGTTTAAATCTACACATTACAAATCTAATCTATATGGAAGGTCAGATCTACAACAAACATCATCAATCTGGAAAATTCTAAGAGCAGCCCAATTCTTATTTCATCATTCTTCATATAATACATATAATAAATTGTAATTTAAAACTATAAATTAAAATCAAAATCAAAAATAACTATCAACCATTTAAAATTAAATAAATACTTTTATTTTTATTATTTTCAAGTTTCAAATTATATTACATAATCTATTTCAAGGGTGAGTGCACAAAGATGGGTCTACATTTTGCAAACATTTTTTGCGTAAGGAAAACATGATTAGAATGGGATCCTAAGCCTAAACGGGTGCCCATTAAGGAACGGGCTCTTGTTTAGGATCAGGCTCCCCAAGCCAAACGGATACATGTTGTAAAATGGGCACCCATAAAAGGTATGGGTGCCTATTTCTAAACAGGCACCCATTTTCTAAAAGTAATTTTTTTGAAATAGACCTATGAGCTCATTTTAATAGCCACAAACTGCATAACAAAGACAAAAATAGAAGCCAAAAATGGGTACCCACATCACCTGACCCCCACCGCACACCTCTAGAACCTCCCTACCTTCTCCAAATGGTCTATCAGTTGTGCCAGGTTGGTGGTCTGTTATTTTTTGTTGTTTTTTATTGTTTTTTGTCTTAATTTTGTTGTTTTTTATTGTTATTTAATTTGAAACCCTAAGTGTTTATAGATACATATTTAGTTGTTTTTTCATGATCTTAAATTGTAAATGCAAAGCCTAAATCCTAAACCAAAAACACTAAACGCTAAACCCTAAACCCTCTATTCAAATATTTATGCATAGAGAGCTTCAAATATTCAAAAATTTGAATAACCTTACCCTCTATTTGACCCTTGATTACTTTTCTTATTCAGTTGTTTAATTCTTATCGATAAATTTATACCTACTACTATGGTGTATAGAAATAATGATCACAACTCAAACTCAATTCATGAGACTCACAAAATTCATGGTTAATGCAAAAACTTATCTTGTGGTACGCACACACATAGTACTAATGCAACTGACACATAGACATAATGCACATTACCAACAAAATGAATTGTAGGCTTTAAAACTATTAACCAACTATATTTACCCTAATCTCTAAACCCTAGTTTTTACCCTAATCCCTAAAACCTAAATTTTAACCTTAAAACATAGAGGAAAACCTAAAAAAATGTAGGAAAATGCACTTAAAAACACTTACCTACCTCTAAAAAATATCAACTAGAGTAATGGAGGGAGGAGTTAAACTCTAGATGATGTACTAGGCTTGAATAGGGATTGCCATTTGTGACTATCCAACCACTATCCTAAAATAATTAAAAATTGTCCACATGCATGGGCAATAAAGACATTATACTTTTTTCATAACAAACAATGATTACTAAGTGGGTATTTTTTTGAGATAGGATTTGAATGATTAGGATGATTTTGGTTATGGCATGGATAATTAGGATAAAATTGATAAGATTGGATGATGGATGGTTAAATGGGATTAAGTGGTCCATAAATGAATTGGATTAGAAATTTGTGATGGAGGATAAGATTAAGGTTGATAATTAAATTAAATGATTATTAGATTATGATGTGGATTAGGGTGACAAATGGATGGAGCAAAATTCTGAAAATGATGAATGATAGGATTGGATGAGGATTAATTGATTTCGATTGGGGATAATGTAGTACAAATGGATGAAGTTAGATTAAGACAATGATGTAGGATGATATTGGATTATGGTAGTGGATTATGATTAGGATAATGGATGGAAGCTATGATTAGGTTAGAAATAGGATGATGATGTTGAATTATTATGATAGGGTTAAATGATTAAGGGATGATTAGCTTGGATGAAAGGATTAGTTGGAATGAGATGGTTGGATGATTATGATAAGAGGGATGAAGTGATTACGATAAAATGGGGTGATTAGGATAAGTGAAAATGAATGATTAGAGATATGAGATGGATAAGAGAAATGATTAGGATAGGTGAATATTGGATGAGTAGGATGACTAGGAATGAACTTGATTGGATGAAAAAGATGATTGGGATGAGATGATTATATGAGTGATTATGATGCAAGGGAATGATTACGACATATGCTATATTTGTTTGGAAGAATTGGGATGAAGTGGATGAATGAAAAGATGATTTGCATCATCTACATCATCCTAATTGCCAAGTATAATTGACTAGTTAAGGAGTTAAGTTGATCCCAATAAAATCAAGGCTATTTTGGAGTGTCCTATTCTAAAACCCTTAAGAACTTGAGAGGCTTCTTGGGACTCATAGGACACTATGTAATATTTGTAAAGAGTTATGACCACATAGAAACTCCCCTCAAGACACTTTTTAGATTGGATGCTTTCTAGTGGAATGAGGTAGCTAATTTGTTATATGAGAGGCTAAAGGAGATTATGTGTATATGACTCTAATTTAATACGATCAATATCCTGCCTTGACATACTCATTATAATTCATCAACACCGGTATTTGGCTAGAGCTTATACCTTATTTATATCCTTTGTTGACTCCTTTCTCTTCACCTTAATTCATATTAGTGCTCACAAATTCAACAACCTTCAACAAGGCTCTTTCTACTATTTATCAACTATTTTGAGCTCCTTCTATTAGGACCCTGGTGGTCAATTAGGGTAGTTCAATAAATTCTCAAAATGAACATTTAGAATGTTTCTAATGTTAGGGGATTATTTCATTTTTGAGACTCCCATGCCATGCAATTTTTTGGCTTTCCTAATTGGTTGTTCACTCAGTAGTGCATTCCAGTAGGTGATGTCGCTTCTACCTATGCACATGATATTCTCTAGGCTCATATACTCCAATGTATTATCATTGGGTTTGATTATGTTGTTGTTTCTTTCAACCATTTTATTCATGTTGTTTGAGGATTTTGACACCTACTCCTTCAACTAACATCTAGCTAAACTAGCACTCACACACACTTGGCAAGATTTCCCAGTGCAAACACAAACCCCCCTTAGCTTGGTCAACCCCTTTGCTTCATCGATTTCTTGAACACTTGGTAGATTTGTTAGGACATCATTAGAAAATGGTGTTAGTCTAATCCATTTGAATATTATTGTAGAAATAAAAATATTTTTCCAACAAAACATGCCACCCATCCTTACTATGTAACAATTTTTATGTTAATTGTTTAATTCAAATTTTAAGACTAAAATTCTCAATTAAATGCTCATTTGTCATCTTTAGAAAGTTGATAATATTAAAATCACTATCCATTTTTAGGACTAATCATTAGGAAATTTACATATGGCATTAGTTATATGGTTTTCAAATTTCCCATCCAATAACTAGCCCTATACAAGTTTATGAAAAAAAGGGGTATTACATTCACCCCCTAGGGGAATTTGTCCTTCAAATCTAATTTTAAAAATAGGTTCAAGGATATAGTTACCACATTCCTTCAGTCGAGTTTCCTAGGTGGGTAAATTAGGATGATATTGATCCTATTGTACTTTAACCTATTCAATGCTTTGTTGATAGTGTCAACATGCGATGATCTAGGATCTTGATTGTCTTTACTTAGAAATGATTGTTATCAAGTGTACCTGCATATGATACTAATCAATCATATGAGTAGGGTTAAAGACATATATTTTCATATAGATATATGGAAAATACTATATATCCTTCCCAAGTGTGGGGAAAATCTATCCTATAGGAAATTGGTTTAATTCAGTCTTATAATTTATCAAAGGGTTGTATGAATGTGAGATAATTTAAATGATTTTCAAAATCTCATGATTTCCTATCTTGGTTGTAATTTTGATGTAGGAGCATCCAGTGGTGTAAGGGCAATATTGCATCACCCAAAAAGATGATGTTTCAAATTCATTGATGTTGTTTCTATTTCTTTTCAAAATTAGTATTTCTGGTTCCATAATCACTTGAATAATGATGTAGAACTTTCAGTTTTTCCAAACTACTAAAAATAGAAAACTATCATTTTAGGAAAGTTTGCATTTGGGCATGGATTGAAGTGAAAATTTACAGGAAGCTTTGTAAATGAAAAATAAGACATTTGGCGAAGGAATCACGCAAACATCATTTGTGAGTTGAAATATATTAAAGTTTTCATTTCCTGAAAAAAGCTTGAAAATTATTCAAATCCAAGTTGGAGGCACTAAATGGTCCTGTACAGGCCCAAAAATGGCTGAAACTAATAGAGAAGGTTCTTAGTGCATAGATAACTCTATGATCTTTCCAATGCTTCAAACCACACATCAATTGGACACCCAGATCAAAAGTTATGGCTCTCGGAAGTTGACCTATTTTTGGAGGGAGATGCAAATTTTGAAATTTGGCTGTTGGCCGCCAAAAGGGGCTATTTAAGACCATTTTTGGGAATCCTTTAGGTAGTGGAGATATGGGGAAAGTATAGAATCAAGAAAAGGTGGGAAAATAGAAATCCTAGCTGATTTGGGGTTATAGAAGGTAGAAGATTCCAGAGCCTGGTGATGGGTGGCTGTAATGGGTTAAAGCCTGTGGAGGATTGATTCTTCTAATTGTATTTGAGCTTCTGTAATGTAATTAGTTGTCAAAAATCAATAAAAGAACATTCTATTTTATGTGTACAATTTTTTTTGTATGTTTTTTAATTTACCCCCTTCATCAAGTGGTATCAGAGCAAGGGTTCCTGAGTGTGTAAACAAATCGCCAACCATGAGGCAATTTGCACCAGGACCTAAGGTTGAGGGTTTATTGCAAAGATCAAGATGCCTCCACAAACAAACCGTGTTGAAAGAAATTCTTTGATGGAAGAGGGTTTTAGAGCCCTACAAAGGAAGATTGATGCATTGCACAAGAGGAGATACAAAGAGGGTTTGAGTTGAGAACAAGAGAAAAAAGCAAGGATGAAGCTGAAGAAGAGCTATCTAAGGAAGAACAAGAAGTTGTAGGAGACCCTATAGAAGTTAGATTGTTGAGGGCCATTTCAAAGATCACAAAGAGGACTAGGATTGAAGTTTCTACCTATTCTAGAGATTTGAATTTGGAACAGCTTATTGATTGGATCAATGATATGGAGGAGTATTTCGAGTATGAAGACATGGAGGACCTAGATCAGGTCAAGTTTGCGAAAATAAAGTTGAAGGGCCATGCCAGTATTTGGTGGAAAGAGGTCCAGTTAGAGAGGAATAGAAGAGGAAAAGGAAAGATTACCAGATGGGAACAGATGGTGGAGAAATTGAAGAAATAGTTGATTCTTGTAGACTATGAGATGGAGTTGCTGAAGAAGCTGCAAGGATTGAAGCAAGGTAACAAGTCTATGAAGGAGTATATAGAAGATTTTAATAAGATTACTATTAGGATAGGTCATGTAGAGGCCAACAAGGAGAAGGTAGCCCATCACATTAATGTGTTGAGGCCAAGTATTCAAGAGGAGCTGAGATTGGTCAGAATGACCACCATAGAAGATGCATACTAGTTTTCCCTTAAGGTGGAAGAGAAGGTGAATAAAAGATTCAATAGAAAGCAAGGGGGAAGAGCTCAAGGTGGAAGGACTAGTGGAAGATCATATGTAGATCATAATGAAGATCAAAATAAAAGTGAAGAAGATGGCACCAGTCGAAATCAGAGAGGAGATAATGCATACCGCCTTCGTGACCAAAACAATGGTAAAAAAAAGGAAGAGGAAGAGGCAGACCTGGGTAAGGACTTGGAAGAGTAGGTTTTAGGGGAACCTATTTCCAATGTGGAGAAGAAGGACATCAAGCATACGAGTGTCCGCAACATCAAGGAAGGACAAATAGAAGACCTAAAGGTAATGCATGAGTTGCACATATAGATAAAGATGTACAATTTGAGCATTTTGAAGATGTTGAAAGGGGAGAAACCCTAGTTGTCAGAAGAACCTTTTTGAATGAGGAGAAAGAACTAGACCAGAGGAAGAGTTTATTCTGCACAAGGTGCAAGCGTGAAGGTAAGTGTTGTGATATTATTATTGATAGTGGAAGCACTGACAATCTTGTTTTAGAGGAGATGGTTAACAAGCTGAAGTTGACAAAAAGAAAGCATCCACATCCATATCGAATGGTATGGTTGTAGAAGGACTATAGAGCTTTGGTCAATGAGCAGTGTTTAGTTAAGTTCAAGATTGGTGACTACCATGATGAGGTGCTATGTGACATCATACCGATAGATGCATGCCATATGTTATTAGGGAGGCTGTGGCAGTATGATAGGTGTGCTGTCCATGATGGCCATGCAAACACATATTCCCTAATAAAGGATGGAGTTCATCATTAGTTGAAGCCCTTGAAGGAGGTGGAAGAAAAGGTATGTAGTACTGCCCGAATTTGCTTCGTAGATGGTAGGAAATTTTTGAAGGGTATGAAGCATGAGTGTCATTTCTTTGCATTTATTCCTAAGATTAGTCAAGAGAAATGTGAAGATGTACCAGAAGAAGTCTCAGATCTATTCGAAGAATTTCAAGATATTGTCTTTGATAATGTACCAGAAGGTTTACCACTGGTGAGGAAGACAAGTCATCAAATGGATTTGATACCAGGAGCCAGTATGCCAAACAAGGCATTCCACAAAATGACTCCAGTAGAGAATGAAGAGTTGAATAGACAAGTTCACGAGTTGTTAAGGAAGGGACTAATAAGGGAGAGCCTAAGTCCATGTACGGTACCTGTAGTACTAGCACCAAAGAAAGATGGAGAGTGGAGAATGTGTATAGATTCTCAAGCCATCAATAAGATCATGATCAAGTACATATTTCCATTGCAAAGAATGGATGACATCATGGATTGTTTGAGTGGAGCCAAGTACTTCACGAAGATTGACCTAAAAAGTGGGTATAACCAGATCTAAATTAGAGAAGGAGATGAATGGAAGACAACCTTCAAGACAAAGGAGGGTTTCTCTGAATGGTTAGTCATGCCATTTGGGCTAACCAATGCACCAA
Organism: Cunninghamia lanceolata; assembly: GCA_027924645.1. Classification (NCBI taxonomy): domain Eukaryota; kingdom Viridiplantae; phylum Streptophyta; class Pinopsida; order Cupressales; family Cupressaceae; genus Cunninghamia; species Cunninghamia lanceolata. The sequence continues at coordinate 9,397,992 of BSBN01000726.1, read as the reverse complement.
GCACATTCATGCGGCTCATGAATGAGGTATTGAATAATTTTTTTGGGAAGTTTTGTTTTTGTTTATTTAGATAACATTTTGATTTTTAGTAAGACTTGGGATGAGCATCTATTGCATATTAGAAGAGTTTTAGAGAAGCTAAGGGAGGAGAAGTTGATTAATCTGAAGAAATGTAGTTTTGCAAAGGAGGAGTTTGTATACCTGGGATTTGTTGTCTCAGAGGAAGGTTGTAAGATGGACCCAAAGAAGGTGAGGGCTATCATCGAATGGCCTACGTCGAGTGCTACAGAGGTACGGTCTTTTCATAGTTTGGCAAGTTTTTATAGAAAGTTTATCAGAAATTTTAGTAGCATTTGTGCACCCCTAATGGAGACAATGAGAGGGGATAGAAAAGAGTTTAGATGGACTATAGGAATAGACAAAAGCTTTTATACATTGAAGCATAAAGTCATAGAGAAACCTATTTTGGTACTTCTAGATTTCAATAAGGTATTTCAGGTAGATTGTGATGCTAGTGGCAGTGTTATGAGAGATGTTTTGAGTCAAGAAGGTAAGCCCATTGCCTATTTTAGTGAGAAGCTTAATGATGCCAAGAAAAAGTATTATGTTTATGATAAGGAGTTTTATGCAATAGTTTAGGCTGTGAAGAAATGGAGACATTATCTGTTGCCAAAAGAGTTTGTTTTATATACTAATCATCAGGCTTTGTAGTATCTTAATAGTTAAGGAAAGTTGAATCAAAGCCAGTTAAAATGGGTTGAGTTTTTGCAGAGTTATACTTTTGTTTTGAAGGATTGGAGTGGGAAGTCCAACAAAGTTGTAGATGCCTTGAGCAGAAGGCAAAATTTGTTGACAGAAATGAAGATAGAGGTTGTTGGGTTTGATGAGCTCAAAAGTTTGTATCCTGAAGATCCAGATTTTGCAGAGGCCTAGAAAGCTTGTTTGGACCCTGTTACTTTGGACATAACAAAATGGTTGGATTTCATAATCCAAGATGGCATGTTGTTTAGGGGAAGTCAGTTGTGCATTCCGAGGAGTTCCATGAGAGAGAACCTGATTAAGGAGAAGCATAGTGGAGGACTAGTTGGACACTTTGGTCAAGATAAGACCATTTCTATTGTTGGTGAGCATTATTATTGGCCATAGTTGTAGCAAGATGTGAGGAAATTTGTGTAGAGTTGTAAAGTGTGTCAGATGGAAAAAGGAACAAGTCAGAATACAAGGCTATATCAACAATTACCTATACTAGAGAAGCCATGGGATGATATTAGTATGGATTTTGTTCATGGTTTACCAAGGACACAGAGAGGACATGATTCCATTTTTGTGGTTGAGAGGAACCTCCTGCAACAATATAATGAAAAATGCACGAGCTAACAGAAATAGCAAAAACACTGAAGGAATTTATTGATCGCAAGCCACTTCAAGGGGGCAACCTCCTTTGAGCAAGCTCAATACAATAAATTTGTGGATGCCTTCATTGGCCTCAACACATACTTATGTACTAAGTCTAATCTAAACAACTATTACTTCCCATGAATGTGAGATAATACAATATACTAATGGGACGACTTATAAAGCATATGTGTCCAACAACAATATACTAACAAAGTAAAGAGAAGGGTTAAACATGCGTTCCTAACATCCCCTCCCTCTTAGAAAAGCTTTGTCCTCAAAGCTTAAGATGTGGAAATTATTGCTGAATCTGAAGGAGTGGTTCCCATGTAGCATCCTTTGGTTACATTTCGTGCCATTGAATTAATAGCTCTATGATGGTTTGAAAGCGAAGCTGACGAGTGTGCTTGTTGAGGATTGCCTCCAGCTCTAAAATGATGGATCCTTCGTTATCTAGTTCTGGTAAAATAATTTGTGCTCTGATGTTGGTGCTAAGAACTTTCTTTAGACAAGAGATATGAAATACTGGATGAACGTGGGAAGAAGGAGGAAGCTCCAATTTATAAGAAACTGACCCAATCTTTTGAAGAACCTTATATGGCCCATAGAACTTTGGAACCAGCTTATGATGTCCTTTGAGTTTCAGGGATGATTGCTTGTATGGTTGTAGATGAAGAAAAACCATATCACCTACTTGAAAAGTGCACTTAGAACAGTGTTGATCGGCTTGTTATTTCATTCAATTTCTTGCCATGTGAAGATTGTCCTACAAGATGCAAAGAATCTGATCTCGGGTTTGGAGAACCGTGTTGACTGCCTAAACTGGTGAACTGCTGGGCATGTATGTAAGGAGCACTGGTGTTTCCTAACCATAGATAGCTTCATATGGGGTCATTTTAGATGTAGTGTGGTAGGAGGTATTGTACCGCCATTCAACGAGAGGGATCCACTTTGCCCACTAATCCTGTTGTTCTAAGGTGAAGCAACAAAGATAAGTTTTCAAACATTTGTTGATAATTTCAATCTAACCATCTATTTGTGGGTGATACCCTGATCTTCAGTTTGGTGCCAGTGTGTCAAAATAGTTATGTCCAAAAATGACTGGTGAAAGTTGCATCATGATCTGAGACAATGGAAGAAGGGATGCCATGAAGATGAAAGATTTGGTCCATGAAAATTTGTGTGACTGAGGAGGTAGTATAGGGATTGCTAAGGGCACAAAAATGACTATATTTGGAAAGGCAATCAACTACAACCAAGATCACTATCTTCCCTCTAGATTTAGGGAGCCCCTCAATGAAATCCATAGAAATATCTGTCTAAATCTATGTAGGGATGGGCAAGGGTTTGAACAATCTAGGAAGGAGTGTTGTTTCACCCTTGTAGCAATGGCAGGTATCACATTTAACCACCATCTATTGAATTTCCCTTTTCATTCCCTTCCAAATGAAGTTATGCCATGCCCACTAATAAGTTTTGAGGAACCCAGAGTGCCTCGTAGATGGAGAAGCATGTAGTCCATAGAAGACAGCATGTTGAAGATCTGTGCTCTAGGGAAGCACCAGACGACCCTTGTATCTCAGAGAAGCACTATCCCAAGAGTAATACGATACAACAAAAGGGTTATTGGCCAACTATTGGATGATTTGAGATAATGAAGAGTCATTGACATAGCCCTATTGGACAGATTCCAACCAATTTGGAACATTCATAGAAATAGCTGAAAAAGAAGCTTGGTCATCAAATGTGCAAGAAAGAGCATCCACCACAATATTGTCCTTACCCTTCTTGTAAGTGATCTCATAGTCATAACCCATAAGTTTTCTAACCCATTTCTGTTATGCTGGGGAGGAGACCCATTTCTCTAGGAAATATTTCAGACTCTGGTGGTCAGTCTTAATGCAGAAATGATTCCCTAGTAGGTATGGCTGCCACTTCTGTACTGCATGCAAAATAGCCATCATTTCCTTCTCATCATTTCCTTCTCATATGTAGAGAGTACTAAATTCTTACCAAAAAGGGCTTTGCTGGTGAATGTAATGGGATGTTCATCTTGAAGGAGAACAAAACCAAGTCCATTACCACAAACATCACTCTCAATAGTGAAGGTCTTGGAAAAATCTAGCATAGCTAGAATAGGTGTAGTACACAGCTTGTTTCAAGTTTTCAAATGTACACTTAGCAACATGTGTCCATTGAAAAGCATCCTTTTTCAACATAGATGTTAATGGAGCTGCAATCTTCCCGTAATCCTTGACAAACTTACGATAGTAGCCAGTCAGTCCCAAAAAACTACAAAGGCTCTTGAGTATCTGAGGATGTGGCCAATTTTTCATGGCATCTATTTTTGCAGGATCCACTTAAACCCCTTGGGATGAAACAATATGCCTGAGATACTTCACTTCTTCCTGGCCAAAAACACATTTAGACTGTTTTACACAGAGATGATCATTACAGAGAAGCTGCAGTACAAGATCCATATGTTGGAGATGCTCAGCCTATATTTTACTATAGATGAGGCTATCATCAAAGAAGACCAGAATGAATTTTCATAGGTAGGGCCAGAATATTTTATTCATTAATGCCTGGAGTGTTGAAGGAGCATTAGTGAGGCCAAAGGGTATGACCAAAAACTCATAGCGGCCATCATGCATGCAGAAAGCCATTTTAGGGATATCATCCTCATGAACCCAAATTTAGTGATACCCAGAATGAAGATCCAATTTAAAGAAAAAATGAGCACCATGAAGCTCATCAAGAAGCTCATCAATAATAGGAATCAGAAAATTATCCTTGATTGTGATGTGATTAAGTGCTTAGAAGTCAATGTAGAGGCATCATGACCCATCTTTTTTTCGGACAAGAAGAACTAGTGAAGAAAAGGAACTGGTACTAGGGTGAATAATATCTTCCTTCAATAAGTCTCGAATGAGCATCTCAATCTCTTTCTTTTGGTGAAATGGGTAGTGATAGGGCCTAATGTTGGGAGGAACTCTTCCAAGAAGGAGTTGAATATGGTGGTCCTCTGGTTGTTAAGGTGGAAATCCCACTAGTTTGGCAAAGACACATGCATACCTAACCAAAATTCGTTGTAGATCTAAAGGAGTAGTAGAGACCACTAATGGTTGCATCTGAATGGAATAGAGCTGAGCAATGACACCATGTGAATTCTTCTTAAGACGATTTTCCATGCGATGTGAACTATGATGCTAAGAGACCCTAGTTGTAAGCCCTTCAATGTATGTTTTTTCCCATTGTCTAAAAATTGCATCCAAAGTTTAGCAAAATCCCATATGATGGGTCCAAGTGTGCGTAACCATTGAGCGCCCAAAACCACATCACATCCACCCAAGGGAAAGGCAAACATGTCGGAGCATAGGTTATAATCTCCAATAGAGATACACACATTGTGACACTTCCCTTTGCAAGGTAATGTGCCCCCATTAACAATCATGACTTCAAAGCTGGAGCAAGGATGGACAAAACAATCAGCTTGTTTGGCGATCCGAGGGTCAATGAAGTTATGAGTGCTACCAGAATCAATGAGTATTGTAAGAGGGAGCTTCTTGAAGTAACCCTTAACATGCATAGTTTGTGGGGTGGTGACTCCTGCTAAACCATGGAGAGAGATCTCTGGGTGGTCTTCCTGAGAAGTAGGGTCAATAGGTAGCTGCTGAGTTTCGACCTGATCATCTACTATATCCTAAGCATCTTCATAAACTTTAGTTGTAGGTGGAGAATCCACATCCAAGAGATAGATATTTTTCTCAACACATCTATGTCCCCGAGTGAGTTTCTCATCAAAATTATAACAAAGCCTTTTTTCTCTATGTGCCTACATCTCTGCTTCAGTCAAATGCTTGATAGGAGTTTTTCTACGAGTTGGCGTGATTGGAGGTCTTTGGGAAACCACATTTCTAAATGGAACAAAATTAGATTTGGAGCACTATTGAGTTGTGATCTTGTCCTTTGCCAACTTAGCCAACCCTGGGGCTTCCATCATTGTGTTGGGACGAAACATTTTAACCTCAGATCAGATTGCATCCTTCAGACCACTGACAAAACAACTCCTAAAGAATTCATCAGAGAATCCCTTTGTGTGATTGGCTAGTTTTTCAAATTCTATCTGATATTCTCTCATAGTGCCAGTTTGGTGAAGTTTAGTGAGTGCTCTTATGAAGTCATCAAAAGCACTAGGGCCAAATCGTTGCAAAATGAGTTTGCAAAAATCTATCCATTTTGGCTCTTCATGAGCCTTGATGTACCAATGGAACCATTGAAGGGCTTCATGTTCCAAATGAAAGGATGCAAGTGGGACTTTGTTGACATCAAAAGTATTATGCATACTAAAATATTGTTCTGCCTGGTATATCCATCCAGTCAGATCATCACCATTGAAGCAAGAAAAATCAAGCTTCGGCCCACAAAAATTGCTGGAAGAAGAGAACCCAGTGTCTGTAGAAGACTCTGGCTACCGTCTATTATTCATGTCTGAATACTGAAGATTGAGGCTGAGAATTTTTCCATCCAGATCTTGGAGTTTGGTCTTGAGGGCTGCAAGTTCATTCTCCATGTTTTTTGCTCCTGCGCAGGTGACAACCATAACTAGGAGTTTTTTTTTTTTTTTGAATGGGTAGAAAAATAAAAACAAAAACTTTTTTAGTAAAGGAAAATTTGGATTTGGAAAAACTCTGATAGGTAATTGGGGATTGACTAGGTTTTGGACACTAAGGGACAGGGAAGCAGAAAATGGGGAGTTCAGAAGCAGAGTGAAAGAATGGGAAAATGTGTCTAAGAGGGACAAAGGAGCAAAAATAGAAAATGAACACTGTGGTAAAATTTGAAGGTTATTGGGTGAGAATCGAAGAAGTTATGGCAAACCCTAAAAATAGACAAATGTGGGATTTATGGCTTCAATAAATGGAATTTGGGATAGGGTCCTTAAGGAAGGAAATATACAGAATGAAATTCCAAGGGTTCCAGTGAATTTTGAGAGGAAATAGAGCTAAATCAAGGAAGATATGGCAAAAAATAGATTTTTTTTTCTGGAAACTATCTGCCAACTGCTCTGGATGGATTCAATCTACGATTTGCTAGCTTTCAATAGATATGGGTCCCAAGTATGTTCATCTTCCTAAAGGTTCAAGGGATTCACTCGGCTATCAATGTTGTCTAACGACTTGCGTATTGGGGCAGTACCCCTCACTCCACGGCTCAGGTAAAACTGATAACCACTTTTCCACAAATGACAGCTCTTAGTTCACCTCACGGATGGGAACTAGTCAATCAGGTAGGGGTTGTTGCCCTTTTTGCTGGTAGGTCCTCTCAATGGGCCAGCTACTTCGAGGTTCCTATGGTACTCCTCACAATGAATTTTAGGGCTATGCCCAGGCCCTTCCCATAGTTAAGTGGACAGAGTTTATTCCCTGATCTGAACCTGCAATTGAAATGAACAATACAGATGCAAAAAAAGAACTACTACAACAATCACAGTGCCTAGAGGCCTTATGGAAAAAAAATTTGGCAAAAATTCCACCCAGCGAGGCCAAGAAAGCACTCTGATACCAGATGAGAGGAACCTCCTACAACAATATAATGAAAAATGTACAGAATAATAGAAATAACATAAACATAGAAGGAATTTATTGATCGCGGGCCACTTCGAGGGGACAACCTCCTTTGAGCAAGCTCAATACAATAAATTCGTGGATGCCTTCATTGGCCTCAACACGTACTTATATACTAAGTCTAATCTAAACAACTATTACTTCCCATGAATGTGGGATAATACAATATACTCATAGGATGACTTACAAGGCATATGCATCCAACAACAATATACTAACAAAGTAAAGAGAAGGGTTAAACACGGGTTCCTAACATTGGTGGTGGACAGATTCTCAAAGATGCAACATTTTATTCCTTGCAAGAAGACTAATGATGTTGTTCATATTGTAGAGTTATTTTTCAGGGAGGTGGTGAGATTACATGGTCTACCTAAGAGCATAGTTTTAGATCAAGATACCAAGTTTGTAGGTTATTTCTAGAGGACATTATGGAAGAAGTTGAAGACAGATTTGAAGTTCAGTTCTATACACCATCCACAAACTGATAGACAGATGGAAGTGGTGAATAGGAGTTTGAGTAACCTGCTACAATGCTTAGTAGGAGATAAGCCCAAGGGATGGGATTTGATTCAACCACAAGAAGAATTTTCTTACAACAATTTTGTCAATAGGAGCACAGGTAAATCACCATTCTAGATTTTATATGGGAGTAGTCCAAGAAATGCTTTAGAATTAAGGAAGATGGACAAGGGAGAAAAGACAAGTGCCGAAGCTGAAGATTTTGTAGAATACCTGAAGAATTTGCATGAAGGGGTGAGAAAGCACATTAATAAGATGAATATTTAGTACAAGGTTGAGGCAGATCAGAAGAGGAGATATAAGGAATCTAGGTAGGAGATGAAGTCATGGCTCACTTGAGAAAAGAAAGGTTCCCAATTGGAACATATAATAAGTTGAAAATGAAGAAATTTGGACCATGCAGGATTCTGAAGAAACATGATTTAGCAAACGCATATGAGGTAGAGCTGCTGAGTGGGATCAACATTTCCCCTATGTTCAACATTGCTAATTTAATAGAATATCATGAAGGTGGCATAGAGGATGGACCAATAGAAGAACAGTGGAGTATTCTGGCATCTACTTCAAAGGAGGAGATAGGAGAGATCTTGAATAGCCGTGTGGGAAGAAGTACTCAGGACAAGCAATATGAAGAATATCTAGTGAAATGGAAAGGAAGGCATGTTGAATATTCTTCTTGGTTGTCTAAGGCAAAGGTTGACCATTTGGGTTTTCCTCAAACAAAAACTTGAGACGTCATAGGGTCACTTCTCAAATTACCCTGGGTGTCTGATGCAAGAGCATCCAGTGGTATAAGGGTAATCTTGCATCACCCAAAAAGATGATGTTTCAAAATCATTGATGTTGTTTCCATTTCTTTTCAAAATTAGTATTTCTGGTCCCATAATCGCTTGAATAATGATGTAGAACTTTCAGTTTTTCCAAACTACTATTTTAGAAGTTTGCATTTGGGCACAAATTGAAGTAAAATTTTACAGGAAGCTTTGTAAATAAAAATAAGACCTTTGGTGAAGGAATCACGCAAACATCATTTGTGAGCTAAAAGATATTAAAGTTTTTGTTTCCTGAAAAATGCTTGAAAATTATTCAAATTTAGGTTTGAGAAACTAAATATTCCTGTACAGGTCTGAAAATGGCTGGAACTAGTAGAGCAGGTTATTAACGCGTAGATCACACTGTGAGCTTTCCAACGCTTTAAACGACACATCAATAAGACACCCAGATCAAAAGTTATGGCTCTCGAAAGTTGACCTATTTTTTGAGGGAGATGCAAAATTCAAAATTTGGCTATTGGCCGCCAAAAGCGGCTATTTAAGACTATTTTTGGGAATCATTTGGGTAGTGGAGATAAGGGGGAAAGTATAGAATCAATAAAAGGAGGGAAAATAGAAACCCTAGCTGATTTGGGGTTCCTAAGTGTGTAAAAAGATCATCGACTGTGAGGCAGTTTGCACAAGGACCTAAGGTTGAGGGTTTGCTATGGAGATCAAGATGCCTCCATGAACAAATCGTGTTAGAAGAAATGCTTTGATCGAAGAGGGTTTTAGAACCCTGCAAAGGTAGATTGATGTATTGCAAGAGGAGCTACAATGAGGTTTTGAGCTGAGAATAAGAGAAGAAAGTGAGGATGAAGCTGAAGAAGAGCTATCTGAGGAAGAACAAGAAGCTACAAGAGACCCTGCAAAAGTTAGGTTGTTGAGGGCCATTTTGAAGATCAAAAGGAGGCCTATGATCAAAGTTTCTACATATTCTAGATATTTGAATCTAAAACATCTTATTGATTGAATCAATGAAATAGAGGAGAATTTCAAGTATGAAGACGTGGAGGACCCAGATGGGTAAAGTTTGCAAAAATAAAGTTGAAGGGCCATGCCAGTATTTCATGGAAAGAGGTCTAGTTAGAGAGGAATAGAAGAGGAAAAGGAAAGATTACCAGATGGGAATGGATGGTGAAGAAACTGAAGAAACAGTTCATTCCTGTGGACTATGAGATGGAGTTGTTGAAGAAGTTACAAGGATTGAAGCAAGGTAACAAGTCTATCAAGGAGTATATAGAAGATTTTTATAATATCACTATCAGGATAGGCCATGTAGAGACCAACAAGGAGAAGGTAGCTCGTTACATTAATGGGTTGAGGCCAAGTATTCAAGAGGATGAGCTTGGTCAGAATGACTGCCATAGAAGATGCATACTAGTTTTCCCTTAAGGTGGAAGAGAAGCTAAATAAAAGATTCAATAGCAAGCAAAGGGGAAGAGGTCAAGGCAAAAGGACTAGTGGAAGATCATATGCAGGCCATAATGAAGATCAAAAGAAAAGTGAAGAATCTGGCACCAGTCAAAATCAGAGAGGAGATAATGCCTACCACCCTCATGACCAAAATAATGGTGAACAAAGAGGAAGAGGAAGAGGCAGACCTGGGCAAGGACCTGCAAGAGGAGGTTTTAGGGAAATCTATTTCCAGTGTGGAGAAGAAGGGCATCGAGCATACGAGTGTCTGCAACATCAAGGAAGGATGAATAGAAGACCTAAAGGTAATGCACGAGTTTCACATGTAGATGAAGATGCATAGTCTGAGCATTCTGAAGATGACCTAAAAGGGGAGAAACCCTAGTTGTTATAATGACCTTGTTCAATGAGGGGAAAGAACCAGATCAAAGGAAGAGTTTATTCCATACAAGGTGCAAGTGTGAAGGTAAGCATTGTGATATTATTATTGATAGTGAAACCACTGACAATCTTGTTTCAGAGGAGATGGTTAACAAGATGAAGTTGACAAGAAGAAAGCATCCACATCCATATTGGATTGCATGGTTGTAGAAGGACCATAGAGCTTTGGTCAATGAATAGTGTTTAGTTAAGTTCAAGATTGGTGACTAACATGATAAGGTGTTGTGTGACATCATACCGATGGATGCATGTCATATGTTATTAGGGAGGCCATGGCAGTATGATAGGTGTGTTGTCCATGATGGCCATGCAAACACATATTCCCTAACAAAGGATGGAGTTCATCATAAGTTGAAGCCCTTAAAGGAGGTGGAAGAAAAGGTATGTAGTTCTGCCTGAATTCACTTTATAGATGGTAGGAAATTTTTCAAGGGTATGAAGCATGAGTGTCATTTCTTTGGATTGATTCCTAAGATTAGTCAAGAGAAATGTGAAGATGTACCAAAAGAAGTCTCAGATATGTTGGAAGAATTTCAAGATATTATCTATAATAATGTACCAGAAGGTTTACCACCGATGAGGAAGATAAGTCATCAAATAGATTTGATACTAGGAGCTAGTTTGCTGAATAAGGCAACCCACATAACAACTCTAGTAGAAAATGAAGAGTTGAACAGACAAGTTCACGAGTTGTTAAGGAAGGGATTGATAAGGGAGAGCCTAAGTCCATGTGTGGTGCCTACAGAACTAGCACCAAAGAAAGATGGAGGGTGGATAATGTGTACAAATTCTTAATCCATCAATAAGATCATGATCAAGTACAGATTTCCATTGCTAAGAATGGATGACATCTGGATTGTTTGAGTGGAGCCAAGTACTTCACAAAGATTGACCTGAAGAGTGGGTATCACCAAATCTGAATCAGAGAAGGTGATGAATGGAAGACATCCTTCAAGACAAAGGAGGGTTTGTATGAATGGTTATTCATGCCATTTGGGCTAACCAATGCATCGAGCACATTCATGCGGCTCATGAATGAGGTATTCAAAAAGTTTTTTGCAAGTTTCATTATTGTTTATTTAGATGACACTTTGATTTTCAGTAAGACTTGGGATGAGCATCTAATGCATATCATAAGAGTTTTGAGAAGCTGAGGGAGGAGAAGTTGATTAATTTGAAGAAATGTAGTTTTTCAAAGAAGGATTTGGTATACCTAGGATTTGTTTTCTCAGAGGAAGGTCTTAAGATAGACCCAGAGAAGGTGAGGGCTATCATCGAATGGCCTATGCCAAGGAGTGCTATAGAGGTACAATCTTTTCATGGTTTGGAAAGTTTTAATAGAAAGTTTATCATAAATTTTAGTAGCATTTGCGCACCCCTAACAAAGACAATGAGAGGGGATAGAAAAGAGTTTAGATGGACTACAGGAGCAGACAAAAGCTTTGATACATTGAAGCAGAAAGTCACAGAGCAACCTATTTTGGCACTTCCATATTTCAATAAGGTATTTCAGGTAGATTGTGATACTAGTGGCAGTGTTATAGGAGATGTTTTGAGTCAAGAAGGTAAGCCCATTGCCTATTTTAGTGAGAAGCTTAATGATTCCAAGAAAAAGTATTATGTTTATGATTAGAAGTTTTATGCAATAGTTCAGGCTTTGAAGAAATGGAGATATTATCTGTTGTCAAAATAATTTGTTTTATATATTAATCATCAGGCTTTGGAGTATCTTAATAGTCAGGGAAAGTTAAATCAAAGGCACTTAAAATGGGTTGAGTTTTTGCAGAGTTATACTTTTGTTTTAAAGCATAGGAGTGGGAAGACCAACAAAGTTGCAAATGCCTTGAGCAGAAGGAAAAATTTGTTGATAGAAATGAATATAGAGGTTGTTGGGTTCGATGAGCTCAAAAGTTTGTATCCTGAAGATCCAAATTTTGTAGAGGCTTGGAAAGCTTGTTTGGAACCTATTACTTTGGACAAGGCAAAATGGTTGGATTTCATAATCCAAGATAGCATGTTGTTTAGGGGAAGTCATTTGTGCATTCTGAGGAGTTCCATGAGAGAGAACTTGATTAAGGAGAAGCATAGTTGAGGATTAGCTGGGCACTTTGGTCGAGATAAGACCATTGCTATTGTTGGTGAGCATTATTATTGGCCATAGTTGCAGCAGGATGTGAGGAAATTTGTGCAGAGTTGAAGAGTGTGTTAGATAGAAAAAGGAGCAAGTCAGAATACTAGGCTATATCAACCATTACCTGTACCAGAGAAGCCATGGGATGATATTAGTATGGATTTTGTTCATGGGTTACCAAGGACACAGAGAGGACATGATTCTTTTTTTGTGGTGGTTGACAGATTCTCAAAGATGGCACTTTTTATTCCTTGCAAGAATACTAATGATGTTCATATTACAAAGTTATTTTTCAGGGAGGTGGTGAGACTACATGGTCTACCTAAGAGCATAGTTTCAAATCAAGATACCAAGTTTGTTGGTTATTTTTGGAGGACATTGTGGAAGAAGTTGAAGACAGATTTAAAGTTTATTTTCGCACACCATCCACAGACTGATGGACAAATAGAAGTGGTGAATAGGAGTTTGCGTAACTTGCTATGATGCTCAGTAGGAGATAAGCCCAAGGGATGGGATTTGATTTTACCACAGGAAAAATTTGCTTACAACAATTCTGTCAATAGGAGTACTGGTAAATCACCATTCCAAATTGTATATAGAAATAGTCCAAGATATGCTTCAAAATTAAGGAAGCTAGACAAGGGAGAAAAGACAAGTGCCAAAGCTGAAGACTTTGTAGAACACCTGAAGAATTTGCATGAAGAGGTGAGAAAGCACATTAATAAGATGAATATTCAGTACAAGACTAAGGCAAATCAGAAGAGGAGATATAAGGATTTCTAGGTAGGAGATGAATTCATGGCTCACTTGAGAAAATAAAGGTTCCCAATTGGAACATATAATAAGTTGAAAATGAAGAAATTTGGACCATGCAGGATTCTAAAGAAACATGATTCAGGAAATACATATAAGGTAGAGTTGCCAAGTGCAACCAATATTTCCCCTATATTCAACATTGCTAATTTAACAGAATATCATGAAGATGGCATAGAGGATGGACCAATAGAAGAACAGTGGAGTATTTCAGCATCTACTTCAAAGGAGGAGATATAAGAGATCTTGAATAGCCATGTGGGAAGAAGTACTCAGAACAGGTAATATGAAGAATATCTAGTGAAATGAAAAGGAAGGCCTACTGAAGATTCTTTTTGGTTGTCTAAGGCAAAGGTTGACCATTTAGGTTTTCCTCAAACAAAAACCTAAGACGTTGTTTCCATTTATTTTCAAAATTAGTATTTCTGGTTCCCTAATCGCTTGAATAATGATTTAGAACTTTCAATTTTTCCAAACTACTAAAAATAGAAAACTATCATTTTAGGAAAGTTTGCATTTGGGCACGGATTGAAGTGAAAATGTATAGGAAGCTTCATAAATGAAAAATAAGACATTTGGCGAAGGAATCATGCAAACATCATTTGTGAGCTAAAAGATATTAAAGTTTATATTTCCCAAAAAACACCTAAAAAATTTTCAAATTCAGGTTTGAGGCACTAAACGGTCCTATATAGTCCCAAAAATGGCCAAAACCAGAAAATCAAGTTTCTGCACATAGAACACTCTGCGATCTTTCCAACGCTTCAAACGACATGTTAATCGGACACCCAGATCAAAAGTTATGGCTCTTTGAAGTTGACCTATTTTTAGAGGGAGATGCAAAATTCAAAATTTGGCTGTGGGCCACCGAAAGGCGCTATTGAAGACCATTTTTGGGAATCCTTTGGGTAGTGGAGATAAGGGGGAAAGTATAGAATCAAGAAAAGGTAGGAAAATAGAAACTCTAGTTGATTTGGGGTTACAAAAGGCAGATGATTCCAGAGCCTGGTGATGGGTAGCTTTAATGGGTTGCAACCTGTGGAGGATTGATTCCTCTGATTGTATTTGAGCTTATGTAATGTAATGATTTGTCCAAAATCAATAAAAGGGCATTATATTTTATGTGTGCAATTTCTATTGTTGTTTGTTTTGTGATTTACCCTCCTATTGTACTTTAACCTATTCAATGTTTTGTTGATAGTGTCAACATGCGATGATCTAGGATCTTGATTGTCTCTACTTAGAAATGATTGTTATCAAGTGCACCTGCATATGATACCAATCAATCATATGTGTGGGGTTAAAGACATATATTTTCATATAGATATATGGAAAATATTATATATCCTTCCCAAGTGTGGGGCAAAGCTAGCCTATAGGAAATTGGTCCAATTCAGTCTTATAATTTATCAAAAGGTTGTATGAATGTGAGAGACAATTTAAATGATTTTTAAAATCTCATGATTTCCTTTCTTGGTTGTAATTTTGTAAACTACAAAATCATTTTCCATATCTAGCACTACAAGTATAGGTGTAAATGTTAACTTGTGATCTTCCTCAAAGGACCTATCACCCTTTTCTATCCAATTAAATGACTTATTTTTTTGCAAGGAAGTAATGTTTGTTATTATCTAGGAATTTTTCTTGGAAAACCTTAGACTCCATATGGTGATACATATTTAAATTTATCTTTTTGTAATTGCAGTTGCAATCATGTATTTATTTGCAAAATGTATTTATTTAAAGGAAAATGTATTATGGAATTAAACAAAAATTTTCATTTACATTTTCTAAGTTTTAAATTTTCCTTGGAAAAGGTCACTTGGTTTAACATATATATGTACATTGTTATGTAAAATTAAATGTTTTGATGTATTTTTTAAACCATGTAAATTTATATATTTCCAAGTTTTCAATATATGTATTTAAACACATGTTGTACATGCAATTTAATATATCTCCAATTCTTAATTTGATTTTAATTATTTTTTGTGATTGCAGCTCTACTTCTACCTAATTTAAACATGGATGACCTCCCCCAAGACCCCCCCAAGGCCCCCCACCCCCACCCGATGAGGCTCTCTTGTGAGAAATCATCGATAAAAACATTCATACATTGCAAGCAAAAATTATTTTTGTACAAAATCAGATGCATGCTCCACATCATATTTCACAGTTTGCATCTACGATGCAAACTACTATTGATTCGGTGAGAGCTATTCAAACTAATTTAGACACATTCCACTCATGGTGGGAGGAGAGGAGGTAGTTTTTGTTGGGATTAAGGTGTCATTAACCTTGTAAATCCTTGTAATTATTTATTCCTATTATTATTTGTAATTTACCCATAAGGGATGAAGTGGATTCACCGACAACAATAAATATTTATTACGGGGTAGATAGTTGTAGAGTTACATTTACGGATTATTGCATCATGGTAAAGGTAAATAGGTGATTTGGGCAAATCTAGGTGCCACCTCTTGAAATATGCTATTTTTGGCATGTTTCATACATTGTAAGAGAATCTATAACAATTTCAAGTTGTCATAATATTCTATGACGGTTATGACAACATCTATGACAGTGTAAGAGCTATTTTTAGCCCCAAGTGCCCATTCATGCAACATGAATTATGAAAAGTGTAAGAGGTGTGTAAGAGGGCATTAGTTACTTGCTTTCATGCAAGGTTCCTTGGATGGCGTTGAGATTCCCAACTTGGATGCCTATTTTGGGTGCTTCTACTATTTAGTGATGCATTTGTAAAGTGTTGTCAAGTTTTTTGTAGTTTCATACTTGCACAGATGTTGATGAATTGAAGATTGAAGGAAACATTTGTGTAGTTGTTGTATTGTACTCTCTTTTGCAGATTAATACAAACTTGGGCCTCTTTCTTGTGTGGAGTTTTTTACCCGAAAGGGTTTTCTCCACATTACATGTGTTTGTGATTAGTTTTTAGATTTGTTGCTCCTCTGTTGCATAGTTTGATTTCTAATGCAACCTCCATTAAATAGTACACTATTTCAGATTATTAAACATATTGAAATTAGATTTCCATTATGTGGTTTGCACCTTCATTTCTAAAATTTGGTATCAAAGCCTAGCCAGTTTTGATTCTTGGGTGGTAGTGTGAAGGTTTTTTAGCTATAGTGGGAGATTTGGTTGTTTTTTGTTTGCAGATCTTTTGTAGATATCATGGACGCATCCACTATTACTTCTACCTCTCGATTGGACATTGAAAAGTTCAATGGCACGGGGTACAAATTGTGGAAGCTAGAGATGGGGGATTTGCTTGAGGAAAGAAATCAATCATTGGATGTTATGAAAGAGAAGAACCCTGACAATGTTTCTCCAAATGAGTGGGATAGATTGGATAAAAAGGCACGAGGTACAATCCGGTTGTGTCTTGCAGATTTAGTTTTATTTAATGTTGCAAGTGAGAAGTCCGCACATAGCCTGTGGAAGCATCTGGGTGAGATCTACCAAGCCAAGAGTATGGTAAACAAACTTTATTTAAAGTGTAAATTATTTTCCATGAAAATGAAAGAGGGTGACTCAGTTGCAGAGCATATGAATTCGTTTAATTTGTTATTGAGTCAACTAGCATTTGTAGATGTTGAGGTGAATGAGGAAGATAAATGTATATTGCTTCTCTATTCTTTACCTGAGTTATGGGAGAATGTTATTTTGGCTATCACTACTAACCTCACAGATCCAAACTTGGATGCTCTTGTTTTAGTTCTGTTGTCATAGGAATTGAGGAAGAAAAGTTTAGATAGTTCAGAGGATTCTCTCAGTGTCAGGAGAAGGTCTAAGGAAAGAGGATCAAAAAGAGATTAGAAGGGGTCTAAAGACAAGTCTAAGGGTCATTCTAAGACTTCTGGAAAGAAGAATAGAGTTAAGTGTTGGAACTACGGAATGAGAGGACATATGAAAAAGGAATGTAGAAACCTGAAGAAACGATGGAATTCTACTACTTATAAGTGTTTGAATGTAGGTGATGAGATTTTACTTTTTGCATGTAATGTTATTTCTCATGATCATTAGTTGGTTGACTCAGGATGCTCGTACCACATGACCTCACATAAAGAATAGTTTTCCACATACGAAGAGTATGATGGAGGAGATGTGTACCTCGAGGACAACTCTACATATCCTATTGTTGGACGAGGGAAGGTTATGTTGTGTTTCAATGATAGGAGAATTAAAACCCTCATTGTTTTTTGCATGTTCCTATATTGGCTAGAAATTTGATTTTTATTTCAAAGTTGAATGGTTTGGGAATGCATGTGACATTTGATAAGCATGGTTGCAGATTGGTGAGAGGAGGCTTGGTGGTAGTGAAGGGGAAAAGATTGGGAAGTCTGTTTAAGATAGAAGCCACTACTATTTGCAATGCCTGTTATGCATGTGAGGCTACTACTAAAAATACATGTATGTTGTGGCACCATAGATTGGGCCACATAAGTCAGTCTAGTTTAAAGACTATTTTAAATAAAAAATTGTTAGACGGTTTATCCTATTCTAATAAGAGTTTCAAATTTTGTGAACATTGTGTTTGGAAAACATAATAGATCTCCCTTTCCTTCTGGAAGTACTAAATATAATGATAAATTGAAACTTATTCATTCGGATGTCTTTGGTCCAGTGGATGTTAAATCAATTAGAAAATCTAGATATTGTATTTCCTTCATTGATGATGCCTCAAGGTTTACGTGGATTTATTTTATGCATCACAAATATGAAGTTTTCACAAAATTTAAGGAATTTAAAGTTTTAGTTGAAAAGTAATTAGATCATAAGATAAAGGTTTTGAGATTTGACAATGGAGGGGAATACTATTCTAAGGAATTTGATGAATTTTGTAAGCATGCAGGTATTGTTAGACAGAAGACAACTCCATATACACCATAGCAGAATGGAGTGGCATAAAGGATGAATCAGACAATAATGGAAAGAGATAGAAGTATGTTGAGTGAATCACAGTTGAAGATATGCTTTTAGGAAGAAGCTTTGTGTACTATGAACTACTTGGTTAACAGATCTCCATGTAAGGCTCTTGCTTCAACTCCTTATGAAATGTGGACAGGTAAGAAACCTTATGTTTCACATTTAAGGGTATTTGGCTATGAGGCTTATGTTCATGTGCCTAAAGAAAAATGAACTAAGTTGGATCCAAAAGCTGAAAAGTGTACTTTCATTAGATATGGTGATAATGTAAAAGGTTATAAGATTTGGAATCCACTAACCTGAAAGATTATCTATTCTAGAGATGTTATTTTCAGGGAACTTAGTGTTATTTCAGAACCTAAATAGCCAAAGGAAAAAAAGAAGAAAAGGTGAAGAGAGTGCACTTTGAATTAGAACATGAAGATGTACCTTAAGAAGAACATAATGATGGATTGGGGGTGAAGAAGCTGAAGAAGACTCGAGTGAAAGATCTGATGAGGAAGAATCTGTTGTAATAGAAGAAGTTGGTACATAAGACCATGTAGAAGAACCTAAAGAGTCTCTTACTCCACCTCTGAGAAGTTCCACAAGACAACAGAACCTAGTTGACAGGTATAGCCCACTAGATTTCCATTGTGTATTTGCTTTATTGAGTACAATCTATGAGCCTAGATCCTACAGGGAAGCTATTCATGCAAATGATAGTGAGTCTTGGTAGTTAGCCATGTAGGAGGAGGTGAGGACATTAGACTCTTGCAACACCTAAGATCTTGTTCATTTTCCCAAAAGAAGAAAGGCCATAGGTTGCTAGTGGGTCTTCAAGAAGAAATTTGGAGCAGACAGTTCATTTAAGAAGTACAAGGCTAGACTAGTAGCCAAGGGCTACTCCCAAAGATAGGGAGTTGATTTCAGTGAAATATTCTCTCCCGTTGCTAAGTTAAATTCTATTAGATTTCTTTTATCCATTGTTGCAGCTTTTGATTGGGAAATAGAGAAAATGGATATTAAGAATGTGTTCTCGCATGGAGATCTTGAGGAAGAAATTTGCATGCAATATCTATAGAGTTTGAGGTAAAAGGGAAAGAACATTGGGTTTGCAGATTAAAGATGTCTCTTTATGGTTTGAAATAGTCCCCTAGAATGTGGTACCAAAAATTTGATTCATTTGTATTGAAATTGGGTTTTGTTAGAGGTGAGGAGGATCACTGTGTCTACATTCATTATATTGATGATTCTATTCTGATCATTGCATTGTATGTTGATGACATTATTTTTTAGCAATACTAGGGGTATGATTAGTGAGTTGAAAGCCCAACTTTTAGGTGCATTTGAAATGAAGGATCTTGGAGCTGAAAGGTATATCTTGTGGATGGAGATCAAAAGGGATAGAGGTAACATAAAACTTTGGTTATATCAAAGTAAGTATGTGAATGCCATTTTGCAAAGATTTAGTATGCAAGACTGTAACCCAGTTAGAGTTCCTTTGCCCATTGGTATTAATCTTTCATTAGATATGTGTCCAAAGAATGAGGATGATTTAGAGGATTGTCTAATGTCCCATATGTTAGTGTTGTAGAGAGTTTGATGTATGCAATGGTTTGCACTAGGGTAGATATTGCCCAAGCAGTGGAAGTTTTGAGTAGATTTATGTCTAACCCTGGTAGATAGCATTAGAATTATGTGAAGAGGGTATTTAGATATCTAGAAGGTACTCCTAATTATTGTTTGATTTATTTTGGTATTGACAGTGCTGACAAAACTTTGGACATACAAGGATTTGTAGATTGGGCAAGTGACTTGGATAGCCAAAGGTCCACCAGTGGCTATGTGTTTACTTTGTTTGACAGAGCAGTGAGTTGGATGAGGAAAAGGCAGCCCATGGTTTCTTTGTCCACCACTGAAGAAGAGTATATGGATGCTACTCATGTCTCTAAGGAGGTAGTTTGGTTGAGGAGATTATGTATAGGTATTGGTTTTGATTGCATGGTCATTTAGATTGGTTGTTATAGCTAGAGTGCTATTTGTTTGGCTAAGAATCCTATGTATCATGCTCAGACTAAGCATGTTGATGTACAGTATCACTTTGTTCATGAAATGGTTGCAAGTGGATAGATTGAGCTAAAGAAGGTAGACACTCAAGAGAATGTTGCAGATGCTTTGACCAAAACTGTGAGCATAGAGAAATTTGTTTGGTACTGAGAGGCCATGGGCCTTGTTTCTAGTGCCTGAATATTTTATGGTTTCCTATGGGTATTTACAATGTATAATGTCAAGTAGGAGAATGTTGGGATTAAGGTACTATTAACCTTGTAAATCCTCATAATTATTTATTCCTATTATTATTTGTAATTTACCGATAAAGGATGAAGTGGATTCACTGACAACAGTAAATATTTATTATGGGGTAGGTATTTACAAAGTTACATTTACTGATTATTGCATCATGATAAAGGTAAATAGGTGATTTGGGAAAATCTAGGTACCACCTCTTGGAATATGCTATTTTTGGCATGTTTCATACATTGTAAGAGAATCTATGATAATTGCAAGTTGTCATAAGATTCGATGACGGTTATGATAGCATCTATGACAGTGTAAGAGCTATTTTTAGCTCTAGGTGCCCATGCATGCAACATGTATTATGATAGGTGTAAGAGGTGTGTAAGAGGGCATTAATTACTTGCTTGCATGCAAGATTCCTTAGATGGCATTGAGATTCCTAACTTGGATACCCATTTTGGGTGCTTATACTATTTAGTGATGCATTTGTAAAGTGTTGTCAAGTTTTTTGTAGTTTCATACTTGCACAGGTGTTGTTAGATTAAAAACTGAAGGAAAGATTGGTGCAGTTGTTGTATTGTACTAGCTTTTGTAGATTAATACAAACTTGGGCCTCTTTCATGTGTGGATTTTTTTACTTGAAAGGGTTTTCTCCATGTTACATGTTGTGTTGTGTGATCAATTTTCAGATTTGTTGCTTCTGTGTTGTATAGTTTTATTTCTGTTGCAATCTCCATTAAATATTACACTATTTTAGATTATTAAACATATTGAAATCAGATTTCCATTGTGTGGTTTACACCTTCATTTCTAACAGTTTTATGAGGATGGTTTCTCTTATAAAGAGATCAATGATTTACATATTACAAAAAATACTATTGCCCCATTTTTCATTGATCCCTCCATAGGCCAACCAATAGCACCAAATAAAAAAATAATTTCAATAAAATGGTGCACACATCAGCAGATAGTTGAAAACTTTTGGAAGCGATGGTGGATGGTTTTTCACCATCCACCACATGCCAATTTTTAGGTTCCTTTATGTTTTTTGAAAAAATTATGGGTTGAGTTTGTTATGGGCTTAAAGACCAATTATTTTGATATGATATCATTTCAGGGTGTGAGTTGTGGCATGCTACATCATAGACCAGGGGCACATTTCAATCCAAATCATTGTTTGCTCCCTGTACCTATTGTTCCTTCTTCGCCCTCTATTCTTATGCCCTTTCACCAACACACAGTGCTCTCAGCACTCAGAGTTTTGTCATCTCTCTTAGGAAAATTAACTGACCAAGATACCTACTTGGTAGATGAAGTCAATCTTGGAGAGCATGGAGGAGATGGTGGTGGTCCTAGCACCTCACAGCTATTGACACCATTGCGGTCCATGCTGCATTTTTGTCAAACTTGTACAATCAACCATATTTTGGTCCTACATCTGCTTCAAAGGAGGACTCCTTTTTAGCTACATTATTTGCTCCTATGGACTTGGTATGTACGCCAAATTTAATATAAAAATATAGATCCAATTATCAATTGTCAATCTATTTAATAAATTGTATATATTGTGTTTATTGGTACATATGACTCCATCAGCCACTACATCTCGGTTGGACCAATTGGTGTCAATGGCTATAGAGATGAGTAGACCTTATACAGTAGAGGTATAAATTGCCCTTATCTATCTCATTCATTAAATACGATGTGCATTTAAAATTAGTCTCTAGATTAAGATTGGATAGATTTTAATTATAGAATAATATGAAAATGTGATGAACCTTTTAATTTAGTAGATGGGAGGTCCTAACACTTTTGTGTCAAACCAACCAGTCCATCTGGGCCCACCATCATCATCTATGTGAGCTTCTTCATATTACCTAGTGTGTAGCTTAAAATTGTACATTTTTTAGTTTAAATTCACTTCAAGTATAATTTCATGATTTTAAATTCTTCTTGAGTTGAATATATATATATATATATATATATATATATATATATATATATGCAAGTTGAGAGTAGTATAGGTGCAAGGTGCATGCTAGTAAATCAATTACTTATAAATATACTTAATCCTAAACTCACATTCTAAACCCAATTCGTTGAAGTTATTAAAATATATCATACTTACCTAACTTATGGAACATATCTAGGGGATGGTTGAAGGGGAGTTAAGAGGATGCTTAAGGGGAGATGTAATCAATTAACTATCAATCATATTACTCCTAAACTCACATCCTAGACCAAATTCTAAAGATATTAAACTAAATCATAATTACTTAATTTATGAAACATAGCTAGGGGATGGCATAAGGGGAGTTAAGAGGATGGCTTAAGGGGACATGAAATCACTTAATAATTTGGTTAGAGCATGAAAGTAAATCAATTAGTGCTATCAAGTAAATATGTATACTATTATACATTAGTCAAAAAATAAAGATTAAAAGTTTAAAAGTTTCTACATACCTACAAACCATTTCAAAGAATTATTCCATCGTACCATCTGCATCCTCTATTTTTTGTAATGCATCTATGATTGCCTTATGCTCTTACATAGAAAGTGTCCATAACTCTTTTGTGATAGGTCTCCTTTGATATCTCACTAAATGTATATTTGTTGCCACAACTGGATGCAAGTAGTACAAAATTTTCTTATGTCTTTCATAATCTTCAAATTCAAGTATACCATTCCTCCTTATCAAATATTTGCATAGCCAAGTGCCAACAACAACCACAGAACCTGTTGGATACTCGAAGTTATCATCATCTACTCTAAGCTATAACAACTTGTGTTTTACCTCAACACATCGAGCCAACCAATACTCTGTTGCCTCTTCATTACCCTCAGGTGAAATAACAACATATGGTAGGCCTAATAAAAAAAATCTTGTGGACCTTTCCCATCTCTAGGTCTCTGCTTAGTCCTTATGGATGAGGGTTCCTACTAAATGGTGTTTAGGGTTTATTAAAACTTGTGAACCATAAGAAACCCAAGTCTTTGGTCTCTGGGTGCTTTTTCTTTTTTCCTATTGACCGATAGAGCATGTTTCCTAGTTGGTTAGTGATAATTTATGTCTATGTCTTCATGTTCTAATCGGTCCCTCATACCTAATGTCACCGCTTGGTCCCTTGGCAAAACTTTAATGAATACCCAGTGCATTATAGTAAAGTGTTGTCCCTAAGTTGGACTATAAGTGCACCTTTTAATTATTTAAGTCCCATACGTTTGTTTTACCTAGTGTGGCCCCCTTTTAAAAACAACATTTTGTGCATAAACTTTGTCATGCATATCTTTCACATCACATTTTCTCTTCTAGTACTTCATTCTAAAATGTGATGTGTGATGATGTATTTCTTGGGACAGGTGTTTGCTCCATAGTTCATCGATTTGGGTCTTCATATCGTAGTTTGTATTTTGTGAAGAGAAAGGGAAATTGTGATAGACGATGCCAGTCCAGGATGTGCCATGTGTTACCATCTCTATTTCTTCACAACATGTCTTCACATGGCATGTCATTCAAAGGGGAAAATGTGGTAAAATGTGAGGTGTGGAGGACTTCTAGGCAGGGGCTTTTTGATGTGCTTTGTTCCCTACCAAGTGTCAAATGGGAGTGGTTTATCATGATATTTCTTCATCTCACGATTTGAGATTACTAGAGTTTGAGTTAATTGCGATGAGACTGGTAAATGACAGAGGGTGGGCATGTGGCAACATATGGGCACATAACAAAGATCCTTTGTATCGCATTTCATGATGGAAGATCATCAGAATTAGGGGTGACGTGTGATGGCCTTAGATCTTGTTTTAAACCAAGGTCATCAACGGCTAAGTTTCAAATCTAAATAAAAGGTACAGCGTGATGGCACATGGGAATTGATGAGCTAGTGCATTGGGAGGCCTTTTCAAATGTGTGATGAGTTTGCTTCGCCGCCACTACAGAAGATATATGCTTGTGAGGGATCGGTGGCATACAAACTGACCTTTGGGGATCTACATCTAGAGCTGAGGGGACCTTCCACTTGCTTCATGACAAGGCTTAAAATGAACTTAGCTATTTAAAATGGTTAAATATGCTATGATCGAGGTGCCAAGTTTGGTAATTTGATTGTGGGAATTGATAGGTATGCGTTATGGGAAATTGACATAATGCAGAATGCTGCCTCCTTTTCCTTTTTTAGCAGTGTTGGTGAATTAGTAGATGTTTTCCATTTATGACCAGTCTACCATGGTACTAATTGAATTGAATTGGTGTGGCAAATTGGCAGGGAGTAATTATCATTGGCATGGGAACTTCTGTAATTTGGCTATAAATGAGAGCCTCTACTATTACTTCATGCATCATCCTTCCTATGTAGACATAATGGATCTTTATCCTTTGAGTGTGATTTCTCCACTATCCTATTCCTTAGGATTTTCTTATCTATTCTCATGGTTGATATGTCCTTACAAGATTAAGGGGTTAGAGGTGTTTATCTAAGGGATGGGAGGATCTAGTAAGATGGGGGAAGTTTAGAAACATCCATTGAGATGCTGTAAACACTTCTTCACCCCTTGTTTTTGTCTGAATGTGGGTTTGTCCCCCTAGATGAAATAAGTGGAAATAGAGGAGGGAATCAAAACTATTGCTAATTCCTTCCTAGTTGGAGGTTTGACACAGCCAAAACTAGCTATGAGTGGTCTCCTCTAGTTCTTGATTGGTTGAGGTGGTTGGGAACTTCTCAATCAGAAGTGAGGAGTCACTTACCCTCGCCTAGGATTGGGCATAACAAGTGGGACCCCAATTTCTAGTGCTTCCTTTCTCTGTTGATCCTAGCAGGCACTCCCTTATCCGCTTGCATGGTTGGTGAGGTGAAGCAGGGGATTCTTGTTTTGGAAGGTATCTACATGTGAGGAGGGATTGAGTTGTTAGAACACCTTGTAATCCTCCTTCCCTCAAAACATGGCTTGCTTCCATGTCAACAGCGAGAAAGCATATATGACAAAATTAGTTGTTCCAGTCTGCCTGAGGTGATGATTTTCTATAGAGGATGTTCTTTAGTGGATGAAGATAGTTATTTTGGCATTATGTTGTATTTTGTTTGTCAAATTAAAATGTGACATCTATCATGTGCAAGTGGCCCGATACTTGTTGCTTCCTTGTGTTATAAAACAGATTTCAAGGCCATTTTGTGGGGGGGCTGGTTTTTGGTTTGTCTATTGGTATAACATTGGTAGAAATGCAGAGGATAGAAGTCATGTTTAGTTTTTAGTGTGTAGAGTTTCAACTGAGTGTTCTCTATAAAGTTATTTGATAGTACTAGCATCTAAATGAATGTAGATGGTATTTTTCTAAAGTTAGTCATCTCTTGAGGTGTGGTTTATGCAAATCATGAAATGAATAAATCAAAGATTGTTCATTTTGTCTCCATGAAATTTCTTGTGGATGTATTTTTCTATGAAATGCTTTTGTTCAAAGAATGAGTTAAATTCTTTGATAGAAACATAGATTTGTGTGAATGTATACAAGGATATAAAAACTATGACTGATTTAGAGATATTGAGTGTAATGTTGCAAGGCAATATTATAAAGCTCTGTGATGTTCAGGTTAAATGCTGTCAGTAGTTTTTAGTTACATTTAGTCCTAACTCTGTGATGGTGTCAGATTGTCATTGATGTCAAAAAAGTCTTGCAGGATCTTGGGTTGATATTAGTGAACATCTGAAGAACATTAGTGAGGAGGTAAGTGCAAGAGGTTGATGCAAGTTGAGGTTATACTTCAAAAGATAAGTACTTGCTTCATATGTGTGTTCATACTTCATCAAGGGTTGTGTGAAGTTGTGACAGGAGTTGTCATATCACAGCTTGTTCAGTATGCTTGGTCAGTGTGATGAAATCTCTATTCACAATTTGTTATGATCTTCACAGATGTGGTCTTCAATCGGTATATCTCCAAGCATGACAAAGTTGAAATGATAAGATTCTATCAGGAGACAGTATGGTGCAATGTTAGGGTTTGACATTATATGATAGGTTGAGTATGTCATTGTTGTATTGATTTGGTAAAGAATGTTTGGTTACTATGAGGGATTTCATGCTTCTACCTCAGTAGGTTATCACAGCTTTTGCCTCATGATCTTGTTAATAATGTGTTGAGGATAGTCTTGTTCTTCAGATATTGATCTTACAGGAACTCACATGTTTCACATGCATGATGCATGTTTGTGATCAAGCAATGATGTTGTAGTCCACATACTCTTGTCTCATACTTCATGTCATCATTGGGTGTACTTCATCTTCAAAGGACACATTTGATGTTGGTTTCATTGAGTTATATGAATATAAGGATATGATGTGGTACTTGTAGCCATGGTTCTCACAAGATTTATTTGATCAATTTGATCATAGTTTGATCACAATCAATGGTGATAGTAATGTGTTCACAAGTTAGAACTTGGTTTGGAATTGTTTTCATGGAGTTGGTGTTTATCTTCTTATGATAGGAAATTTTAGGAGTTCACTCATTCATAATCAAGACATTCCATTGTCATTGATATTCAATGAACCTAAGCCATAAAACTCTAAAGTGCTCCGCCTGTCATATAACATGTTACACTTTTTGTCTATTCTTTCGGTGACCTGTTAGTGTAGGTTGTAAGTGACTTAAGTCACAAGTAAGGGTTATGAAGCCTGTTGTTAGAACGGCCCCATCAGTATATCAAACTTTTTGGTTCAGTCTTCATCCCTATTCATCGAGCAGGAAAACAAGTCAAAAGTTTTTTAAACTATGTGGAGCCTGATTTATGTGGGCACAGTTCATGCCTTAAAGGAAACCAAAATTAATTTTTTTGCCGAAAAATGAAGATCTTCTTTCATTTGAGAAAAGGCATCAAATTATTTTTTTTGGGAGCATAGTATATATGATAAGAGGGAGCCCGATTTCCATAAAGGTGATTTATGCTTTAAAAAAAAAGGCATTGGTCTTGTTTTTTTGAGTTTAAGAAAAGCATTAAAAATGGTTTAAGGGAAAAAGCCATCGAATGGTTTAAAGAAAGAAAAAACCATGAAATGGTTTAAGAAAAATAAAACCATTGAATATCCTTTATTAAGGTGGGAGCCCGATTAAGCCTTTAATGGCTTTAGTTTATTTTTTAGAAACTTTCCATGACTTTTAAAATGGTGATTTTTTTTTTAAAAGCTATAAAATTTTTTGTGGTGATAAAATTAGATTTTTTTTTTAATTTAAAGAGATGACATCAAGATTTTTGAGGAGAGATTTTTTGAGATGAATAGTTTATTTCTATTCTTGTGATTTGGAAACAAATAAGGTGATTTTTCCTTTAGAAGGCAGATTGGATACAAATTTTTTGAAGACAATTTTTATGGACATAATTGATTGAAGATTTTCTTGAGAAGATAAAGAGTCTGATGATTAAATAAGATTGCAGGAATATGCAGAGAAAAATTTGAGGAGTTTGTCTTAAGACAAAGAAAATATATTTTGGCATAGATATATTTTTTGTTGAAGACTTTATTTGCAAAGAAGGAGAATAAATTATTGAAGGAATATGAAAAGATTTTGTAGATGGATTTTTGTGGGAAGCTTCAAATGATTTTTCTTGGAGAGTCTTTTCATTTTGTTTCTTGCAGATTAAAGAGAATATGAAAAGTTTTGAATGGGATTTAATTTTATATTATCCTATTTTGTTTGGAAATGTTTTTTTTTTTAGGAAGATGAAAAGAAAATGAAAGGAGATGAATTTATTATCAGATGGAAGAGGAAGATGAAGGATTTAGTAGATGATTTATTTTTGCAGGTTCCAGATTGAGGTGTGTGAAGTGTATAGATGAATGAGGTGCTTGGATTGACTAATTGTGTGGTTCATCATGCAGGATTGAAGAGATGATTTAAATTGTTTTGCAGACATGGGTTAATATTTGAGAGACACATGTGTGTGCAAAGAAGCCAAATAAATTTGCAGAGATATTATTGAATTTGTGTAGAGATTTTATGCAAGGATAAAAAGCAGAAATGATGACCTTCTTGTTCATCAAATTTAAGAAGACAATTTACAGTTGATTAAGTATCAGGTGATTTGGTAATGAGATTGATATTCATATGCAAAAGAGAAAACAAGTTATGTAATGGTGCAACTATGATTGAGTGGAAATCACTTTTTGCACACTTAGCAGTTTGTTCTGTATTAGGGGTTGGTGCTCCTTGAAGTTGGTGCTCCTTGAAGCTGATGCTTCTAAACATTGTAATCAGTGAGATTTTTGATAAAGCCAGTGAGGCAGTTTTGGAGTGGTTTTTCTACCCCTAGAGAGTTTTCCACTCGTGTAAATATGTGTTATGTCTCATATTGTTTTCATCTGTATGTGTGTATACTTTGCTCATGAGGTTTTGTTATCTTTCTTCATTCTTAGTCATGTGCATATGTGTTTGACAAATTAATGATAGCTTTCTCTCCTTGTGTTTTGAAAGTTAAAGTTTGCAATAGATTTGAAAATTCACACAACATTGATTCACCCCCCCTCTTAGTGTTGTCCTGGACTCCTACACTCTGTACCCTTAGGCTAAGGCATCGATTTCTTTCGTTTGTATGTGTTCTTTAATGCCAAGGTCAAGCAAGCCCAAACACCTTTAAAAATTTTAAATATCAGTCATAAATGTATGTTGAAGAGAGGTTTGTTTATGTTCTATGGTCTTGAGCAATGCTAAAATCATGGAGGACTTAAGCCAAGTCTTCATATTTTGCATAATCCTCAAGCAAATATACATAGAAAACATATGCTATTTTAGTATTTGTAATAAATTGGCATAGGAGATTATAAAATACTGTCAAGGGATCACCCTCCCAGGATTTACAGAGCCTGAAGTGTAGAGGGTAAGTTTTTTATAACTTTCACCTATGTGTTGGCCAGTCCCTCATGATAGTTGAATATTGAAAGTGGCTAAATCATAGGATATTTCATGAGACAAGGTTGGGAATTAAACAAAAACCAACAACATACACATGCCCTACAAAAAAACTTTCAAATTTAATAAAGTAAGACACGTGATATATAAGTCACAAAAATATACATGCATGTATAGAATTTTATATATTACAAAAACAATGTAATGAAACTAGATATTGAATTAATGTACCTTCTTGTATAAGGTCTAAAATACGATCATAGTCATCTGATGCTTGCAAATGATTATCCTTTTCAAATGTTATCTCATGTTGATCATGTGTCTGTAGAGGTGTTGGGGATCTTTGTTTCCATCCTTCAACCCAATTTGTATTTTCACATGCTTCTTGCTCACCTCCAATACAAAACTGACAAAAAACATGCAAGATCCCTAGTCCATACAGTCCATGTGCTTGCATTTGAACTCTTAAATGAATACCATTTTGTTGATCCATTAATTGTATCACAATCACATGGGAGAGGAATGTTTTCTTCTTCAACAAACCAAAAAATTATTAAACTTTAGAGTTTTCACTTGATCTTGTAGTCAATTTTATATTACACCAATCCACAATTGCACATGCATTTTAAACTTTACTACATCCACAAATTTTAGTTTCTCCCTAGCAAGAGCCCTTTTCACACATGCTCTAGCTCCATCATGTTCTCCTTTACCATGTCTAACTTCAATGAAACTCCACATATGTTGGATATTGTTTTCTTTATGGGCCATACATAACCAATAAAACATTTGAGCTTTTCTGAATTGTCATGTACAATTGTCTGACTATATGAGATGTTGTGTAATTTGGATTTCTCTTTCTTTTAAGTTGTCATTAAATAATTTTAAACAATATTGTACAAACTCTTATGAATGTAACTGATTGTCACTCACATAGAAATGGTAATCCCTCAAAATTTTCCTATCATCTTCTATACTGTCAACTGCATGTCTATATATGATTTGAACAAAAATGACCACCTGTATTGAGTTATAATATTGAGACTAAATCTCCTCTTATGGAGCAAGGGTATAGGTTATGCAAAGTCAACCACTGAAAGTATAGTTCCAATTGGAAATGTGTTTTTACATCTACAAAAATTTTCATCAATCCACCAAGCATATTGAGAGTGTTTCACATATTTATACACAACCTTATTCTTGAACTCTATGATGAATGCATGTACAGTACTTTGTTCTATGACTAACACATAATGCTTTCAAGTTTTTTCTTCCATTAATGGATATTGAACATTTTTTAACCTCTTCACATCCACTAATTGTTGTCCAAAATCATGTGAACTACTTTGATGCATGCATTCTCATAACAAGGAAAGGTTACCACATCTATTGTATTGTCCAAAAACATGCAGTCTTGAAAAAATAAATTGCCCATCAGGTGTTTCACAAAGTAAACTTGTTATAAACTCCTTAATTGTTGTAGGTGGCATATTAATACCACATTCCTGCATATTTTGGTTAGTATGCAAAGTACAATGTATACATCGAAAAACATCATTATAATAATGAAATTGCACGAGTTTTGCAACAACAAGAGATTTATTGCTTATTAATCTTGGCATACCAAGGTTTACATTTCTCAAATAATCTTTGACTTGTGTTAAAAAAATTTATCACTGAATCATCTAGAAATTTTCTATATAATTCTATTTGATTCATGTCTAAAAGATGTTTTGGATGAGAATCACAATTTTTTTACCCTACCCTTAATTTCAAAACATCTCTAGCATTTGATGAAACCCTTGTATTACCATGTTAAGAATTTTCAATCAAAGACCTAATTTCATGTCATACCTTGGGATTCTACCACTAAAAGTCCAACATTGTAATTGGATCATCTTGTTAGAATCTGAGAAATAGATTACCACCCAAAATCAAATTGAAAGAGTTAAACTATAAATGAAAATGAAATGAAATAACATAATAGTGATACTGAGAGATTTGACATAAATGCTTGAATGACACAATAGCATCAAGAGAGATCTATAGCTCCAACATAAAATGACTCCAAAATACAAGCTAGGTAATGAGTTTATATAGAAAAGGGAGAGGGTAGAGGTGGAAACACCAACCAATAGGAAGTGACCATTTATCAATCTAAAGATAGCAAAGTACCTTCTCGAGATAGCTAATGGACACTCCCTTGTAGGATGGTGACACCTCATAACCCACTCACTTAATTAAGCCCAATTTAAGAACCTAATAAATCTTAATAAAAGGTGTAAGAAAAACTTTATAATAAGGAATAAAAAACCTACACTAACACCCCCTGGGTGAAAAAGATGGATCCCAATAAATCAAGCCTAATGAGGTACCCATTTACATAGAATTCCACCCCAAAGAGATGTAGCCCCACACAAAAGAGAGTACATCCCCCTAGAATAGAAAGAGAAATAAAGGAGCTAAGAAGCCTTCCAAAAGAGGGCACCTACCACACCTCAAGAAAAGCTTGTAAATGAATGAAATTGCTATCAGTGAAGGGTTTGGTGAAGATGTCTGCAGTCTGATCTAATGTCAGATAGTACCCGAGAACAATGATCTACTCATGAATCATCTCCTGAATATAGTGCATGTAGATCTCAATGTGTTTGGTCCGCTAATGATGGACCAGATTGCAAGAGATCTATATCGCACTCTAGTTGCCACAAAGGATGATTGTTGGCTTCCAGAAGGGAATACTAACCTCAGTGAGAATGTACTAAAGCCAAATGACCTTAGTAGTATCATTAACTACTCCTTGATACTCAGTCTCTATAGATAAAAGAGCAATAGCAAACTACTTCTTGCTCGACCAAGAAACTAGACTTGAACCAAGAGAGAAGGAATATCCTATAGTAGACTTGTGATCCTGAGAATTGTCTGCCTAATTTGAATCTATATAAACCACAAAGACAATATCCATGTCTGTTGCATAGTGAATCCCATAACTGTGAGTGCCTTGTACATAGTGAAGAATTCATTTAGTTTCTTTCAAGTGTAGCTCATGATGCTCCTCCATGATCCTAGGGACCAGGACCACAACATATGATAGATCAGGCTTTGTGTGAATCAAGTATATGAGACTCCCAACCACTTGGCAATACAAGGTAACATCCACCAATGGTGAAGAACAATGAGTCTCAAGTTTGACCCCTGGCAGAAATGGAGTCAATGCAGGCTTAGTTAGCCATGCAAAATATGGAAAGCATATCAAGTGCATACCTGGGCTGAGAAAGAAAGATACCAATTGAAGACTGAGTGATCTCAATGCCTAAGAAGTAGTTCCCAAGTCTGTCGTTAGAAAACAATCATGAAGGGTAGTTTTCACTACCTGGATGGTGGATTAGGAAGTCCCTGTAATCAACAAGTCATCAACATAGAGAACAAGGAACATGAGAGTATCATCCTTCTGTTGAATGTACACATTTGGATCAAAATGGAACCAAGTGAAGCCAACTGATAGAAGGAAGGAGTTCATCTTGGCATACCAAGCTCAAGGGGCCTGTTTGAGGCCATATAGAGACTTTCAAAGATGACAAACAAGTGAAGGATGCTAAATGAACCCTTGTGGCTACTCCATGTATATCTCCTAAATGTCACTGTAAAGAAAGGCACTCTTCACATCCATCTGATAAACTTCCTAGTGATGGGTTGTAGCAATGGAAAGGACAAGTTGAATTGAATTCATCTTGGCAACTGGTGTAAAAGTATTATAGTAGTCAATCCCAGGAACCTAGGAGAATCCTTTTGTGACTAGGTGAGCCTTAACATTATCGACCAACCCATCTATAGTAAATTTTGTCTGATAGATCCTCTTGCATCAAACAAGTTTTCTTCCCTTAGGAAGTGAGACTAGATACCAAGTGTGGTTCCTATCCAAGGAACTGAACTCTTCCTGCATATTAGTATTCAACTCAGGGACACTAGAAGCTTACCTAAAAGACTGTGGATCAGAAGTTGAAGCAAAGAAGAGATGAGGAGCCTACTCAAACTGTGACCTTGTTCTTCTCCCATATGAAGGATCACCAACCCAATCACCTATTGACTCCAAAGTCTAACGAGCCCAAAGAGGCCCAATAGCTGGAGAACCTAGAGGAGAATCATCAGCCTCTGTTTGATGACTCAAAGAGGAGGAAGAAAGGTCCTCAGCCTCATCTTTGCCATCTGAAGTAGAGGAAGAAGACTCCTCATGTGGAGTAGGAGGATCAAGATCCTTGGAAGAGCTATCATCATCTTGTCATGTCTACAAAGCAATAGAAGATGGATAAGTGTTGGAAGAAGAGATAGAAACATCCTCCTCAAACTAAATACTCCTCTTAATGAACAACTCATGTGTAGTGGGATGAAGAAGCATGTAGCCTTTGACACCATTGGATACCCAACAAATATGCAAGTCTTGTTTTGTGGATCCAAAGCCTTACATTTCTCTATTGGAATGTGGGCCCATGTAGGAGATCTAAACACTTCAAAGTGCTTCACTGTGGGCTTTTATTCAGTCTAAGCTTGAAAAGGAGTGACCCCTTTTGCAGCTCAACGAGGAACCCAATTCTAGATATAGCATGCACATTTGATGGCCTCTACCCAATATTGAGGTGCCATCGACCTGGAATGAATCATACAAGTAGCCATCTCTTTCAAGGACCTATTCTTTTGCTTTGTGACACCATTTTGATGTGGACTATAGGGAACTGTGTGCTAAAGATCAATTCCCTTTGAGGCATAAAAATGCTCAAACCTTTAGTTGACATACACCCCCATTGTCTATACATAGAATCTTAATGGCCTTCTCAGACTATTTCTATGCAAAAATCTTTGAATTCCTGCAAAGACTCAATGACCTCAAACTTTTGTTTGAGAAAATATACCCATGTGTATCTAGAAAGATCATCAATGAATGTTAAGACATATCTAGCCCTGCTGAAAGAAGGATGTGGCAATGGACCCATGAGGTTACTATGTACTAACTTCAAAAGTTGTGTGGCCCTCCATGAGCAGGTTTGCCTTTATCAAATTTTTCTTTAGGATGCTTACCAAGAATACAACCCTGGCAAACTCTATCAGAAAACTGAATAGAAGGCAACCTAGAAACCATGTCCTATTGACTAGTAACAGTAGTTCAAGTGGCCAAACTGTTGATGCCACAAACTCCTTACCTCATCTGAGTGAGTGAGTAAAGTAAGTGAAGAAGAATTTGGAACAAACTAAGAAAGGTGATACATTCTAGACTAATGATCAGCCTTCCCCATAGCAATTGTAGTCTCGTTGTGCATCTCATTGATAATCACTGTGTTTGGAGTGAAATCAACCTACTTTCTAGAGCCAATGCAAGTGATCTAATAGAAATATAGGAGATTAGTTGATAATGAGGGTACACAAAGAACATCATGGAATGTGCCATCCCCCACATCAATAGATCCTCTCCCTTGTATCTCTACAAGAGTATCATCACTCAATAGAATACATGGCAAAGAACATGACTCCAAGGAGGAAAAACTAACTTGTGATGAAGCCATTTGGTGTGAATCACCTAATTCAATGATCCAAGAATTTGGATGTGAAGCAACAACAACTAGGGCCTTGCCCTTTCCTTTCCCCTTACTATTGTCTATGTCCTTTGAAGTTTCTTGACATGAACATTGTTTGACATAATCATGCACCTTGATGTTGTTCTTTTCTACAAGATGATTCAGGTGATCAATCTACTTCTTTAGAGACTTATGCTCATCATGACCAAGTTTCTTACAACAAAAACACTGTGTTTTCTCCTTCTTAGGCTTGTCACCTTTTGAAGAAGAGGCACTATATAAGCTATTTTTGGAGTATCTTGTTTCTATTCTTGCTTCTTTTCTCGTTGGTTCTTTTGTTTCTTATCTTGCTTACCAAACCCTTTCTAATCTTTAGTGCCCTAATTTGTAGCCAAGACATGAGATTTCGAGGGCTTAATTGTGCCTATTTGAACCAATTTGTCTTGCTCTTTAGTGAGTTCATTAGCAAAGTCATCTAAAGATGTGTCACATCTTAATTTTTTCTTGTAATATATTTGATAAGACTATTGGACATTTCATTATAATTATTTTACTATTGGATAATGACATGTACATAAAGGTAAATTATCGTTATTTTTATAAATGCATAAAAATGAAAGTCGATAAAATGATGTATTAATATGTTTATGATTATGGATTTATGATTTCTCATGTTTTGGCTATGATTTTATGGACTAACCTACTAATGAGAATTTGAGTGTGGTTGAGTGTAGGAACATGTTGAAGGCAAGAAAATGGTTGAGGTAGAAGTGTCCTAGCTACTAGAAAGAGTTGGCATGACGGAAACCTGTTGCACACACACACACACACTCATGTAGTTTCATACATATTGCATCATTACATAAAACATTAATGAATGGCTTCATTATGCATTCTTGTAACATGGATACATAGTCTTGATTGTGCATTTTACTTTAAATATTTTTTGTGGTTATGACGTTTAATGATTAGTTATCTATATGCAATTTCGCTTACTATGTATGTTCTTTTCAAATGCATGGTTTCACCATGTAATCATTTTCTCTTTTCTTCTTTTGATTAAATAGATTTAAACTAACTGATTTCTAATAGATTTATTATTAATTATATATATGTCTATATATTGTAACATCCCTCATTTCTAGTTTCTTTGTGAGCCTATGATATTTTAATTCGATGGTTAAATTGGATAAGCTCTATTGAATTGTGTTGAGTGTAAAGTGTTGATTTAATGCATTGTATGCATAATGTGTGATTTCATTACCATAGTTAATTGTATAAAGGTGATTATATGATTATATTATTTCCTAACAAGGCTACTAAGGTGTGTGTGGCAAGATTATGTTGTGTGACAGATACATGTATTAGGGAAGGTGAACTAGGTCCTGGTGCTAAAGTATCCTAAAATGACCCAATGGTGTGGGAAATTAATAATGATTAAATTAAGATAAGTAACTAATTAAAAATAAATTAATTAGTATCTTGATTAATTTATTTGAGTGCATAGAAGTAAATCTATTTATTTATTTGATAATTAACTCTTAAGGTTAATTAGAAAATAAAATAAATAGATAAAGTTAATTATTTATTTCATGCTTAGATTTTATTTTAAATTAATTATCTAGTTAGATAATTATAGTGTCTAATTTTTAAAAAAATAAAAATTAATGCAATTTGTATTTCAATTATTTAATTATTCTAATTGAAATAGATTTAAATTATGTGCATGCTTTTATTTTAGAATTTAGAAATAAATAATAATATTTATTTCAATTTGAGAAAAAAGATTAATTAATAGAAGAAGAATTATATTAATTTGTGAATTTATTTAATTATTGAATGTGCGTGTCTATTTTAAAGATTTAGAGAATCGATTATTAAATTTATCATATTTGTGAATTAGAAAATTATATTTTCTAATATTTGTTTTAAGTAGGATGTGCATAAATACGAATAAAGTCATTTTTAATATTATTTTTCTTTTAATAAGAATATTATATTATATTTTTCTTTTTAGGTTTTGAAAAAATAGGAAGAGTTATTAAAAGAAGAGAATTAGCTTTTTTTTTTTGGTTATCAATTTTATTATGCAAATGAGAAGAAAAGGAAAAATAGGTTATTGAAGCTTAAGGATTTGGAAGTGTTTTTTTGTGAAGAATTGAAGGATTGTTGTGGTTTTTAAATTGATTGGTTCATCTTCATTGTTTTTACCAAATTGCTACAAGGATTAGGGTAGGATTCTTGTCATAAAAGGATTTAGCAGAGATTTAGTTTGGTTAATAATTGAATATAGGATTGTGTGAAGAAATTGTGATTTATATGCTTCTTGTGCAAAAAGAAATATTTAGACAAATTATAGTTTCATTGATTTTGAAGATTAGAAAAGATTTTTTGTTGAATTGGATTTGTTGGGAATTCTTAAAAGTTAGTATGAAGATTTGATAGGTGATTTGATCTGAATATGATTTTTAGAATATTGAAATATTAATTTCTTGTATAGGAAAAAAAACATAATAGAAAACTTGGGAAGAGACTGAAAAGAAAAATAGTAACCTATCTTAGTTTAGACATATCTCTTAAACCATGATCTGGGTATTTCTAATTTATTGATATATGGTTTTAAATTAGGGGATAAAATTTATGTCCAATTTTTATAATTTCTTATTTTATATTTTATTTTATAGTTATTAAAACAAGTGGACTCTTTTTTTGCAAACTGGTAAATCTATCATGAGAAAAAAAAATAGTCTTTTACAGCATCAATAACTTTAGTTTTATGAACTGGGTTTCTTTGAAATTTTTATGAAAGGTGTGAAACTAAGTTGTTTAAATCATATAAAAAAATTTGCTTTACCCAATTTTTCAATTCTGAGATACGTATTAATTAGTGACTGTCTATCTCTGCTGCTATTTTTAGCATGTTGTTTATATGTGACTATATTGTACCTAAAAAATTATATTAAAGATAGTTATTGTTAAGGTGGATTCAAATGAATAATCAAATAATATCAATATCAAGATACCCAAAACTCAATGAAATGGTGAACTAAAGAGATTCAATAAACAATGAAACAAACAACAAAGCAAACCTCCTTAATTCGAAGCTTCCATTGATCACCTATCACAATCGATCTTGCATGTATGAATCAGGGCCCTCAGAGAGTACACTTCCTTGCTATGCTCCAAGAATGTCAATTGAGAATGGCAGTGATAATTTATTGTAATAAAGAGGAGCTTCACAACAATGGTAGTGGTGTGTAGTAACGAATGTGATCACAAGCAATGAAGGAATTGGTGCCAAAAGCGCACTATAATTCCTACAGAGTAACAATACTTAAAGCTTGGATGAATGAAATAGAAGAATAGGGTTCAATTTATAGACTGGGGAAAGAAGAGATCAACAGTATAGAAGACTTAAGAAGATCGACAATTGATAATGGATGAGGAATGTGCAACAAATAAGAAGACGACATGTGTCTTTCTTTCTTTTGCATGAAGGAGTTATCAAGAATAGAAGAATGAGTTAAAGCAATTAAAAGAATATAACAATCAGTTAAGTGATTTAGAACAAGAAGAATAGATTTGCATGAGAATAAGAAGATATTTTTCTTTATTAAATATTAGGAATATTTAATTGCATGTGCACAAAGCTTGAATTATATTTAGAGATAACTTAATTTAGAAGAAAAGATAACTTAAATAAATAATGGATTTATTTAAATTTAGAGAAGATATTATTGGAAGAGACAATTAAATAATTGGAATTATTTAATTTAGAAGATAAGAAAGAAAATTAAATAAATAAATTTATTTAATTGTTGTGCATGATTTTGGAAGAATAAATAAAATATTTGATTGTATTTTATTTTTAGAGATTTGAGAGGATTTAAATAAATTTGATTTATTTATTCAAATTTGCAAGAATGAA
The DNA here is from genome assembly GCA_027924645.1 of Cunninghamia lanceolata. NCBI lineage: Eukaryota > Viridiplantae > Streptophyta > Pinopsida > Cupressales > Cupressaceae > Cunninghamia > Cunninghamia lanceolata. The sequence goes on along the minus strand of BSBN01000726.1, from coordinate 9,359,224 downwards.
TTTGATTTAATTAAATAATTAAGAATTATTTAATTTGTTTGGAAGAATTTAATTAAATAAAAGGGTTTTATTTTATTTTGACCTTAGAAGAGATAATTAAATATTTTGATATTTAATTAACTTAGAAGAATGTGAATCGAATAAATAAATTTGTTTATTTATTTATTGATAGAAGAATTAGAAGGGAATAAATATTAAGAATATTTATTTGGACTGAATCATGTCATTTTTAGGCATATACATTTTGCCCCTCTTTGATGCAATGCCATTTACGGTGTTGCCTCAAAGAATAAGTTGTCTGATAGTGATACATGCCCCAGTTTACCCCTGGTATAGGTTATGACAATAGGATGCCCCCTCGAGAGATTGGACAAGAAGAAGGTAGAAGGACGAGAGACGGAAAATCTCATGAAGACGAAGGGAAAACTTGGTTAGGTTTGAAGAAAATAGGACGCGTTTCATAGAAACGGGAAGAAAACTGGAAGAAATGTGTGCAGGAAGTAGTCACATTCACCATCTAGACAAATTAAGGTTTGCATGCTATATATAGGAGCTGGGTCCACAAGACAATTCATTTATACACTTGTCTTAGTTTGATTTGCTTTGGAGAGCTTAGAGCAGCATAGAGCATAGAGCAGTCAACATGGACATTCCACATGAGGAGCATCGATTCGAGCACATCCGTTGATTCAACCAGCTAATAGAGGTAGGACCCCCAGTATGTATCTCAAAAAATTTCTCCTAGGGTCAAGTTTGGTAGCAATAAATGCTAGGAGAAAATTAGGATAGGTAAATGCGCTAGAATGTAGAGTGGTGCATATGTCACGCGAAACTGTGCATGCATAGTTTTACAGTGCATGCATGATGTAAAATGGCGCATATGTGAAAGCTGCACATGTATAGGATTAGGTGGCACATGCATGATTCTGCAGCACTTTTACAGTATGTAGCAGCACATGTGGCGGGGCAACGCATTTACGGTATAGGACAATGCATGGATTTTTGCCGCAGTTTTGCTAGAAGTGGCATATGGGTCAAGAAATGGTGCATTTGTTAAGAAAAGGTGCACTTACCACTTGTTATGGTGCATATGATATAGATAAGCAGTTTACTTAGCAAAATTGACTCGATTGGCGTTTTGTTTGACACGTCAATTGATAAGCTATCTCCAAGATTGTAGGAATCTAGTCAAGAGATGTAGTGTGTTGTTTTGATCAATTTGAAATGCTAAGTTAGTTGATATGTTTCTATAGATATGTTGAGTATGGTACTTGCAGCTTTAGGTTGACCCCTTGCTTTGCGTGTTTGCAGGATGGTATACGAGATACGCTTCAGTCTAGGGAGCGGTTCCCTATTCCTATGTTGCAGAGATACATGCTGACAGAGATGGATAGAGAGACGCTTGGTGCGAGGGATTTGATTACATTTGCTTCATGCCCGAAGTTTGGCTGAACCATGGATTACTGACTACTGCAGTGGAGAGGTTCCATAGTGAGAATGGGACCTTCCACTTCCCTACTGGTGAGATGACCATTACATTGGAGAACGTTTACATGATTCTTCATTTGCCTATTCAAGGTGAACTGGTGGAGTATGATCCACAGAGAGATGTAGGACTGGCGGAGTGCAGGTGAGTGTTCGATGACCCCGAGCTGGTCGGGCAGGTCATCTCTTGGTAGGATATTTATGACTGTTACGACTACTTCCCAGGTATTGTAGCAGGACTGATCAGAGGCGTTGTATGCCCCGATAGAAGACACAGGTTCCCCATTGGATGGGGTCAGATCATGGAGCGTATGATTATAGAGGGCACATGGTATGCTTGGGGTGTCTATGTACTTGCACACTTATACCACGATATGCATCAGGTGGTATATCACAGGAGTACGAGCCTATTTGCAGGCATGTCATTGCTTCAGTTTTGGGTATGGGAGCACATAGTGATCACTAGACCGATATGTGTGTTTGGTAGACAGAGAGGAGAGCCATATAGCTATGGCTATGCAGGAGTGATTTCCCAACATAGGTTGGGGAAGCTTGAGTACTGGTGGCATGTGTTGGATGGAGTAGATATTGTCATCTAGCGGCCATATCTAGACTATGAGCTATGGGATGGTGAGGCAAACGAGCTACCTTACTACTATCAACATGAGGCGAACACTGTTTATACTGGAGAGATAGATTATTGGTCAAGTACAGAGACAGTTTAGGAGGAGGCAGGGCATGCCATAGGGGTAGGCTCACTTTTCTAGGACTCATGTTGAGAGGCTCAGATGGGGACCGATGGCATCTTACGAGGAAGCATTGGTAGAGTTTTGGCAGATGCCTTACGTCACCTGGGACATGAGGAGGGGGATTGCAGACGCTGGGATGATGCAGGACTATGAGGATTGGTTCACTACCCACCCACTTCTGAGATACTCAGGGCCTGGGATGTTAGTGCCTCAGATAGATGAGGCAGACACAGAGGATGAGGGCCAAGTTGGCTGGAGGAGGAGGAGGAGAGGGAGAGGAGGTCGGATGGGTGGCAGAGATGGGGGAGACGATGGAGATGATGGAGGTTGACCCAAATATTATTGGGGTCTATGTCATGGTGTCGTGCCAGCCAGTCAGAGGGCCCCTAGCTACAGGAGCCAGTCTATGGCTCCCCCGAGAGCAGGTGGATCAAGGTCAAGAGCCTCTATGGTAGGTCCATAGTAGTCTGAGGCTAGCAGAGGAGGGGACACAGGAGATATTGCCAATAGCAGTGGCTCATTGCAGCAGGGATAGCAGAGACTTGAAGATTTTGGATCTTATGTACCTTTTTGATGGCTCAGATAGTTGGATAGACCTTATGTACCATTTTTGTATTTTGAGACACGTATCACCATCTTTAGGATGTACCTTTTTCGTATATGACATTGATTCAGAGATGGACTAAGTTTGATATTGTACATTTGGACACGTTTTATGATATTTACATGATGATGTAGCTATTTGAGCTTTCTATATGTATGATTTATGATGCATTTCTATTGTATGATGCGATGCACATGTTTATCCAATGCAGACTTAGATGTTTTACTAGATGCTATGTAATGTTTGTCTAATGCAAATTTTCATATGATGCTATGTGATGCTATATGAACTAATGCAGACTTGGCTATTTTACTTGATATGCCTCTAATGTTTGTGTGTGCAAATGGTATCTATATGATTATGCAATTTATGTGATGCACTTATCTATGTTTTTTTATTTTTTCTATTTTGACACTATATGATGATTGCAACAAACTATATATGGATGACCTGATGCACTTTGTTATGTATGCAACTGATTTAATCATGTAAATGACTATCTCATATGATATGATATGCAACTATATGCTCTATTTTTGTGATGTCCAAATGTACTCTATCGACACAGAAATGACAGAATGATAGATAGAAGATTGATTTGAGAGAATGACTCGATAGATAGAAAGACTCACAAGATTTGATTTGCATTGTTTGGATCTTTTATTGCATGGGACATGGATATATGGATGTATAAATGGATGCATAATGGATCCTTTGCATTTGACATCTTGACAGTGCAAGTATTTTTGAAGTGCTTTATTTCATCATTGGGTGATTTTTTTGGTATTTTTTTGAAATGTTGTAAGTTAATACAAGCATCTAGGTATAATTGAACTGAGATGACCTAAGAATTGCTTACATGGATTTTGATTTAGCAAGTTAATACAAGCATCGAGGTATAATTGAACCGAGATGACCTGAGTATTTCTTGCGTATCAACAAACAAGGATTGCCCCCGTTCATGTTAGACCTTTGATGTCCTCGATGATCTTTTACCGATCATGTCCTTAGACAAGGATTCACATTACTAAAGTTTAATCCACAAACAACAAACAAAGAAAAATAATCATGCCCCCATCATAGCATCTGTAGCTTTTGGCATCCTTAAGTAGCATAGAAAGGCATGATAGCAAAAATTAAGACTCTAAATTTTTAACCATGTTTCCAATCCACAAAACATATTTGCATTTAGATGTGTGTGTTTCTTGCCATAATTTGGGTAAAATCATTTAGAAGGCCTTTATATGTTTGTTTGTTTTACTTTGGATAGGATAATGTCTTGCGTCAGGATTTTTGCTTGAAGAGAGTGGGTTTTGTTTGCGCTTTCTTGCCTAGTGAGAAGATTCCACAATCCTTATTGGTGAGATGGACCCTAAGGGACTGACCTAGTGCCTCAGGGGCTCATTGCTAAATGGCCTTGCCTATGTGATGACACAAAGGCAACGTAGTTTGAGGTAAACCCTAGCGGACCTAAGACCTAGGCGATGGAAAGTGGTGCAAACTCAGATAGATAGGAGGACTAGACACAGGACGGATGGGATAGTGGAGCCTTGGGGGCGCATTAGAATAATGGCCTTGCCTACATGATGATGCAGAGGCAATGTAGTTCATGGACCTAGGCCATGGACACTAACGAGAGACACTATGCTAGGCTGACACTATGGATACGATATGGGATAAAACCTTGGTTGACAAGGCAACAAAGAGATAGAGTATCAAGCCATGATAGGTTATCGTTAGGATTTTATTATGGGATAGATATGGATTGAATGGGACACGAGGAAGAATGGACACAAGGTGATTAGTTTCCCATGGAGGAAGTGGTTTATCAAAAGTAACACTTGTTTACCAAGTTTTCACCATTTGCTTTTATTTGCACGAAAAACTAGAAAGTACACATGATGACTATTTGTCAGGTTTTCATCATGATACCTATCCAAGGCACCTATTTGCTAGGTTTTCACCAAAGGATGATTTTTTTGTATTTTTCTAAATTTTTTTTTTTGTATTTTTTTTTTTTGATTTTTTTGTATTTTTATGCTCCCTTACATTGGGGTTCTCCTAGGTATAGAACCGGCGAAGATGCATGCTATTGATTGGGTCATCTAACAGCTCACCCTATGATGTTGCCAACTGATATGCCCCAATCCATAAGCAGCTACAATCACATAAGGCCCAAGCCAGTTGGGTTTGAACTTGCCCTTCTTTTCCCTATCCTGTTGATTGTGGGGATTCTCCTTGAGGACTAGATCTCCAACTTTAAAGACCCTTGGGCGAACCCTGTGGTTATAGCTTCTTGACATCATTTGTTGATATGCTTTGAGATGGTCAAAGGCTTTCTGTCTCCTTTCCTCTAGCAACTCTAGTTCTTGCAATCTAGAGACTTTGTACTCTTCATCTGATATGAGACCTTTTAACGACACCCTGAGAGATGGTAATTCGACCTCTATGGGGAGCATAGCTTCTGAGCCATAGACAAGGGCGTAAGGGATAGCACCTGTGGGAGTGCGTATACTGGTTTTGTAGGCCTATAGAGTGGGATTGAGTTGGATATTCCAATCACGGCCAGCATCATTGACCGTCTTCTTGAGGAGTTTCAAGATGGTCTTGTTGGATGCTTCAGCTTGACCATTGCCTTGGGGGTAATAGGGTGTGGAGAAACAATGTTGGATTTTGAATCAGTCATAGAGTTCTTGGACATCCTAGTTTTTGAAGGGTCTTCCATTATCTGTGATAATGGATGAAGGAATTATGTATCTACAGATGAGGTAATTCAGGATGAATGAGGAGATTTGCTTACCTGTGACGGTGGTGAGGGGAATGACTTCAATCCACTTGGTAAAGTACTCCATGGAAGTTATTATGAACTTGTAGCTGTTGGAGGAGGGTGGATGGATCTTTCCCACAAGGTCAAGTCCCCATTGGCAAAAGGGCCAGGGTGTCGTTAAAGGTCTCAACTCTTGAGTTGGTGCATGTATCAGGTTCCCATGTATTTGGCACTGCTTGCACTTCTTCACAAACTGATATGAATATGTTTCCATGTTTGGCCAGTAATAACCCAAGCGCATGAGTTTCTTAGCTAAGGAGGGACCGTGAGAGTGTGTTCTGCAAATCCCTTCATGTACATCTTGTAAGGCGGTTAGGGATTCTTCTCATTCTAAACAACAGAGTAAAGTACCATCTAGACCACGTTGGTATAGGGTGTCAGCAATAATGGTATAGTGAGAGGTTTGGCATATAAAGGTTCATCGTTGGTTTGAAGATAAGTTAGGTGGGAGGGTGTTGTCCTTGAGGTAAGTGTAGATCTTACCATACCAAGGTGAATTAGATCCAACTAAAAGGTATATGGAGTGGTTTTCAGGAAGATCATAAGCTGGTTGCCGAATAGTTTCCACTAAGAACTCATACTGTGACTCATTCTCTGGTATCTCGAGAAGAGAGGCAATGGTCGCCATGGTATCTGCTGCTTTGTTCTTAATCTGAGGTATCTGCTCAAAAGAGATGATTACAAAGTATTCCTTAAAGTCATCGACCATGCGCTTGTATGGTACAAGCTTCTCATCTTTGGTTTGGTAATCATCATTGACCTGATTTATTATTAGTTGAGAATCACCATAGACATATAGCTCTTTGATTTTCCACTCTGTTACCATCTTAAGACCAATGACTAAGGCTTCATATTCTACTATGTTGTTTGTGCATGGAAATAATAGACAGTAAGACTTTGGTATGGTGTCTCCATGAGGAGTTACAAATGAGATTCCTACCCCCGATCCATGGTTTGTGTAGGACCCATCAAAGTAGAGCTTCCAGGAATGTGTTGAGATGTTGAATAGGGATTCATCTAGAAATTCAAATTGCATTGGTGTGGTGTCCTATAATGGTGCATCTGCTAACTGGTCACCAATGACTTGTCCCTTGATAGCTTTTATGTCTATATACTCAATGTCATATTCACTTAAGAGCATTACCCATTTGGCTAGGCGACCTATAAGAGCTGCTTTGTTTAGTAGGTACTTTAGTGGATCTATTTTTGCAATAAGTTTGATTGGATGTGCAAGCATATAATGTTGGAGTTCTTGGGAAGCAAAAACTACCGCAAGACATGATCTTTCTATCAGAGAGTATTGTAACTCATAGCCCACCAATGTTCGACTGATATAGTAGACGGCTCTTTCTTTATTCTCAGTCTTGTTGTGCTAGAAGAGCCCCAAGAGCTGTAGGTGTAGCAGATATGTATAGTATCAATGGTTTCCCTTGGATAGGAGGCATGAGAATAGGTGGATTCATAAGATACTCTTTCAGTTTGTTGAATGCCTCTTCACATTTCTTATCCCACCTGAATGAAATGTTCTTGTGTAGGAGATGACTGAATGGTTGACACTTGTCTGCTAGTTGTGATATGAATCTACGGATTGCTTGTAGCTTGCCTTGTAGAGATCTTAGTTGAGTGAGAGTATTAGGTGGTGGCATGTCCATAATAGCCTTGACTTTGGTAGGGTCCACCTCTATTCCATTTGTTGATACAATAAAGCCTAGGAGTTTGTCTGAGGTGACTCCAAACACACATTTCTTTGGGTTCAACCTAACTTTGAATTGCTCAAGTCTCTGAAAGACCTTCTCTAACACATCCAGGTGTGATTCTCTTGTGAGTGACTTTGCTAGGATATCATCTACATAATCTTCCATTGTTATGTGCATCATATCATGGAATATAGTGGTCATAACACGTTGATATGTGGCCCCTACGTTCTTTAGCCCAAATGGCATGACATTCCAGCAGAAAGTGCCCCATGGACAAGTAAAAGGTGTCTTATGCTAGTCTTTTGGTGCTATCCTGATCTGATTGTATCCCGAGAAGCCATCCATGAGAGATAACATGGTATGCCCTACTGTTAAGTCGATTATGATATCTATATTTGGCAACGGAAAATCATCCTTGCGGTAAGCTTTGTTTAGATCTCTAAAGTCATTGCATAGTCTAACTTGGCCATCTAGTTTGGACATTAGTACTATGTTGGAGACCCATTCCAGATAGTCTATAGCTCTGATGAACCCTACATCCAGTAGTTTCTTGAGTTTTTCTTTTACAAGCAGTGTTATGTGTGGATGCATCTTTCTAAGCTTTTGTTTCAATGGTTTCACTCTTGGATCTAATGGAAGATGATGTAGAATCAAATCTGGATCTAACCCTAACATATCTACATATGACCAAGAAAAATTGACTTGCCTTCTCTTGAAGAATGGTACAAACTTGGTCTTCTCTAGTGGGGTTAGAGACTTAGCAACATGAATGATCTTAGGTTGTTCCTTTGTTTCAATGTTAACTGGCTCTATGGGCTCCACAACAATCTGAGACTTCTCCTGGTACATGTCATTGGGGAGAGTCTCACACCTTCCATCGTCAGGTGCCACTGTTGGGTTTTCACCTTCGGATGCATCCTTTCTTTTTACTGTTTTGGGATCTGACACTACCGCAGAGCGGTTTTCACCGTCAAATCCAATTTTTATTTTGATATTTTTGTGACTGGAAGGCTTGGCACCCTCTCCAAAATAAGCCACGGTATTAAGTTCAATAGAGAAACTAGCTTTATGATCTTCTTTAGGTAGGCAGTCCCTAAGTTCTATGTAGTCAATATAGGCATCGCCGTTTTGGAACATATCTAGTTGAAGGGTTCCTCGTAGATCCCAGTCAATAAGCTCAGGATGTACAAGGGGGAGGGAGTCAGATGATAGATCTAATTCATTGATGGTTTGAATGGATATGCTAGGAGTATTGGTAGGGGGAGTGTTTAGGATGGTACTTTCCTCCAAGTTGTTTATTGCGATAGAACTCAAACCTTCCTTGAAAGTTGTATTCTAAGAGATAGGCAAATCACACTCTAATGGCCTATGTCGTAGCGTTTGTCCCTCACGGTAGGGGCTATAAGTTTGAATGGTAACAACCTCTTTGTCATCATAGGAATGTTTTGTCAGCTCATCCCACTCATATTCATTGGAATCTGTGTCACTGTCCACTTGAAGTGTATGGATCATTTCTACTAGACAAGCATTTTCTTTAGCTTTGCCCTTATCCTTATATTCTAGGCCTTTTGTATTTCTAGCTAATGATGATGAAGAAGGTTGAATGGGTTCTATGATTTCTTCTTTTCTTAGGCCAATGGGGCCTTGTCCTTCACAACCCATTCTATGCAGGATAGATTCAGCTCACCCATAGATTTCTGTTGGGAGCCTAGGTGGTTCTTGTTGTGTGCTCTCTTCTTCTTCAATATAAAGCCATTATAGGACATCTCTTTTCTCTGTCTCATCTGATAGGGTCCCCCATTTTACAAAGGAAGTTGTGGGAGGTGCAGGAGGAGCAGATAGCTTTGGAAAATGCTTGGATTGACCAAAGGATCTAGGAGATAAAGGCATCTTGGCTAGATTTAGGCTATGCTCAATGGAGTATTCCCCAACTCTGGTTTCTTTGATGGTAATTTTTTTCTCTTTGGGCTTTTATGAGGAAGCTTCAGAGGTATGATCATGCTGTGGGGTAGGGGATGTAGATGCTCTATTGTTTGGTATGATGCAATCGGGTTTTGAAAGGACAAAGTTACAATGATAAAAGGGGTCAGGGTCTCCTTGGATGGTGACTTGCTTGCCATTATGTGGGAATTTTATACATTGGTGATAAGTAGAGGGAACAACTTTCATGGCATGAATCCATGGTCTACCTAGGAGAACATTATAGGTGAGCTCCCTATCTAGGACTTGGCACACAACATATTTTATTATTGGTCCCACTTGTATGGGTAAGACTACTGTTCTTTTTGTAGTTCTCTCCTCTTCATCATAGGCTTTGATGGTAATCTTCTTCCTTGGATCAACTACATTTTCAAATAACCCCACTGTAAGGACTAGCTTTAATGTACAAATATTTAAACCAGCTCCCCCATCAATGAGAACCCTCTTGATGTAGTGCTCATGGATGAAGGCAATGATATGTAGAGAGGTGTTATGAGATTGAGACACTGAGAGGTCATCTTGTTTGGTAAATGATATGGTACTTGAGGAGGTCAGATTACCTACCATGGCCTGAAACTTCTCTTGGGCCAAGTTAGTGGGGACAGTGGTTTCTACTAAGGCTTTATTGAGAATCTCCTTATGGGAAGGAGATAGATGCAACAAATCCAAGATAGAAATGTGGGTTGGAGTCTTTTGTAGTTGGTCTATGACATTATATTAATGGAAGTTGGACTGAGAAGGTGACAACCTTGGGGGGATGGTATTCAATGTGAATTTACCACTACAGGTAATGATACTACAACTAGTTTTGTTGGGTTCCGATTGTTGGTTGGGCATGACCACATTGATTTGTCGGACATGCTCTGATATGCAATTGATGGCATAGTCAAATGGCACACTTGCGTAGTTAGCATTACTATTCCCATTATTCTGATTTTGCCTATTGCGGTTGTTGTTATTTTTGTTGTTGTTGTTGCCATTGTTGTTATTGTTGTTGTATGGCCTGCCATGATTGAGAAGTGGATCTCTATAAGCCACATGTATCTCATTAGACGTATGTTGGTGGGTTCCTCCCTGATTTTGATCAAGCACATCTTGAATAACATGTTTGAGACAGATACAATTATTGGATGTATGTCCCCTTCCTCTATGATACTCACAATAGTCGGTGTCTTTCCAATAGTGATACTAAGAGATTTGATATAAATTCTTGAATGACACAATAGAATCAAGAGAGATATATAGCTCCAACATAAAATGACTCCAAAATACAAGCTAGGTAATGAGTTTATATAGAAAAGGGAGAGGGTAGAGGTGGAAACACCAACCAATAGGAAGTGACCATTTATCAGTCTAAAGATAGCAAAGTATCTTCCCGAGATAACTAATGGACACTCCCTTGTAGGATGGTGACACCTCATAAGCCACCACTTTAAGAACCTAATCAAGCTTAATAAAAGGTGTAGGAAAAACTTTATAATAAGGAATCAAAAAACCTACACTAACACCCCCTGGTTGAAAAAGATGGATCCCAACAAATCAAGCCTAATGAGGTACCCATGTACATAGAATTCCACCCCAAAGAGATGTAACGCCCACACAAGATAGTACACCCCCTAGAATAGAAAGAGAAAGAAAGAAGGAGGTAAGAAGCCCCCCAAAAGAGGGCACATACTACACCTCAAGAAAAGCCTGCAAATGAATGAAATAGCTCTCAGTGAAGGGTTTGGTGAAGATGTCTGCAGTCTGATCTAATGTCAAATAGTACTTGAGAACAATGATCTACTCATGAATTAGCTCCTGAATATAGTGCATGTGGATCTCAATGTGTTTGGTCCGCTAATGATGGACCAGATTGCGAGAGATCTATATCGCACTCTAGTTGTCACAAAGGATGATTGTTGGCTTCCAGAAGGGAATACTAAAATCAATGAGAATGTATTGAAGCCAAACGGCCTTAGTAGTACCATTAACTACCCCTCGATACTCAGCGTCTGTAGATGAAAGAGCAATAGAAAACTACTTCTTGTTTGACCAAGAAACTAGACTTGAACCAAGAGAGAAGCAATATCCTATAGTAGACTTGTGATCCTGAGAATCGTTCGCCTAATTTGAATCTATATAAACCACAAAGATAATATCCATGCATGTTGCGTAGTGAATCCCATAACTGTGAGTGCCTTGTACATAGTGAAGAATTCACTTAGTTTCTTTCAAGTGTAGCTCATGATGCTCCTCCATGAACCTAGGGACCGGGACCACAACATATGATAGATCAGGCTTTGTGTGAATCAAGTATATGAGACTCCCAACCACTTGGCAATAAAAGGTAACATCCACCAATGGTGAAGAACAATGAGTCTCAAGTTTCACCCCTGGTAGAAATGGAGTCAATGTAGGCTTAGTTAGCCATGCAAAATATGGAGAGCATATCAAGTGCATACCTGGGTTGAGAAAGAAAGATACCAATTGAAGACTAAGTGATCTCAATGCCTAAGAAGTAGTTCCCAAGTCTGTCATTAGAAAACAATCATGAAGGGTAGTTTTCACTACTTGGATCGTGGATGAGGAAGTCCCTGTAATCAACAAGTCATCAACATAGAGAACAAGGAACATGAGAGTATCATCCTTCTACTGAATATACACATTTGGATCAGAATGGAACCAAGTGAAGCCAACTAATAAAAGGAAGGAGTTCATCTTGGCATACCAAGCTCAAGGGGCCTATTTGAGGCCATAGAGAGACTTTCAAAGATGACAAACAAGTGAAGGATCCAGAATGAACCCTTGTGGCTGCTCCATGTATATCTCCTCCTAAATGTCATTGTGAAGAAAGGCACTCTTCACATCCATCTGATAAACTTTCTAGTGATGGGTTGTAGCAATGGCAAAGACAAGTTGAATTGAATTCATCTTAGCAACTGGCGTAAAAGTATTACAGTAGTCAATCCCAAGAACCTAGGAGAATCCTTTTGTAACCAGGTGAGCCTTAACTTTATCAACCAACCCATCTATAGTAAATTTTGTCTGATAGATCCACTTGCATCGAACAAGTTTTCTTCCCTTAGGAAGTGAGACTAGATACCAAGTGTGGTTCCTCTCCAAGGAACTAAACTCTTCCTACATAGTAGTATCTGACTCGAGGACACTAGAAGCTTCCCTGAAAGACTGTGGATCAAAAGTTGAAGCAAAGAAGAGATGAGGAGCTTGCTCAAACTATGACCTTTTCTTCTCCCATATGAAGGATCACCAACCCAATCACTTGTTGACTCCAAAGTCTAATGAGCCCAAAGAGGCCCAATAGCTGGAGAACCTAGAGGAGAATCATCAGCCTCTATTTGATGACTCAAAGAAGGGGAAGAAAGGTCCTCAGCCTCATCTTTGCCATCTGAAGTAGAGGAAGAAGACTCCTCATGTGGAGCAGGAGGATCAAGATCCTTGGAAGAGCTATCATCATCTTGTCGTGTCTACAAAGCAATAGAAGATGGATAAGTGTTGGAAGAAGAGATAGAAACATCCTCCTCAAACTAAATACTCCTCTTAATAAACAACTCATGTGTAGTGGGATGAAGAATCATGTAGCCTTTCACACCATTTGGATACCCAACAAATATGCAATTCTTTCTTTGTGGATCCAAAGCCTTGCATTTCTCTATTGGAATGTGGGCCCATGTAGGATATCTAAACACTTGAAAGTGCTTCACTATGGGCTTTCAGTCGGTCTAAGCTTGAAAAGGAGTGACCCCCTTTGCAGCTCGATGAGGAACCTAATTCTAGATATAGCATGCACATTTGATGGCCTCTACCCAATATTGAGGTGCCATCAACCTGGAATGAATCATACAAGTAGCCATCTCTTTCAAGGACAATACTTTTGCTTTGTGACACCATTTTGTTGTGGACTATGGGGAACTGTGTGCTGAAGATCAATTCCCTTTGAGGCATAAAAATGCTCAAAACTTTGGTTGACATACACCACCATTGTCTATATGTAGAATCTTGATGGCCTTCTCAGACTATTTCTATACAAAAATATTTGAATTCCTGAAAAGACTCAATGACCTCAAACTTTTGTTTGAGAAAATATACCCATGTGTATCTAGAAAGATCATCAATGAATGTTAAGACATATCTAGCCCTGCTGAAAGAAGGATGTGGCAATAGACCCATGAGGTTACTATATGTACTAACTTCAAAAGTTGTGTGGCCCTCCATGAGCAGGTTTTCCTTTATCAAATTTTTCTTTAGGATGCTTACCAAGAATACAACCCTGGCAAACTCTATTAGTAAACTGAATAGAAGGCAACCTAGAAACCATGTCCTATTGACTAAGATGATACAAGTAACAATAGTTCAAGTGGCCAAACTATTGATGCCACAAACTCCTTACCTCATCTGAGTGAGTGGACAAAGTAAGTGAAGGAGAATTTAGAACAAACTAAGAAAGGTGATAAATTCTAGACTAATGATCAGCCTTCCCCATAGCAATTGTAGTCTCGTTGTGCATCTCATTGATAACCACTATGTTTGGAGTGAACTCAACCTACTTTCCAGAGCCAATACGAGTGATCTAATAGTAATATAGGAGATTAGTTGATAATGAGGGTACACAAAGAACATCATGGAATGTGCCATCCCCCACATCAACAGATTCTCTCCCTTGTACCTCTACAAGAGTATCATCACTCAATAGAATACATGGCAAAGAACATGACTCCAAGGAGGAAAAACTAACTTGTGATGAAGCCATGTGGTGTGAATCACCTAATTCAATGATCCAATAATTTGGATGTGAAGCAACAACAACTAGGGCCTTGCCCTTTCCTTTCCCCTTACTTTTGTCTATGTCCTTTGAAGTTTCTTGACATGAACATTGTTTGACATAATCATGCACCTTGATGTTGTTCTTTTCTACAAGATGATTCAGGTGATCAATCTACTTCTTTAGAGACTTATGCTCATCATGACCAAGTTTCTTACAACAAAAACACTGTGTTTTCTCCTTCTTAGGCTTGTCACCTTTTGAAGAAGAGGCACTATATAAGCTATTTTTGGAGTAGCTTGTTTCTATTCTTGCTTCTTTTCTCGTTGGTTCTTTTGTTTCTTATCTTGCTTACCAAACCCTTTCTAATCTTTAGTGCCCTAATTTGTAGCCAAGACATGAGATTTAGAGGGCTTAATTGTGCCTATTTGAACCAATTTGTCTTGCTCTTTAGTGAGTTCATTAGCAAAGTCAGCTAAAGAAGTGTCACATCTTAATTTTTGTTTGCAATATATTTGCTAAGACTATTGGACATTTCATTATGATTATTTTACTATTGGATAATGACATTTGCACAAAGGTAAATTATCGTTGTTTTTATAAATGTATGAATATGAAAGTTGATAAAATGATGGATTAATATGTTTATGATTATGGATTTATGCTTTCTTGTGTTTTGGCTATGATTTTATGGACTAACCTATTGATGAGAATTTGAGTGTGATTGAGTGTAGGAACATTTTGAAGGCAAGAACATGGTTGAGGTAGAAGTGTCCTAGTTGCTAGAAAGAGTTGGCATGACGGAAACTTGTTGCACACACACACTCACGTAGTTTCATACATATTTCATCATTACATACTACATTAATGAATGGCTTCATTATGCATTCATGTAACATGGATACATGGTCTTGATTGTACATTTAACTTTAAATATTTTTTGTGGTTATGATGTTTAATGATTAGTTATCTATATGCAATTTCGCTTACTATGTACGTTCTTTTCAATGCATGGTTTCACCATGTAATCATTTTCTCTTTTCTTCTTTTGATTAAATAGATTTAAACTAACTAATTTCTAATAGATTTATTATTAATTATATATATTTATATATTGTAACATCCCTCATTTCTAGTTTCTTTGTGAGCCTATGATATTTTAATTCGATGGTTAAATTGGATAAGCTCTATTGAATTGTGTTGAGTGTAAAGTGTTGATTTAATGCATTGTATGCATAATGTGTGATTTCATTACCATAGTTAATTGTATAAAGGTGATTATATGATTATATTATTTCCTAACAAGGCTACTAAGGTGTGTGTGGCAAGATTATGTTGTGTGACAGATACATGTATTAGGGAAGGTGAACTAGGTCCTGGTGCTAAAGTATCCTAAAATGACCCAATGGTGTGGGAAATTAATAATGATTAAATTAAGATAAGTAACTAATTAAAAATAAATTAATTAGTATCTTGATTAATTTATTTGAGTGCATAGAAGTAAATCTATTTATTTATTTGATAATTAACTCTTAAGGTTAATTAGAAAATAAAATAAATAGATAAAGTTAATTATTTATTTCATGCTTAGATTTTATTTTAAATTAATTATCTAGTTAGATAATTATAGTGTCTAATTTTTAAAAAAATAAAAATTAATGCAATTTGTATTTCAATTATTTAATTATTCTAATTGAAATAGATTTAAATTATGTGCATGCTTTTATTTTAGAATTTAGAAATAAATAATAATATTTATTTTTTTAAAACAAAGGGGTAAAAACTTTATTAGAAATCAGAAAAGAGCATTACAATAATAACCAACGGACTCAGCCCCAAAAAATAAGGCGAAAACCCCACAGCAAAAAACAACATCAACTATCCCCATGTATCCTCCTATCCTCCTCCAAGAACTGATCTAAATCCAGATGCAGCTCAGGGTTAACCTGATCCCAATCCTCAACCTTCCAACCACTATCATTCTCAGAGGCCCATTTGGCCAAGCAGTCGGTAGCACGATTCCACTCCCTCAGGATGTGCACAAAGGATGCTTCCTCCATCGAAGAACTAACCTGAAGAATCCGCTGAACCACCAAAGCCAACTGCCAATTTATATCAGATACCTTTCGCTCATTCAAGAGATTAATCAAAATCTATGAATCAGCTTCACATATAACCTTTCTCCATCCCAAAGCAAGGGCCCTCTTAATAGCATGAAGAATTGCCAGACCCTCCATGAAGTTAACAGTCTTCACCCCCTCATGTATAGAGAACAGAAAAATCACCGACCTAGCTGAGTCCCTGCCAACCCCACCAATTCCAGCAAGCCCAGGGTTTCCTCTAGAAGAACCATCAGTATTGATCTTTAAAAAACCATTGGGAGGAGGTAACCACCTTCCAACCCGTTGAACCCTCTTTTTCCCATGCCTACAGTTCCTGGAACTGACAAAAGAAGAATGCATTTCTTGAAGACCCAGTCTGGCCACCAACTCAACATCACCTCTCTCCAAGGGGAAAACCACATCACATTTAATTAAAACTGACTCCTGCACCATTCCTAGCATATGCATCCAAACTTGTCGACCCACCAACTTTTGATCACAAAAAATTCGGTGGTTCCGCTCCAGCCAAATCTACCAAAGTAGAAAGGTAGGGCCCACAAACCAAACTTCCTGCAAAAAGGAAGCCACAGAATTAAGTCTTCCCATACTATCCCAGAATTCAACCAAAGAGCACGCATGAATACAAGGAAGCTTCCAGACCTCCCACCACCAATGCCAAAGTTGCACAACAAAGGGGCACCGGAAGAACAAATGTGAAGAATCCTCTTCCGCTCCCCCACAAGAAACACAAATTGAAGGTCCTGGAAATCCCCGTTTATGAATGTTATCCCAGGTCAAGCACCTATTCCAAGCCAAAGTCCAAACAAAGCAGTTGCATTTAGGCCACGAGATTTTATTCCACACCCTTTTCCACCAATGAACCTCTACGCCAATTAGTTTCTGAGCCAATAACACCTGATAACCAGAAGCAACAGAGTAAACCCCCTTAGGATTATGGGTCCAAGCAAGAATATTCTCTTCCAGAAGAGAACTACAACTCCTACTATGAAGAATCTTGTGAAGCTCAACACTTTCTTCTACAAGTCCCAAATCTGGCCACACTGCGGGATCCTTCCAATGAGCTACCTCCAGCTGACCAAAAGAAGCAACAGACTTGAAGTCACTCACCCTAGCCCAGCCAGCCTCAAGAAATCTTTGGCAGAAAGGAAGTAGGTTGGGGAACTGATAAGTAAGTGGAGGGAATCCATCCCAAGAATCCGACTAGAAGAGAGCTTCAGTTCCCCGTCTACAAATCCAAAATAAACCTTCCTTGATAAGCTTTGCACCCTTCTGAAGAGTATTCCAAATCACTAAACCTTTCCCCTCAAGCGGGTAACGAGGGAGATCCTATCATGGAATCCCCAGGAAATACTTATGAGATAATATCCTAGCCCACAGCTCATCCTGTTCCACACACCATCTCCAAAATAGCTTAGCAGCCACAGCCACTTCGGATAATGCAAACTGTCGAAGACCAAGACCACCAAATTGCTTTGGGCTGCACACAACATCCCACCTGACCAGGCTCCACTTGGAGGATGACAAACTTCAAACCCATAAGAACTGCCTTTCAAGAGAATCCAACTCCCTCAGAAAACCCATCAGAGCTACTTGTTGCATACATCTGTAGGTAGGGAGAGCCTGCACCACCGATTTGAGGCCCTGCAAAAGACAACCATCTGTGGGTCCAATGATTAACTTTTGCACAAAGCTTATCAATAATATTCTACCAAGAACCCTTGGGAAGATGGTGAACAAAAATTGGGAAACCCAGATATGTCAAAGGGAGAACCCTTATCTGAAACCTCAAGATATTAGCAATTCTTCTCTAAATGGGGGTCGGCGTATTGAAGAAGAATATGGAAGACTTCTCCTCATTAATCAATTGTCCTGAAGCAACAAGATATATGTCCAACGCCTGCCTCAAGTTAGTAGCTTCCCTAACAGTAGCCATCCCCATCAGGGCAGTATCATCAACAAACTACAAATGAGATTGCGGAGGCAAGTCTCCACCCCATCACCAACCCTGAATGATGCCAAGCTCCACCCTTCTTTTCAACAAACGTCCAAGGCCTTCCACAAGAAGCATAAAAAGATACGGAGAAAGAGGATCCCCTTGGCGCAAACCCCTTGAGGCACCAAAAAGTTCAGAATGATCTCCATTTATCAAAACTGAGAAGGAAACAGACGTGACACAGCTCATGACTCATTGGATCCACTCCTCACCAAAACCAAAAGAAACAAGGATCTTCTGCAAAAAAGACCATCTAACCCTGTCATAAGCCTTGGCCATATCCAGCTTAATCAACATAGCCTTCTCATGGGAGTTGTCCATGGAGTGGATGATCTCCGTAGCAATGACAATCCTGTCAAGAATCTATCGACTCACCACAAATCCACTCTATTCCTCTGAAAGCAGCACTTTAAGCCACTACTTCAATCTCTCAGCCAATAACTTAGAAATGATTTTATAAGCCACATTGCAAAGAGAGATAGGCCGGAACTGAGATAACCTATCAACCCCTTCACACTTGGGTATGAGAGCAAGGAAGGTGGAATTCAGAGCATGAAGCATCTGTTTATTCCTCTGGCACTTAAGGACAACCGCCAGAAGATCCAACTTTGTGATATCCCAGAATTCCTAAAAAAATTCAATCAGGAAACCATCAGGACTAGGAGCTTTACCCTTCTTCATCTGGAACACAATCCCCTCTAGCTCATCAAGAGAGATATCTTTCATCAGATACTCATTCACCTCCCTGAAGACCAACTGAGGAATACAAGAAAGAACCTGTGCTTCCTCAATAGAGCCCCCTCGTGAATCCTCCCTAAACAAAGTAGCAAAATACTGAGATGCCTTAGCAGAGATTTCCTGAAACGAGGCAAGACGTTCACCCCTATCATTCACCAGAATAGGAATGGAATTACCATGCCTCCTGTCCTTCACAGAATTGAAGAAGAAGGCGGTGTTTTTATCACCTTCCTGTAACCAGTCAACCCGGGCCTTTTGCTTCCAATAGATTTCTTCCCGCAATTCAAATTCCTCAACCACTTTCAAAGTCTTAGCCTCCTCCCTTAGAAGATCCTGAGAGGCCCCATTCTCATGAATCAACCGCGTAATATTATTCAACTCCTCCTGGGCAGCAACCTTAGCATGAAAGATATTACCAAAACATCTCCGATTCCACCTTTTAAGCTGATATTTGACAAACTAAAGAAGCTTGGAGAATGTGTACATTGCCATACCAAAAGTTGGTCTACCAATCCGCCACCACTCAGCCACATGTTCATGAAGAGTAGGATCCCGTAACCACATAAGCTGGAACTTGAATGAGGGAGAACAAGGCCCCCGAGCAGAGATAATACTAAGCTTAATAGGCCAATGATCAGAACTTCTCCAATCAAGAATTTTAGATTGAGTGGACCATAAGTCTCCAACCCAATAACAGGAAACCAAGAATTGATCTAGCCTCTCAACAACACAACTCTCACCAATTCTCCTATTATTCCAAGTGAATCAACCATTACTTGGCAGAACATCAATAAGATTTAATTCAGAAATGCTATCTCTGAGTAACAGAGCAGAAGGCTCCAACCTAGGAATACCACCTCTTTTCTCAGACAACTCCATAATAGCATTAAAATCGCCAGCCATAACCCACGGATGGTAAGAAGCTAAGCTACGAACAAAACAAAGATGGGACCATAGAAGTTGTTTACCCAGAAACTCAACAGGAGCATACACATTAGAGAGGAGAATACACTCACCAGTCTCATACCAAGAGGCAACTAGGGACATAGAGGATCTAGAGGACATCCACCAAAGAGGGAAAATCTTTCGAGGGTTCCAAAAGCAAGCCACCCCTCCGAAAGCACCAAGAGCCCCCATACACTAGCATTCACCATATTTCCACAACTTAGGAGCCATGGCCAACATATTATCTACAGATAATTTAGTCTCCTGAAGAAAAAGAACATCCGGAGAATGATTCCTAACCAAATCATGAACAGCTTTTTGTCGAGGGCCACTGTTCAAGCCCCTTACATTCCATGAGAGAACAATCATTTCTGGGGGCATGAAAAATGTGAATCTAGAGTCTTGACTGACCCTGACTCCACCAAAGTTTCCCCAGTTAATTTAATCTTCTCCAGATCCTTTTTCCTTCCCAGCTTGGAAGTCCTGTCACCAACCCCTTTCTTCAGTTCATTTTGCTGAATACCCAAACGAGAGGAGGCCAAAGAGCTCTTCCCCACATCCTTGCCTCCTTTCAAGGGCAATGGGGAACCACCTCCACCACTCTTCAAAGCTCCAATAGAAGATTCTTGTTCAGTCTGGACAATCAATTGTTGATCTATATCCATCTGCCCAACCCCAATCTCTTGCACAACCTACATGGCCTCCAATGGTGACCCAACCTGTCCTGTACCCAAAGATCCTTGATCCAAGTTCAGCAACCCCAGATTCACTTCCTCTTAGCTGAGATCATCCAACACCTCAAACCTATCAAAAGTTTCATCATCCTGCCTCTCCCTCAAGGTCCGCTTCTAGCCCCAATTCCTATTGCGAGCCTTGACAGGGACATAACCATCATCTCCATTACCATTACCTGAAATAGGCTCCTTGCCATTATCAGCCCTAGGTGGATTACGAGAAGGCTGAGAAGGTTGGGGCACCATAGGCTTAGCCTTAGGGCACCTATGCTGCAAGTGACCATATTCATGACAAAGACGACACCGAAAAGGTAGGGTTTCGTAATCTAGCTGTTGCACCCAAGTATATGATCTAGTACTCACTTCAACAGAATCTGGCAGTGGCTTGCTTAAATCAATTTCTACACAGATACAAGAAAAAGTCATTACCTTTTTATACTGCATCTGTTGTGAAGACCCAACAGGTTTACTGAGCATTGAAGCCACCAAATGCAACACGTCATCCTGCCAACACTCAATTGGAAACCACAGCAACCGAACCCAAACTGGGATCCGACTCGATATTGCCTCATTTGGGTTGAAACCAGCATGCCATGGCTTGATAAACAAACCCACCTGATTATAAAAATAGGGGCCACCCTCGAAGACCTTATTCCGATTTGCCATGCAATCAAAAGAGACCATAAAAAAGTTGTTCGCAAGGAGCCTAATCTCCATCTCCCCCTCCGGCATCCAAGTCCGCTGAGCCCAGGATTCCAAAAATTGCAGCGAGACTCTCAAACCCATGAACTTGCAATAAAAAGAGTGCCTTAAATAGTATTCAATATCATCGGCAAGCATTTCCATCAGGATAATCAACTTCGGTCGCTCTTTGCATCTTTCTAAACACCCATTAATCTTCGTTATTCAGGAACCACTAACCGATCCTAGATCATTCATCTCCATCTCTGAAGAAAACAACGTATTAACAAAAACATTCACTCCATGCACCGAAGGCTTCAAACCAAATGCTGATCGGAAATCCAATTTAGGGCTAGCCCCAGATGTTTCCCCACCCTGCATAGCAAAAAACAAGATCCCCAGCAGGCATGCAAACCCCTAGGACACTTTTGCAAGAAATGGAAAAAAGAAAAGACCCCAAGGGAAGGATCAAAACCCTTCCACCCACAAGCCACCCAAACGGCAGTAAGAAGGCCTCCAGAAAAGAAAAAAACCCACCACCACAACCCCGAAAGCTTCAAAAAACCCACCCACAATGCAGAAGCGAGCAACACACAGAGAATGAGCTAGGGCATGGTCGCCCTAGCTCGGCTTGTAGAGCACACGAACGCCATCCACCAAATCGTATATATCAAATAATAATATTTATTTCAATTTGAGAAAAAAGATTAATTAATAGAAGAAGAATTATTTTAATTTGTCAATTTATTTAATTATTGAATGTGCATGTCTATTTTAAAGATTTAAAGAATCGATTATTAAATTTATCATATTTGTGAATTAGAAAAGTATATTTTCTAATATTTGTTTTAAGTAGGATGTGCATAAATATGAATAAAGTCATTTTAATATTATTTTTCTTTTATTAAGAATATAATATTATATTTTTCTTTTTAGGTTTTGAAAAAATAGGAAGAATTATTAAAACAAGAGAATTAGCTTTTTTTTTTTTCGGTTATCAATTTTATTATGCAAATGAGAAGAAAAGGAAAAATAGGTTATTGAAGCTTAAGGATTTAGAAGTGTTTTTTGGTGAAGAATTGAAGGATTGTTGTGGTTTTTTAATTGATTGGTTAATCTTCATTGTTTTTACCAAATTGCTACAAGGATTAGGGTAGGATTCTTGTCATGAAAGGAATTAGTAAAGATTTACTTTGGTTAATAATTGAATATAGGATTGTGTGAAGAAATTGTGATTTATATGCTTCTTGTGCAAAAAGAAAGATTTAGACAAATTATATTTTCATTGATTTTGAAGATTAGAAAAGATGTTTTGTTGTATTGGATTTGTTGGGAATTCTTAAAAGTTAGTATGAAGATTTGATAGGTGATTTGATCTGAATATGATTTTTAGAATATTGAAATATTAATTTCTTGTATGGGAAAACAAAACATAATAGAAAACTTGGGAAGAAACTCAAAAGAAAAATAGTAACCTATCTTACTTTAGACATATCTCTTAAACCATGATCTGGGTATTTCTAATTTATTGATATATGGTTTTAAATTAGGGGATAAACTTTATATCCAATTTTTATAATTTCTTATTTTATATTTTGTTTATAGTTATTAAAACAAGTGGACTATTTTTTTGCAAATTGGTAAATCTGTCATGAGAAAAAAAAATAGTCTTTTACATCATCAATAAATTTATTTTTATGAACTGGGTTTCTTTAAAATTTTTATGAAAGGTGTGAAACTAAGTTGTTTAAATCATATAAAAAAATTCGCTTTACCCAGTTTTTCAATTCTGAAATACGTATTAATTAGTGACTGTCTATCTCTGTTGCTATTTTTAGCATGTTGTTTATATGTGATTATATTGTACTTATAAAATTATATTAAAGATAGTTATTGTTAAGGGAAAATTGGATTCAAATGAATAATCAAATAATATCAATATCAAGATACCCAAAACCCAATGAAATGGTGAACTAAAGAGATTCAAATAAACAATGAAACAAACAACAAAGCAAACCTCCTTAATTCAATGCTTCCATTGATCGCCTATCACAATCGATCTTGCATGTATGAAATAGGGCCCTCAGATAGTGCACTTCCTTGCTATGCTCCAAGAAAGAGGAGTTTCACAACAATGGTAGTGGTGCGTAGTAACGAATGTGATCACAAGCAATGAATGAATTGTTGCCAAAGGCGTGTTGTAATTCCTGTGGAGTAACAATACTTAAAGCTTGGATGAATGAAATAGAAGAATAGAGTTCAATTTATAGACTTGGGAAAGAAGAGATCAATGGTATAGAAGACTTAAGAAGATCGACGATTGAGAATGGATAAGGAACATGCAATGAATAAGAAGACATGTGTCTTGCTTTCTTTTGCATGAGAGGAGTTATCAAGAATAGAAGAATGAGTTAAAGCAATTAAAAAAATATAACAATCAGTTAAGTGATTTAAAACAAGAAGAATAGATTTGCATGAGAATAAGAAGATATTTTGCTTTATTAAATATTAGGAATATTTAATTGCATGTGCACAAAGCTTGAATTATATTTAGAGATAACTCAATTTAGAAGAAAAAATAACTTAAATAAATAATGGATTTATTTAAATTTAGAGAAGATAATATTGGAAGAGAATTAAATAATTGGAATTATTTAATTTAGAAGATAAGAAAGCAAATTAAAATAAATTTATTTAATTGTTGTGTATGATTTTGGAAGAATAAATAAAATATTTGATTGTATTTTATTTTTAGAGATTTGAGAGGATTTAAATAAATTTGATTTATTTATTCAAATTTGGAAGAATGAATTTGATTTAATTAAATAATTAAGAATTATTTAATTTGTTTGGAAGAATTTAATTAAATAAAGGGGTTTATTTAATTTTGACCATAGAAGAGATAATTAAATATTTTAATATTTAATTAACTTAGAAGAATGTGAATCGAATAAATAAATTTGTTTATTTATTTATTGATAGAAGAATTAGAAGGGAATAAATAGTAAGAATATTTATTTGGACTAAATCGTGTCATTTTTAGGCATATACAGTTATTATGAAAATATTTATTGGGTTATGTAGATATATGTATTATCTCTTTATCCTTGTTGAAAACCAACAAGAATTGGTTAGGAAAAACATGATTATAGATAGTATTTTCAATTGAAATAAATATTGCAAGGAGTTCATTGTTAGAAGTATAATATGCATAAATCATCATAGATCTTGTACTTGCTAGAAAAGTATAATTTTCAATTAACATTAATTTTTTCAATAAACTAATAGTAAATGTTTGTTGAGAAAATACATGTGCTACCATGGATTGTTTTTGTAACGAAATTAGTTTATTTTCTATGAGTGTGTTAGCTTTTCCCTCCTGCCTATTATTTCTAGGTTGCTATGTACTTCGTGCAGGGTCGGGTATCCTTCATGTTAGGAAGGATTCCGGGGAAGTGTAATGCTTTGTGGTTGGGCAGAAAATCCCCTAAACCATGTTCTTATCTCTCGGCTTGCAAAAGACCATATGGGTTAGTGGTGGTCGGTGATAGTGACTTTATTCATATATCATACTTGTATAATTCTTGGATATTTACATTATTATTGTAAGGAGTTACTATTTGACATGAGAACCAAGGTTGTATCATTGTATATTATATTTCTTGTGCTAATTCCTAGATATAGCACATGTATTTGTAAGTTGTAAATTGATATTTTTACATATATATAGAAGATTTATCTTTTCCATTTTTGATTAATGTGAATGTGATGATTTATTGAATTCTGTGATATAATTATGGGTAGTGTACTTTAGATTTGGTATCAGGGTGCAAGTTGCAGCATTGGGAGCTCTGGGGTTTTGTGTTTCTCATTTTGTTTGAGCATGTGTGGGTCCTTGTGTGTTTGTGTGTTGAGAGTAGCATGTGCCTTCTTTTGTTATGTCTTCCTTGCATGTGTGTGGTGAGGAATACATTGTTGCAGGGTTAGATAGACCCTGGTGGGTGCCAATATTTTTCTTATGTGTGTTTTCCTTCTGGATGTCCTAAATGCTTGGCATGAGCCTTTACAGTGTGTGAAAGTGCTCAAGTGACTTTTGTAGGGTCATGTTCATGCTTGTGTGACCACTTTTGATAGGGGAGTTATGAGAACCTTTGTGTGAAAGGAATAATATGTTCTTGAGTGTGATTGAACTTAGTTTACTCTCTTAAGAGTTATGCATTAGTATGTGAAAGAGGATGTTTGATCATATGCTTGATATGTGAAGACTATTATTGTGGTAATGTAGTTTAAATGTACCTTACATTGTGCACCTTTTTGTGTATATGTTTGTTGCAAGAGTAGCATATCCTCGTAATGCTTGTCATATTTGTTTTATTAATTGCCTCTGTATGGTGATTAGTAATGCTTTCTTGAAATGCATATTGCATTGCCTTATTGAGAGCATGTCCCTGAGTGTGGATTCATTATGCAGTTATAAGAAAGATAGTTTTGTATTACATTGCTAGAATAGATCTGTAATGCCCCGCCCTGAACACCTTATAGAAATTTACATTTACGCTATATGAAACAAGAAATTTTTTTTTTTTTTAAAGTGAATAAGATATCAAAGTAATGTTAACATAACTGATTATACCATTTAAACTTACAACATGTTCTATAAGGTTTCAAGACTGCATTACTTACAAATTAACCAACATAATTTAACATACATTACTAACATCAGTAACTGATCTAAATCCAATGCATAATTAAATAACATATCCATATTTATTGCATGTCATCAAATAATATAATCTCCATGATCAAATACATAACTGAAATGTTTTTTGTACACATAAGTACATCATTACATTATTTACAATGGCATCCTCTGATTACATCAAAATTACATATACATCTTCCTCACTGGTACATGAACAATTGTCTGAAACTGAGATAATTCTTTTCTGCACATGAACTCTGACAAAGAATATCCAATGGATAAGAAAGCTCTTCCACCCGACCATGTGGAACCCTAAGGTCCACCCCCTGAGCTAGGAGTCAACATGAGGTCCCAAACAACAACAGTCAGGTAGACAAAGACTAACATGAACGAAGGATGACCAAACACCAATACAACACATGACAATCACACAACACAACTCAACTTCCAGAGGCAACACAAACATAAGTGGAGAGACCATACAAGGAATGCTAGGTTGTAGTAGGGAGAGTGTCATCGCACGGTCCTAGCATGGGTTATCCTGACAGCCTCTCACTAGGCACTGGCCCCCATCTATGGTTATCCTGACGGCCTCTCACTAGGCGCCAGCCCCATAGGGTGACACATGCGGAATCAACCTTCCTTTCATGAGGACAAGGAAGTCAATCATGCCGACCAGGCCTTCTCAACCTATCCTTAGTCTAAACAAGCACTATAGGCCTGGGTGAGGAAATCCATTTATCTTGTTTAACGTGAACCTACCCTTAACCCCCTAATTCTTTTTAGGTTATCACTTGATTAATCTACTTTCAACGGGTTATCCTGACTGCCACTTCAGGCGCCGGCCCCAGATTGAAAGCCACTCTCCTTGCTAACACCTAGTAAACCCTAACTATCAAATAAGATAGATAACATCATCCTACAGATACATACGATCATAACAAGGTGGTATCCCACTTATATACCAAACATAATCATAAGGCAAACTCTTAAATCATTGTCCGAAGCAACACATGCTTATTGGACCTTTAGGATCCACAGGTTTCTCCATTCCACGACTCATATCGAGGCTCAAAACAGGACCAGTACGACTAAATGGATGCCACTACATCCACCGGAAATACATTCATCTTTCACATTGTCTAGGTCGAAATCCAATTACAATGTCCATAGTCTTACTTACATTAAACTCCTCATCACTCAATATTTAATCAAGTTAAATTTTGGTTAAACACATTAAACCAATGCAATGAATCAACTAATTTTCTTACTTGTTCCCTCTTAAATAAATAAATATTTCAAATAACCTAAACAATTACCACCTCAATCCTTCAACACATATTACATCTCCTACCCTAATAAATTGAATTTACTAGTATTCTTATTATAGATTTACCTACATGACCCTATGGTAAAAGAGAATAACAACCAAAAATATAAATTTGTTTTATAATGTTATTAATACTAGTATTACTCACCATAGGCCATAGAATAGCAATTAATTATCATCCTATGCTAAAACAAGCATGTTATCATATTTTACGACAGCCATCTACTTGTTAATGCCTTTGAACTACTTAGATTAATAAATTAAACTAACGCAAAATTTAACTACCTAGAGAGCCCTAGCTGTCCACCATGTTCAACCTTTAACCATCTATTGAAATTTTTTAACATTTACTTTCTAATCGTAACAGAGTTTTCCGCAGTACGTGCATGTCATCTGGCCGCAATCCACTGCAAATCATCCTTAAACAAAAGTAATTACTAATTTCCATTCTCATATCGACAAATGCATAGAGAGGAGGGTAAGATGTTCAAATTTTTTTATTAACTCCCACATTTCTTACAACAATGGTTAAATGATTAGTGCTCTAAAAACACCCTTAATCAATTAAATTTGGAGAAGCCCGCTAAGCCTATTCTATAGGATAAATACAGTCAAATGTGCATCAGAGGGTTGGATAGACAATTTGTATTCTACAGGCCATTCGGCCTACCTTTAAACTGGCCAGGACAATGTGCCAGTATAACGAATTGGTTCAGAAAAGCCCTGTAAATTACAAGTTTGTTCCTAGTTGTGCAAGATGAGGACAATGCGGCATGCTGATCAATTCTGCCATTCTGTCATTGGCCTCACAACCGCAAAACAGATACAAGAAAAGAAGCCTGAAAAGGGATGCCTAAACATTAACAATTCCGACGTAGTCCATTTACTGTACATGCATGAATATCTTCCAAGTTCCACCAATATAATATGAGAAGATTCACAATTTCAATATATAAGACACCTAATACACTAAGTTACTGACTGAGTTGCACAATTGCATTCAGTTCTGATAAGACAATACACGAATGAAGCAATAGGCATACTTTGATTCAAAATAACACCATGATAAGACACAACACAAAGCAATTATATGCCTAGCAGTCTGTTGAAGACAGCTTTATGGTCTTGAGAACTGTGGATGCTAGGCAATTGAATAATTTTAATGCCTAAATTTGGTCATTGCAAAACACAGAGGATCATAGCCAACAGACAAAATGTGTAATCTATGGCATATTAAGTCATTTACACAGAAGTTGTTAAGAGATTGCAATGTAGAGAAGGAAAGAAACTGTTGTATGACGTAGAAATTTAATGTCTG
Organism: Cunninghamia lanceolata; assembly: GCA_027924645.1. Lineage (NCBI taxonomy): Eukaryota > Viridiplantae > Streptophyta > Pinopsida > Cupressales > Cupressaceae > Cunninghamia > Cunninghamia lanceolata. The sequence continues at coordinate 9,330,556 of BSBN01000726.1, read as the reverse complement.
AGAGTGGAGGAGATATACATAAAATACATCATGGTATCTACGAAATGGAGATGACATAGTGCAATCTGTGGTGATCTTGTTTGAATGAAAACACTTCTTAGTCTAAGGGTTGGAGGAAGGTGAAGAAATGTCAATAACATTCTTTGTATAACAGATCCTATGATTCACATATAAAAGAAAATCCGTCCATTGAGAATGAATGACTGCAGTAGTGACGGCATGACCCAGCAGAAAACATTCCAACTAAAAGAAATATGTTTTGTAATAAAAGAAGCAATCATCACAAACATGTACAGATTCAGAAAGAGAGTCAGAAGAAGAATCAAGCAATCTAAAGAACCTGGCTGCGACGTTTGAATTGAGAGTCTATTTCAACTGCTGCAGTCCAAGCGTCCTCTCCCTTTTTTTTTCCTTTTTCCTCCCCTCGCAATCCTTCTTTTCCCCCTTTTTAAAACCCTCCTCTTCTCAGATCCGTTAATAGTCCGTTATTCCACAATGAGGGTTTTTTTTAATTAATTAAATTAAACCATTGCAACTACCCAACTATATAACTAAAAATAATAATTTTATTTCATTAATTAAATCTTACAATTTAATTTACAACTCATTTAAATATTCAAAGCAAATAATATTATATTTAATAATATAAAGTTTCTTATATCTATTAATCCATAATTTTACTTCCCATAAACTATAGTTTATTTACCACAATTATTAACAATTATCGAATTAATCAATATATTTTAATTATCAACCTTATATTTTCCGTATAATAATTCTATTTAATGCACAATTCTTCCTTACCCACAAAAACACCTTCTGACCTAGTTAGACATCAGAGTGTAACATTACCTACTTGCAAGTCATGATCAAGCGACAGACAATGACCACAAAGGTAACCTGACAACTAGACAACAATGACAGGGGACCCCACGTTAACTCCATACAACCATTCCATTGGCGAAGGCACGCTCAGACCTGGTAAATTAGGTGGAGTCGGTGCCTAGTACCTGCATCCTGCAGTAACTGCACAGTTAAACATAACAAGATATATATATCCACATGTAGTCATATAGTGAATGGAAATCGCAGTGGGGTAGGGTACTCGAGAGCGAGTAATACAACACTGTTCCATTCATGTTCATGTATAAACAAATCACTACATTGAACAAGATTCCTAGTTACTGATCAACAACATAAAACAATCAATTATCTCACCATCAAATATAGCAATTAACATCAAAACATCTGAAACATCTAGTTTATTTATTAATTGTAAAGCATACAATAGCAGAATCCAACATCAACAATTGTCATCATAACGATTAGTTCCATAGTCAAATTAACAAAATAACAAGGAATCCATCATCAAATGATCTAAGATACTGTCGAAATGTCAAATCCTAATAAGCAACTATCAATCAGACAGATGACAAGGTGAGGGGCACTACAAGATCATTTAGGTAATGACTTATGTCACCAAGTAGCAATATTCCCTAGAATTCATGTGAGAACCTAGATGTAATTATTGTATTGCATTATTTGAAGGGATAAAGAGAAAAGGGATTATGGAAAGGGTCATTTGCATAGTCCTTGTGATGTTGAGGTGTTAGAATCTTGAGTGGATTAGCAAACCTTGCATATTATGACTTTGAGTTGTGAATTCCCCATTGCTTAGTGTGCATTCAGTATGTTTGTTGTCATGTTGTGAATAAATTTGGCCTCATGCAAATGTTACATTAATGCATTATCCATATGCTTGGTGAATCCTTGTTTGGTAATAAATGTTAACCACTCTTGTTGTGAGAGTGATGTGTTTAGATATCTTGGTGGTGAACCTGATCTTGTCATAGCTTAATCTTGGTCACTATATGTTTTATGATTGTGTGTGTTTTTACATGGTGATTGTGATTCCCTTGAATGGGATGCAACCTCTATTGCTAGGCATCTTGAGTGATGTTTGTTTGGTTAAGTAGAAATGATCTCATGTTATAGATGGGATTGGAATCTTAGAAGACTCATTTGTTTGGTGTGATTGAGTGTGTTCTCTTACTTGCCTCAGATTTTGGAATCTAGGTGTAGTGTAACATTGTACTCCCTCTGTAATGGCTAGAATTAGTCACATAGTTCATGTAATGTGGAACTTTCAAATTTTGATACTTTATTTATTTGACTTTGGTAAATTATCTAAATGTTGTAAAGGCCAACATTGAGTTTTTATTCTTGTTTATGAATAAGTATAGCCATCATAGTTTGATTTAATTTATCTTGTGACCTTTATGGTCATGTTTGATTTACTATTGAAATTGAGCTCCTTTTTATGCCTTATTGTTGTAATTGACTTTTCTTCCATTTTGGTATTTTATTTATTTATTATTGGTGGCTATGCTTGAATGTTTTAAACTATTGGTCATGGGTATATGCAAAAAGTTGTGGGACCAAAAAGTCACCACTTTGGCTTTTTTGTCCCATGCAAGGGAAAACACGAGTGTGTTATAACGTGCTCGCATTTTGGTGTTTTATAAAGTAAAAAAAGAAAACAACCCATGGCTATTTATGTATTTCTGAAAGCAAAAACTAGTTACAAGAGCATGAGCATGTTAGAAGAAGGAGCATTGAAGCAATTTGTAAGTGGAATTAAGATTTTCACCATGCCACCTTGCCAATCCCATTCTCGATGATGTCATCAACAAAATGTAGAGGGTGTAGCAGGTGTAGGAACCGAACAAGGTAGGTTTTGATTGATTTTTGTGAATTTGAAAAGAAATTTTTATTTTTGCGATGTTTGATTAGTTTTTTATATTGAATCTATAGTCAATGAGGTAGCACAAAACATAAATCCAATAGAGAAGGGTCAAAACAACCCCAAAAACCCTCAAAACCCCCACCTTCATGTCCTCACAATGAAAGAGACACACAAGAAAACTATTTAGGGAAAATAGAAGAAAACAAAAAACATCTTCAAACCCTAATTGAAAATTTAAATAGTCCAAGTGCAAGCACCGATTGTAGGAGAGTGCTTGCTAAGTCATTAGAGGTGATTATTTCTCACATTGAATTGGTGACAAACCAAATCACCGAATTGAATGACTATAGGGAGAGGTGTCAACAATACTGTGCTGACAAATTGTCTTACAAATAAGTGAAGGACCAAAAAATTACAAAATATGCATTATATTCACAATTTATCAATCCTAAAACTGGCCAAACATTAGAAGAGACTTGTAAGCACTTCCCAATTCATTGGTGTAGGAGTGAAGATATATCCCAAAATTTTTGGGATAGATGGTACATGGTGTTTGACGAGCGTCCATGTAACAACAATTAGGTGCCACAATATTTCTTGAGGAAACTCTATTGTGATTTCATCCTCAAGAAGATTTTCTAATTATTTTGACATTTGAGAGTTCTAGGGTAGAGATGGTCGCTCTACCCAAGATAGAGAGGGGGTACAATGAGACCAAAACCATGTACCTAGACCCCTAATGAGGCCAGCACATGTGTCACTCCCTTCAACTTTGAAGGAGAGTGTTGAAGTGGAGACACTGCATTCATTGACTTCTCTCATGCAGTCTCTAGCATATCACGATGATGATCTCACCCATGCCGATGAGGGTGAGAGTAGCAGGTGTCATTTGTCCCCACATCTTTATAGTTCATGTGGGAACTTGTGCGATTATGGGATGCATGACTCTTAGCAGGATGTTGCGATGTAGGGGTAACAGCCAGTAATGGTCACATCCATATTGGATGATCATGTTCTCATAGATGGTGTCTTACAACATAAGTTTGGTATTGACTCCCAAGTAATTTTTAACAAGGTTCATCTTGATTTAATATATTCATATTTGAAATTTGTAATTAATTTTATATGACTATCTATATTATAAGTCAAAATTAATGTATGTAATTGTCTGCATAATGAAATTCTAGGGTTAGGGTCTTCATCCTACCTCTGTTAATCATCTAGTGGCAGGTTATGAGAGGAGGTCAAGTCAGCAGGTATGTAATTTATCACATGATCATAAATATAGTACATATATCAATGGTAATCTTATTTAATCACAATTTGATAATTTCAACAAGGAGCTTCACTAGCACCTCCATGATTTCCTTGGTCCCCTACACACAAAACTACTTTTACGGATGTAAATTTAACCATTTTTATTCATTATGCATTTAAATAATGTTATGTATCTATTTTGGTCAAATAATCTTAATGCTATTTTCAAATGTTGAATATGGAGACTCCTCATCTTCGTGAGTCAGCAAAGGTAGGCATTGCTACAGCTGTGTTGTCTTCAAATCCTTGACTGAGGTATGAGCTAATAACATGTAAATGTCATTTTGTATTTATTGTTTTATCTCATGTCATTTGATGTACATAAATGATATTTATGTCTATTCAATTTTTCTTCTTGATGCTTCTCACAAGAGGTCACAACTCCAACCTGTCCAGGTACAGACGAAGAGAGAGAAAAGATGATCAAGAGGGATCATCAACTAGTGGTAAGGAATCGATTACATATGCGATGTTATATATTTCATGTTTCTATATTAATGTGTATATTGTTTGATTGTATTAATAGGTGGAGCTACAAAAATCTCTATCGAAGAGGTCTAGTTGATGAGAGAGAGGATGAGTCACTAATTGGGTCTCCATCTTCACAGCCAAGAAAGGGCCATAGATTATTTCATAGCAATTCATAGTAAACTAGATTTTGGGACATTTTTTTGTATGCCTAGATGGCTTTGTATACATACTTTTGTATGTTACCAATCTATATCTTTGTATATGCTTGTATGGTTTTGTTTGTACATGCCTATATGGCTTTATATATAGACTAGATGTTATGTTTATGACATAATGTATATGACATTTTACATTAAATATTTAATATGATGATCAATTATCGTTACAAGAATTTGGTTTTACACACATGTCAATTACATTTGCTTGAAATTTTATAAATCATTTTCAAATAATCCATTTGTGCATATCTTGCAATCATTACATTCCATGAGACTATGCATTTTGTTGAGGCATCATGTCAAATAGTTCACGCACCTTGTATATGCTTCCACATTTTGCATACATGTCTACAAGGGCAATTGCAAATACAACATGTGACAAAATTCCTATATCCTTTATGCTTTGATGGTTGTCCACACCTTGTTCCCCAAATCCCATTTTGGCATAGGCAAGGAGGATGTTGGATAAGATTTGTGATTTGGTTTTAGACGTGCCAATTGCATTTGGTTGAACGTTTCTTTTGTGCATTTTCTTGAAAGTTTCTAAAGCCTTATGAAAAATCCATTTTGTGCATATCTTGCAATCATTGCATTCCATGAGACAACATTTCTTTGAGGCATCGTGTCAAACAATTCATGCGCCTTGTATATGCTTCCACACTTTGCATACATGTCTTACAGGGTAGTTGCAACTACAACATTTGACAAAATTCCTATCTCTTTTATGCTTTGATGGATGTCCATACCATGTTCCAAAGATATCATTTTGGCATAGGCAAGGAACATGTTGGCTAAGGTTTTGGAATTTGGCATTACACAGTCTGCCAATTGCATTTTCTTGAAAGTTTCTAAAACCTTATCAAAAAATCAAGTTCATATCTTGCAATCATTGCATTCTGTGAGACAACATTTCTTTGAGGCATCATGCCAAACAATTCATGTGCCTTGTCTATGCTTCCATACTTCGCATACATGTCTCTGAGGGCAGTTGCAACTACAACATCTAACAAAATTCCCATATTTTTATGCTTTGATGGATGTCCATACCATGTTCCAAAGATCCCATTTTGGCATAGGCAAGGAGGATACTGGCTAAGGTTGTGGAATTTGGCTTTACACCCACCAATTGTATTTTCTTGAAATTTTATAAAGCCTTATAAAAAAAATTCACTTTTTGCATATCTTGCAATCATTGCATTCCATGAGATAGCATTCCATTGAGGCATCATGTCAAATAATTCATGTACCTTGTCTATGCTTCCACACTTTGCATACATGTCTAGTAGGGTAGTGGCAACTACAAGATCTAATAAAATTCCCATATCCTTTATGCTTTGATGGATGTCCATACCATGTTCCAAAGATCCCATTTTGGCATATGAAGGGAGGATGTTGGCTAAGGTTGTGGAATTTGGCTAAATACACCTCTCAATTACATTTTCTTGAAATTTTCTAAAGCCTTATTAACAAATATGTTTTGTGCATATCTTGAAATTATTAGATTCCATGAGATGGCATCTCTTTGAGGTGTTCTATCAAACATTTCATGTGCCTTGTCTATGATTCCACACTTTTCATACATGTCTACTAGGGTAGTTGTAACTACAACAAATCTGACAAAATTCCCATATCCTTTATGCTTTGATGGATGTCCATACCCTATTCCAAAGATCCCATTTTGGCATAGGTAGGGAGGATGTTGGCTAAGGTTTTGGAATTTGTCTTTACACCCGCCAATTGCATTTTCTTGAAAGTTTCTAAAGCCTTATGAACAAATCCATTTTGTGCATATCTTGCAATTATTGCATTGGACATGAGATGGCATCTCTTTGAGGTGTTCTATCAAATAGTTCACATGCCTTAGCTATGCTTCCACAATTTACATACATGTCTACTAGGGTAGTTGCAACTACAATAGATCTGACAAAATTCCCATATCCTTTATGCTTTGGTGGATATCCATACCATGCTCCAAAGATCCCATTTTAGCATAGGTAGGGAGGATGTTGGTTAAGGTTGTGGAATTTGGATTTACACCTTCCAATCGTATTTTCTTGAAATTTTCTAAATCCTTATCAACAAATCCATTTTGTGCATATCTTGCAATTATTACATTCCATGAGATGACATCTCTTTGAGGTGTTCTGTCAAACAGTTCACATGCCTTGTCTATGCTTCGACACTTTACATTATGAATATTGAAGCTAACTTTTATTTGGCTAACAAATAAATATAGTGTGAACCTATTTGCAACAACTTATGATATGTTTTTCATATAATTAGTTTTTGTATATAAATTATTAGTTAAATTTTACACTTTTATGTGAAGAAAAATACATGGAATATGAAGCATACAATAAAGCATTTTTGTTAAGAGAACACTGGGTACAAGGAAAGGTGCATCCAATCATAAGATTTATAATTTAGGCCTTTATAAGTTTTTTTAGATTCAAATCTAAAAATTCATAGTTTGAATCATATAAGGAAAAATAATTTTTTTATGCTAAATTATTAGATTGATGCTAAGTGTTAGTTAACATATTTGTTGTACTCTTCTTTTTGTATACATCTCATAACAATCATGATATTGAAACTACTAGATTTGATATGATAATCATAGATAATTTCTCATCTTACATGTTAGACATATCCTCATTTCACCTTCTATATGTTTGACATCATTTTCCTACCTTCATCTCACCTTAGATATATGTTTGACATTATATGTTTAGTTAGGGAGAGACTTAGAGAGAGGCTAAGAGGGAGATGATATGTTTGACATTATATCCTCATTTCACCTTATATAGGTCTAGCATACCCTCGTTTCATCATCTATATGGGTTACAGAAAGAGCAAAATGAGGAAGAGGGGAAGAGAGAGAGAGACATAAAGAGAGAGAAATGTTTGGCATGATTTGTTTATCCTCATTTCACCTTCTATATGGTTTTTGGATGCTTTACATATCCTCATTTCACCTTTCTACATTTGCTTTACACATGTCAATTGCATTCTCTTAAAAGTTTTGAAAGACTTATCAAAAAATCCATTTTGTGCATATATCTTGCAATCATTACATTCCATGAGACAACATTTCTTTGAGGTGTCATGCCAAACTATTCACATGCCTTGTCTATGCTTCCACACTTTGCATACATGTCTAAAAGAGCAGCTGCAAATACAACATGTGACTAAGGAGAGTTATGACAAGCACATTGTGATGGACCAACCATTCCAAGTGGAGACTCACAAGGTAAAACTAGACCTACCAGCATGTTAGGACAGCCCAAATTATTATATTTTAGGTGGTAAATTAGTTAGAGTAGCTCATGAAGACATGTATAAAGTCATCTCAAATCAAAAATCTATTGTCAATCAAGATCATGGGAGTAATGATCACAAAGGTAATGAAGAAAAAACCAATGGATTTCATTACAAGGAACACAATGATGATGTTAGAAGCATAATGAATAATCAACATGATGATTCTTATGACAAACAAGATAAGTATATTACCGTTATAAGGATTGAAAGTGTTGAATTATCACAATCAATTAATACAAATCAGTTAATTGGTAGTAAAGAAGACATTGAGTATGATGGCACACCTAGTCCCAATGATGAGCATGAGTTGACAATGGTGCAATCTTCAAAAGTTTGGAGAATATCCTCGGTTTGACTAGCAATGATGTGACAGTTGGTCTAAGTGGTAAGACACTAATGAAGACTCCTTGCCTTCAATAGATATGTTTGCAATGTTAAGAGACAAAATACTAACTAACATTAGAAACTAGCTTCATGATGCAAGACTTGAAGAAAATCATGGTGAGCATAAGAGCATCAATTATATTTTGAATTATCTATTCAAGATAGGCAAGGGGTGAAATCATCAAGAAAGGAGTAATTTAAGGCTAATTATGATGACAGAGTTGTTGATATTTGACTGAGTTTTATGATGACAAAAAGACTTAAATATAGAGTTTATTGCAGCCTAACCAGTCTGATTCCTTGGAGAAACCTAGAGATGGCAGTCCAAAAAATTTAGAGGGTACTTAAACAACAAAGAACTTATCTAGTATAGGTCCAATAAACAAAACTCAAACTAATTTTTTAGAGGTAAATGGCCAAGAGGATGATAGTAACAACTCGTTACTAAATGAGGACCAATTATATCAGATTTGTAGCATCAATTGATAGCACTAAATTTTATGTTGATACAACTAGTTACATTAGAGAGAATGATGATAATACTTTGTTATAGAGAGGTATCAATGACATAGTTCAAATTGAGAGAGTACAAAAGAGTCTTGAATGCCATGATGTTGTTTCTCAAGGTCATGGTTCACTTCCACATTGACAAGAAGAATAATCAAGGATGTGTACTTACAATTTTGATAATGTTTAAAATTCTTTAGGGTTAACTAATCAAGATACAACAAATTCATGTATATCATATTTTAATGATTCTAATTCTATTAATGCACATAGTGATGATTTTTTTAACTTAGATAGTTCCACTTTTAGTGATTGTGAGTGTTCTTATGAGAGTTTTATGGATGAACAATGGTGGGATGCTTTGTTAATGGATGTATTTTCTTGTGATTTTGTTAATGGTCTCTTTGATGCTTCATAAATCATAGTTAACCCTAAAATGTGAAATAAGAGGCTAGTGACAACTTGATGAAACTGTGACCGTCTAGGCTTTGATCATGATAATGACTTGGGGAAGCTTATACTAACTGTGGAAGGATTCTTAGCTTTGTGAAAACCATGAACTTGTTGTCCACTTTGATGGATTTAACATGCAATATCCATAGACCTCAATACCCCATACTCTAGAATGGCTTAAAGAGAAGTGATATGTAAAAGTTACATGATCACCATAAGAACCTCATATACAGTAGTCTACCCTTGTGTATATCTCCAAAAGATCTTCATGTTGTCTTCACTATTCACACCCTGGGTGTATGTTTTAACAATGTTTGAAATGGTGGGGAGGCTTATGTTGTATCCTTCACATGTCCAAATGATCCTTCCTACTATACCTAAAGGTCAGTCATAAACAACGAGAATAACATCATGATTTCAATTGCTAAAAATGGCTGCCAAATACTCCATTTAGGATCCTTATGAAAGGTAACATCCATACCAAACCTCTTTGACAAGGTAGGATCTCAAAACCCAATCCTATTTACTGAATTGCTCTTGTAGTACATACAAATCACAAAAGGACTAAATGCATTATAATGCATGGAGGCTTCATGATTGTCCTAGTGATCTTCATCAATGCCTTGACTATACTAAGATAGTAGGTGACATTATGACACATTTGGAACACAACTTGAGGTTCTATAATAGTCCCATATTCAAGATGATTGTGTAATGACATGTATGGTTATATTTTAGTTGACGACATCTTCCCTACCATATGAATATCCTTTCAAGACCACCTAGATATGTTTATATAGTATCATGGATATCTTTTTGTATGGATTTGAGATTAATTGACTTATCATTTAGTCTTGATTTCCACCTTGTGTATCATTTTCTATCCTACCCATGGGTGAGAGGTCATAACTATTCCTAGGGTTGCATGATAGCTATTGTGGTATAATTTAGTCTTTAGGATGATATGATAGTTCTTCCAAGTGAGTATTCTCAAGTGACAATCCTTAGCTTGATTTTAGCATGATGATTATTCATTGACTAACATGATTTCCCTTAGTATCCTTCTAATTGTTTAGGTTAGTGTTTGAATCAGGATAATAGCAACATGTGACAATTTTCACTTTCTCATGATAATTTAA